>CP142454.1:32542500-33142500 GCA_038049695.1 Cinnamomum chago
TCTTTCCCGTCTTCCACAGAATGAAACGTGCAGACTTCGTCAGTCGATTAACTATAACCCATATGACATTGTTCCCTTTGCTAGTGGTTGGTAAACCCGAGACAAAATCCATCGTAAGATGTTCCCATTTCCACTATGGAATCTCTAATGGTTGCAAGAGACCTACTGGTTTCTGATGTTCTCCTTTAATCAACTGACAAGTCATGCATCGGGACACAAATGTTGCAATTTCTCTCTTCATATTGTTCCACCAGAATCTGCTCTTCAAATTATGTTACATCTTTGTACTCCCCGGGTGCATAGATTACTTGGTACTATGGGCTTTAGCCATGATTTCATTTCTCAAGCCATCAATAATTGGAACACACAATCGGTCATGGAAGTACAATACTCCATCCACTATTCTAAAATCTGGGCGATCTGAAATGTGCTCCATAATTTTTGCTAAGTCTGGATCCTGTAGTTAAGTCTCATTGATTTTCTGAATGAAAGTACGCTCAGACACTGACATGTTTGCTAGCATATTACTTTGTCTCAACGGTTGAAATTCAACTCCCAATTCTTCAAATTGTTGGAGTATACCCATTCCTCGCAAATTAGCCATGCTCCCAGATTTCCTGCTCAATTTGTCTGCCACGACATTTACTTTTCCTGGATGGTATTTACTTTTCCTGGATGTTCAATTCCTTCTGGGAGAACAAATCCTAGGGACTACGGTGATCCGAGTGAACTTCAAAATTTTCTCCATACAAATAGTGTCTCCACATCTTTGGTACAAATACAACTGCTGCCAATTCTAAGTCACGCGTCGCATAATTCTTCTCGTGCTCCTTCAGCTGCCTTGAGCTATACGCTATGACTTTACCATCTTGCATTAATACGCATCCAAGTCCCACGGTTGAAACATCCGTATAAACTACAAAATTACCACTAACTGAAGGTAAGGTGAGAACTGGAGTCGTGGTTAACCTCTTTTTCAACTCTCTAGAACTTGCTTCACACTGTTTGGTCCACACGAATGACACGTTCTTCCAGGTTAGTTTGGTCAAAGGTGCTGCAAAAGATGAAAATCCCTGCACAAACCTTCTGTAGTAGCCTGCTAGATCCAGAAAACTCCTGATTTCGGTTACATTCTTTGACCTCTCCCAATTGATAGTTACTTCTATTTTTGCTGGTTCAACTGCTAAACCTTCTTTGGAAATGATATGACCGAGGAAAGAAACTTGTGTCAGCCAAAAGTCACATTTCTTGAGTTTTGCATACAACTGGTTGTCCCTTAACAACTGTAGCGATGCCCTCCCTCAGGTGCTGCTCATGCTCTCCTTTAGACTTGGAGTATACTTGTATGTCATCAATGAAGACAATGGTGAACTAGTCTAAGTAAGGTGCAAAGATCTTGTTCATTAGAGCTACGAACACCGTTGGTGCGATCGTCAATCTAAAGGGCATTACTAAAAATTCATAGTGCTCGTATCTTGTCCGGAAAACTGTCGTCGGTATATCCGATTCTCTTACCCTAAGTTGATAATATCTGGACCTCAAATCAATCTTCGAAAAATACTTTGCGCCCTGCAATTGATCAAATAGCTCATCTATCCTTGGTAATGGGTACTTGTTTTTAATGGTTACTTGATTCAGTCTCCTGTAATCTATGTACATTCTCAAGCTCCTGTCTTTCTTCTTGACAAACTAACTGAAGCTTCCCACGGTGATATGCTCGCTCTGATAAAGCTTTTCTTCAATAACTCTTACAACTGTAATTTCGATTCACCCAATTCTGCCGGAGCCATTCTATACGGTGCGATGGAAATTGGAGCTGCCCCTGGCATAAGCTCTATGGTAAATTCCACTTCCCTGACTGGTGGCAAACATGGAATTTCTTCCGGAAATACATCTTGAAATTCGCACACTACAGGGATTTGCTCCACCCCTTGGGACTGTTCGTCCTCTGTATCAAATGCTATGAATCCCTCGCATTCACTTCTCAATAATTTAATTGCTGACAATGCTGAAATAACACCAGCCTGTGAAACACTTTTCTCTCCATGAAATTCCACCCCTGGTGATGCTCCATCCAACTTGAAGGAAATAATTTTGTTAAAGCAATCCATACTAGCATGATGTCCAGACAACCATTCCATCCCCAAAATGACATCGAAGTCATGCATGTCTAATAGGATAAGGTCTGCTGGGAATGTGACATCACCTATCTCACCTGTACAACTAGGGTACAATATAGTAGACACGACTTGTTTTCCTACTGGTGTTGTAATAGGTAGAACAAAGTCTAGTTCACTAATAAGCACATCAATCAATTTAGCAAACATGGAAAATATAAATGAATGTGTAGATCCAGGATCAAACAATACTTTAGCTCCTATTTCACAGACAAAATGTATACCTTCAACTACGTTGCCCGCTGCATCTGCCTCCACTTGATTCAGATTATATGCGTGTTTTGGTTGTTGCTGCTGAAGTGGACAGACGTTTTGGTTCTGAGGTTGTTGGCGGGGCTGCTGTTGCTTGTTCTGCAACTGTAGCTGCCTGGGTTCGTTCGGAGCTGTTTGTTGGTTCTGCTGAGGTGGGTTGTTGCCCTGCTTCTTATTGTTTGGGCAATCTCTCATCAAGTGGTCCGTAAGGCCACATTTAAAGCATCCACCCTTCATTCTGTAACATAGGTGGGAAGGATGGTTCTTGCCACAGTGCTAACATCCACCCTGCCTTGGGGTGTTTTGATTTTGCCTTGACTTCTTGCCCTGATAGGATCTTTGTCCTTGCTGCTGACGTTTCCTTTGGGCATCCTTAATAATCTTGTTATTGATGTTTTCAAATTTATAAGCTCTTCTGACTGCTTCTTTAAATGTGGCTGGTAGAATAACACCTGAAGCATCTCTTTCAATAATAGGGTTAAGTCCCTCCAGGAATTTAATAATCTTTTTCTCCTCGGTATTGACGAGCTTTGGTTCATGGCGGGACAGTCTTTCGAACTTTGTAACATATTCGAGGACTGTCATGTCTTCTTGTGTGAGTAGCGGAAACTCCACCGCCATCTGTCTCTTAATGTGCGCGGGTACATACTTCTCAGTGAACTGCTCCTTGAAAGTAGCCCATGCGGTATCATTAGCAATATCCCGATAACCCTCTTTGAGTGTTTTCCACCAAATGTCGGCCAAGCCGATTAACATAGAGGCTGCCAAATGAATTCGTTGTCTGCTTGTGCACTGAAAAAGGTCGAAGATGTTCTCGGTGTGAGCTAACCAGTCATCTGCTGTCAAAGGATCCTCCTCTCTTGTGAATTCCTTTGGGCCTCTCTTCCGGAAGGGTTCAAATAATGTATTCGGGTTCATTTAACAATCTGAGGACCCATGTGCTGAGGTTGTATAAGTTCTGGTCTCCTATCCAACACTTCCAACAACTGCCTCTGTACTTGTGCCAACTCCTCATTTTTCTTGGCCATCTGCTCTTGCAATTTGCCTTGATTCTCATTGGCTTTCCTCTGTTGTTCCATTATCATCTCATTTGTTTTCTGTTGCTGTTCCATCATCCTTTGCATAAAGTCCTAAAATTGATTATCCCCAGTGGAGCCTATGGTATGAGCATTGCTGGTAGAAGGATTTGTGTTTGTGTAGTCCATGTGTGGAGGCATTTTGTTGCAAAACCACTTGTTAGTACAATAAAATATATCAAGAAAAACATACCCACAATCCCCACGTAATACTAACTAATGAAAAGTCTAACGAATCCTCTCCACGTCCCTATGTTTTTATTGTCTTTTAATTGCCCAACATTATTCTCGCTATGATACCATGACCTGTCACGCCCCCGGACTGAGATCGAACAAACCAAGTCTCTAATCCGGGGCTGTGGTGCGACGAGCCAGAAAATTTCGCCCGCACGCTCTAATTATTTTCCCACAGGATTCCGCGGTGACGATCACAGACGATCCTTCACAACCAATTAATCAATTACACAACAAATGACAATATGCGGAAGCATGTAGCAAAATAAAAATCAATTAGAAAGCATAAAATGAACAATCATGCCTTGCATCAAAATGAGAAATATATCATAAGCAAGCCCATACTTTGTTTAAGTTTACAATACCAAAAGTTAGTTAACATTATATAATTCCCATAAAAACAGCCAACAAAGGCTATAGAAACAAGTTCCCCAAAAGAACATGAATCCCAAAAGTTGAGAAGAAATAGAGAACTCTTTGGTTTCAGCTATGTTGCAGGAAAAATGAAATGAAGGAGAAGAAGGCATCCAACGTGGGTTTTATTTGGGTTTTAAGTGAGGAAGGTGGGCCCAATGGGCCCCAAATCTTCAAGTGGTTGGATCGATCATTTATGGGTTTCGAATGAAAACGACGAAGAAGACAAAGTTGATCGTCGAAATATCTAGTTTCCAAAATATATATTTTCCTCATAATTTGCAATTTTCGAAATTCATGCACATATTTGGTGTGAAAAGTCCCTCTTTCTTCTCCAAATGCAAAAATGGAGAATGAGAGAGGAGCACCTCTATTTATAAAGGCAAGAGGCGTCGTTTCGAATTTCAAGGACGGGCGCAGTTTTGAATACTAGGCACGTCTCTTCAAAACGATTGGACGACCAATCAGGCGTTGAGACGTGGTGCCACCGGTATGGCTCCTGCATCGATCGACCTGCTCTGGGGGGCCGGTCTGCGTTTGCGTTCCGTTGTCCGAGACTAGGGCTCACGGTATTCCAAATCTTATGACGATATCCTTCTGTACGAAGTTTTTTGTATCGTGCTTAGTGATAGTAGACAAGGCCTCTGCTTTTATCCATTTATTGAAATAATCTGTAGCTACTATTAGCCACCTCTTATTCCTTGGAGTCGGTGGAGTGGTCCAATGATGTCGAGGCCCCATTGAGCGAAGTTCTCCATTATGTCCATGGACTGGAGAGTGTGCTTAGGTCTTGTGCTGGTTGGTGGAGAGAATGTGAGAACTTTTGACATTTTTCAAACTTCCTGGCATAGAGCTGAGCGTCTTTTTGCATGTATGGCCATCAGTAACCTTGGCTTATAGCTCGGTAAGCTAACGACCGACCTCCAATGTGAGTTCCGCAGATTCTTTAATGGATTTCATGGAGAAAATCTTTGACTTTGCTCGGGTTAATGTACTGGAGGTAAGGGCCGATGAAGGATTTTCTATAAAGTTTGTCATCTGGAGATAACTAAAACCGAGCTGCTTTCAGCCTGATCTTGTGAGCTTCATTCCTATCTTCAGGGAGTTGGTCATCTCTTAGGTATGTTATGACTGAGTCCATCCAGCTTGGGCCGAGATCAGCGCACAAAATTTGCCAAGGTGGCTGGAGCTCTATACTTGGTTTTTCTAGCATTTCCACCTCAACAGTTCTTTTCTTTCCGGCCACGTCAGCAGAGGCCAAGTTGGCAAGAGCGTCAGCATGGGAGTTAGAATCTCTGCCGATTGTTTGACTTCGGCTTTCTGAAATAGTGAGAGGAGCTATTTTGAGCGAGCTAAGTATACTGCCATCCTTTCGTCTCGGGCTTGGTAATCCCTGCTCAGTTGGCTCGTCACCAGCTGAGAGTCGCTGAAAACCACCAGTTGCCGTGCTCCCAGGATTTTAGCGCTATTGAGTCCTGCGATCAATGCTTCATACTCGGCTTCGTTATTGGATGCTTTGAAGTCGAGTGTCAAGGCTTGTTCGATGACAAGGCGTTCTGGAGATTGTAGAACATTGCCAACGCCAGCCTACTTGGAGGTTGATGATCCATTGACGAAGACCTTTCATGCTGAATCGAGGAACTGCTTATAAGATCGTTTTTGTTCCGTTGCGGTGGCCTCATCATCCTTATTGCCCCCCAGTTTGGTATCTAGCTGTCTCGGTGCCGAACTAGGAGAGGTGAACTCCTCAATGAAATCTGCCAAAATCAAGGCTTTGATCGCAGTTCTGGGTGGATATTGGATATCGTATTGGCCCAGTTCGACGACCCATCTTGAAATCCTTCTAGAGAGTCCGCCTTTCTGAAAAGGGACTTAAGCAGATGTTCTGTAACAACTACTATGATGTATGTCTGGAAGTAATGAGAGAGTTTGCGAGAAGCACTGATGAGTGCTGATGCAAGTTTCTCAAGTGGTAGATACCTGGTCTCGGCGTCAAGCAGGATCTTGCTCGTGTAGTATATAGGCAACTGTTGCTTGCCTTCTTCTCTAACTAATATCGAGCTCACTAAATGATCCGAGACGGCCGAGTGGAGGAAAAACACATCGCCCTGTTTCGGTGTAGACAAATGGGGTGGTGAAGACAAATATGCTTTGACTTCTTGAAAAGCTCTGTCGCACTCCGAAGTCCACAGGAACTTTGAACTTTTCTTCAAAAGCTGGAAGAAGGGGCGACACTTGTCCGAAGCTCGGGTCATAAAGCAATTCAACGCAGCTGCCATTCCTGTGAGCCTCTAGTGTTGTTTTGCCGAGGTCGGACTTTGAATTGCCTGAATCGCCGAGATCTGCTCTGGGTTGGCTTCAATTCCTCTTCGTGTGACCAGGCTTCCCAGGATTTTACCGGAGCCGACACCGAATGCGCATTTGGAAGATTTTAGTTTGAGCTGGAACTCTTTGAGAACGATAAATGTTTGACTCAGGTCTGCTAAGTGGTCCTGTGACCTTTTAGACTTGACAACGATGTCGTCAATGTAGACCTCCATTGTCCTTCCGAGCTGGGCCTGGAACATCTTCGTTACCAGCCTCTGATAAGTTGCCCCACATTTTTTAACCCAAAGGGCATCACCTTGTAACAATAGATGCCTTTAGGCCTTATGAATGCGGTCTTCTCATCATCAGGCCCATGCAACGGAATCTGATGGTAACCTCGGTAGGCATCGATGAAACTCATCCTGTAATGTCTAGCAGTGGCGTCGATCATCCGGTCGATCTTTGGGAGTGGGAACATGTCCTTAGGACATGCTTTGTTGAGGTCGGTGAAGTCCACATAGACCCTCCACTTCCCATTCTTCTTCTTGACTACCACTGTGTTGGCCAGCTATTCTGGGTAATGTACATCCCTGATAGCCTTAGGGTTCAGGAGCTTTTCATTGCTTCTGTTTGTGGGATCCCCGTTCTGTGAGCTTTTTGCACAATAGGTTTGTGCTTGTGGTCTACGTTCAGTTTGTGGCACATGATCTTGGGATCGACGCCTGGCATCTTATATGGTGTCCACGCGAAAACATCTTTGTTCTGCAACAAGAAGTTAAGCAGCTCGGACTTTTCTTATTCGGGGAGTTGGCTCTTGAGTAGGAAATATCTCTCATGGTCGTCGGGATCAATTCTGACCTCGGTCAGATCTTCAATGCTCTTCTGCTCTGCAGATCGACCGACATCCCCGAGCTCTACCTCCAGTTCGGCCATATGTATATGCTGTGGTTCGGCTTCACCAGGCACCACAACCATTAGGCACTCCTTGGCCATCTACTGGTCTCCTCTCACTGTGACCACCACAACTCGGCCGTTCGCGTTCTCTAATGGGAACTTGTGTTTTTGGTGATGGGTGGAGGGCACCGCCTCCATGTTGCGTAGCCAAGTCCGGCTCATGATTGCATTATATGGGGATGGTGTATCCACCGCCAGGAAGTTGCTATCATGGAGGCGCCTCCGATTTGGACTTCTAGAAAGACTTTCCCCATAGGATAAACTGGTTTTGAGCTGAAGCCCACCAGGGGAGTGCAGGCTTCCTATAAATCCTCCTCTCTTAGACTCAGCTTCTTGAAGCAGTCAAAGTAGAGGCTCTCTGACGAGCTCCTGAGATCCATAAGAATTCGCTTCACCTTGAAGTTCTTTAACCTCAGGGTGAGAATTAGTGGGTCGTAGTGGGGGAGCTGGACCTCTTCTAGGTCTTCGTCCGAGAACCAGATCTTGGGTCTCTCTTTCTGAGCTGCAGGTCACAGCTCGGCTGTCATCACCTGTTTGCCCTGTGAGGCCCTCCTAGCCTCGGCACGAGCTTGGTTATCCCCTCTAGGTGTGGGAGCCAGGTGAATGACAGTGATAATGCCTTCCGGCTCATCGCTGTGCTGATCCTCATCAGGTCGGTTGACTCTACCACCTTCTCTGATGAAATCTTTCAAGTGCTCGTCCTTGACGAGCTTCTCAAGATGCGACTTGAGGGCCATGCAGTCCTCGGTTCTGTGCCCATTCTACTTGTGCTAGGAACATAATTTTCTCTGGTCCCAGGTGGAGGGATCACCCTGCATCAGCTGCGGCCATTTGAAGTAGGGCTCCAATTTGATCTTGCCGAGGAACTTATAGATGGGCTCTATGAAGATTGCATTAACAGCTCTGTAGGAGTCAACGACTGGTTTGGACTTGGACTTCCTGTTGCCCAAGAGGTGGAGGCCGAGATGGTTGCCGAGCTCGTCGAAGCATTCTTCCGATCTGGTTCCCTTTTGGAGAAAGATTAGCTGGGGGGCCGGTCTTCCTGCTAGAGGCCGAAGCTTTCATGAGCTCGGGCCTTATCCTCTTCTTGTTCAATGAACTAGTTCACCCTAGCCATCAATGCCTTAATTGTGGTTACGAGGAACCAAACCAGGTCTCTTCGGAGATCATTACCTGGGAGTAAAGCTTGCTGGAAGCACATGTTGGCCACCTCATCATTGGCGTCTTCAATCTAGCAGTAAATGGTCCGGAATCTTATGGCGAACTGAGTAATGTTTTCATTCCGCCTCATCCTGATCGCCATGAGGTTGTCGTCTGTCTTCAGGATGACTCGATGCGCTTGGAACTTTTCTTCGAAGGAGTTTCGAAGCTGCCGCCAGCTACAAATCAATCCCTCTGGAAGTGCGTAGAACCATTTGAGGGGGAGGTCGCCCAAACTGGAAGAGAAGACTCTTCAGTTCAGGTGACTGACTTCGCCTCAGACTGACATCCGCTGGGTGAATGCCGAAGATGTGCTGCAGGGTCTGAGGCTCCGTCATAAAGGTCGAATCTCGAGGCACTAAATCTTTTAGGGAGAGAAAAGTTTTTTATCTCCTGAGAGAAGGGAGATGTGTCCTTGGTCCTCGGTGTCATAGGCGTTTAGCCGATCTCGGGTGAAGCCGACCTCCGCCGTGTTACGCTAGACCGTCTGCTTAACATGGCGGTTCAGCCATTCTCTGAGGTCTTCATTGTTCTCCGGCTTCTGGCGCGATCTTCTCGAGTCCCCGAGCAAATGAATGCTGCTCGAACCTTCTTCATCATCTCTATCCCTCCTTTTGTTTAGGACTTGCCTGGGCCTTCTTCTTTTCTTTTAGCTACCTTTTGAGTTGACGAATCAGCTCATCTTGCTCTTGGATGAGAAGGTTCTGAGCCCTGATATCTGCGAGGAAAAAGTTGTTGTCATCACCATCGTCGGCCAGATGACGAGACTGATCTTTACTATCACCCGGGTGATGGGATTGGTGAGATTTGGCCACTGATACCGTGAAGGGTCCTTCTACACTCACCGCCACCGATTTTCCGCCGGATCCCCCTTTGCGAGGGACATCTTCGAGCGAAGGAGGTAGTGGCTCCAGTGGTGGAAACACTGGTGGTGGGTGGCACTAGGGGTGGTAGCGACGAGGCCTTTCGGGCCTTCGACGTGCATTCGCCATTTCTGGTCTTTGGAGGCATGGTTTCTGTAGATTTGGTTTGATCTTCCCACAGACGGCGCCAATTGTAAGTTCCTAAATATTACGGACTTGGTAAGATGGATATTAAGCTTCTCATATTGCTATAAAACTTCTTTGTGAAAGATTAACCGCCTGAGATCTGAAAGGGAAGGAAGAAGATAAAGGTCAGAGGCCTTGACTGCTGTTAGCCGGAGGCACTCCGATGCCTAAGTTAGTGCAGTCACTACACAAAGGATGGGTGAGTAAGGAAGAAGAGAGAGTTCAGAGTGAAGGTGTATATGATAGCATAGGTTTTGTGGATTTACCTCTTGCATATATATATATATATATATATAGGGAGAGGTCTCTCCCTTGGAGGTAGGTGGAGGTGCATCTCGTTACCCCATGCCATGCTTCCTTTGAGGAGGTAGGTGGAGACAATGTCCCATTGGATCATGCGCCGAATCTGTATGATAGCCTCTTATCATAATCCGGCGCTCATCTTATCTGTCAGTACGTTCTGCGACGTAGCTGTAGCGTTTTGGGGTACAATTATGACTTTGTACTCATCCTAGTTGGCAGTACCGAGCTGAAGATGATGCCGAGATCAAACATGGATGCATTCTGGCACTGTTGCCGAGGTGCATCGTGCCGAGGCCGAGATGAGGCTAGTTGGTACTTTTACCAAAGCTAACTTAAGCTGGATGCTAGCTGGCATTGTTGTCGAGCTGAATGTATCTTGTACTCCTCCCGAGCTTCGATACCGAAACCGTGATAAGCCAAGTCTGTACTGCTACCGAGATTAGCGTAATCCTGCTCTTAGGAGAAGGCCCCACACACATATGTTTTTGTTTGTTCGATTAGTATGTATCAGTGTATTCTTTTAATAATCCCATAAAAAAATAAAAAATAAAAACTAGAGGACAACTGCACCAACATCGACGGTTTTTTTAATAATAAAATAAAATAAATACTATGACCCCGGGCTTGGTCGTGGGACCAATGGAGTCATGTAAATATAAAAATCATCTCTTCAATGGGAAGGAGCTTGATTACTGTCCTTTCGCTTTTGCGGCATAATTCATAAATGGAAAAGCCTTTTGTCCATTGTGTTTTTAACCAACAGCAAGGATATTAATCACCCGGAATATCTCATACTGTTGTTGAGAGAATTTTCCCTCTTCATATTTACGGTGAATTTTATTTAATGAAATCAATTTTTTTTAAAAGTCTTTATGGTAAAAGAGATGGGCCCGATGATGATCTTACGATCAACCCATAGTCCTATATTTTGTGATTATCAACCGTTAATTTTAAATATTTTTTAATACTATTAAAAGTCCCCTCTCATCCATTCGTTGAAATATCAAAGCCTTAAGTTCTCACTATTTTTGTCAAGTTGCATGATCAAAGTTTTTGGATGAAATCGTGACAGATCTGATCCAGCGGGCCACCAACACCAACGACTAAAAAAGAAGCAGGTTGCGATAGTATTGAATTCATGCACAGACGACAATCACTAAGAAAACATAATTTTACTCAATATTTACCATTTTTTATTATAGAGAACAGGGTATATTAACAGTCTAGCCTAACAATGGCGAAAGCTAAACATTGCACGAACCTCAGAGATGGGGAGATTTGGAACACAAGATATAAACAATATTGGGCCAAAGACATTCAAGACATTTTATAAACGTCAACCCCATATTATGATCTAAAAAATTATTTAATTTAATTTTTAATTAAAATCATGTGCTCATGAGAAAATGGTAAAATTATGTAATTTACAATTCTTCTCTATTCTTTTGTACACATTTTATCATTGTTGGATATAAAGAGCAACCTAAATTAAATTGTTTAATATTTCTGGGATATAATGTAATAACCAGTCCATAACCTTTTTGCACTCTTTATAATGTAATAACAATTTTGAGGTATAGTGTAAAAATTTATATTTCTTTCTGAAATTCCTCACTAAGAAACTTTTTCACCCTCAAGGATAAAACCCTGGCTCGTGTGAGTGTTACATATGGTTTTGTTTGTTTGATTAATATGTAAGAATAAAATGTTCGCGTAAGAATAATGCATCATCTGTATTTTGAATGGCTAAGGCTTATTCCTTTGTTGTGAGATTATCCTTGTTGGAGTCTCTATCTGCGGAGGTGGAGACTTTATTATTTGACATTCCAGCCACATATGTTGAGGAAGAAGAAACGAGGTTGGTGTGATGGCACAGATGACACGTAGGGAGGAATTGACTGATCACAGGAGGCAATGTTGTTTTTAGTACCAGACGCAGTTAGAGAACTGGTTTACTTAGATGATATAAAACTTCTTTGGGAAAGATTAGCTGCCAGAAAACCTGAAAGAGGAGGAGGAGCAACGGTCAGAGACCCTGGCTGCAGTCAACTCAACAAAGGATGGAGGAAGAAGGAAAAGCGGAAGGGTGGCACTGAATGTAAGCCTTGGCGTACCTCCTTTTTTTGTGGTTTTACCTCTATGTATATATAGGCTGAAGAGTTGACTTTTGGAGGTAAATGGAGATGGAAGTCCCATCAGCCAGTACTATGTTCCCTTTGCGGGGGTAGGTGAAGGCATTGTCCCATCGGACCTTACTCTGGCGACTTGATGTAGACGTAGCAGCCGGATAATGATAACTTTTTATCTCTACCCGATGCATGTGATCATTACTCGACACGTTCTGTAACGTGGTTGAGTTTCCATAGAGGTACAACTATTTGCACTCGTCTTGGTAGGCATTCTATCATTGCTGCCTAGGTGGTCGAGGTGAAGAAGTTTGGCACTATTGCCGAGATGCATGAAGCCGAGACCAGGATATGCCTAGCTGGTACTCTTATCGGAGCTGAGCATGGTTTTGGTATTATGAAATTATCCCCATACAATAGCCCCCCAGCTTCTGACTTCTTAGAGTTCCCCAACTCTTGGAGGTCGGAAGCTAAGTGTTATGATGGGAGAATTGTGATCATCGAGTTTGAAGCTCACATTGTATCGTAGTGTCGGTTGGCGACGTCTGATCCATATTAAGAGGCTGCTTTATTTGCCCGAGATAGTCAATGGTAATGGTGTGTCTATGTCGCTTCATCTGTTCAGGCTAAAAAATAACGCGTACGAATTTCTGTAGAAGACGAACTGGCGGTGTGTCATAGCCTGATTGGCTACGTAATCATTATGATGAGACATGCGTAGTACTCGATGTGACGCTTCACGCGCGCCACTTTTGAAATCCGAAACGGTGCCTCTGTCTTTATAAATAGGGACGCTTCTTCCACCCTCCCTCATTTTTGTTGTTCTGAGAAGGGAAAGGAAATTCTGTAGAGAATACTGTTTGGCTGCCCTAGACACTCGTCTTTGCTAGGACCGTGTCTGTAAGTCCCCCTTTTGCGTCTCTGTTCCATTTTTTCGGTTCTAGGGTTCCTTGCTTTCCATCCTCCGCTTTGTTTAGGGTTCTTGCACCTTTGTCTCCGTGTTTCATTTTCCTTATTCTTTAGATTCTAGGATGGGGATCTATAGGTGTATGTTAGACACCCCTGCGGCCTTGGATGATTTCAGGGCTAGATTTGGGATACCAGACGATGTTCTAGTTAGACTTGATGACCCAGATGCCATTCCGCTTGGTCTTGGTGATCGAGGGTGAGGTCAAATTTCCCTTGCATCATCTTTTCAGGATTTGCATCAGCAAGTGGAAGCTGTGCCCCTACCAACTCATGCCCAACGACTTCAAGGTCATCATGGGTACTGTCGAGCTCAATAGGATCCTTGGCATCGACCTCAGTGTCCATGACATCGACGACGCTTATGACCTTTATAAGTCCGCTGCCTACGACAACACATACTACCTTCGGGTAAAGGCGAAGCGGGATCCTTTCGTCCACGCCTTAGAAGATTCGAACAAGTACGCCGGAGACGACCGACTATTTGTCTCGGGTAACTGGGAGATCAAGGAGGCCGAGACCGAGCCGGGAAGGTTATACAAGGTCCCTCGTCGCCTTGGGACTCCTCCGAGTAATCACCGATACCTTTTGATTTACATAAGTCATTTCTATATCTATTGAACTGATATTCTTTTGCACTATGAGGACGTCAAAGAGAGGAAGCGGGAGGCGCACCGAGCAGGGTGGAAGAGGAACAGTGCTTGGCTCGAAGAAGTGAGGCGCTACTGAGGCCACAAAGACGGAGCTGCCTTCGGTCTTCTCGGCTACGAGCCGAAGTATCAGTCCTTCATCAAGAGGAGGACCGAACTGAAACCAGCCTCAACGAGCTCGGAGCACCAATAGGCTTCGGGTGATGGAGCTTCTGCCTCTCCTTCGGCCGAGCTCCAATGAGTAGTTGAAGAGTACAGCTCTCCTGTCTCGGAATAGAGCAGAGAAGAGATGCCGCCGCGCCGCCGACCCGCTGTCAGGGACCTGAGCGCGCTGGTGTTCGGGGGCCGACCTCATTCGACTCCCCCAACTCCTCTGGCGTCTGCTGCTATAAGAGCTTCATTGGGCCCCTCAAGCTTGGAAGGTCGGCAACGCATTGCCGAGGCTGCACAAGAGGGGGGGACTCGAGCCGAGAAGAGGGCCAGGAACGAGGCTTCGGTGGAGGACGTCCCTAGGATTTCCTAGGTATCACCTCTTGGGCCTGCGCCATGGAGACCTAGTCTTCAGATCGGTCCCGGGAGGCCCATCACAGTGGAGGACCACGTTGCTGGAAATCCTCTTGTTATGGCGGCCCTCGCCGGTGCCTGTGCGCTGCCCAAGGATATGGTCAGGCACATGGATATCGATGACATGTCCCGGCGAGGGGCAGAGGGAAGAAGCCGAGACCAAGCTCGAGGCTGAGACCAATGCAGCCTATGACGCAGGAGTGGCCGAGGCGACAATCCTATACGAGGGGCAGGTCATGTCAATAAAAGACAAAGTCTGGGAACTTGGTTGGATGGCGGCATTGGATAAAGTAGGCGTCCCCGAGGATGACCCAGTATATAGAAACTCGGCCAAGTTCCCTAGCTCGTATCTGAAATCAAGTTCTGCCCCCACTGTGACCGAAGCTCCTATCGTAGCGACTGTTGTTCCTCGGGCTGATGATGCCGATGCAGACGTTGCTGCTGTGTGAATCTCTAATGTACTTTTGTTTTCTTTTGTTTGGAAAAATTGTAATAGAAAGCAAACTGTAATGTAATTTGATATTAATACATTGAAATTCTTTCGCCCTCAAACTGTGTGATGCTCTTTTTTGGATGTTTGCTCCTTGTTCTTTCTCTGACTCTAGTTTCGTAACCGAGCCCTTCTCATGCTCCCAAGTCCAAGTATTTGAGTTCGGTTTTTCAATCAGAATAAGGTTTAGTCTCCTCGACTCAAGAATTTAGTGTGGGGGCATCAGGTTCGTCCGAGCTCAAATGGATGAAATTGTACGGACCCCTTTCATGTAGTAGTAGAAGGTTCAATAAAATGATAAGAGTACCTGGTTCCGCAACCGAGGTAAACGCCAGATCTTTTTAGCTGGATGATGTACAGTTGATTCAAACCCCGACTGGGATAGCTGCAGAGTCTTGTGACTCGACGTTTTGGTGAGTTGGTACCATTATGGAGCTGAGGGGAGGACCGAGCTCAGGTGCTAGGGAAAGATGCCGAGCTGGGGTGATGCTGACCGAAGTGGTGTTGTTATCGAAAATAGGACAATCTCGATAGTAGGAAAGTATCCCCACACTTGCCCCCTAATCCTTGGAGGTCGAGACCTAAGCATTCTAATGGGTGAGCCCCTCTGAACGTTGGGCTTGCATAAAACTGAGTCCCGGTTGGGACTCTTTCCGGATCTAGGATGATTGTGGTAGGTCCACCGAGCTTTGTGGCTCTTTCGTCGAAGCTGTACAAGCTAAAGCTATAGCTGGAGCTGCGTTGATCGAAAGCGAGGCGTCGAGCTGCCATGATCAAAGGTGTCCGAGCGGAGAAAATTATCCGGAATGCTCCAGGAAAAGATTAAACTGTTGCCGAGCTCCCAAACTACGACACTTTGCAGTTGGTTCTGTAACCCAGCTGAAGGTGGCTGGTCCTATGACCGAACCGAGGCAGCTGGTTCCATAACCAAGCTGACGTAGAGTTCTATCACTTGGAGATTTAAATTGTTGGTTCCATAACCGGGCCGACGCCATAACCGAGCTGGTGTTTAGCGAGCTGGTGCTGTCACCGAGCTGACGTTGTAACCGAGCTGATGTTAGAGAGTTGGTGCTGTCACCGAGCTGACGATGTAACCGAGCTGGTGTTAGCGAGCCGGTGCTGTCACCGAGCTGACGCTGTAACCAAGTTGGTGTTAGCGAGCCGATGCTGTCACCGAGCTGAACCTGTAACCGAGCTGGTGTTAGCGAGCTGGTGCTGTCATCAAGCTGACGCTGTAACTGAGCTGGTGCTGAAGCTATGTAACAGAGGCTGGTGCTGTTACCGAGGCTTGACGCTGAAGCTGTAATGGTTAGAACTGTCCAAGCTGTGGCTGGTGCTATCACCGAGGCCACTGTTGGAGCTGTCAACTGAAGGAGGTGAGCTGTGGCTGGTGCTGTCCTTGAGGCTGCAGCTAAATGTACTGCTGGGTTGTGTTTCTACCTGAGTCGTGGCTGTGATATCGCCGAGGCTGCTGCTGGAGCTGTCGCGATAGGAACTGTCCGAGCTGTGGCTGGCAGTATCTCCGAACCGGGACTTGAGGATGAAAACTGCATGGCTAGCCAAGGAACTATTCTGGAGACTGTCGTTGCTCTCTAGGGGAAGGGAACCGAAAGGAGGTCCCTTTGAAGCTTGATGCCTGGCAACGGAGCTTGCTTGGAATATGCGAGGGCCGCGGCTACGGGCCCTAGTGCCAACAAAGGACGGATCTTTGGGCGTCATTGCTGTCGCGATCCACCTGGAGGAGGAACTGACGAGACCTGGCTGCTGCTGGAACTTCTGCTCCGCGGGGGAGTCTCTAGCAGGGCAGCACTATGTTGGGGGTGCTCCGGTGGAGGAGCGCATTGTTGGGGAGGCGGTGTCACCTCCTTGCTAATGAGCCTGTTTGGGATACAGGTCATCCCACGCCTGTCGCATCAGACTTTCCCAGGACCTCGTTCGACGGGGAATCGTCGACGATGGGGGCTGGGCTTTGCAGATCCTTTGCCGCTTCTAGAGGCATGACAATTTTTAACATTTTCCATAGACAGCGCCAATTGTAAGTGCAAAAAATCTCACAGACTTACTTAGATGATATAAAACTTCTTTGGGAAGGATTAGCTGCCAGAAAATCTGAAAATGGACGAGGAGCAACGGTCAAAGACCTTGGCTGTAGTCAGCGCAAGGCCCCCCGATACCTAAGTTAGTTCAACAACTCAACAAAGGATGGAGGGAGAAGAAAAAGAGGAAGGGTGCCTCTGAATGTAAGCCTTGGCGTACCTCCCTTTTTTTTTGGGTTTACCTCTATGTGTATATAGGCTGAAGAGTTGACTTTTGGAGGTAGATAGAGATGGAAGTCCCATCAGCCAGTACTATATTCCCTTAGTGGGGGTAGGTGAAGGCATTGTCTCATTGGACCTTACTTTGGCGACTAGATGTAGACGTAGCCGCCGGATGATGACAACTTTTTATCTCTACCTGATGCATGTGATCATTACTCGACACGTTCTGTAACATGGTTGAGATTCCATAGAGGTACAACTATTTGCACTCGTCTTGGTAAGCATTATGTCATTGCTGCCTAGGTGGGAGTTCCAGGCTGAGGTGAGGCATTTGGTCAAGGTGAGGCACTTGCCCGAGGTGGAGAACTTGGCCGAGGAAAAGCAGTCTGGCACTATTGCCGAAATGCATGAAGCCGAGACCAGGATATGCCTAGCTGGTACTCTTACCCGTGCTGAGCACGGTTTTGGTATTATGAAATTATCCTCACACAGTTCATATATTTCGTCTTTCTTTCAAGCACACTTCACAAATCACACATATATGATGAAGGGGACTACCGCTCTGCTATCTGTCTTCAATTGATATCTTCAGCACAGTAGGGACTACCTATTGTCTCCAATGATGTACTAAGTGTTATGATGTTATTCGTGGATTTGCGAGTTCATCTAATGTAAAAAAAATTCAGGGCAGGTAAGTAATAGATAAAAGGTGTGTGGGACGTTTCCCTAATAGCAAGGTTACGCTAACTTCGGTAACAGTACCGACTTGGTTTATCTTGATCTCGGTTCTCAAACTCGGCAATATTACTATGATACATCCAGCTCGGCAACGGTGCCAGCTAGCACCGAGCTTGAGCTAGCTTCGTTAAAATTACCAACTAGGCCCACATTGGTCTCGGTATAGGTCACCACCGCAACAGTGCCAACTGAGATGAATACTAAGCCATAGTAGTATTCCTATAAAACTACGGTTATGTTGTAGAACGTACTGATAGATATGATGGGCGCCGGACAGTGTCTCCACCTACCCCCACTGAGGAAGTGCAAGATGGGACTTCTGCCTATATATATACAAGGGTAAGATCCCAAAGAGGTACGCAAGGCAATACAACATAAACTCACATACTCCAAACCCTTTCTCCTTCCCCACTCATTCATCCTTTGTTCAGTGACAACACTAACTCAAGCATCGGAGTGCCTTCGGCTAACTGCAGTCAGGGCCTCTTACCTTTGTCTTCTTCCATTCCCTTTCAGGTCTTAGGCAGTCGGTCTTTCCCAGAGAAGCTTAACAGTAATATTGAGAATTTTATACTCGTTTAACCAAGTCCGTAATATTTAGGCACTTACAGAAGGGATTATAGTGAGGCATTTATTATCTTATGTTTTTCTTAAGTTTTGAGGTTGTCCTTTTTCAATTTTTGAGGTTGTCACCATTAGTGTCACATCCCCAAAATAAGATTTGGGAAAAATGTGAAAAATAAATTAAATTCAAATTTCATGTGTTTAATGCAACACAAGCTTTCAAAAGTGGAATCACAAAAAAATCACAAACCGTGGTGAGTCAAAATAATTTCATTAAATGCAACGGAAGCTTTATTCAATTGCTATTCAAGGTTCATAAATGAGATCCAACACGAAAATCAAATAAACATTAATAGTTAAAGTTACACAATAAATTAAACAATTACTAAAGAAAAGTTTATCATAAAAGAATGTTCATCTAAAGAATTGCTAAGATGACGTTCATTCTCATGCTTGCTCAAACAACTCCAAAACCATCTCCGACATCCCACTCGGGTTCACCAGCTGGCTCAAACGTTTGAAATGTTTGATCCTCCTCCGTCTCCTCGGTAAAGTAAGGTTCGGTACCTATACACCAAATATTATAAAGTAAATAGCAAGAACAATATAATAATTCGAAATTAAGATACGATATCAAGATGCGTATAGACAAGTAAGATCATATGAAAGCAAGAGTAATAATAATAACAAGAACGAACGTGTGACTTACAACCAAATGACACAAAGGAGCAATATATAATTCACACGGCGACAAGTGTCCCCGTTGTGGGTGGTTAGCCCCACATAAATCGGGAAAGCCCGTCCATAACGTCGGTGGTTGTAAACCGATCAAAATATCAGGATAACCTGTTCATAATTCAAAGCGGATTATACGTGATCCGGTCACATCGGTGATCAACCGTTCATATATCGATTTGCAATCGTTCATAAATTACCCACATAAGCATAAACACATATAAATAAAATAGATCCGAATAATAATGCTCCGACACAAGAATCCTAATTCATAGTGAAGTGTTGGCCGTTCCATATTCCGTATCATAGTCAAATCATCATACATAATTTGCCAAGCCACTTCATAATCTATAACACACAATAGGATATGTATTTAAAGGAATGCATAACCTAAATCGAGATATGCATGCGAAGGTCAACACATAGTTACGAATGAATCCTAAGGTTAGACGTATATTCATATACCCATCAACATACAATGATAAGCACTAGTGAGGTAGGGACGTTACATCTCTCAACATTCATGGTGTATAGATCCAATAAAGGATTTCCAATAGAGATGTATTGCCCCTTTCTCGCTAGAATTCATGAAAATCAAAGCAAGTATTTGAATCCTACATCAATAAGACACCGTACGCCCAAAGACAGTTCTTATATGAGGTCTAGGTAAATAATAAAGGTTGTTAGATCCATATAAAGTCCCATACATGATTCCATAATTTCCAAAACGATATTGAACTAAAACAGTGGAAAAGAATCATAAATTGCCCAACTACACTAAACGTTTGAACTTTGAATGGTCACAATGTCACACTTGTTGATAAACTTTGAATGGTCAAAAAGTGATGATCTTGATCAAGGGTGAAATGATCGATCATGTAACATTTATCAAAGACCCCTATATGGGAAAAACTCGATGCTTCCAACCATAGACTGACTTTTACCCAAAAATAAAAACGAAAAAGAAAAACCATAGACTGACAGATCAAACATGTAATAATTCCAACATGATATTTGATGGTGACAGAGTGATGATCTTCAATCCTGGATTGCAGCATCAGAATTTTTTTTTGGATACAGAATCATAGATTTGCTCGTGAATTATGGAAGGTTAAATATTTTCCATACAATTATTTGTGTGATATCCTATGTCATGTGATATCATACAAATGGGACCATGTGATATTCTAGGATAGTGCGATATCACACATATCGCCCTGTGCGCTATCCTAGAGCCATGAGATATCGTGCCATTTTTTAAAATTTATAGGCAATATCTCGAATACTTTTGTGTGTAAGACATGATCATCTGGTAGATGAAGAAGTTGTTTTTCTTAAGTGGCTATTGCTTCTCAGCGAGCTGAGCTAAAACGGTCATTCCTTCAAAAATGAGACCACTTGATATGGGATAAGCACAATTCATGTAAGATCATTAATTTTGAAACAACCAATAGATATAACTATTCAATCTAATAAAATTTAGAATGAAAAAAAGAAGAAGATTTCTTCACATCTTTAGCTCATTAAATAACTTTATAGACTAAGTATCTGAGCAGATCCTTTTTTTCTCCCTCTACAGCATCTACATTTGGAATTGAGAATCATAATTTAACAATCATCAAAAATAGATTGGGAATAATAATCTAGTCCTATCCTTAGAGCGTACCGTTATAACCCTCTCCATTTGAAGTTTTTACATTATAACTTAATACGTATCTGAATTTTGATTGGACATATGGGGCACTCTGTTCCTAGAATTTGAAAAGACAAACTACAGCTCCTTTTGAACAAACTCTGATTAGTGTTTTAGATTATTTTAACCCACCTTGCCTATAATGCCAAATTATTTAATTTAATTTTTAATTAAAATCATGTGCTCATGAGAAAATGCTAAAATTATGTAATTTACAGTTCTTCTCTAGTCGTTTGTACACATTTTATCATTGATGGATATAAAGACCAACCTAAATTAAATTGTTTAATATTTCTGGGATATAATGTAATAACAATTTTGAGGTATAGTGTAAAAAAATGTATATTTCTTTCTGAAATTCCTCACTAAGAAACTTTTTCACCCTCAAGGATAAAACCCTGGCTCGTGTGAGTGTTACATATGGTTTTATTTGTTTGATTAATATGTAAGAATAAAATGTTCGCATAAGAATAATGCTTCATTTGTATTTTGAATGGCTGAGGCTTAATCCTTTGCTGTAACATGCTAGCCACATATGTTGAGGAAGAAGAAAAGAAGGTTGGAGTGATGGCACGGATGACAGGTAAAGTGGAATTGGCTGATCACGGGTAGCAATGTTGTTTTCAGTACCAGATGCAGTTAGAGAACTGATTTAGTAATTTATAGTTATTATTTTGTAACTTATAGAACTATGTAGTTTTCTGTTTCCAGTTACTTTGTATCGCTATTCTCTTTCTAGTAAGCAAATTATGTGGAAAAAAAAGAAAGAAAAATAAACAAAAGTTATGTGGAATTAAAAAAGAAAAAAAATAAAAATTATGTGGACAAAAAAAGCACCAACATTAAAAGTTTTTTTCTAAAATATAGTAAAAGAAGAAAAGGTACGAGGATCCCGGGTTGGGCCGTGGGACTTTTGCAGTAAGAATAAGTCATTAGTCATGTAAATAAAAAATCCTCTCTTCCAATGGAAAAGCCTTTTGCCCATTGAGTTTTTGCTTTTGTAGCAAGGATAATAACCAAGAAAGAAATCCGAACAATTCAGCCCAAGGAGTGATGCTAGTTGCTTGAAGATCCAAGGACAGGATGCCGACTTCTCAGCACGCCTTTGAAACGTGCGTGTGAAGTGGACGTCACAGCGACTCGACAAATAATTGGTGTGAAATGTCATGTTAACCAACGTACCTTAGCTAGACGAAAACGGACGTGACAGGTGGGGTAAGAAGTTTCAACTTGAACTCATCAGAAGTAGAGATGTCAAATGGGCCGAACCGGGCACGGCCCACAAGGCATGGCCGTGTCTGGGCCGAGGTGCCCGCCCAACGGCAGGCCCGCCAGCCTTGTCCAACGGCCCAATTCACTTTTTTTTTTTAAAAAGTCACTTTTACCCCCCCCCCCCCCCCCCCCCAAACAACCATAAAACGGTCATATAAGGAATATTTTGTGTCATTTGTCATTTTACAAAGTCTATAAATATCTTAATCCTATCATTCTCATTCCTCACCAATTTACACAATTCTTTCATTCTCTTTATACATTCTCTAGTTCCATCTCAAAACATTCAACTCTTTCACTTTCTCTAAGAAGTTTTTGGAGGGCCAAAGATCAAGTCATCAAGAGACAAGATAAGGGGCCTTCCAAGATTTAGAGGTATTTATATTATTTAAATTTGAGATTCCATATATATAAGTTTATATTATATTATATTAACTCTCATTTTCTCCCCTTTCGTATATTAATTATCACAAAAGAAGGCTATTAGAGCCTATTACTGTTATTATTTATAAAATTTATTTTTTGAAATATGGCAAGAAGACTTCCCACCGAATCTTCTTCTGTTAATTTAGGAGGGGTACATGAGAATTTTATTGAATTACAAGATGAAGTAAGTGATTTACCACCACTTCCTCAGAGTTCCCGTAAATCAATCAAGAGAAATAGAACTTTACCAGTTTGGGAAATATTTACAAGGTTTGAAGTTATTGAAAATGAAAAAACAGTTGAAAAGGCAAAATGTAAATTTTGTAGTAAGATTTATGGTGCCACGTCAAAAATGGGTACCGGCCATTTGACAAGACATATGCAAAAATGTCTTGCCTTACATAAGCCGGCTGATGCAGGGACAGGGAGGCCTGGATTACAGACCCAAATTTCTAGTACTGGTGGTGGTGGTGGTAGTAGTAGTAGCAGTTTAGGTCTTTTTTCTTTTAATGCACAAGTTATAGACAAAATCTTGTTAAAATGATTGTGTTATCCGAATTACTATTTTGTTTTGTTAAAAATGAGTTTTTTGAAAAATGGGTCCAGAAATACTGTCAACCACAATTTCACAGTATTTCAAGAAATACAGTCAGAAATGATGCTATTAGACTCTGGCAGGAAGAGAAAATAAATATAAAAAATTACCTTGCAGAAATTCCTGGCAGAATAGTCATAACCACAGATATGTGGACATCTCAAGGGGGTGACAGTTATCTTTGTATTACTGCACATAACATAGACTCAAAATGGATTATTAATAAACGTATAATTAGTTTTAGTACTCTTGAATGGCCACACAGTGGCACTAGAATAAGTACATTTATTTTGGAAAAACTAGATGAATATAATATTAAAGAAAAGGTTTTATCTGTAACTTTAGATAATGCCAGTAATAATACAGTGGCTATTGAATTAATGAGAATGCAGATGTCACTTGCAACTTTGATAGATAGCTCTATCTTTCAAAATAGATGTGTATTTCACATCTTAAATCTCATTGCAAAGGTTGGTTTAAAGCATATTGTAACTTACACAGATTCTATTAAAGACAATGCTAGATTTATTTTCACATCCGCACAAAAAAGACAATTGTATGCCCAAATATGTGCGAAGCAAGGCGTATCAGCTATTAAAATACCCAAGGAGGAGAACATAGATGGAATTCTATGTATGATTTGTTAAGCAAGGCACTTAACCGGAGAACCGTTTTAAATGAATTTTGTGCTTTTCATGCACAACATTTGATGATTAGTGATGAACATTGGGAGTTATGTGCACATATAAGGGATTTATTAGACGCTTTTTATACTTCAACATTATTTTTTTCCGGGATATATTATCCTACATCTAATGAAGCTTTTTAAAATTACTGTACAATTCTGTAGATTTAGAGATCATGATTTACTGAGTACCCCTGTTAAAAACATGGAAGAAAATTTTAAAAAATATTGGAAAGAGGCTCCAATGACATTTTCTTTAGCTGTCGTATTTGATCCAAGGTTAAAATTAAGTGGGGAACAATTTTTTATTGATGAAATAAATAAAAATATGAATTTTATAAATTTAAATACTTTTTCAATTATTAAGACAAATTTACAAGCACTTTTTTAATTTTACTGTGAGCAAATGGGTACAGATGAGCTTAGTATGGGCAATTCAGAAGTCAAGCAAACAGGTGTTGGTGAGTGGGATGTGTGGTATTCTTCCTTATCTACGGGCATGGCATCCGGCTCAAGTTCAAGTAACACTGTGACGGAGTTATCATCGTATCTTGACGTCGATGTAATACGGATGCAAGATGCATCTAGTTTTGACCTTTTAGTTTGGTGGAAGCAACAAGAAAGCGTTTATCCGGTGTTAGCCGCCATGACTCGTGATCTATTGATTATTCCAATGTCTTCTGTAGCATCAGAACAGGCTTTTAGTGCAGGTGGACGTGTGGTGGATGACAAAAGAACCAATCTAACTGAAAAAACGGCGGAGTGTTGTGTTTGCCTACAAGACTGGTATTTGGCAGATAAGAGGAAGCAATAGTTGACATCAATGGAAGATTATGATCCAGTATAATACTTCAGTGGACTACACGTCTGATTTTTTACTTTTTCCTTCATTGTAATTTTTAAATTTATAAGTTTAACATTCTTTTTTTTTTTTTTTTTCTAAAAAGATTGTAAGGTTTTGAAGGTAATCCTATTTAGAAACCTTCAAGAAGTTAAGATCCAAATGGTTTTCTCTTCTCAGTGGAGTAGATCGAGTTTGACCGAACCACTTAAATATCTTTGTCATTCTCTGTAATTGTGTATTCGTGTTCTATTTTTTTAATACTGAAAAGAAAGAAAGAAAGAAAGCAAAAAGCAGGCTCGCCTGGCTCGGCCCGCCCCCAGCCAGCCCGGCCCGTGGCACGGGTAGGCCGAAGCTGGGCCGGCACGGCCCGTTTGACATCTCTAATCAGAACCAAGTTGAGAAAAAAGGGGAACTTTTAAAACGTGAAACTCACGAGAACCAAGTTGAAGAAAAAGGGGAAAATCTTAAAATGGAGGGGGGAGGGGAGGGGAGGGAATGAAAAATTTAAGGGAAAAGGAAAATGAAGGGGAGGTAAATTTTCCCTTCTCTTATTTCAATAGTAAAAAAGTAGGGAAAAAAAAGAGTAAAAAACGTAATTTTGTTTGTTTGTAAAGTAGAGAGATAATTACCATTTTATCCTTATTTTTACCTCAAAAAGTAGAGGAAAGAAAAGTGGAAAAGGGCAGTTCAGTAATTTCATAAAAGTTTTTCTCTTTGCCACCAATTTTCCCCCACTTTTGAAGGGAAAATTTTGGAGTGGGCCCCACACTAATTTTACCCCCAAATTCCTCTCTCCCACTTTCCCTCCCCTCTTCCCAAACACCCTCAATTTCAACATTCCTTCCATTTTTCTCTTTTATTTTTCTTCCCCTCATTTTACCTCCTTCCCAAACTTATCGGACATTTCAACACGACAAAATAAGAAATGTCTTTGAGGGCACTGTAGTGCTACTGGTGTGGGATTGATGTTGCAGGTCTTGGATAAGAAGTTACAAATAAATCCTACCAACATACTAACAGGGGTTGAGTTAGGGGGATTTCCCAACTGCCAAGATTCTTTGCGTGTTCAAATCTTTTTCCTCCCCCTCCTCTTTTCTTGTATTTTTTTAATACCTATTTTGATCCCTTTTTTTTTCTATTGAACAAAATTATATTGGGCATGACTCCACAGTCCACATTAATAGAAATTTTATATAATGATAGCTCAATGTGGGACTTTTTTTTAACGAATTTGAATTCTAATGTGAGATCCGTTGATGATAGATTTATAATGATTAAATTAGAATAATCTCGATTCCAAATCAAGCCAATATGTCATGGAATAAATCTGGATCTTTTGATACTAGAATTGATGGAGATGTCTGAGCAATGAGAACTTGTGTTGTTAAAAATTGATTCTTAGAACTAATTAATACGGTCCAACAAGTGATTTTGGGAAGCCAAATTCAGAATAGGCCACTCCTAGTTTTGGAAGGGGTTTGTGGAGTGGGTTGAGTCTATTAATGAGAAAGTGGGATGGTAATTGGCAATGGAGAAAATATTTCTGTGTGGAGCTGTAGTTTGTAGTTGGATCCCTTGTAGAAGTGGATTGAAAAAACTTCTCTCCTGTATGATCAACTCAAATATCGAAGTTTAAGATTTATGAAATGTGGGAAATAAATGAGATTGTTTTCAAAGACCTTTTGGATAATCCAACGGATGTTGAAGACCTTGGTAAGATTTATATCCCTAAATTCTATGGTAAGGATGAAAAAAAAAAGCCTTTATCAAAAAATGCTAAATTAATTACAACCAAATCTACTAGGCAACTAAATTCCAGAGAAAAGTATTTTTGCTTTCCACAAAGTGTCATGGAAAACCTCCGTTTGACGATTGTAAATCTCCGAGGATTTGGACTTTCGAAGATCCTCAATTTTGAAGATTTTCAAGCTGACCTCCCCTAAGGATTTTCAAATCCTCACTTTTACAGATTTGTACTCTTAAACCAAATTTTCTAAGCTATATGCAACAACATGAAGTTATATGGACGTGAAATCCTCGGCAAGAAATTTCTGTTGCAGGGCAAAGAGGACTGTTACCAAACGTGCTTGTGGAGAGCATCTTGACACTTCATGCAACAATTTTTGATATATCTCTAAGCTAATTTCTAAGTCTTACTCAGGCTTCCCACGAGTGAGAAAAGTAAAATTCCATAGTAGCAACCACGTATTAAATTTTGTTTTTTTGGTAGAACACATTAAAATTTGAGTAATTCAAAATGAAGGTGAGTAGTATAATTTGGTAACACCGTAAAAAAGAGAAGAGCGTTGTTCCCTTTGAGCTGTTTACTTTTGAGTGGGTGAGTATGAACTTTAAGAGAATCGAAGCTCAATGATAACTACGTATAAAGGATGGGCTTTTGCAAATACATTGTCCCAAGTTATGGTATTTTTATCATAATCCAATTCCTTTGCACCCAGCTACTCTCTTTGAATCTGCACCAAAGCTAAATGGACATACATCATACCAAATTTCACAAAATGAGCTTTAGACTTTTTGGGTTAAAAATTTGATCATGGTGAGATATTTGGCACACCCCACCATTCATCCATATTTTTATCTACCCAACTCCCTCCCTTTGATTGTTTTTCACCATTGGTATAATCTACTCCTTTGATGGCAATGGCGATACACGATGTGGCTTAAAAAAGCAGCCCCAGGCCTGTTCCAAGCACACGGTCTTTTTTGGAGCAATGTGGAGCAATGTGCATCATATGCATGTTCTGTTCGTGTAAGTGCAAAAAATCTCACAGACTTACTTAGACGATATAAAACGTCTTTGGGAAGGATTAGCTGCCAGAAAACCTGAAAGAGGAGGAGGAGCAACGGTCGGAGACCCTGGCTGCAGTGAGCGCAAGGCCCTCCGATGCCTAAGTTAGTTCAACAACTCAACAAAGGATGGAGGAAGAAGGAAAAGAGGAAGGGTGCCTCTGAATGTAAGCCTTGGCGTACCTCCCTTTTATTTTGTTTTACCTCAATATATATAAAGGCTGAAGAGTTGACTTTTGGAGGTAGATGGAGATGGAAGTCCCATCAGCCAGTACTATGTTCCCTTAGTGGGGGTTGGTGAAAGCATTGTCCCATTGGACCTTACTCTGGTGACTTGATGTAGACGTAGCCGCCGGATAATGACAACTTTTTATCTCTACCCGATGCATGTGATCATTACTCGACACGTTCTGTAACGTGGTTGAGTTTCCATAGAGGTACAACTATTTGCACTCGTCTTGGTAAGCATTCTGTCATTGCTGCCTAGGTGGGAGTTCCTGGCCAAGGTGAGACATTTGGCCAATGTGAGGCACTTAACCGAGGTGGAGAACTTGGCTGAGGTGAAGCACTTGGTCGAGGTGAAGCAGTCTGGCACTATTGCCGAGATGCATGAAGCCGAGACCAGGATATGCTTAGCTGGTACTCTTATCGGAGCTGAGCATGGTTTTGGTATTATGAAATTATCCCCATACAATAGCCCCCCAGCTTCTGACTTCTTAGAGTTCCCCAACTCTTGGAGGTCAGAAGCTGAGTGTTATGATGGGAGAACTGTGATCATCGCGTTTGAAGCTCACATTGTATCGTGGTGTCGGTTGGTGACGTCTGATCCATATTATGATGTTGCTTTATTTGCCCAAGATAGTCAATGGTAATGGTGTGCCCATGTCGCTTCATCTGTTCAGGGTAATAAATAGCGCGTCCGAATTTCTGCAAAAGACGAACTGGCGGTGCCATGTGTCATAGCCTGATTGGCTGTGCAATCATTATGATGAGACACGCGTAGTACTCGATGTGATGCTTCGCACGCGCCGCTTTTGAAATCCGAAACAGCGCCTCTGTCTTTATAAATTGGGACGCTTCTTCCACCCTCCCTCATTTTTGCTGTTCTGAGAAGGGAAAGGAAATTCTGCAGAGAAGACTGTTTGGCGAGATCGTTGTTCTACCCTAGAGACTCGTCTTTGCTAGGACCGCGTCTGTAAGTCCCCTTTTTGCATCTCTGTTCCATTTTTTCGGTTCTAGGGTTCCTTGCTTTCCATCCTCCGCTTCGTTTAGGGTTCTTTCACCTTTGTCTCTGTGTTTCATTTTCCTTCTTCTTTAGATTCTAGGATGGGAATCTATAGGTGTATGTTAGACACCCCTGTGGCCTTGGATGATTTTAGGGCTAGATTTGGGATACCAGACGATGTTCTGGTTAGACTTAATGACGCAGATGATGCCTTCGTGGGTCGGATCTTCTATGACGGCTAGATGTTGTTCCCCTTGGTCTCGGTGATCGAGGGTGGGGTCAAATTTCCCTTGCATCATCTTCTCAGGATTTGCCTCAGCAAGTGGAAGCTGTGCCCCTGTCAACTCATGCCCAACGACTTTAAGGTCATCATGGGTACTGTCGAGCTCAATAGGATCCTTGGCATCGACCTCGGTGTCAATGACATCGAGGATGCTTATGACCTTTGTAAGTCCACTGCGTACGACAACACATACTACCTTCGGGTAAAGGCGAAGCAGGATCCTTTCGTCCACGCCTTAGAAGATTCGAACAAGTACGCCAGAGATGACCGACTATTCGTCTCGGGCAACTGGGAGATCGGGGAGGCCGAGACCGAGCCAGGAAGGTTATACAAGGTCCCTCGTCGCCTTGGGACTCCTCCGAGTAATCACCAATACCTTTTGATTTACATAAGTCATTTCTATATCTGTTGAACTGATATTCTTTTGCACTATGTGGACGTCAAAGAGAGGAAGCGGGAGGCGCACTGAGCAGGGTGGAAGAGGAACAGTGCTTGGCTCAAAGAAGTGAGGCGCTACCGAGGCCACAAAGGCCGAGCTGTCTTCGCTCTGCTCGGCTACGAGCCGAAGTATCAGTCCTTTATCAAGAGGAGGACCGAACCGAAACCAGCCTCAACGAGCTCGGAGCACCAAGAGGCTTCGGGTGATGGAGCTTCTGCCTCTCCTTCGGCCGAGCTCTAACGAGTAGTTGAAGAGTACAACTCTCCTGTCTCGAAAGAGGGCGGAGAAGAGATGTCGCTGCGCCGCCGACCCGCTGTCAAGGACCTCAGCGCGCTGGTGTTCGGGGGCCGACCTCATTCGACTCCCCCAACTCCTCTGGTGTCTGCTGCTATTAGAGCTTCGTTGGACCCCCTCAAGCTTGGAAGGTCGGCAACGCACTGTCGAGGCTGCACAAGAGGGGGGGACTCGAGCCGAGAAGAGGGCCAGGAACGAGGCTTCGGTGGAGGACGTCCCTAGGATTTCCTAGGTATCACCTCTTGGGCCTGCACCACGGAGACCTAGTCTTCAGATCGGTCCCGGGAGGCCCATCACAGTGCAGGACCGCGTTGCTGGAAATCCTCTTGTCATGGCGGCCCTTGCCGGTGCCTGTGCGCTGCCCAAGGATATGGTCAGGCACAGGGATACCGATGACATGTCCCGGCGCTGGCGTCAATGCAAGCGGCTCTACTGGTGAGTTTCTAAGTCTCCCACAAATTTGATCTCGGTAATAGTTTCTCATAATGTTTCTATCTTCGTGCAACAAGTGCAAAGATCTCATGAACAGCTGGAGAGAGTTTGGCAAAATCGCGCTAAGAGAGCGGAGGCACAGAGGAAGACTCTCAAAGCTGCATTGGAGGAGAGCGGCAAGAGGGCGGCCGAGCAAGAGCAACTGATCCGAAGTCTCATTGCCGAGGTGGAAGCCGCGAAGCCCGAGACCGAAGTGCACAAAAAGTTGATGGCCGAGTAGAGGGAAGAAGCTGAGGCCAAGCTCGAGTATGAGACCAAGGCAACCTATGATGAGGGAGTGGCCGAGGCGACAACCCTATACGAGGGGCAGGTCGTGGTCATAAGAGACAAAGTCTGTGTACTTGGTTGGATGGCGACATTGGATAAAGTAGGTGTCCCCGAGGACGACCCTGCTTTTAGAAACCCGACCAAGTTCCCAAGCTCGGATCCGGAATCAAGTTTTGCCGCTCCTATCGTAGCGACTGAGGTTCCTCGGGTTGATGATGCCGATGCAGACGATGCTACTGCCTGAGTCTCTAATGTACTTTTGTTTTCTTTTGGTTGGAAAAATTGTAATAGAAAGCAAACTGTAATGTAATTTGATGTGAATACAATGAAATTCTTTTGCCATCAAACTGTGTGATGCTCTTTTTTGGATGTTTTCTCCTTGTTCTTTCTCTGACTCTAGTTTCGTAACCAAGCCCTTCTCATGCTCCCAAGTCCAAGTATTTGAGTTCGGTTTTTCAATCAGAATAAGGTTTTGTTTTCTCGACTCAAGAATTTAGTGTGGGGGCATCAGGTTCGTCCGAGCTCAAATGGATGAAATTGTACGGACCCCTTTCATGTGTAGTAGTAGAAGGTTCAATAAGGTGATAAGAGTACTTGTTCCGCAACCGAAGTAAACGCCAGATCTTTCTAGCTGGATGCTGTACAGTTGATTCAAACCCAGCCTGGGATAGCTGCGGAGTCCTGTGACTCGACGTTTTGGTGAGCTGCTACCATTATCGAGTTGAGGGGAGGACCGAGCTCAGGTGCTAGGGAAAGATGCCGAGCTGGGGTGATGCTGACCGAAGTGATGCTGTTATTGAAATTAGGACAATCTCGATAGTACGAAAGTATCCCCACACTTGCCCCCTAATTCTTGGAGGTCGGGACCTAAGCATTGTAATGGGTGAGCCCTTCTGAACATTGGGCTTGCATAAGACTGAGTCCTGGTTGGTACTCTTTCCAGATCTAGGATGATCGTGGTAGGTCCTTCGAGCTCTGTGACTCTTTCGTCGACGTTGTACAAGCTAAGGCTATAGCTGGAGCTGCCCTGATCGAAAGCGAGGAGTCGAGTTGCCATTATCAAAGATGTTCGAGCGGAGAAAATTGTCCGGAATGCTCCAGGAAAAGATCACACTGTTGTCGAGTTCCACAACTGCGGCACTTTGCAGTTGGTTCTGTAACCAGCTATAGGTGGCTGGTCCTGTGACCGAACCGAGGCAGCTGGTTCCATAACCGAGCTGACGCCGAGTTCTATCACTTGGCGATTTAAATGGCTGGTTCCAGAACCGGGCCGACGCCGTAACCGAGCTGGTGTTTAGCGAGCTGGTGATGTCACCAAGCTGACGCTGTAACCGAGCCGGTGTTAGCGAGCTGGTGCTGTTACCGAGCTGACGCTGTAACCGAGCTGGTGTTAGCGAACCGGTGCTGTCACCGAGCTGGTGTTAGCGAGCCGGTGCTGTCACCAAGCTGATGCTGTAACCGAGCTGGTGTTAGCGAGCTTGTGCTGTCATCAAGCTGACGCTGTAACCGAGCTGGTGCTGAAGCTGTGTAGCAGAGGCTGGTGCTGTTATCGAGGCTTGATGCTGAAACTGTAATGGTTGGAACTGTCCAAGTTGTGGCTAGTGCTATCACGGAGGCCACTGCTGGAGCTGTCAACTGAAGGAGTTGAGTTGTGGCTGGTGCTGTCACCGAGGCCGCAGCTGAAGCTACTGCTGGGTTGTGTTTCTACCTGAGTCGTGGCTGGTGTTATTGCCGAGGCCACTGCTGGAGTAGTCGTAATCGATACTGTCCGAGCTGTGGCTGGCGGTATCTCTGAACCGGGACTTGAGGATGAAGACTACATGGCTAGCCAAGGAACTATTCTGGAGACTGTCGTTGCTCTCTGGGGGAGGGGAACCGAAAGGAGGTCCCTTTGAAGCTTGTTGCCTGGCAGCAGAGCTTGCTTAAAAGATGCGAGGGCCGCGGTTGCTGGCCCTAGTACCAACAAGGGACGGATCTTTGGGCGTCGTCACAGTCGCGATCCACCTGGACGAGACCTGGCTGCTGCTGGAACTTCTGCTCTGCGGGGGAGTCTCCAGCAGTGCAGCACTCTGTTAGGGGTGCTCCGGTGGAGGAGTGCTTTGTTGGGGAGGCGCTGTCACCTCCTTGCTGATGAGCCTGTCTGGGTTACAAGTCATCCCGTGCTTGTCGCATCAGACTTTCCACGGACCTCGTTCGACGGAGAATCGTCGATGATGGGGGCTGGACTTTGCAGATCCTTCGCCGCTTCTAGAAGCATGGCAATTTTTATCATTTCCCATAGATGGTGCCAATTGTAAGTGCAAAAAATCTTACAGACTTACTTAGATGATATAAAACTTCTTTAGGAATGATTAGCTGCCAGAAAACCTGAAAAAGGAGGAGGAGCAACGGTCAGAGACCCTGACTGCAGTCAGCGCAAGGCCCACCGATGCCTAAGTTCGTTCAACAACTCAACAAAGGATGGAGGAAGAAGGAAAAGAGGAAGGGGGCATCAACTCTGGCGACTTGATGTAAACGTAGCCGTCGGATAATGACAACTTTTTATCTCTACCCGATGCATGTGATCATTACTCGACACGTTTTGTAACGTGGTTGAGTTTGTATAAAGGTACAACTATTTGTACTCGTCTTAGTAAGCATTCTGTCATTGCTGCCTAGGTGGGAGTTCCTGGCCGAGGTGAGGCACTTGGCTGAGGTGGAGCACTTGGCCGAGGTGGAGCAGTCTGCACTGTTGCCGAGATGCATGAAGCCGAGACCAAGATATGCCTAGCTGGTACTCTTACCAGAGCTGAGTACAGTTTTGGTATTATGAAATTATCCCCACACAGTTCATATATTTCATCTTTCTTTCAAGCACACTTCACAAATCACACATATATGATGAAGGGGACCACCGCTCTGCTATCTGTCTTCAATTGATATCTTCAGCACAGTAGGGACTACCCATTGTCTCCAATGATGTACTAAGTTTTATGATCTTATTCGTGGATTTGCGAGTTCATCTAATGTAAAAAAATTCAGGGCAAGTAAGTAGTAGGTAGAAGGTGTGTGGGACATTTCCCTAAGAGCAGGGTTACGCTAACTTCAGTAACAGTACCGACTTGGCTTATCTCAATTTCGGTTCTCAAACTCGGCAATAGTACCATGATACATCCAGCTCGGCAATGGTGCCAGCTAGCACCGAGCTGAGCTAGCTTCGGTAAAAGTACCAACTAGGCCCAGATTGGTCTCGGTATAAGTCACCACCGCAACAGTGCCGGGATGCGTCCATACCTGGTGTTGGTATCATCTTCAGCTCGGCACGACCAACTGAGATGAATACTAAGCCATAATAGTATTCCTATAAAACTACGGTTATGTTGCAGAACGTACTGATAAATATGATGGGCGCCGGATATTAATAAAGGGGTTGTCCTTATCTAACAATCACATCCACATTAATACAAGAAGTCAGCGCATGATCTGATGGGACAATGCCTCCACCTACCCCCACTGAGGAAGTGCAAGATGGGACTTCCGCCTATATTTATACAAGGGTAAGATCCCAAAGAGGTACGCAAGACAATATAACATAAACTCACATACTCCAAACCCTTTCTCCTTCTCCACTCATTCATCATTTGTTTAGTAACAACACTAACTCAGGCATTGGAGTGCCTTCGGCTAACTGCAGCCAGGGCCTCTGACCTTTGTCTTCTTCCCTTCCCTTTCAGGTCTCAGGCAGTCAGTCTTTCCCAAAGAAGCTTAACATTGATATTGAGAATTTTATACTCGTTTAACCAAGTCCGTAACATTTAGGCACTTACAGAAGGGATTATAGTGAGGCATTTATTATCTTATGTTTTTCTTAAGTTTTGAGGTTGGCACTTTTTCAATTTTTGAGGTTGTCACCATTAGTGTCACGTCCCCAAAATAAGAATTAGGAAAAATGTGAAAAATAAATTAAATTCAAATTTCCTGTGTTTAATGCAACACGAGCTTTCAAAAGTGGAATCACAAAAAAATCACAAACCGTGGTGAGTCAAAATAATTTCATTAAATGCAACGGAAGCTTTATTCAGTTGCTATTCAAGGTTCATAAATGAGATCCAACATGAAAATCAAATAAACATTAATAGTTAAAGTTACAGAATAAATTAAACAATTACTAAAGAAAAGTTTATCATAAAAGAATGTTCATCTAAAGAATTGCTAAGATGACGTTCATTCTCATGCTGGCTCAGACAGCTCCAAAACCATCTTCGACATCCCACTCGGGTTCGTCAGCTGGCTCAAACGTTTGAAATGTTTGATCTTCCTCCGTCTCCTCGGTAAAGTACGGCTCGGTACCTATACACCAAATATTATAAAGTAAATAGCAAGAACAAAATCATAATTTGAAATTAAGATACGATATCAAGATGAGTGTAGACAAGTAAGATCATATGAAAGCAAGAGTAATAATAATAACAAGAACGAACGTGTGACTTACAACCAAATGACACAAAGGAGCAATATATAATTCACACGGCGACAAGTGTTCCCGTTGTGGGTGGTTAGCCCCACATAAATCGGGAAAGCCCGTCCATAACGTCGGTGGTTGTAAACCGATCAAAATATCAGGATAACCTGTTCATAATTCAAAGCGGATTATACGTGATCCGGTCACATCGGTGATCAACCGTTCATATATCGATTTGCAATCGTTCATAAATTACCCACATAAGCATAAACACATATAAATAAAATAGATCCGAATAATAATGCTCCGACACAAGAATCCTAATTCATAGTGAAGTGTTGGCCGTTCCATATTCCGTATCATTGTCAAATCATCATACATAATTTGCCAAGCCACTTCATAATCTATAACACACAATAGGATATGTATTTAAAGGAATGCATAACCTAAATCGAGATATGCATGCGAAGGTCAACACATAGTTACGAATGAATCCTAAGGTTAGACGTATATTCATATACCCATCAACATACAATGATAAACACTAGTGAGGTAGGGACGTTACATCTCTCAACATTCATGGTGCATAGATCCAATAAAGGATTTCCAATAGAGATGTATTGCCCCTTTCTCGCTAGAATTCATGAAAATCAAATTAGGTATTTGAATCCTACATCAATAAGACATCGTATGCCCAAAGACCGTTTTTATGTGAGGTCTAGGTAAATAATAAAGGTTGTTAGATCCATATAAAGTCTCATACATGATTCCATAATTTCCAAAACGATACCGAACTAAAACCGTGGAAAGGAATCATAAATTGCCCAACTACACTAAAAGTTTGGACTTTGAATCGTCACAATGTCACACTTGTTGATAAACTTTGAATGGTCAAAAAGTGATGATCTTGATCAAGGGTGAAATGATCTATCATGTAACATTTATCAAAGACCCCTACATGGGAAAAACTCGATGCTTCCAACCATAGACTGACTTTTACCGAAAAAAAAAAACAGAAAAAGAAAAACCATAGACTGACAGATCAAAAATGTAATAATTCCATCATGATATTTGATGGTGACAGAGTGATGATCTTCAATCCTGGATTGCAGCATCAAAAAATATTTTTGGATACAGCCCGTATATCAGTTCTTAAGTCATAGATTTGCTCGTGAATTATGGAAGGTTAAATATTTTCCATACAATTATTTGTGTGATATCCTATGGTCATGTGATATCATATGGTCATGTGATATCATACACATGGGACCATGTAATATTCTAGGATAGTGCGATATTACACATATCACCCTGTGCGGTATCCTAGAGCCATGGGATATCGTACCATTTTTATAAAATTTATAGGCAATATCTCAAATACTTTTGTGTGTAAGACATGATCATCTGGTAGATGAAGAAATTGTTTTTCTTAAGTGGCTATTGCTTCTCAGCTAGCTGATCTAAAATGGTCAATCCTTCAAAAATGAGACCACTTGATATGGGATAAGCACATTTCATGTAAGATCATTAATTTTGAAACAACGAATAGATATAACTATTCAATCTAATAAAATTTAGAATGAAAAAAAGAAGATTTCTTCACATCTTTAGCTCATTAAATAACTTTATAGACTAAGTATCTGAGCAAATCCCTTTTTTCTCCCTCTACAGCATCTACATTTGGAATTGAGAATCATAATTTAACAATCATCAAAAATAGATTGGCAATAATAATCTAGTCCTGTCCTTAGAGCTTACCGTTATAGCCCTCTCCATTTGAAGTTTTTACATTATAACTTAATAATTATCTGAACTTTGATTGGACATATGGGGCACTCTGTTCCTAGAATTTGAAAAGACAAACTACATCTCCTTTCGAACAAACTCTGATTAGTGTTTTAGATTATTTTAACCCACCTTGCCTATAATGCCAAATTCTTTATTGCACTACTCGTGTGCCCCACGCAGTCAATATAGATTAATAAAACAAGTGGGTACTTACATATATGGTAACTTGGAAGTTAAACCCTTGCATGCAAATGTTTATTCATCTCAATCATCAGACATTTAAATAGCTTGTCACATCATTGGACAAATATATTATGCACACATGTGCAACATTGATCCATGTGATATAGCTAAGCGGCACTAGGACACTCTTTGTTTAATGGGTGGCAAGTGAAACCACTTCCTAATATTTTCATGGGGGAAAGAGATTTAACAAGACTAATCACCTAATCAAAATATTTTACATTGCGAATCCCAAAGACGGGTCCCATGTCTCACAGCCAAAGGAAGAACCTTCTATAGAGCTTTTTGGATATGCCTCACTAAAGAAATATTTAAAAACTTTCTAGATCAATAATCGGATCTTAGGATGGGAAGATACACCTCAGGTTGTTTTGAAATTGTCTTTCCATGGTTGAAATATAATTTTTTCTTATTTTCATTGTGTGGTCCATCTTGGATTTTGATGTAATGACCATATACAGATCGCTCTGCAGTTGCGTTGGAATACAAATCCTCTCATCCTCTCCATAGTGGTCCCCCTAGAGTCTTAAAAAAGACCCTAAATATTTTGATAACCATATGCACTTTTTTATATATGGCCCTTCTAAGATTATGTTTCTACATAGTCCACTCCTCCTTTTCTACATAATGCAAACATGCCCCCACACCCCTCCACCCTTTCTTTTCTACATAATGCGCCCCCCCGCCCCCCCCTGAAAGAATTGCTGGGTCCGCCCATCTTCGAACATTCTCCTCTATCTTCTTTTTCTAGTTTTCCTCTTATCTTGATCTTTCCTTGTTACTTTTTGTTTTTTTGTTTTTTTTGGTAAAATTGATTTATGTTCTTGATGTGATATTTGATGATGTTTTGATACATACCTCTCATTTGAATCAATAAACAATCTAACACTAATAGATTGTGAATGATTAGGATTTTAATTAGAAAACGAATGTTTTGGCATTTTGGTTTTGAAGATAACAACGGAGCTGCTATGTTTGTTGAGTTAAAGGCCTTGAGGCTGTTCGACATTATAGCAACTAGGGCTGTCAAAATGCCACACGACACGAATCCACACAATATTAACAGGTTCATGTGGGCTTTTAATGGGTTCAGTCGTGTTAATTGGTCAAACTCATTAACACGATAAGTTAACGGATTGTATACGAATTAAACTAGTAGCCCGTTAACAACCCGCTTAACCCGTTAAATTTTTTTTTAGTCCATAAGTGTAGCTAAATTAATTTATATTCATAAAAAAGAAATTGAAATTTATTATTTTATAGTGGGGTTTTAGGTGGATCAACTTGAGATCCTCGCTTATAGTTTCGTGTGACTTATATATTTTTCTCCTTATATATTTTTGTATGGATTTTCTTTTAATTTTTGAAATGACTTAATTACGTAACGGGTTTGGTCGTGTAACCCGTTAAATTAACGGGTCGTGTTCGGGTTGGATTTTTTGACTCGTTAAGTTAACGGGTCGTGTACGGGTTGAGGTGATTTTAACAATAATTCGTTAATCCGTAACCCGAATTCGTTAACACGACACGATTGACAGCCCTAGTAGCAATCATATCCACATATTGATAAGTTTTTTTTTTTTCTCATCTTTGTTTTGATTTTTTTCTTTTTGAGTGAGATGCGACTTGCAAATAAGTTTCAAACTTTTGATCATCACTTAGTGAATGGAGCCCCCCGCCCACCCAAAAAAAAAAGGTCATTTCAACACCAAGAATGAAGTGGAACCATGTATTGATGGAGAAATTTATGTTATTTTAGACTGATATTGTCTCTTTTCTTAATAAACGAAACATCAAAAGCATGTATAATATTTAATTTGGAGTGTATATTACAATATTTGTGTCCTTCAAGGGCTTATAGAAAATTTTATAAGAATAACTCTCACTTTGAGTAGGTTGGATTTTAAAAAAAAGGGCAATTTCTAATGTTAATATTAGATGATTTTTAAAAATAAACGATCTAGCAGTGATCCACTGTTAGAAAATATTCATAAGAGGGAAGTTTTTTCTCGGTTCTGAAATAAAGTCATGAAAACTAGGAAGATTGATATTTTAAGAGGGGCTAGGTTTCGGGGAAATGTAGAGTTTGCATGGTGAAGAGGGGTTTTTTTTTTTTTTGAAAAAAAAAACACTATTAGGGACATGAAAACAACATAGATGAATCATTAATGTGCTTTAATATAAAATTGCTTATTACCATTTAAAAAATGAATTTACTTTTTACTTTATAGTGAGTTCTAAATTTGATTTACTTTTATAATAAATTCTAAATTTGATTTACTCTTTACATAATCTCCTTTTAAATAAAATCTGATATATAGAATTTTGAAAAGGGAAATCTTCAGAAAGGTATGAATTTACTGGCTCATTATAAAAAAAAGTACTTGAAGGCTTGAATATTCCAAAAAAGTATAAAAGTTTTTCACAATTCTTTCAATGCAGTCCTTCCTATAGGTTTTTCCAGAAATGAAAAAAATACCGCTATATCATTTTTCAAAAAATTTCTTTGATAAATCAATTAAAAGAAGTGATCAAGTCCAACCCAAATGACCTAGTGTGGCCCACTTCAACTACCTTTATTCATGGACGGTTAGAAAATGGGGAATTCCAAATGACTAAAAATCTAGCTTCATTAAGGGCGTGTTTGGAAAGCAAATATTTCTAAAGATTTTGTTATATTGTCTCATATTTTAGAATGTAATATATATATATATATATATTTATATCGGAAATATTCGGGTGAGAACTTGTTTTCACCTATTATATGAGAACTTTTTTGTGGGGCCCACTTAGCAACCCATCAAAATCATGCACAAATAGGATCCCCTTTGGTAATCACTTATTCCAAGGATTGGCACATATCTGAATGGACCAAACCATTGGATCAATGGTTGAATCTTTTTTTTAATATGAACTCATTAAACTTGTGGGCCACGAATGAAGGTGTTAGGGGCATGAGTTTAAGGTCGAACTTGATATTTGAGGTGGTCTCATATAGATCTTTCCATCCCCCTCGGTCTCATCCCCAAATGGGACCCACAATTGGGCCCGACAAAAAAGTTATCATGTAAGTTCTCACCTGAATATATTCGTATATATATAAGCTCTCATAGTAAGGTGAGAGATGCTTTCATATATATAATGAATATATTTGTTTTGTTTTTAATTAATTATATAGATGTATGAACATTCCTCAATAAATTTTCAAGAATGCTACCAAAGATCATTATGCTACTTATGTTAATAGGGAATAATTCCATTAGGATTTTGCCCAACAAGTTCGTCATGACTGATTTTGGGAAAAGAAATCTTCTGGGGCACAAACCATTTTTAGTTTGGAATGATTTTCAACATAGAAATGAAGCCAAATGGGGCCTTATCTTATTGGTTTAACAGGTCTCAAGTCATGATCAAAGACCGAAAGGAATTGGACCAAATGCGATGGCTTACAAACACACAACGTACCATCAATAGTACGAGATACAACTATGAGGGTCTTACCTAACAATTCCAATGTTATTGGCCCATTATTATATATGAAGCGAATTTGAAATCACTTCCAATTGATTTTAACCGATTTAATTTAGTTTGACCCTAGCAAACGGGTCGGATCGGGGTAATTTAGGTCGGGTCAGAGATGAAGCACACTTTCTAGACCCAACCTGACCCGCTTATTTTTAATGACATGGTAAAAATTAATCTGGTTTGTGCCAAGACTCGAACTCAAGACAATATGGATTTCAAAGGAACAGCCTTACCATTACACCACAAATCATCTTTTCACTAATAGTTATCAACAAAAACTTAAAATTAGTTAACGAGAAAGGGATCCGGCACCCCCACTTTAGAATATTGACCGTGAATTGGAATTTATCTATGAGGTATTTATAAAAATAACTATATTTTTAGAATATTGACCCCCATAAATAATGTTATTATTTTCATACGTATGCATTGTACTTTAAGCATAGAAGATCAAACTTTTGAAATAATTATTTTATATGATTTCCAATATAGTCATTATGTTTCTATGACAACCATTTTACAATAAAACTAAACTCAAATGAATATATAATATATGAATTAATTAAGAAAAATAATAAGTTTCATAGTTAATAAGAAAATGACAATATTATTGAAAAAAGAAAAACTCGCGACAACAGCGTGGAGCTAAAAAGGAGGTGGGAAACTTTTCATGTAACTGATGTGCTACGATGCACGCTTGCCGAGGGAGAAAGGGTGAGTTTTTTTTTTTTCTTTTTTGTGTGTGTGGCTTTAAATTTTATAAATCGTGATGTAAATGGAGTGGAACACTACAATAGACCCCATCTATTAAAAATCACAATCATTAAGGCAAACATCCTTGCTATTTATGGGATACCTCAAATTCCCACCTCATTATAGGTAATTTCCACGGTCAAATTCATTCTTTGATAAAAAAAAAATACTGGAGTTTTCCAAATAATTTTTTTTTGTGATTCGGATTCTCCATCATGCCTTTTTTCTATTAAGAAACTCCTAATATCATCCTAGTTGTATCAAGTAATAGCATTTGAGTGTTAATGGGTCCCAGTATCTATAAGTGCCACTAATCTAAGGAATTTCAAGTATTTTTGTTTCTTTTGATCATATGATTTTTTTTTTAGAATGTGAAATGCCGATTTCTGGGTTGTTTAATTTATTTAATCCTTAGTCTTTTTTATTTAATCCACTCTCGGTCCTGGGTTGTTTGCTTTCCTTTTTATCTATTGATTTTGATTGTACACTCTTTTTTTTTTAAGAATGCGGAACTAATGGTAAAAGGAATCTCTAATAATATTGGTCCATCAAAGTAAAGAATTAAGCTCATTCTTATTATCATCATTTTCTACTTTCTCCAATATAATTTTATTTCTCTATGTCAACAAGAGAACTTTCATTTTTTCCATTCATTTAATTTTAAGTTCATTGTATTTTTTTAGAACAACTTTAATAATTTTTTTGTTTTCTTTGTGTCTCTTTTTAGTACCATCTCATGTCTCATTTGCATGCTTATTTTAGATCAGTGTTCAACTTATTTTAAAATGTGAGCACCTTAAAACAATTGGTGCATTTTTAATTCATTTACTTTTGAGTTCATCATATTTTATTTGAGCAATTTTAGTTATGTCATTTTAATATGATTTATACAAAAGAATCATCATTTTAAAATTTCTATAGATTTGCAATATTTTTATGGTTTGTATTTGTATGGTTTTCATAGATTGTGAGTTTCTTTTTTTCCCCTTTTTTGTTTCAACTTTTGGGTATTGGTTTCTTCTTTTTTTTTTCTTTTGAATAACTTTTTGTCATGAGATTTTCTATGATTTCTCATTTTTCTTTTTTATTTTTTAAATCTATTTAATGCTTATCATTATGAGTTAATTATTTATTTTACTTCCATTGGGTTCTTTAAGTTCTCTTTGTGAAATCTTTTTATGGAATTTTCTTATTTCTTTTGTGGCTTCAGATTTTCATATTTTAGTATTAGATTATCATAAGTTGCTTGGTTCTTCTAAATTTCTTTTATCATCGTATTGTCTATGAATCTTTGTTTATATATATTTTTAATAGCCTTTCTAATAAAGATTATTTCGTTTTATTTTGTGTTTTTTATATTATAATTTCACACTTGTGATGGGTTTTTAGTTTTTTTTATGATGGTTTTTCATGAATTTGTGGGTTCTTTTGTTTTGCCCTTCTGTGCTCCATTTTTTAGTTTTTTTTTTCTCATGAGTGTTTGATTCTTTTAAATTTCTTATATTATTGAGTTAATTATGGATTTTCATTTCTATGTTTTATTTCTATGTGTCTTTCAAATTTCATTGGATTTGATTTATAGTTTATATTGTTTGTTTGTTTTGATTTTTTTTTTTAGTTTTCTTTATCATTAATCTTCAATTTTCATGGGCTTTTTTTTTTTTTAATTATATGGTATTTGGTATTGAATTCGTATGGACTTCTTTTTTTCTTTTCCTTTTCCATCTCTCTCAGACTAAAACATTTTGCATTTAATTTTAAAGAAATCGATCATAATTTTTTTTATAAATTTTAATATTATAATTACATTGCCCCTGCTAAGCACGGGCGTGTTTTTCTAGTTACAAATTATGAAGCGAAGTGAATTTAATTGAGAAATCAGTTCCAATTGATTTTGACTATTACAATTTACCAATTATTTTGGTTTGTGCCGATATTCAAACTCAGGACAATATGAAATTCAAAGAAGCAAACCTACAACTACACCATAGAGCATCTTTTTGTAAATAGTTATCAACAAAAACTTAAAATTAGTTAATGAGAAAGAGACCCGGCGCCCCCACTTTGGAATATTGAACGTGAGTTGGAATTTATCAACTAAGTATTTATAAAAATAACTATATTTTTAGAATATTGACCCCTATAGATATTGTTGTTATTATTTTCATACTTATGCATTGTACTTTAAGCATAGATGATCAAACTTTTGAAATAACTATTTTATGTGATTTCCTGCATTGTGATTAGGGTTGTAAATGGGTCGGTTCCAATGCGGGTTCATGGCGGACTACACGTCCCCGAACCGTTATTGAGGAAGTGGACCCAGACATGAACCCGATTCAGAACCAAAAAACTAGCTTTGGAACTGGAACCATGTGTGGGGTGAGCCGATTTCGGGTATGGCATGAAGAAATGCAACTACAAAGAGACTAGGAATAGATCCATTTGTTAGGTTAACAACAAATCATGCTCAATAGAAAAATAAACAGAACCTCGACTGAAATTTCCATAAAAATAGACTCTTCAGATTTTGGGAGCTTTAAATACAAAAACCTCTTCTGGATTTGACTAGAACAGTAGAAAGAAGTTGAAAACCAACAACAAACACCCTCTAACTAAACTCATATGAGAAATGGATCTTGAAATTCTTCTGCTGAAAATACTGTTTAGAGTAGTACTAAAGGCCTCAAGACTACAAAATTCACTTCCCTCCTAAGGTATAGAATCCATCTGACTTGAAATCCTTGTCAGACAAACCCTACACAAATGAAATGTTAATGCCATAAAAGCAACATATTTTCCCAACCCATTGGTAGGAGATTCAGGTTCTAAGTTTTCCTCATTTGAGTCATCATCCCAAATAACATTTAAAACCTTACCTTTGCTCTTTTCTCTTCGATTGGCATACTTAACAGCGGTGTGACTATATCGATCCTTGGCACTCATAGCATTGGATTGGCTTAGACGACCCTTTCGCTGGATTCTTATCAGACTTTTGTGGGTCCTTCTTAAAAGTGGTCTTTTTTATTTTTCCATATCTTTCTAAATTAAAAAAAAGGCTTCAAATTCCGTATCATCAGAATCATAGTCTAATTCACTAGCTGTACCATCAGCAACTGATTTTGAGGACATGAGTGCAATGTCCTTACCCTTTTTATCCTAACAATGGCTGGCTTCATAGATCTGTAAAATCCCAACCAATTATTCTATACTAAGGGAGTCCAATTTATGATACTTCTCAAAGGCTACCACCTTTGGACGAAATTTTTCAGGAAGAGATCACCTCAAGATTTTCTTAACAGTCTTAACCTCAGAAATAGGTTCTCCCAAACTTAAACTAGTATCAACAATATGCTTGATTTTACATAGAATTCATCAAATGTTTTAGACTCTTTCATTCGTAAAGTCTCAAAAGCAGTAGTCAAAATTTTCGAGTTTAGTTTGCTTAACGGTGATTGTACCTTGATGAACAATCCGTAAAAGATCCCATGCTGCATTAGCATTAGTGCTTGTAGAAATCCTGCGAAATTCTGTAGGGTTAACTCCATTGTAGATGGTATTAATAGCCTTGTTGTTGCAATTAGACTTGAGTTTCTCATCTTGGGTCCATTGGGCTTTGGGTTTCAAAATAGTTTGCCCATCTATTACAACTGTAGGGTAGGAGTACTATTCTTCAACAACATCTCATACATGATCATCTATGGCCCTAATGAATGCAATCATCCTTACTTAGTAATGGGGCCTTTGTGGTTGAGGTTCCTTCTCTATTGAAGTCCATAAGAGAATACCGATGATTATATCACACAGTGAATTAGTGCAACCCGTTCTAATACCATGTGAAGGATGTGGATTTAAGTCTTAACATAGGCTAGGGTGCTAATCAGTATCTCTTCTAGAACTCCAATTATTAATCTAGGGTTAATTAATCTAAATTCAAATAAAAAACAATCAACCACAAGAAAAGGAGACACATGATTTATACGTGGAAAACCCTAATCGGGAAAAAACTACGAGCTTTACCGTCTAGGCCAACTAACAACCAAGAACTATATAATCTAAAATTACAAGCTCATAGTACCCTTCCCAGTTGCAACTCAACCTAAGAATTGCTTGATTTGCCGACGCAAACCCCCCTCCCCCGCGTACGCCTTCACCGTGCTTGCAACAATCACCTTCAACAAGTCTTTAAGGTGTATCTACTAAGTGAGAGAGAGAGAGAGAGAGAGAGTAGATAAAAGGAGCTCGGAAGCTTCAATCTTCAACACTGCATAATAATGGCTCCATAAAAGATGATGAATCTCTCAAAGTCTTTTAGGGTTTAAAATAGGAGAGAAGTCACCAAGAATTGAAGTGTTGGGGGGGGGGGGGGGGGGGGGGGGAGGGGATCGGGATCTTATATAGATTATGGTTCGTGTTTCCATAGCCCTTTGAGTTTGGAAAGAATCTCATGTCAAATTGGGAAAGACTTCTAATATAAATCAGATTTTCTGCGAAGCACGCACTTGAGCGGATGATGATGCACTCAAGCAGATGCTCATATACTAGGCAGTTCAAGCGCAATGTATGGTGATCAAGCGTGGGACCCCTCTGGCTTTTGTACGCTCAAGCACAAGATGTCCCTCTCCAGCGCGCAGAGCGGCCAGACAATGTTTCGTCTTAACACACTTCGGTCTTCAATTCTTCATCTATGTAGTCCATCTATAAAATACATCGAGAAAAATAGAATTTCCGATTTTTTTCCATTACCCAATGAATTAGCCAACACTCAATTTTTCTTTACAACAAAATTTAGAGAAATTGTAAATTCTCTAAACATGAATTCTCTTAATTTTGCTAAAAAAATTAAGCCCTAGATGTAGCCATTTTTGTGAATTTCATTGTAAATGAAGTGTTATACACCATGGATCTTGGGCAAGGTATATTTTAGAGTTGCATTTCTATGTGAGTCTTTCACAAAGTCCAACTTTATGGCAATTTAATAATCGCATTCCACATGTTGGCTGTCCCCCCACCCATACCGTCTAAGGTTATGGACCACATTGTAATTGATTATTGTATAAAAAAATATATGGTGCACTCACTTTTTTTGGTTTTTGTTTGTGTTCTCTTTTTATCTTTTTAGAAAGATAATTTCATTAGAGTGGGGAGACAAACGACAGGGAATATAACATCATAAAAAACAAAGGGCAACCTCCAAACCAGAATATCAAGACCTTCTCCCTCCCACAAAAACCAATCCTTTCCCACAGGAGCTCCTGACAAGATCATGAGCAATGCCATTAAAGCTCCGAGGGATACAGGCGAAAGAAACAATATCAAAATAAGTTGACAATTCATTAATGTCCATCAAATAGGCTGAATGGATCAGTCCGGTGACCCATTAATTGCTCCATCACTTTTTAAAGCAATGAAGAAGAGGTGGATTCTGCGCGTGAGCTAGCTTCCTTCGATTCAGATACAGTAGTCATTGCCTCGTCGTCTTCTTTTGACCAAAACCCCTGGTATTCATGAAACGAGCATGTGCAAACCCAAGAGCCATCAAATCAGATAGGCCCACTTAAAAGCACATAAACTAATTCATGGAAATGGGTGGAGATGTAAACACAACCACATTGGAAAAGAGTGGGAAAAAAATATCAAGATAAAAAAAAGTTGGGAATTTCACTCTCATCCACTACGAATTTTCAACTTTTGTTATCAAGAGCCCATATCACTGTCAAGGTAGTTGGAAGGGAGCATCCAACTCAAATCATTGTTAGGCCCAATAGATTCACTTCTCTTTTGTACTTGAAAATACTCAAAAAGGGGAGTGTCCATCACTCTATGGTGAGAGAATCCCTCACTTGAATATCCCCTATATATATATATATTCTTATTATGTAAATATAAACCAAAGTATTGACTTTACTAATTCGTTTGAAAATTAAAATTCCTTTATGGATTAGGAGTCAATTGATGAGATTAATGGTAAGAGGTTCGTTCCATCTTTCAACTCACAACAATTCACAAGTCCAACTCAAGCACCCAAATGTCTGGGGGGACAAGATAAAGATCGTGCAACTACCACCATTGGGTGGAGAATCGAAAGTAATCTAAAGTATCACAATCATCCCAATTTCTGCTCGGCACCAGCCCAAGAAACCCCACTCCCAATCGTCTAATATTGCTGGTACCTTGGGAAATCCAGAAATGGAACTGATCATTTTCCTGCACCACCCATTTCATCCACTCTTTGTTCATGAAAGAGCATCAGCCTTCATGCATGAATGGTACACCTTTGCCCATTTTAACTTTAGTGTTTCTCAGTGGGGTTAGAGCATCAGCTCCCTACCCAGTGGTATGGAGTTGGGTTCTTACTTGGGAGCTTTGGGGTTCAACCCCCACCTCCCCCCTATATTCCTGCATGTATATATGCGGGCTTCCTTTCCGGATATGCCGGGCTTTCTTCCCACTTTGTGGGCATTCTCACCGGGTGTACCGGGCTCTCTAAATAAATAAATAAATAAAGTCTCAACCACCCTAGCTGTGGTAAAAAAATCAAAAAAACTTCAGTGTTTCTCAAAGGACTACCACCAGTCCCTTGGGAATCCCCACCACCCAACCAATTTATAAATTAAAATTTGATGGCTCCTGGGACCAAGCCTCTCAAATGGAAGGACCTGGGTGCTTGATAAGAGACAATGCATGTGCATTAGTGGCAGCATCTCCTGGAATGTGAACTTCCTGCGCTGGACATGGGTATTGATCTTTGCATCAATAACCACGTCGCCACAATCATTTTAGAAGGATACTTCATGCTCGATCATCTATGAAGCTCTGAATCAAAACACAACTTCCCTTGGGGGCTAATGCAACTCTGGAATAAATTTTTTTATAAATTGAAACAATTAATTCACAGTTTGGCAGGCTATTCTTTGTCATCGAACAACAAATTCAGTGGCAGACCAGCTCTCCAGACTGGTGCCACCACAAAAAAGATCTTCAAGAGCTACTTGCCACTTACTGTCTTTCCAATTAACTTAAAAAACCTCAACTTCGTTCAAGAAACCAAAGTTGGAAAACTCGGGATTCAGACTTGACTCGTCCAATGAAAAAAATTGACTCCGACAAAGTCGATCAATATAGAGACTCGGGAGAGTCATGTTTTTTAAAGAAAATTTCAAAAGTGAATTCATTACTTATAAAATATAAAAAAAATACATTTATTTACATGCATTCATTATAATCAATTCAAATTAATAAATTTATATATACAAAAAAAAAAAGCACTACAATAAGGAGAATAAAAGAAAAAATATTACATATCAAATGTAAAAGATCAATTATAAGTTTTAAATTACATTACTGTCATCATTTTTAAATTGTTGACTCCAAACCTCATGCATAATTACATATAAATAATCTTAATTGTTTAGAACTAAATTTGCCTATTAAATGGTTTGAAATGCAAACAACTTATTAAATGAGATGAATCAGCCGATTCTCACCTTCTTTCACCTCGGTCTTTTGTCAAAACGAGATGACTCAATAGAGTCGATAGTCAACTTGAAAAAATTTCCAATCATGCAGAAAACAGTGGGTCCTCTTGCATCCAAAAACTCATCCAGCCTTCAACCAGGGTATCAATATAGTAGATGAATATGTCATCTCTGAGTTTCTGTATAGGATGGAGTCTGTCCAATTTTGGCCCAGTATAGGATTCTTTGGATGTCTGTCTTTAATTTACTTTAAGCCCACTCCTCTTTCTAAGAAAGAAAAATGAAGTAATCTAAAATAGTCTAAAAACGGAAAAAGTAATCAAATGATAAATAACACTCAGCATCTATAAGACTTAACCACACACAAGGTTGTCTCCAGTCCCCAGTCAATAATGTATCTTTCCATTCCTAAGTTTCCCTAAAATCTACCCCAAAGAATTAAAATAATGTAAAAATTGTCTCAATCTGCAAACTAGATGTCACCTAACTTATACTTTCCATCTTTAGATCGGCAAATAGTAGTGATTTCAGCCTATTTTATCTCACATGGCATCAAAACCATCAAATCAAACGAACCGGTATTAGCCTACACAGTTAAGGTATCAAGATCGTAACTTAACTTTGTTTTCTTTTATCTTTCTATCGAAGGGTTTCCAACCCTTTGGGCTGGACTAATCCTCCGTGCTCAGAGGGAAGCCGGGTAAACTCCCCTGTAGCCCCAGTGTGATAGTATAGTTTCGAACTTACAACCTCTGGATGCAAACCGTGGTCCTACCATCGATGTATCTGATGACCACAAGCGACCCCTTTATCTCATTCAATTCTGACCCATCGATGAATGGGTCGGACACTTGATGACTTGCCTAACTCATTTTTAACAATTTCTCTCTCCCTTCACCAATAATCCAAGTATAATACGTTTTTTTAAGGGTTGACTATCAATTTTATCCTGCCATTCATCAATATTTCACAACTTTTTTAATCTGAGCAAAGAAAAAGGGTCAAAGAGCTATTGCTCAACAAGGTTAAGTGGGCCAGTCAGATCAAGTTGACCCATGTCAGATATGAGTCGGGAATATCTAACTCGTTTAAACAGGTCAGATATTGGTTAGGCCTCAAGACGCAACTGTTTAGGTGATATAACTTTTGGAAGCTAGCCATGTGTTTCTGTAGCCAATCAATTTTAATGGTGGCAGTGAGCAGTGAAGCAACCAGAAATCATTCTGTATACTGCACTGATGGGAGTTAAATTTGAAGATTGTTACTCTGTTGGAGCAGATTCTGATTTGTTGGTTTGGTTTGTTAGGGAGACAGATATATTTTACAATAAGAATTACTAAATGGCTCAATAGGTTGCATAGAAATATTGGATTGGACTAATTTTTTATATGATTGATCCATAAACCTCCCTTCTGTCCTCTTTTTTTTCCCCTCATATTAAATGGGGTGGTCAACCCATGGCCTGCCTGGGTGTTGGTTTGGCGTAAGGCATGGCTTTACTATCCATGTTGTGTGCTTGACACCGCTGGATTTACTTAGTGCACATGTATTGCAGGTTTGTGCGTACGCACAGGAGATTAGTCATGTTGAGTCAAATATCACAAGAATATCCTTATTGGAAAGAAAAATAAAATAAAAAGGGCCACCCACTAACTATAAACTATAAATAATTTAAGCAAATAAGGATCCAAGTTCTAGATCTTAATAAGTCATTGGAATAGATAGATCTTGCATAAGTAGATACGATCTTACCCCTAGCCCTTCTCAGGAACAGAGGGAGGGGGTCCATTGGAGGCAATTGCCCCCACTGGAATTTTTGAAAATAAAAAATGAGGATTGGCTTTTACATTTTCTTTTAGTGGGTAATATTGTGTTTTCCCCATTTTTGGCCCTCAGTTTTTGAAATAACAAGAGAATGGAATGACAAAAGAAGGCAAAAGTGTCCTATTGAGAATTTAGCCCAACATTCCGTATCCCTCCTTTCACGCAGTGTGCTCTTCCAACTTCTCTCTCTGTTTTGTTTTTTTTTTTTCCTCGAAAGGTTCTTCAAACCAATTCTCTGAGTACACTGTTGATTGTACCCACTCCCCCTCCCCATTTAGATTTGGATTGCAGTTGCGCAATGCTGTAAAATGTTAAACACGACATTAGCCTAGCTCAACCCATTTCAACCCCTATAATGCCTAAGTTTGAATTTGACTGACCCACCAATCAAGACCAAACCCGAAAGCAACCCAACAAATTGAGGCCATTTTATTATTGGCCTTACAAGCTTAGCCTAATCAAATGGCAGTATTGGCTCTTTTAGGTTAGGTTTGGGGCAACAATTTCAATTTGAAAAGTTTTCAATTACGGAAATCCATCCATTTAAAGTTGTTTTTGGGCAACTTTTTCGTCAATTTGTGTGAAATACCCAAATTACCATAGAATACCCAAATTACCATTCATTGAAAGAAAAACCTCCTTCGCTTTCTCTGTATTATTCTCATTTCCTTTATCAGCACCTTCACTCCACGGCGTTCGGCTGCATGTAAAACTTACTAAAAAACTTAAGCACTAATTGAAAAAGTTTTAATTCCTGTGTCCTCTTCTCTGATAAGATAAGAACTTAAGGCCTTATTTGATGAAGTCCCGACCAAGTCAACCAAGTAAGGCAGTGATATTTTAACCCGCTAAATATCTTCATGGCTGATAAGTCAACTAGGCCGAAGCTAACACCTAACAGTGCGCATGCCCTGATATGCAACACTTTCCTCTAGCAATGATTCTAAATCATTCGGCTAACACCTAACAGTGCGCATGCCCTGATATGCAACACTTTCCTCTAGCAATGATTCTAAATCATTTGAATTCAAACATAGAAAACATTTGATTTGAACAAAGACGAATTCTAAAAAAATGAATGCTACTTCTAACATTGAAGATTTTTAATTTAACTGGAGAAAAGAAGGTTATGTAAGAGATACCATTTTGAAAGTTTTTTCAAAACAAGAAGCTAAATATTAAACGACTTCTTAATAATAAAAAAAATTCAATTTCAAAAAAACATTTCCCCACCCCTCATGGCAGAAATTTTTCCTCATATATTTCACAAATCAAAGAGTAAAGAGATATCTAAAGAGAAGTCCACCCACCCCTCAAATCCAAATCTAAATCTAAATAAGAGCAACGACAGGAAAAAACCCCCCCCCCCCCCCCCCCCCCCCCCCCCCCCACCACACACACACACACAATATGGGGTTTTAATCAAGCTTTGCAGGTTTTGGTATGAATTGTTCATGTCTTCAACCATCCATTAGACAAGTCCCACCGAATATTATCAGTAGTAATGACATAAACTAACCCTGGTTTATGTGTAAACCAAGTTCAAGTTGCCTGCACTCATTCTGCTAAAATTTAAGCGGAAAATTTAAAAAAAAAAAAGAGAGAGAGAGAGAGAGAGAGGCTTTAGCCTTGGAACATACTTCATGCCACAACCTTCATATTTTCAGAAAAGAAATTGAGTTACCACGAATGTGGAGAAATCAAGTGAACTGGCCATAGTACAAAATTCAAGATAGAGAAGTTTTCTCCACGTCCATTTTCCTCATGTTTCTCATCCAAATAGAACCCAAACTTACCATTGTAATTTGTGTACATGAAGAGTAGAAACACGTAACAAAGGCCAATACAGTCAATGGTCTATATGGGAAGAATAGTGGTCAATTAGCCGGTTGACATGATGGCCCACCAATCAACAGCCCCATCGTCACTTTGGTAAAACCCGGGTGATATAGCACAAACATATGTTTTTACATATGGTAGCAAACATCCAATAATGTTGATAAATAACAGAATATAGATGGAACTGCAAAAGCCAGCAACCAAAAATTCTTTCAAGAGGGAGAGAAAAGGAGCCCATACATTTCACGTTGCAGTTTTTGTGAATCAGAAAACCCACAGCTGTTTTTTTTTTCAAAAAGGAAAAACACCGCTATCCATTTTGCCTCGAGGCTATTTGTCATCCATCGTTTGCATCACCCACCTTGCCAGCCCAAGCCAGAAAGCTTTCCTGGGACCCGAACTCCTGCAAGAATATTTAGGAAGGATTATTGCTATCATCATTCAACAGCTTCAACATGAAAAACAAATCATATATTGATAGAGAAACAACATACAAGCTGGCTTAGTCTGAAATCCGGGGGTGTGTCAAGTTCGATGTCTGTATGATCAAAGTGGCTCAGCTTTTGGCATTCCTCTAAATCCTTCTTCAAGTCCTCAGGTCCTAGGCGAGCATAATCAGATAGAAGCGGGATGTCCCTTCTCGGTTCACCAATGTCCCCGCCAGATGACGACTGGCTTAGGAGGAGGTCATCGCACAAAGAAAGCCCTTCCACGAGTTGTTGAGAATCTAACAAATATTGAGAATCACCTTGGGACCATTTCAGCTCTATGGCATGGTTCTCATGATCATCCTTTCCCTCCCACTCGGATTCAGCTCGCGTGCAATTTTCTTCAGCACTGGTCTCGTGGAGCACTGGCACCTGCATTACTCGGAATCCAGTTAATCACACAAACATCTGCAGTCCGAAAGATTTTGACAGAAAATAATTTCTTTGAGGAACTGCATAAAGAAGAATTTTTATATGAAAAAACAGAGGATATTCATAGTATCTTCGATCCTTGAAAAAAAATGTACAAGAAGAGTTCATGTTTAGGTTATCCAAGTACTACACAGATCTGGAGGGTGTTAATGCAAATTACATCCTACCCCAACATTCTTCTATCCAATCCACCCAAATCCTAACCTTATGATCTTCGACGAGAAAATACTTCCATCTTACTTGACCAGAAAATACATGGTCAAGAAGAACGCAAAACAGTCTGCACTCAATGGAAGAAAAAAAAAAGGATTGGATAGCTTGGATCTTCCAATCTGGGTACTACTGGGGCACAGTGCAAAAAGTGTGGCCCATTGTATCAATAATAGAGGCCATGAAACTAGGGCCGCCATACTAGGCAAGTTTTGACTGCCCTCAGTCTATATGCCCTGCCAATTGACAGCCATAACTAAATCAAAGGCGTCACATTTACGAACTCAAGGCTGGAGGATACTTGGATTTATAATCAGGTTAAGGTCTTAAGGATCATATAATTGCACTTTGAAAGATCACCAGTACTTGAGCAGACGACTCTTCATAGGCATGTACTGGTTCCAGTGTCAATCCATGATCCATATGCCGCTTTTCAGAACGAGGGGGTTCAGGTGTCACTGATTTGGGAGTAAGGGGGTCTACTTTTGTGGTCACAGATTCTTTCATAGCAACAAAAGGTGGTTCTTGCTCATTCTTGTCATTTTGCTTTACTTGTTGCTGATAAAACACTTTGGAAACAACATGCTCCCCATCCTTCTCATCCTCGCCAGTGCCAAGGTGATACTGGTGCATCACCCAGTTGGTTTTTTCAGGCTTTTCACCCCGAGCCATGCTCATATACAGAACCATAATCTTCTTGCAACCTTTGTGTACTCCATCCACGATTACAGGTTTTGTCTTGCCTGTTTTATGCCAACGAACATCCCCAGTGTCATCTCCATGTATCTTCCGGCGCTTTCGAGTTCCAGTGTTATAGGCCTTGATTGTTCTATGGAAGAAGTGAGAAATGGTACCATCTTGCTTGACTCCTACAAGCATTGATGTCATTTTTTGAGAGATGACAGTATAAGAGGATGATGCCCATACATGTCCAAGATAATTGATAGGAAAGAAAATAGTGCTGCACCAAGAGAGTTACCTGGTAGATTCTGTGGATGGGCATAACAAATTCCACCTTCCTCATCGACAGTTGGAATAAACTCATCAATGAAAGGATGTGGCTTTGCATTCCCAACACCAACTTTGGCAAGTAAATGCCAGAGAAGCTCTTGATCAGTCGGATCAAATTTCACCCCTCTGGGTAGACCTGGCCATTCTTGGGAGACCTAATAATGAAATTAATTCTTAGTAAAAATTAAAGGCATTATGCTCGTAATTTGTTTTATGTATCTTACTAGGGGAGCAACTTGTCAATCCACTGGTAGCTCAGTGGTGAGGCACCTCCCTTCCACAGAAACAACCAGGGATCAATCCCTGGCTGTAGTGCTGATGGTGAGGGAATTGGGTGATAGTGTGTGGGTGTGTGAGTATTTACCAGAGCAGGGAAAAAAAATAAATAAAAATAAAAAAACGGTTGCAACTTGCATTGGGCCAAACGTGAAACCACATGGCTTGACCTGACTATAAGTAAAATTTATATTGGGCGCCTGGTTTTTGAAACCTTTATGAAATTCGGTCAAGTTCAGATTTGGGCTTTGGGTGCCCAAATTAGACCTGAGTAGTCAGTTTATCTATAAAATAAATTCGATGCATTACCCAATTTTTTTCACATCAAAAAGCAAAACAAGCCAAAAAATACCCGACTCAATCCGAGTCAACCTGGGTTAACGCGATGGGTATGAATTTAATAAATTGGGTTGAGTTAGGGCAGGTGTGTTTGGTTCTCATTCAGGTTGTGTTCGGTTTTGGGTTTACCAACTTATAATTCAGGTCTGGCTTGGGTTTAGCAGATACCCGACCCACCCCACCGTGTAGCACACCTATATCTAACGATTTCAACAAATCAAACATCCAACACAATGGAGAGTCAGAATTGGGCTGTTTAACAGCCTTGATGGTATCAACCCACTTACCAGGTGCTCCAATCCAGAAACAACAATAGTCATCATAAAGAAATGTCTAATTTAACGGAGCATACAAAACCACACAGGAAAACGCATGCACGCCTGGTATTGGCAGGGATGAATTAAATGATCCTTGAGCCAAGGTTTTGCATAATATCCTCAAGCCTTAAACTTGCAAATGGCGACCCATAGTTTGGAAATTGAGACCATTGACCCTGACAACCACATGGTGCATAGTGCATTTCAGAAGTTACTAAGGTATAAAATGATGGCCTACAAATCAATGGTCAAAAAGGGAACACAGCAAGAACTAGTGTTCAATCTAGAAAGTTAAATGGCTAAGATCTTCCAATTGGGAAAATTTCCAGATGTCAATCCAAGACAAGGGCAATTGGATCAATGATCTGGATCACAGAAACCTGTGCCTCATATCATATGTAAAAATTAAGCCTCAATGTGCAAAACCCAGCATTTAGGACCAGATAATTCCTTTTGCCAGCTTGACCAAACAAGTAAAAAGACATTATAACTATAAAGGTGCCAGAGAATGGTCACACAAGATTCAGGCTCACTGTTCATCAACAGTACACTCTAAATGGCATGTCCTACTGAATCAAGATATTCCAACTTGGTTTTCTGACCACAATCTAAACTTTGGTTTTGTAAAGTGACCAGCCACAAGCGCAATGTAATTCCACACGAACTTTTGCACTGTAACTAAAATGAAGCAATTTATAGTGCAGTGAACTTTTCTTTGAAACTGAAATGAAGAAATATATCAATCAATTGATTGTGAAACTGCAGGAGACAATGTTCAAATCTATATTGCTAAATCATATGAAATAATTTAATGAAAAATTGATATCATGACACCCTGTAGATTGTCCGCATAAAAAATCTGGTAAAACAGAACAATACCAAACCTTCAAATTGTGGCCACAAAACAGATGATTAACAAAACTACAGTAAATGTCCATGTCCAGTATGTAAAGACTAAGATAAATAGGGTCTTAACAATATGAAAGATGTTCTGTATGTGGACCAGGACCTGGATCACAACACTGTAGGCCCTTTTTTGTGCAAACAGAAGATCCAAGCAGACAGTACATCTTTAAGGGCCGAGTATCCTCTTAATCTTACATGAACCATGAATATAAAGAGTTTCCAAGTGGTGATTTATCATATGACTAAAGAAGGAAGTGAATCAACAATATCACATGTAGGAAGCCATACATCACTGTTGTCAATAACATGGTCACAATTTGGACAGGCCCTTGTTGGATTGCTCTTCCATTGGACTTTTTTAGGATCACATGTCTCAGATGCACTCTTTATTTTTGTTGCAATTCTTCTACTGTCAACCAACCATGATGGTCTGCATTATTTGTCAAAATAACAGGATGTCAGAAACCTTGATTACGGCTACCAATCATCAGGAAGAGGAGAGAGAAAGAAAAGGAACTTGGTTGCCCACTACGTAACTAAAAGTCCTCCATAAATCTACTTTGCATGGCATCAAATATATGAGATCCTTAAAAATGCAGACAGGATAAAGATACACAAGATAGGATAAGTGTGTGTGAATTTGAAAGAATGTATTAATGAAGTCAAATGGATGGAAATTCATATTAACAAAGTTTAAGAAGGAACCTAAGTTAAGACACAAAGAAGGGAAAAATCATTTCAAAATCTAACCTCAATAAAAAGTAGAAACTGCTTGTAATGCATCCTTACAAAGGATGGTGTTAAAATGATTTCACCCCTTCATTTTGTTGGGTGGCTAATGTTACCTTCAGAAACTAGGTGCTTTGCACTAAGGCCATAAATCAACATAACTCGTTTCTTAACAGCTACAAACAATATTAGGATAAGTCCAACAGCTAATCACCAAGTCCTTAGAGTACCCATAAGAAAAGAGTCATACAACCCAATATAAACGACAAAGTATTATTTTGTTATCTGCAAAATATTCTATCAAGAAATAGAAAACACTGAATAACAACATTTAAATTAGTCAAAGAATCCATGAACCTAACACAGTTTTGGGTCCAATACATGTCTGACACCAGTACAATGATCATTTCAAAGAATCCGTGCAAAATAGAAGTCTAGAACCTGATGGCTTTAGTTTGACCTCTTGGTTTTGTACAAAATAAAGATAAAGATCAAACAAAAACACAATTCAAAGCAATGATGAGAGATTATGATGCAGTAGCACACGGTTGCCATATACTCATGGTCCACATGTGGGACCCAAGGAAGTTTAGGAATTCTTTCTTAATTATTAGTAGCTTCTAATTTTTATTTAAGTAATTGTATTTAGAATTAGTTTCTAATTTGGATAGGTTTATTATTGTATTTCCTAATTTGATTATGATTGATTTCTTAGGGTTTAAGTTTCTTTTACTATATATATGGCTTGTAGAGAATTATTTCTCAGTGAATTTTTGAGTTAATAAAATTTCCCTGTGTGGGTTTATCATGGAGATTGTCTTCATCGAGATTGTTCCATTGTGAACCCTAATTGCGCCTAGGCACCCGCATCCTAACCCTAGGAATGCATCAATTGGTATCAGAGAAATTGTAACCCTAGGATTACAAGGATGTCTTGCATTTGGCTTTGGTTGAGATAGGGAAATGGGCTTTTGGTTAGAAGAGAATGCCACAATTTGTGTTTTAATAACATCCTTTACAATTGGGAATCTTGTTTGGATGGTGGCTCTATTAAGGAGAGCAAAAGGGGAGGTGGACTCCCCCTCCTGCTGGGTTGTTGAAATTTAATATTGATGGGGCAGCTAGAAGAAAACCAGGCCCAGCAGGTATTGGTAGAGTTCTTTGCAATTCTGAAAGCATTATTTTTCTTTCTTTCTCAAGGGTCGTTAGTGAGAAAGGCTAATGAAGCTCAGATTCTAGAGATCTTAGAGGAATTGAGAATGTATGTGGATTGTTACCAAGAGATATTGATTTTGAAGTGATCAGTCAAATGTGATATTTGGGCATTGGGTGTGACAGTGGGTCCTTGGAAGCTTCACTATTATCTCAACGAAATAAAATCCTGATCCTCTTCCCTCCAGGTCATGTTATGGAATGTGCTTCAATCAGCTAAAGAAGTGGCAGATGCTTTGGCTAAGCAAGGATCTTTTAATGTGGCTTCTACGCTCTCTGTTTTTCAATTTTGGCTTCGTTTCTGTTTGTCTGGTTGTTTCCAATATTGGGTTTAATGCTCTTTTAATTTCTTCATTGTGTTATGCTTTCATGTTGTAATATTTGCTCCCGTTCTTTTTAATAAAGTTTAACCTTTACCAATCGGGAAAAAAAATTACCAAAAGAGGTGCTCATACCTTTACTCTAGAACTACACATCCATCAAAATCTTCAATAGAACGAACTAATTTAAAAGCAATTATCTCCGAGATCCCCCATATTTGAATCAATTTTGTAGAGGTATCAGGATCTTCCAGTGTACCAGAATTGGTACTCTTTTCACACTTCCCCTCAAATTGATGCAGATTATCCAGGAGCATCAATTTGCACACCAGGAAATTATTATTTTTTGAATAGTAAATTTCAATTTGCAAACCAATAAATTATGACAATCATAACATATGCCTTAATTAAAAAGATCGGCAATTTGTAGCTGGGATGAGAGATGTGGAATTGTGATAGTTTTAGTTTCATATTGTCCACAAATGGAACGATAATCAACAACAATATTTTCTGTCTGAGTCTTACAGCACTTATATTCCCAGCACGCAGAGGAGTAGGTGTTGAGACAACAACATTAAAATTCTTTTAAGTAAAAGTAGAAGCCAGATGATTTGGAGCATTCAGAAGATATGGAGCAGTATTCGGCTGATTTTTGGAGGACTTAGAGACACTATCTTCTTTTTCAAATTTTCATAAAATAAGGGAATTCCCTAGAAAAACACACCAACTTGTTCTTTATTAACGAGTTTCAGGACATCCTAGTATTAGCATAGGCAAAAGGTTGTAGAGAGAAATCGTTGGAAAATAAAGCCCCAAGTACTGAAAATCTGTGTAGGTATTTAATTATGCAAAGAACAACACTCCAGTGAAGAGATGTATGTCAGACATACATGAATGACAACTTGAATTGAATAAAATATCTGGTTGAATCATTGTGAGATAAATAAGAAGGCCAACAATTAGGATCGAGCTCCAATATGTTCTTGATATATTTGTCATTTAGATCTCTCTCTATCTTTTTTTTTTTCACTCTGGTTGGGGTTTGGCTGTGATGGGGGTGGTTAGGTTCGAGTTCGGGATGGTGGGGATGAGGTCAAATCTTTCTTTTTTTTCTTTTTTTTTTTTTTTTTTTTGGGGGGGGGGGAGGAGGGAATGGATCAGGGCTGACAATCGGGTTTAGTGTTCGGGACTGGTTCAGTTGGAGGGTTTTGGGTTTGAGGGGTCTCAATGGGCTTGGATTTAGGTTTAAGGGTTTTAGAGGCTAGGAAATTTGGGGCTTTAGGGTTTTTAAGGGGATTGGAGGATGATTTTTGGGTTTCATATTTTGAAATCTTAGAGTTCGACTGAGATGAATTGAGGGAGGGGGTAGGATTTGGGTTCAGTTCGGTGGGGTTTGATTTCTGGGAAGTGGCGTTGGGACGTAGCAAGTGGGTTTTGGGCGATGAGTGGTTTTGTGGTGAGGTTTGCAGGAATTGGGGTGTGGAGGTGAGGGTGAGTTTTTGGGTGTCGATTAAGGGTTGGGATGGGTGACGAGAGAGGGAATCTAGGAAGGACAATTGTCTTCCCGGCGACCGGAATTCAACTCTAAGACTAAATTGAAGCAACCCCAGTTCCTCAATCGAAAAATAGACCAATCTCTCAAGGGATTAATCGAATCCAAAGATGGATTCCAGCACTTTGGCACACTCAAGAAAATGGGAAACGCCATTATTGAAGAAAAACTCAGAGAATTCTTTGATTAAGTGAAATAAGCATGAAAATTACAATGTGTCCTCCATATATAGGATTGTTCCTATTACTTGACAATCAAGACTTTCCTAACAATTAAAAACACTAATTAAAAGAGTAAACTCAAATATTAGCAACCCTAATCAAACAATAACAGAAAAATAGAAATAGGAATAAATTTAGAATCCCATAGTAGCTCTCGGTCATAATTGGGCCTATGGGTTGAACCCAATGGGCCGGGTTGACCGATGGTCAATCGTTTGGCCCAGTTGACTTAGGCCTGGTCTTGGTCCTCTCTCTCTCTCTCTCTCTCCACACAAAAACCTGACTCCAACTCGGCGTGTCGCATGCGACTCGACCCGAGTCTGAGTTTTTAACACTATTCATATGGTCCTCGGTGTAGCATAATCTTTAGAGGATCACCATTATTTGATAGTTTCTCATGTACCATACAATTCTTTTATTCAAGTTGGTAGTCAATTTTCAATGTATTTGTGTAGATAATCCCATTACCATTATTGGACATGAGGCTCCATTAGAAATAGTGGTTGGAAGCCATAACCCAATGCAAAAACTTCTCCAAATATCTAGTTCTTTGAATTGTTTCAAGATCATGTCAGATGCATAAAAGCAAAGACCAAAAAGTTCTAGTGAAAAGGACAATGATATTAAAGAAAGGTGGAGAAATTTTTTCACAAACTTTTAAATGAAGATTCGATAGGAAACTTGGGAGAGAGAAATGATACTTCATAAGCATGATATACCTTTAATTGCAAAATTAATGTAGCAGAAATAAAGAAAGCATTGGTAAGAATGAAGGCAAGAAAGGGAATAGGGACAAATGGCATTTTGACATAGGCTTGGAAATTCTTTGGAGAAATAAGATGGATTTGGTTAGCTAGGCTCTTCAATAAGATATTAAGGACAAAGAAAATGTCAAATGAATGGAGAAAAGGTGTCATAGTGATAGTACTTATATATAAGAACAAAGGTGATATACAAAGTTGCACCAATTAACGTGGGATTACACTTACGAGTCACACAATGATAGTATGGGAGATGATGATAGAGCAAAGACTTCCACAAAAGACCAAGATATTTGAATATCAATTTGGTTTCATGCTAGGGAGGTCAACCTTCTAACTTAGACAATTAATGTAAACATATCAATAGAAAAGGAAAAAAAAATTATATGGTCTTCATCGATCTAGAGAAAGCCTACAACAAGGTACCTAGTGTAAGACCCGACCCTTCTTAATCGTGTTTAGTGTCTAATAAATCCTAATTAGATGCCTAATGTAATGTTTTGTATGATGATGTGGTTGGATAGGTAGATTAGTGGGTTTTGACCTTAACTAGGTAGTCAGAGGACCTTTTCATAATTTTGGGTTTATGGGGGACGGCGTGTGTGATTCTAGTTTTGCGGCGAATTTGGGTGCATTGGATAGAGCATGTTGTGAGCATCGATTCTCGTGTTTTGACCTGACCCATTCGAACCCATCTTGGCCCATTTCCAGCCCAAAAGCCTTAAAATGACAATTTCCAACCAATTGGACTTTCCTGCAATTTCCAGAATTTTCCAATTGAACCCAGCTCTCCCCACTTCAAATGATCATTTACTTCTTCTCTTCTGCTGGAGCTTGCTGGAACCTCATCCCATCACACTCTATTCTCCTCCATTGGCTTCCAATCCACAATAAGACCCCTGCATGCAATATATTTCAAGTCTAGGTGCATCTCTATCACCAACTTCATCCTCTCCAACTTGCTTGAAACCTCCTTCAGCTCTAAGTCATCTATTGGTAAGCATTTCTTCCCCCTTTCACTTCCTCTTGTTGGAACCACCTATTAGAAGCTAAAAGGGTTGCAAGCACACTCTCTTGAACCTATTCTACTCATTCACCATTGTAGGAGCTTGGTGTGAGCTAACCATTAGGGGTTCTGTGATTTTGGAGCTTGTGGATTGTGTAAAGGTTGGATTATTGTGGATTTTGAGACCAATCATCAGTTTAAGGCAAGTTAAACACTTAAAACCCATGCATGCAAGCTTGTTTAATGATTCCAAACATGATTTATATGCTAGAGTACCCATTTCCAGCTCTTTGTATGTTTTTCATTTGAATTGATACTTGGGATATGTTTAATTCCCAATGCTTATCTAATTGTAGTTTAAATGAGCTTTGGATGCTCCCTCTACCCTTCAATAACATGTTTCTATAGCTAGAAATGAATGGGAATACATTTTCCCACTTAAACAAACCAGTTTTAGTTCAAGGAATCCGACTTTTGTAGCCCACGGTCGACTATGGAACCTCTCACGGTCGACCGCGGAAACAGAGGAGTCAGGCAGTTACATTTCTAGTATCTGACTTTTTTTGGAAATTTGCACTGCAGTTATTCCGCAGCTAGCCGTAAGTCAACTTACAGTTAAGTGTGAGCCAACCGTGGGGTGACCAAACTGTGCATATGAACCATATGGTCACATTTCTAGTACCTTGACGTTTCCCCATTTTTAGACAGCGGTTAACCAACAGCTAACCGTAAGGAGCCCATGGTCAACCATGAGCCAATCGTGGAGCAACCGTGAGACCCTACGGTCGACCGTGAGCTGACCATGAGACAACTGTGAAAACCTAGTATTTTTAGGTGGTTTTGTGCCTAGTTTGGACTTCAGCCATGGAACCCTTGGACACTAAACAAGACCCAATGGACCCCTAGACCTATGTAGGTGATGTAAGAGCTAACATACACCTACATGGAAGCCCAGAACTTGGTATTCATGTACACTAAGACAAAAGTGTTACCCTAAGGCAATTCGATGTTTGTGAACTTGTGTAACACTAAGGTTAATGTAGTAAGGAGACATCGGAAGCTCTGGGATTACACACAGTTGGATGGTAATGTCAACAGGCATTACAAACCCTAGGACTGGGTTGTTCTGCATCCTTGATTCGTTACTTGAATTTTTATGCATGCAGTTGACAAACGTTTCTATATATTCGCATGGTTTATCTCATGCTTCTATATTTGCCCCGTTTCGCATCATGAATCTTGTTGTCGTTTATGTTTTCATGTCCTTATACTTGATTTGACCTTGCACGCATGTTATGTCATGTTAGGCCCTATGCTTTTGTTCTTGCTTATGTATATGCTTATGATTTACAATTCACACTACGTACACTTCAATCATTGTGTCAACACCACTTAGCTTCGATCCTATCACATTCGGACCCAGCTAAGTGAAGATTTAGTATTTTTATGGACTAGTTATAGTCTAGGTTATGTTATGGGAGCTTGTCGGTGCTCCAAGTCCACGATGGAGTTTTGTAGGCCCTATGCCTCCTAGTGGTACCATCATGCTATGTTATGTTTCATGCTCCTTATTTAACCCATGTATAATGGTTGAATCGAGAGAATATAGCTTACGTGGATATGCCATTTTGTTAGGTTAACTTGTTAGCCTGTGTTATTAATGATTCGCCATGTTTATGCTTACTCATGCATAATCATGCCTAGTTCACTCTTATTTGACCTCACATGATTTGTTGTCCTTTATTTACTCATTTGATATCACATGCTATGCTTTCATATTTGTTTATCTTGCTTAATTGTTGCGTCTAATGATGCTACACCTGGCGTTACATGTGAGGACCATGTCGACATTGCTCAGAAGATTGAGAAGGTCAAGGGGACACCTCAAAAACTAGCTGAGCGGACTCCAGAAGATGTCTCCAGAAGATGTCTTCTAGACATCATTGTACGTTGAGCGCTCGTCATCATGTCCTTCCCTATGTTGGCCCGGATGGCCATTGTTGTTTAAACCTTATTGACCATGTGTTGTAAAACTTTAACTAAACTTCTTCCTTTACTTGTTACTATCTCTACCAGTTTCTTCTAACTTAAACTTGAACTTTAATGATATCCATGGACTAGTTTATGCTCTTATCTGTATTGCTTCAAATATGCTAGAGATGAATGTTGAATTGGATACCATTCTTCATATGTGTTATATACAGGTTCATTATGTTACACAAGCTTCCGCGTTAAGAGAAATGTACCTTGTTTGTGATGGTTTAATAACACCCCACACGTGAAATCCTATGAGAACCCAACCAATTAGGGATCAAAAGTGCATGTGAGTTGCATGACTCGAGGCCCCGTGGGGCGTAGTGCCTCAGTAACCGTGCGGGATTATGGGATTTCGGGCCGGGGTGTCACACCTACAGATTTGATTTGTTGGGTTTTAGATAAATGGAGTGCACAAAGGTTGTTATTGACATTGTTAAAGACATGTATGAGAGGGAGATAATGAGTGTGAGAACTACTTGTGGAGAGACATGTGAGCTTTCAATAAATATAGGTTTGCATCAAGGGTCGACTTTAAACCCTTATCTTTTTGCACTGATTATGGACAATTTAACTACTCATATTCAAGAGGAGGTACATTGGTGTATGTTGTTCACAGATCTTATAGTATTAGTGGACAAATCAAGAGATGGAGGGAATGCGAAACCTAGGTGAAAATGGGAACCTTTAGAATCCAAGGGCTTTAAAGTTGTACAAAGACAGAATATATGAATTGCGACTTCAGTGGCGATGTGCAAAGAGAAGTGAATCTCTAAGTACCCATGTAGCATAGTTGTGGCTGCAGTCTGGTATATACCTCTTGTACTAGTTCATCTCTGGGCTGTTGTTTTTCTGTTTGGTCTAATCTGAGTTGTACTTATCCACTTTTTAATAAAATGTTATTGTTACCGATAAAATAAAATAAAAGAAGTAACTAAAGTGAGAGTTGAAGCTCAAGAGACACCACAAGGAGATTCCTTTCGATGCTCAATAATTAGCAAGGATGAAGATATTGATGAGGATGTCAAACATAGGATAAGAGATGGACGTTGAAGAGGAAACTTGCTTCTAATGTGCTTTGTGATCGATACAAACCACTAAGATTAAAGGATTTTTTTTTTAAAAGATGATGATTAGACCAACTATGACTTATGAAGCAGAATATAGGCCAACTAGAAAACAACACGTGTAAAAATTGAGTGTAGCATGGATGAAAATATTAAAATGGATGTGTCATAAAACTAAGAAAGATAGAATTAAAAATGAGTGCATTTGGGAGCATTTAGGGGTAACATCAATAGATGATGAATAAGGAGATAATAGAATCATTTGAGATAGTTTGGACATGTCCAACGCAGACCAACATCAGCGTCGGTGAGAAAAAGTTTCTCCATGTAAGTTAATGGCCTCTTAAGCTATCATTTGCTAAGACTACAAATGGTCAATCTACCGGAATTGATTAGTCATTCCAAGAGAGCGCATTACAAAGTGACAAAGATTAATGATTTGAGTGTGTGTATAACGTGGCGAAAATCAAAAGACAATATTGAGATTGCAAGAGGACGAGATATAAAGCTTATATGAAGTCTGGGACAGTTTATATATCCAAACTGGAGCTAACAAAGGAACAAGGATCATTATAAGCTTGAAAAGCTAAGATAAATGAAAAAATCAAGGTAAGATTATGGTAAAAGAAATTTAAAAACATAATTGTTAAAGAAAAGATGAGTTTTTTTTTTAAACACCAAATGACTACATAAATGTGGAGGTAGTAAATCATGAATTAGAATCAAATCAAGAAATGGTTAATAAGATATCAAAGATAGAAGAAGAAAACAAAACCTTCTTAAAAAAAGATGAATAATGCAAGAGGATACTTCAAAGTTAGAAACCTCAACATCTCCTAGGTCACTGTAAAAGGTGGTTCGGCTTAAGTCATCACTTGGGAATCTGAGGGTTGCAGGGCACTATGGCAGTTAGCAGGCATCGTAAGGAGGTCAAGGGCCTGGAAGTCCATGCCTCCTTTGTGCATTTGCCTCAGTTAGAGAACATCAAAGCTGACGCCTTGGCTAAGCAATTGTAAGGAGGCATGAATGGTCTTCAGCAATGTAGTTCCCTTTCTGCCATGATTGAGTCACCTCTCGCCCTAGGGGGCTTCGGTTTGTGTTTATTTTGGAGGTTGGGTGGTGTCCCCATTTTTGTGAGACCCATCTAGTCAATATATATATATATATATGTTAAACTGTATAAACTCTTTCCCATTCATAAAATCACCACCGTTCAAAACAAATAGTATGACTATGAGAGCATTACAACCAGATGGAATACTATAGAAATATGGGTCTTGAACTCTTGATTGAGACAAAAAAGTGAGTGAGTTTGGACAAATAATTAGATTCTTAGACAAAACTTTAAGAACAAGAATGCATGTAGCTATTTAAAAAGAGGAGAAACATTAAGGTCCCCTTTATTAGAAAAGAGGAGGCACATCCAAAATTGTGCAATTAGTGAGCTGTCAACATTACGATCCATACAACTTTACTTTGGGAGAGAAATTTATGAACATCAAAGACAAGACTAATATTTTTGGGACCAATCAAGTTTTATGCTAGGTAGATCCATAGGAAATAAAATTTTCCTCTTCTTTTCTTTTTCTTTCCCTATAAAATGATAACTAAAGACATGGAAACAACTCATAGCAAGCTGATAGGGAGAAGATGGTATAATGATATGTATTTTTATTGATTTATAGAAGGTCTACAATAGGTTATCAAGCAATTGGCCTGGCCGACAAGACAGAGAAAATGCATACTTTATGGACCGACACACATACATGACAATAAAACATGTATGAATGATTGAAAGCAAGTTCAAGAACTCCATGTGAAGAAATAATTCACTTCTCACTTGGAGTTAGGCTGCACTAAGGGCTTCTCCTTCAAGCCCATATTTGTCTGTCACAGATGTGGGCAACAAAGCATAAATATAAAATGAAGCTTGTTAGTGTATGTTATTGAAAAGAGTCTACTAACTTAATTAGACAAGAAATCGAACGATAAGTTACAGCTTCGTAGAAGATCATTTGAGTTAATGGTTTGAAAATACTCAAAACAAGGATCATCATCATCAAAGCCTTGTCCCAATGATCTTGGGGTCGGCTATGTGAATTATTTTTTTTCTCCATTCCAATCTATCTTGACCCAAATCCTCATATAAGTTATACTTCCTCAAATCTATAAAATGGAAGGGTTTTCTTTAATAGGTTCGTGACTGGAAATATAGAATACAAGTTTATAGGGACATTGAGACAAACTTAAAACCCAATTGATGCTAAAGTGTGATGATCAAACTATATATGGGATTGCCAGTGGCTAACTATTAAACAAAATAAGGAGTTGAAACGGACATTGTAAATGAGATTAGTGTAAAGTAATGAACAGCATGATAGACCCATCCAATGAGAGACCAAGCCACGTGTCCAACTTGATAATAAACCGGAACACCGTCGCCCAGACCAGACTTCCCCAAAATCAAAAGCCGCATTTTCCAACAAAACAAAAGGGGTAGATTATATTGGAATCCTAGTAACGAATTTGGAATGAGATTCGATCATAAAGAGATTTCTCAGTGATAACAACATAAAAAGCAATTGAAACCACCAAAAAGCAACCAAACCCTACAAACAGTGATGTGAGAGTACATTCGACGATGAGAAAGAAACACACAGAGAAAGAGAGAGAGAGTACCCAGCCATCGCAGGAGATACGGTGGTCTGCGTGTAAACCTAGAAAGGGAAGGGAGGGAAGAGGATGGCGAAAGCAAGAGGCCTCCTGCAGAGGATGGATATGGGTTGGGTCGTGGGCGGGTCTGTATAATTTTGGTAGCGATGGAAATTTGAAAAGATGGGGAGTACGGAAGAGGTGGGCTGTCGCCGGGTGCGTCGCTGACAATTAAGTAAGCAGTCAAACGCCAATCAAAGGGCCTAGTGAATGACATCAGTGCATAGTTGAATGAATGAAAAAATATAAAAAAACAAAACAAAACAAAACAAAGAACGTTGATGGCCTAACTTATGGTTGGTCCGTGTTGCTTTTATATATATATATATATATATGAGGGTTGTTCCTCTACACTGCAGTTCTTCTTAATATTAGCTACAGGCATGTGAAATCATGAATTCACATGCCCTAAACTGCTCTCCTCATATGCATGCAACTGATATTAAGGAGGGCTGCAGTGTAGGGGAGCAGCCCTCTATATATATATATATATATATATATGAGCAAGGCTCTCCTAAGCTCAAACTTAGGAAAAAATTTCGTAAGCTCATGCTTGTAGGGCCCACCTTTGGTCCATCCAAATGGACCAAACACATGACCTCCCTAAATTACACATGTCCACCAACTTTCGATCAGATCCGAATTTACTGGACCATTGGATCGACTATGTATCAATCCAAAAAGACCGTTGGATCGACTAGAGAGGAAGTTTCAATGGAGTCCTTGAAATCCCCCTCACTCCCATCCCCATGTGGGTCCCCATGTGTGCCCCACCACACACTTGAGCTTACTTTATCCTAAGCTTGAGCTTAGGAGAGCTGGCCCCTATATATATATATGGGAACTGCTCACACAGGTTGCAGCTATTGTTATTGCAAGCTGGAGCGTGTGAGGCCCAATGGTGATGACTTGAATTTGAAATTTTGCAACAGTCAGGTGATTTCATCTTGGGCCCACTCTTATGAAAACTTCCCCCTTTCTCTTTTCCCCCTTCTCACTCTACATTTCTCAGGCCTAATCGCTGCTCTGCCTTTGTCTCTCGTCTCTCTCTGATTCTCGACTCTCTTTCGCCTCTCTCTCTCGGACGATGACAATCGGACAATGACGCCCAAAAAAACACATCTCTCTCTGTCTCTCGCCTGCTCTCTCTCTCACGACGACGATCGGACGACGACTCCCCTGAGATCTCTCTACAGCATGTGGTTCCCTCGTGTAAAACTAAAATCGAGATGGGGCATCAGAAGGTGTTTTCATCTCCCGCTTTCATTTCCCCCCTTTCATCTTCGGAAGACCCAAGAGAGGTTTTCTCATCTTTCCCTCTCTCGTCGAGCGCTCTCTCTCTCTACTGTTCTGATTGTTTGGTTTTCTCATCTTTCCCTCTCTCGTCATCAGTCTAGTTTTGATTTTTTGATGTCCAGACATTTTTTTAGGGATTGCGCTATGTTTAGTAGTCTCTTCATTTGATGGAGTGTTTATTCTTATTTTTCAATTTTAGCTAGTTACAATAACATCGATTTGAGTTTTCATGGAAGAAAACGGATCTCAGTACTACTATTTTCTAGTTGGGTTTTGCAATACTTTCCGGGATTTTTGTGTTTTTTTTTTTTTTTTTGAATGTTTCGTTTTTTCTTTACTTTCTGAAGTAATCGTGTCATGTTTAGTGGGATTTGTGATACACACTGGGAAATGGGGTTGTTCTTATTTTGGTTGTTTCGACCCCCATGGCTTTCCAAGGAATCGTGTTATATATGGTTTTGGCCTTTCAAATAGATTATGGGACTTGGATTGTTCCAGTTTTGGCTGTTTGGATCTCCATTGCATTTTACGAATCTATTATTTTTGTAGATTTTATTGCTTTGTTGACTTCCCTTTATTTTTTGGCCTTTAGGCAAATAACATTATTTTAACTCTCTCACAATTGTATGTAGGTGCTGGTAGGATATGTTGTGGGTGTATTGATTTTAGATAACTGAGATCTGCAGCTTAAGTTTTATGGCAGTTTCTCTATTAAATTAGCTCTTTACACCTGATAGATCTTGCTAACAGTTTGAGATTTTATTGTTTTCTTCATGATGAATTGATTTTGTTATTTCTATTTTCATTTTATGAGTCTAGTTTTGGATTTCATCATTGGGTATTTAGGATTAGTTTTGGGTATGTACTTTTAGCTGTTCGATTTGTGGCCTCTAAGTTTTTATTTTCTATGTGCGCTTACTTCCTGTTTGTGTTTTAGTTCTTATAAATTTATGGACATAAATATGTTAATGATATTTCTTATTCATTTTTTATGATTATAAAAGGATTGTGATTTTCAATCACATGTAATTTCTCCATTGACCCCCCTCCCCTCCTTGGGTACGAATCCCCCCCTCCCCTCCTTGGGTATGAATAATGAGGCTATTAATATGATAAAAACCGGACAACATGGAGAGTAGTCTATTTTTTTCCTCTTGAGAAAATAGTGAACTAAAAGTAAATGAAGAATGCATGATCAACCAGTCTATGTGAGATTTTTTTATTCAGTAATTCTAGAGCTTGTGTGCTATGTGATCTGTGCCATCATCGTAGCTGCTCTATTTTATGTTTCCACTTTTCTTGCTACTAGTGTTTAATATGTGAGTGTGAATTTATTATTATAATTTGGGATCAACTGATTTACATGCCCTTGAAAGTATGTTGCTTACGGGTAGATTTGTTGTAGGGAAATCTGAGTGCTATCAGAAATTCCAAGCAAAGATTATCAATTATCATGTCATCTTCAAGTATGTGATTGAAAATGTTTTATTTATTTCTAACATGTAATTCTTATATATGTTTAGAGGTAATATGAATTTCCATATTAGCTTGAGAATACGTAGGCAAGTGATTGTCGATTTCACTGTGAAACTTAGAATGGAATCCAAAGTGCCCATGTGGATATGGATTTATGATTCCAAAGACTTCACATACAACATCCAACCCTAGGTGCAAATTTTGGAAATGTCTGGATTTGAAGGTAAGCTAACATTCCAAAATCACCATTTACTGTATTCTTTTGACTACAACATTATTTATTGATATTAGGATTCATTTTATTGCAAGGAGAAATAGGTTGTGGTCTTCTAATTTAGATGGATGAAGTTGCTTCAAAATGAATTCCCAACTCAAATTCAAGACGTGACTAGATTGAATCGAAAATGGAAGAAATGAAAACATCTATTGAAGATATGAGGAGGGAAATGCAACATCTAAGAGAGTATAGAGCGTCAAAATATGGGAAGCAGACGCAAATCATTGTTTGTCATTGTGTTCTTTTTTGCTACATTTATTTGGTGTTTGAAAAATGGACGTGAGAGTCTATTAGAGTTGATGTAGTTAATGTGCTTAATAGTTAGGTGTGATTTGATGTAACTAATTCGGCCCAATTACCAACTTAGTAGTGAAATCGAAATTTCTGTGTGGACAATTTTCTGTGTTTGAATGTTGATATTATCATCTGTTTTGGAACATAACGTAGAAGGCATTAACACAAATGTGATACCTACCCCAAATGAAAGTAGTAACTCAAATTTGAGATCTGTCTCAAATGAAGGCCAAACAAGCGACCCTTCCTTCCATTCATTCTCTTCAGAAATTAATAAAATTTGCTGTGAAACTTTTCCAGCACCATTTAGATGCAGTGCCGGTTCCTTTTCATTAGAGTATTTAATCGTACCATTTGTGGTTCCTATGCCGACAGAGCCTTTGAGGTCCGACTGTTGAGTGCTCCGGAAGAGGGCTACTGTCTTGGAAAGGCGAGTACCTTTTTTCATGGAATAATAAATTGTCTTATTCAATCTTTACCTCTACTTTCTATTAGCATTATGGTGCCCAATGTACCCGATCAATATGCTAGTAATTTTTTTTTCAAGGGGACTGGAGGGACATGAGGATGAGAGACATTGTCACCTGGTGGAATGAGGGCATATGTCTTGGCAAGTACCCATAGCTCAGTTAAAACATTTCCTTGTTGTAACCACTAGTTGTGGGTTCAAGTCACTTCATGGATAAAAATATGAGGGCATTATCTTTTATATAACCATTTACAAAGTCCCAGTTCTAAACATGAATTAGATGGAAAAAAAAAATTCACAGAAAGCCCGTTAGTTAGCATTGCGCAGAAAAAAAATTCACATAAATAAAGTTCACAGAAATCATCTAACTAAAGAGGCTCAACAGAAGCTGAAAAAACGACACTTTAGATGGATGGTGTGAATGGAGACATTTCTTATTAATCCCTTAAATAGAGCCCCTGTAAGTTAGCAGCAACATCTGCATACCATGGACAGAGTTGTACCACCAAAGCATTGCACAAAGAGTTTCATTTGACATGCATTTGCAAGAATCAATATTTCTATTTGATAAACATCTGCAAATGCCTACAAAGTTCACACAGGCAAAAAAAAAAAAAAATACAATATAAATCATTAGAGATTCTGATGCTCCAAACACAGATTCATGATAATTGTGCTTCCTTCCTTGATGTCAGTTTTTAGATGGCTTCTTCTTTCTTTGCATTAGGTCATGATGGCAATCTTGATGGCTTCTTCTCTGCATAAAGTCTTTTGTTGGCATCTTCTCTGCATTGCAGTAATTGAGCTACAATAGACATGCAACAATAGACTCTCAAAATGCATGCCCAATTTTGGTGTCATGTTTTCATCTACATCCGGATAGTGGACAACTGATGATGATGAGAAGATTATATCCATATGCAATATGGATCAAAAATAATTAAAATTTGTCATAACAGACTCAAAGAAAGCATGTGATGGGCTTTGTTTTTTTTTTTTTTCCATCAAAATATTCATGAAGCTACCCAATTTTTTCAAACTCATTCGTCAAGGTTTCTACTGGGCAGCAATATGACTGATATAGCACAAACACAAGCATTTCATTAATTTCTAAACAAATGAGGTGATGAGGTAGACCTCTATGATGCTTTGGCTAAATAATTCACATGTCAAATACCATCACAGCCAACGCAATTCACATCTCTAATACCATCACAGCCAAAGCAATTCACATGTTTAATACCATCACAGCCAAAGAAATTCACATGCTTAATACCATCATATTATGAAAACAGAGTGATGCAGCAGAGAGGTAAGCCATTTCACCTATAATGCAATTCCTGTGTACTCTACTCCAAACAAATAGACCCATAGCAGTTTTAAAGAACATTATGCATATATCAATAAATAAATCACCTTACTCCATTTTGAAAGAAGAACCCAAATCATCAAATCATCATACCCTTATTAAAAAAGGGAAAATTGCAGATGTAAGCCAAAAAAAAAAAGGATGCACTATAGATGATTACAAATGGATTTGCATGACTTGATGTCAGTTTACACAGACAATGTAAACAAAGAAAGAATTTGATATGACCAGAAGCACTTGCTTGTGCTTTGTTAACGTTCAGCAAAAACGAGAACCCATTTGCAATCAGTTGTAAGACAAGAGACTGCAATTGAAATACAAGTCACTGGAAAGGAAGAGATTTTGTGCACCCATTAGAAACAAAGGATCTAACCCATTTTCACTCAGTTGTAAGATATGAGATTTTGCAATTTTTAGGTGAAAATCCCAACTTTCCATTGAAAGTTTACAGTAGGTTTAGACACATATTGGGGATATAGCAAATATTGTCAGTAAGAAATATCATGTGGTGTCTCCAAGGCAAGAGGACTCTAGCAGCAAAATTTTATTACCAGGCTGTTGCATGTTTTCCATACAGGTAGAAACTTTTCCACAGCATGGTAGTTTACATTTATATTAATCCAGACCATCCAAATTGCAAATCCATTGGATGGACCATAGGCCAAAAATTATACTGATGGGCTAGTTATCACAATCAAATGTCCATTCCACCAAAAAATCAAAGCAGTCGGTGGATGGCATCAGATGGTCAAAGCTGTTAGATCATTCCAACTTCTTGCCTCATCCAAAGTGGGGTTAACGGTATAGTCTAATTGATGGGCACTCATGCCAGATGAAATGTACAGAACATCTGTTTAGTACACAGGCAAAACATAAAAATTGTAAAAGAGATGATTGGTAAAAGAGTATGAAAACCAGAGGAGTAGGTGATTCCCACATTCACAACCAGAGGAGTAGGTCATCAGTCTAGTTGCAAAAAAAAGAAAAAAAGAAAAAGAAAGAGTATGAAACAAAACACCCCCATATCATGACAACATGAACAAAAGCCAAAAACCCCAAATAAATTTCAGCGATGTCGACCTGTGGAGGGCTTGGATGACGAAGGGGCTGGGCTGCAACGACAGAGACCTCCGGGACACAGCGATAGTCCAAACTTCTTGTCAAAGACACCCCTTTTCCGGATTCGGGCGGAGATTGTAGCGAATCTGACGTCGTGAGGCGGCGCTACAGCGGGAGAGATGAAGCGAGAGGGAGAGCAGTAGCGAGAGATAGCTAATCGAGAGAGGGAGAACAATAGAGATACCTCGATTAGGTCTCCAAGCAAATCGAGACAGCGAGAACAATAGAGGGAGAGAGGAAGAGCAGTAGAAAGCGAGAGAGAGTGAGAGCTAATCGAGAGGGCGAAGAGAACAGTAGAGAGAGAGAGAGCGCTCGACGAGAGAGGGAAAGATGAGAAAACCTCTTTTGGGTCTTCCGAAGATGAAAGGGGGGAAATGAAAGCGGGAGATGAAAACACCTTCTGATGCCCCATCTCGATTTTAGTTTTACACGAGGGAACCGCGTGCTGCAGAGAGATCTCAGGGGAGTCGTCGTCGTGAGAGAGAGCAGGAGAGAGACAGAGAGAGATGTGTTTTTTTGGGTGTCGCCGTCCGATCGGCGTCATCCGAGAGAGAGAGAGAGGCGAAAGAGAGTCGAGAGTCAGAGAGAGACGAGAGACAGAGGCAGAGCAGCGATTAGGCCTGAGAAATGTAGAGTGAGAAGGGGGAAAAGAGAAAGGGGGAAGTTTTCATAAGAGCGGGCCCAAGATGAAATCACCTGCACTGTTGCAAAATTTCAAATTCAAGTCATCACCATTGGGCCTCACACGCTCCAGCTTGCAATAACAATAGCGGCAGCCTGTGTGAGCAGTTCCCTATATATATATATAAAGGGGCAAACTTCTATGGGCCATAACTTCTGAACCATACGTCGGAATTTCGCAAGCCATATACCGTTGGAAAGCTCTTTGAGCGTAGAATCCAATGATACATGTCTCGCGATGATTGGAAATCAGGTAGGGAGGCAGCTAAGGAGATTAATTATTTAGACAACTTTCTTATTACTAACGAGATTGTTAGCCTAGGTTTGAGTCTTAGACATTGGAAACCATGAAACCACTCTCACGTAACCATTAATGGGGTTTTGAAATCGTAGCACGTGGCTTGGTGTGCTTCGATGGGTTGTCTAGGTATTCGTATATTGTATATGGTTTAACCGATGCGTATGGAATTTAATCAATCGATGCTCAATATGATTGTACACCAAGAAAATTCTTTATAAGCATTGATGATTCGAATTCCCCACGCACTCCGTTAAACCACATATGATACATGGATGACAACACTTGCCTAGGATTGGATTGTAATCTCTTATTGATTTGTTAATCGTATTCGTTGATTTTGTATCCTTGTACACTCTCTTGGCATAAAATACCTAATTAATTATGAAAGATAAACTCTTGTAGAATTAAAACAAGAACATGATTTAGAGTATACCTTAGAAACCATGTATCGTGTATTGATAAACATGACTGGCTAGAATGTAAGGGATTATCGTGTGGATGGTCTATCTTGTATTGTTTGAATGAGATAATCACTTAGAACACGCTTTGTGTGCTGAGCTAGCCAGACTTGCTTGTCTTGGTTTTTCCCGCTTGTCAACACCACTTTATTATTATTATTATTATTATTATTATTATTTGCATAACATGGTCAGCTGCAGTTTGGGCTTTATTGATGGGCCGGTTACTCGGACATCGGGGTGGGCAGTCGGCTTTGGACGGCGTCCATGGCGTTGAATAGTTGGGAGCGGGCATGGACCGTGCTACTATTTCTAGGATCGGGCGCTTGGATCTAGGCCTGTCAATGGGACGGGTTGAAACGGGTAGAAAGCCCGGCCCGGCCCGGCCCAAGCCCAAAAATACAGGGTTTTATAAAAAAATTTGAGCCCAGTGAGTTGGGCTTGGTCAATAATTTTAAAGCCCGGCCAAAATGGGACTGGGACTGGGCAGAGGATGCCCAGCCAGTTCAGGCCCGGCCCGGCCCCCTCCAAGTTAATTTTGATAAAAAATTTATATTACCTAAACTGCCCCTCACTAACAGTAAAAAAATGACTATTTAGGAGGGGCATTCTTGTAACTGAGCCCTCCATCAGTCCATCTCTTTTATAAGACGTTGCAAGCCCTAAAAACATCCCACACTCAATCGCTCTTCTGCCTCTTTTGCCCAAAATTGGTTTAGTCATGACCTAACTAGTGATGGTGATTTAGATAATGATGGGAATGCACTAATTGATGTTTTAGACATATTAAAAGAAAATTAATTTCTGTTGATTTCTTTTTTATATTACGTGACCCATATAGGATACTCATTCTCATTCATTTTATTGATTTTCTGATTTTCTACTTTAAAAAAAAAAAGTTTTTAACTGATGCTACATTACTTTAACTTGACTCATATAGGATACTTATTCTCATTCATTTCTATTGATTTTCTTATTTTCTACTTTTACCGGAAAAAAAAGGTTTTAATCATTCCTACATTACTTGACCCATATAGCCTATAGTATACTCATTCATTTCTATTGATTTTCTACTGTCACTAGAAAAAAAAAACAGTTTTTAACTCCGCCATGTTGATTGTTGCATTGCATTGCCGGTCCCAAGCCTGGAAAAAAGAAGAGGGTTTAAAGTTAGGTTCACACCGGGTGTCTGGTGACAGTAGGAATAATTAGAGAATGTTTTACTTATCTCCACGATCGGGCTAAGCCCAGGCCCGGCCCTGTCCCAGCCCGAGCCCGTACGGGATGGGATTAGATGTAAGCCTGTTCAATTTAGGGCCGGGATTGGACAACACCTGGCAGGCCCGCCCTATTTTCGGGACGGGATTGGACAACTTAAGCCCAGGCCCGGCCCGGTCCATTGACAGGCCTACTTGGATCCCCCTGGAGTCGGACTTTGGTATCAGTAGTCCGGATAGGATTGTTACTGGTACCCCGTGAGGTGGCTTGGACATCCACGGAGTCTCCCTCTTGTGCATTGCATTACATTGGTAGTGGTGATTGTTAGTATTGCTAGGATTTCTATTTATGATTCTGATGATTATTTACTCATGCTACATGCCTAGTATTGTTCCTTGTATTCATACGATCTTGTACTTGTCATTACTCTTATATTTGATGCATGTTATGTTTTAATTATATCTTGCTTATCTATTGCTCAACATGTCGTTGACTCGGTTCCTTGGTGTGCAGACTCCTCAGGTGAGTACTACTACGAGGAGCAAGCCGGTGAGGAGATCTTCTGCCAGCAGAGGAGGCACGAGAGTGGAGTGCCGATGACGTAGAGTAGCGTCATCATTACCAGGCACATGAGAGACTCACTTTGGAACAGACTTTAGATTTTATTTAATTCATTGTTATTCTTCGTTGAACTTTCCTTTCATTGACTCTAGGTTGTTTAATGGCCTTAGTTTATGGGATGACCATAGTAATTAAATTAACTTCCTCTTTAGCTTTAATTGTTGCTTGCAACTTTAAATTTAATTGAGATTTATTATCTATTGTTGATATCAATGTATGAATTCCACTATTGTTTTATGTTTTGAGGTTGAAATACATTATCCTCACAGCGAACTTACGATCCTTGGGTCAAAAGGGGCAAAATTTTTTAATTGGCCCAAAATTTCACTCCCCGGATCCAGTTTAATTTCTAATCGGGTTCGGGGGACGTGACAATAATCATTACCTTTTATGTAGGAAAATGAGGTGGAGAAAGTTGCAGAAAAGATCAGGGCATTCTATGGAAGTCATTCATTTTCTTCTTAAAAGTGAATGGAGATGGAAACAATCACCCAAATCAAGCATGTCCAGTCAAAAGGCTAGGCGAAATAAACTATGCAGCGGAGTCAAAGCGCCTGTTATCACTCGTATCAAATCGTTGATTTCCTATACACATAATTCGTCAAAGTTGGAGTTCTCATGGGCTAGGCCAATATATTTTTTTTTATAGGGACCGAGTAATGAACCAAAGTTTTTAAAAATACAATCACTCATTGCAGATTTCATTAAAGATTGTTTACTGTATGCCCTTGCTCATATGTATAAATTTCTTACTTTGGTTCTTTGGATTGCCTACGTCTAGATATTGTTTGGCTAAAATTTTTTTTTATTACAATTGTTTCTTTCTATAGTTTAATTTCTCTTAACCTATTGATGATACAATTGCATTACAATTACAGTTCATAGCAGATTAGATTATTTTATCAATCCATTTCGACTGAAGAGGAGTTGGTTAGTATGTGTTGCATGCAATAATGATATTTTAATGCATACTCTTTTTTTTTTTGTTTTTTTTTTGTTTTTGCTATCGGAGGGTTCCCAACCCTTTGGGCTGGACTAATCCCTCCGGGCCCAGAGGGAAGCCGGATAAATCCCCTGTAGCCCCAGTGTGGTAGCGGAGTTTCGAACCCACAACCTCCGGGAGCAAATCGTGGTCCTAGGCCAACTAAGCTGCCCCTTGGGGTTGATATTTTAATGCATACTCGGTTTTGTACATTCAGCCAACTGAAACTTAGATCTAGCATGTTATCTGATCTGAACATATTGTTGTTTTGTCAACGTTAAGATGTAATTGAATGTAATGATTATAGATCAAAGCATTATTCTGATGCTAAAACCTATGGTGGCATTGCCTTTTAAGGACAAAACTATGTGTAAGCATAATTCTATCACTAACTGTTTTAGCAGACTTTTCTTTTCCTTTTTAAACTTTCACTGACATAATTGTCTTGCAATGACAGGGCATATTCATCTGATCATTTTCACATCAAATTGCGGTTAATTTCTATGACTACTTCCGCAAATTACAGGTATGGGAGTCGGGCGATTGATGCATTAATTTCTTCGATTTATGAGTTCATTTGCAGATCTCTTATAGTACTACATATTCAAACGGTGTTTGGAAAATTGTTGAAGCGAGCTGATGTATGCCTTTTTGTATTCACCTATTTATAATTTCATATTTTTAAAGATCCATGTTTTTCTTTCTAATGTCTTCATGTTTGTTGTTTTTTGAAACCATAACTGAAATCAAGATTGTTTTTAAATGTTGCTACCAATGTGTTTTTTAACGTTACTACCTAATTACAAATCACAGATAATGATAAAATTTTAGTCATATGAGCATCCCCGAAAAGGATTTTAAATGTTATTTCAGTATTTTCAAATAACAATAAAGTTAATAATTAAATTTTTAGGGGCCACGTCCACCGAACAAGTGTATGTAATCTTCGAGTCCTCTTTGTATTATTTTGATGCTTCAATTCTTCATGGTAATAGAATTAATTTAAAGTTTCTTCATTCATTTATATAATTAAGGAATATTAAGACATTCATTGAGTTATGCCTTATTTGTAATCTTTATAAATGAGAGTTTTACACCTATGGCTTGGAGGATTTGTTATAAGATCCTAATTGGAACAACACAGAGACTTCATTACTTGCACTACAGCTGCAAGCGGCAAAACATCCATAAGGACATTGAGACCGCTAATGTCCTCTTCAATGCAGTGTGTTGACAGCTGCTTCTTGATTGGTTTTTATTTTGTTTAATTGATTGCTTCTTTTGGAATTAAAAATAACTTCAAAATAATCTATATTCTGCAGATTACCTCAACCTTTAACAAACATCTTCTACATAAATGCTGTGTTTGAATGGCTTCCAAAATAATAAGGAGTTTGCACATTTTTATGTATGCTTATAATTACAATTCTGTCTTGAAGTTGGAGTACACTATCCTATTTTCATTTTATTTAATTAGAATTAAACGCATTTATGTATGTATGTGCATCTATGTATCTATCTATCTATATAAGTTTGAATGAGCTGTCAATGAATGGAGTTAGGGAATGACTATATGGGATAATTTCACTTGGCAAGCAAAACTGAATTGGAGTCATCCTCCAATGGACATTTAAAACCCTACAATGAAATATCCATTCATTCATTTATTTATTTTGAGCAAAGACATTACTACTCTATTTTTTCATTTCTTTTCAATTCCTTCCGCATAGATAATCAATGAAATGTGGTGTAAAGGAATGCTTTTTGCATTTTTATTATTCAACATAGAGTTGTGGAATGTAAGGAAATTAATTTTAGGCCCATTACTTGGACCACAAGTCCTTTCCTTTCTAGAAGTGTGGTCATTATACGAATTCCGTTTTCATAGGATGTATGTTATTAATTACTCAAAAACGATTTCCTAATGAGATAGTTTCCATAATATTCTCTACCTTGATGGACGGTTGAGATTAAATCTAAAGTAAACCTAATTGGGAATTCGATCCTCTCTCCACCTATAAATAAAGTCTTTCGTCCATCACAAAGGCTACACACAAAAACTCAACACATTAAGGTTTATAGGCAAGGAGAGAGAAACCGAAACCATTCACCCAGCCTCTTCTTCGACGGATCTCAACATCAGCGCCAGACAGCAGGATCGGAAAGCTCTCTGCATCAGGATGTCTGGAGGTACTCTTCAACTTATTTAAGATTAAATCTTACATGTGATTATCATGTTGTTCACAATCTTAGGGTTCATGTTGATAATGATAGCACATGTGATATCAGAGCATGGTTTTAGAACACATGATCGTCCATTAATTATGGTAACTTTGCATCGCCATAATCGGCAAATATAGATTCAGTTTTGACTCTGTTTTGCAACAATTTATCGATCAAACTATTATGGCATGCATGAATGGTTTAGATTTATGTTATTCCGCAATTTCGATTTAACCACGACTGTTTGATTGTGATTTATTTAAAGTTTTGCTTTTTTTTATTATTCTACATAAAAATCCTGCGTAAAAAAAAAAAAAAGGCTTTCAGCCCCAAAGAGCCGTCGGACAGCCCTCCGGGGCTCGGCCTCTTTATCAGTACTTTTCATATATTGAATGATCTATCATGAATGCATGTAACATATAATGTTTATGTTCATATTAAGCTAATTTTGATCACCAAAGTTGTATGCTTAGGGTTAGGTCTCACCACAGTGACCCTAAAAATTAAACACTGATATTTGACCATAATAGTACCATCATGATGTTTACATTACATATTGTTCAAACACATGAAATATTCAGTCGCCCACAGGCGGATTATATTCATACATTTGAACAATAATTAAGGAGTGTTTGTTCATAATTAAAAGTAACATCACTCATTAGCACCACCTTGAATATGACGACCTTAGATGGTATAATGTGTAGAAATTATGGTGACTATCCACAGGAGCACCTAAATTTTATGTCGTATATATTCATAACTTATGCATGTGTTGTTTTATTTTAATTGAAGCCTTATTGTTGTTTCTCTATTACAGTTGTTGTACCCACTAATCTGAATTCGCATGCTACCTCTATCACTAAGCTCAATGGAACTAACTTCTCAGAATGGAAAGAACAAGTTGAGTTCACATTGGGGGTACTTGAACTGGATATGGCTTTTCTTAAAGATAAGCCAGCTGCACTCATTGAAACAAGTACCCCTGAGGAAAATGCCCTCTTTAATGCTTGGGAGAGGTCTGACAGATTAAGCACTATGTTTTTGCGAATGACTATTGCCAACAACATCAAAACATCCCTTCCTAAAACCTAAAATGCTAAGGACTATATGAAGGCTATTGAAGATAGGTTTAAGACTGCAGACAAATCCTTTGCTGGGAAACTAATGACAGATCTTACAACCATGAAGTTTGATGGCACTCGCTCAATGCATGAGCATGTCATTGAGATGACCAACCTTGATGCTAAACTCAAGAATTTGGGATTATCAGTGGATGAGGCTTTTCTCGTCCAATTTATCCTAAATAGTTTACCTCCTCAGTACCATGGTTTAAAATCTCGGTCTCGGTCGCGGTATCGGCCGGGCCGAAAAACCGATATGATATCGGTATCGGTCGCGGATATCGGTCCGTCGCAGTCATCGCGGTGTGAATTTTTTTTTTAATCCAAAAAATTTCGCAAAAATATCCAAAAAATCCAGAATATTAGAAAATGCTGGAAAACTATATTTGTTTCCATTAGTAACAACAATAAATCAAAATCTCGGTCACCTTAAGTTATGAGTCCTATCTGTGTCGCAGACTCGCAGTTCACTGTCTTTTTTCCAGTATTTCATATAATGCAAACATTATTAATGCTATGCTCATGATCAATTCATAACAAATATCACTGCCTTTGGTTTCACAAATATCCTAACAAGTAACAAAAAATATTTTTTGGAAAACAAAAATTAATAAAATCATTTTCAAAATCCTAAATATATAGATCTAACATAAAAGTATGTAGATCTATCATTTACACACCATACAATGATCATGAATCATTAAAACAACATATTTATGATGAAATCCCCAAAAAATGATATATTATAATTCAAATATTAAAAAATCCGAAAAAAAAAAAATGAAAAAAAAGTTCAAAATCATGTGTATGAGTAGATCTAGCATGAAAGTATATAGATCTAACTTATAAATGAAGAAAACAACATAATTACACAAGTGAGTAAGTGACAAACCTCTATGCTTCATCTATAAAAAAAAAAAAAAAAAAAAAAAAAAAAAAAAAAAAAAAACACATAATATGCTTTAAGTTGATTTCCTCTTACCTTATATAATATTTTCTTTAAAAAACATAAGTGAGATTTGGAAATATGGAAGAGAGAAGGTGGCTGCTGCTAGGGCTAGTAGGGGCTTTAAGAAGAGAGGAGAAGAATAAAAAAAAATAGGGTTGAATGCTTTATATTCATCTCGGCCGAGATATTCAAAATCCCGAGATATTGAATATCTCGGCCGAGATGGCCGAGATTTTGGTGAATTTGGGCCGAGACCGATATCTCAGCGAGATATCGGCTCGGTCTCGGCCGAGATTTTAAACCATGCTCAGTACGGGCCTTTCCAAATTCACTACAACACTATTACGGACAAGTGGACAGTGAATGAATTGGCTAACAAATTGGTTCAAGAGGAGGCCAGGCTAAATCAACAAGGTATTAAAGTAGCTCATCTCGTTCAAGGATCTGGACACAAAGCTGAGAAAAAGAATAATTCAAGCCGGAAAAGGGCACCACCCAGACCTAATGAGGCTAGTCAGAACCCCAAGAAGAAAAAGAAGGAAGACGTATGCAGATTTTGCAAGAAACCTGGACATTTTCAGGCAGACTGCATTAAACGTAAAGAATGGTTCGAAAAGAAAGGTAACCCTATGGGTTTCGTAAGTTATTTCGAATCAAATCTTACTTATGTTTCTTCTGGTACTTGGTGGATTGACACTGGTGCTAATGTTCATGTTTCCAATTCAATGCAGGGATTCCTTACGATCCAAATCATAAACCCAAGTGAGAACTTTCCTTTTATAGGGAACAAAGACAAAGCTCCAGTTGAAGCTATTGGCACTTTTCGTCTTGTTTTAGATAGCAGTTATCAGTTAGACTTATGTCAAACTCTTTATGTTCCGTCTATTTCTCGTAATTTGGTTTCTGTAAGCGCACTTGATAAAGTTCGTTATTCGTTTGAAGTAGGAAATGGTAATTTCAGTTTATTTAAAGATTCTAGTCGCATTGGTTCTGGAATATTGATTGACGGGCTATACAAGTTTCATCTTAATAGTCCATTTACTGAAACCCATCTTACCCTGCATTCTAAGGAAACAAAACGAAAGTCATCTAAAAACGACTCTTATTTCTTGTGGCATAAAAGACTGGGTCACATATCCAGTGAAAGAATCAAATGATTAGTAAAAGATGGTGTCCTTCCGGATCTAGATTTTACTAATATTACAGCATGTGTGGATTGTATTAAAGGCAAAACAACACAACACACAAAGAAAGGAGCCACAAGAAGTACTCAGCTTCTTGAAATAATTCATACAGACATTTGCGGACCTTTTGATGTTCCAACCTTTGGGGGAGAAAAGTACTTCATTACCTTTATTGATGATTACTCACGTTACTGTTACCTATACTTGTTGCATGACAAATCTCAGTCTGTGAATGCTGTACAAGTATTCATTACTGAAGTCGAAAGGCAACTAGATAGAAAAGTGAAAATCATAAGGTCAGATAGAGGTGATGAGTTTTATGGTAGGTATGATGAAACAGGACAACATCCTGGACCTTTTGCAAAACTACTCCAAAAGCTTGGAATTGTTGCCCAATACACAACGCCTGGTTCTCCATGGCAGAATGGTGTAGCTGAAAGGCGAAATCGTACATACATGGAAATGGTTAGATCCATGATGAGTCATGCCAACTTACCTATATCCTTGTGGATGGATGCTCTACACACAGCTGTTTATATCTTGAATAGGGTTCCTAGTAAGGCAGTTCCAAAGACACCTTTTGAATTGTGGAAAGGATGAAAACCTAGTTTAAGACATCTCCAAATTTGGGGTTGCCCAGCTGAGGCTAGAGTCTACAACCCACATGAAAAGAAATTGGACCTTAAAACGATCAGTGGTTACTTTATAGGTTACCCAGAAAAGTCCAAAGGATTTAGGTTTTACTGTCCTAACCATAGTACGAGAATTGTTGAAACCGGCAATGCTAGATTCTTTGAAAATGGTGAAATCAGTGGGAGTAATAAACCTAAAGATGTGATCATTCAGGAAATCAGGGTACCTATCCCTTTACCCTCTATTCCGAAAGATGTTGGAAATCCTCCCGTTGTTGAACCATTTAACAATGAGGAAAATCCAATAAATGATTAACAACTCCATAATGAGATTGTCACCAATGAACATATGGATGAAGCACCAGAGGAACCAGCATTAAGAAGGTCTCAAAGACAAAAGAGATCAGCTATTTCCGATGATTACATGCTTTACCAAGTAGAATCTGAAGAATGGACAATTAAAGACTCGGTTTCTTATTCACAAGCCATTAAGGATGTTAATTCTAGTAAATGGATTGATGCCATGAAGGATGAATTGAAATCTATGGATGAAAATCAAATATGGGAAGTTGTTCAATTGCCTCTAGGACACAATCCAGTTGGCTGTAAATGGGTCTTCAAGACCAAACGCGACTGCAAAGGTAATATTGAACGACATAAAGCCAGACTTGTTGCCAAAGGTTTTAATCAGAAAGAAGGCATTAATTATACTGAGACTTTTTCCCCTGTGTCCAAGAAGGATTCTCTTAGAATTATCATGGCATTAGTAGCTCACTATGACCTCGAGTTACATCAAATGGATGTGAAAACTGTCTTTCTTAATGGAGACTTGGAAGAAGAAGTCTACATGCGTCAACCTGAAGGCTTCATAATTGAAGGTCAGGAAGACATGGTCTGCAAACTTAAGAAATCAATATATGGACTGAAGCAAGCTTCGAGGCAATGGTACCTAAAGTTTCATGAAATCATTACTGCCTTCGATTTCAAAGAAAACATAGTTGACCCTTGCATATACCTCAAGATCAGTGGGAATAAGTTCATATTTTTGGTTCTGTATGTTGATGACATATTACTGGCTAGTAGCGACCTTGGTCTGTTACATGAAACAAAAGATTATCTCTTTAAAAACTTTGAAATGAAAGATATGGGTGAGGCTTCCTATGTGATAGGAATAGAAATATTCCGTGACAGGTCACTTGGTATTTTGGGATTGTCTCAGCAAGCATATATTGACAAAGTTCTAGAGAGATTTGGCATGATGACATGTTCCTCTAGTCCTGTTCCACTGCATAAAGGAGACAAGCTTGATCTTACGCAGTGTCCACATAACGAATTGGAACGTAAAGAAATGGAAAAATATCATTATGCTTCTCTTGTAGGAAGTTTGATGTATGCACAGGTCTGTACTAGACCTGACATTAGTCATGCTGTTGGCATGCTGGGTAGATTTCAAAGTAACCCAAGAATCGCTCATTGGAAAGCTGCAAAGAAAGTACTGAGATACCTCAAGGGAACAACGAAGTATATGCTCACATACAGAAAATCAACTCACCTACAGGTGACTGGTTATTCGGATTCAGATTTTGCTGGATGTCCTGATACCAGACTTTGCACTCTTGGCTATGTGTATCTCTTATGTGGAGGAGCAATATCATGGAAAAGCCAGGAATCCGAGTTGCTTTACACATCCACCATGATGGCTGAATATGTGGCATGTTATGAGGCTGCAATCCAAGGAACATGGTTGCGTAATTTTATCACTCAGTTTGGAGCTTTGAGTTTCATCTCTAAGCCATTAACTATTTACTGTGATAATGATGCTGCAACCTTCTTCTCTAAGCATGACAGGATATCTAAGGGATCCAAACACATGGACCTTAAATATCTATCACTGAAGCAAGATGTTAGACTACAAAAATTTGTCATTGAGTCTATACGTACAGATTTCATGGTCGCAGACATATTCACGAAAGGACTACCTCCAAAGACCTTTCAAGGACATACTGAAAGCATGGGTCTTCAAGATAGTTCTTAATTATCATTTTCTGCCTATTTATTTCTGTACTTGTATTTGACATTTATTGAGCTCTTAATGCAACTCTACGTCTACTATTTTTGTTTTTTCCATTATGTACATAATTATGTTTGGATAAATGATAAACAGAAACAGTCTTTACACAAAGACATTATGAGACCATTATGTAAATCTCATCTTATGGTCTAGTTATGACGGTTGTAAATGATGTAGTACATGGAAGTAAACATGTTGCAAAATAATATGTGCACGCCATGACTCCCATTAACAACAGAATTAGCGAAGACACTTATGCTAACCGACTAAAGCAGTGTTTAGCATATAATGCGCGCCTTATGATTCCTAATAATGAAAACATTAATGGATCTTCCTATTGACCAAGTGGGAGACTGTAAGGAAATTAATTTTAGGCCCATTACTTGGACCACAAGTCCTTTCCTTTCTAGAAGTGCGGTTATTATAGGAATTCCGTTTTCATAGGATATATGCGATTAATTACTCAAAAACGGTTTCCTAATGAGATAGTTTCCATAATATTCTTTACCTTGATGGACGGTTGAGATTAAATATAAAGTAAACCTAATTGGAAATTCGGTCCTCTCTCCACCTATAAATAAAGCCTTTCGTCCATCACAAAGGCGACACACAAAAACTCAACACATTAAGGTTTATAGGCAAGGAGAGAGAAATCGAAACCATTCACCCAGCCTCTTCTTCGACGGTTCTCAACATCAGCGCCAGACAGTAGGATCGGAAAGCTCTCTGCATCAGGATGTCTGGAGATACTCTTCAACTTATTTAAGATTAAATCTTACATGTGATTATCATGTTGTTCACGATCTTAGGGTTCATGTTAATAATGGTATAACATGGAAGCGTTGTAAACATAACCTTAAATTTAGAGTAGGTTGTGATACAGTGTATACAATTACTTTACATTCATTAATTTATTAATGTCAAACTATTTCAATGTAAAAAATCATTGATTGTACTTATCCTTTTCATCATTGCAAAATTCATCTCCAATATGTAACTTTACAAGTTTCAAGATGCTTTGGCCAGTACAAACTATGTCCGATTTTTCTCCCTTTATGAAAAGTTTATACCCTTTTTTCCTCTTGTGACATTCCATACTAAGCGCATCCAACTGTTTTTTGTGAATGGATTTTGTAACATCCCGAAATTCTAAGGTTGTAATTAGCTTAGTTAATTGTGTTTTTAGCTAATTAAGCTCGTTATAAGCCTAACAGGTCCGATTAATCTTTAGGGTTGCGCGTGCGAAATTGGATTGAGATCCGAGCCCGTTTGGGTACAGTATGGGTGTGTGTCGTTATTTCCGGAAAGTTCCGAGGGCTTTTTTGTAGTTTCCGCTTTTCGAGATTTTGACACCATCGGGTAGATTACCTAATTTCCCGGACTTTATCCTTCTGTTGCACCTCGATCCGGACCCTCGAACCCGACCCAAAATGTGATCAGGCCCAAACCCATTTAAACTTCCCTTTCTCTCTCCTCATTGCTCTCTCTCTCTCCTCACTCATTTCCTTCTCTCCCCTCATTCCACGTGCATAGCCAGTTGCCCCTCGCTTCCTTTATTCTTTCTTTCCTTCTCCCTTATCTTCATTTCCCTCCTCTTCTCATTCACTCCACACAACAGCCCACCCTCTCTTTGTTTCTCTCATCTCTCGTTCTCCCTCCCTCATGGCGTGCTGCCACCGTCGCCGAGCTCCCCATCTCCGGCGATCACCACCACCACCACCAAGCTCTCCTTCTCCCATCTTTTCTCTTCTCATCTCACCTCATCTCATCTCTCAATCATCTCTCCCTCACCCAGCCATGCTGCCCACTGTCACGGCGCCATCACCGTCGCCGCCGGACCCACTTGCACCGCCGCCGAGCTCCTCATCTCCGGCGAACCAGCCCACTTCATCTCTCTTTGTTTTCCCCCATTTTTCCCCTTCTCTGTTCATTCCTTTCCTTCCTTGTTTCTCTCTTTCATTCTCTCTGTTTCCCTTTCTTTCTTTGTTTCTCTCTCTTCCTTTCTTTCTCTCTCATTCCTCTTGCTGCCAACGATTTTAGCCCATACCCATTTCATTTCCTCTCATTTTCTCATCATCTCATTTCATTTTCTCTCATCTCATCTCATCTTCCTTACCCATTCCACCCATCTCATTCTCTCACTCATTTCCTTTCTTTCTCTCTCACTTCCCTGCTAACGTGGAACACCCCACCCACTTCCATTTCACTTTCTCTCTCTAATTCATTCTCTGTTTCTTTATCTCTCTTTATTTCTCCATTCTTTATTTCTCTTTATCTTCACTCTTCTTCTTGTCAATGGACCACCAAAGAGCCATATCACCACTAATCAGTGGGCCACTGATCAAGTGGGCCCCATAACCTACGATGATCACTAGCATCTCCGCGTAGACCCCGCAAGCTCAATCATCTCCAATTTGCAAGCCACCACTCCATTCACCCATTTGTTTGGTAAGCTCTCATTCCCCTTAGGTTTGGGTTAATACACTTTGGGTGTAGAAATGTGTTTGGTAGCTTAGAGCTTCCCCTTTAGTAATGTTATATTTAATTTAGTTTTATTTTGTTGTTTATCCCTTAGGCTTGGTTTGTTGGACTATGGAGCTAGGATCTGTGGATTTGTGCAATTTCAACCAAAGGCAAGTAAATAGCTATATTAATGCTTGATATCTTTGTCTCCCTTGATTTGTATGAGAAAATCATGTTTTAGATGTTAATTGCTCAATTGATACCTTAGAGGTTTGAAAACATGATAATATGGTTTATTAGTTGAATGGAATGGATTTAGAGGTTAATGACCTGATTAGTTAGTTTTGTATATTGTAATTAGGTTGTTTCTACCTCTACATGTACTGTTATTAGGTTCTAGAAGTTAGGAAATGGAAAGGCTCCATTTCAGTGTAGAAACAGAGCCCAGGCCCTGTTTCCGTAGTTCACCCGGTCGACCAGCCATGGACCTCGGTCGACCGGCGACATAGGGTCAGGTTCCCAGGAACCTGACCAAAACACTATTTAAGATTTCTGTTTACAACTACTGGTCGACCGGCCAGGGGCGCGGTCGACCGGGCAAACGTGAAGGAGGTCGACCTGGCTCCTGTAGGTCGACCGGACCCCCTGTATACCCGATCGACCGGCCAAGGGGCAGGTCGACCGAGCCAACTGCAGAATTCCTTCTGGGAAAGGATTTTTACCCCATTGTTGGGTGGACTTTGGTGGAACTTTGGATACACCTTTGTGGACTCATTTGACTTATTGTGAGGATGTCTTGAGCTGGCGTTCGTCATTGTCGATCCGGTTGCATCGGAAGTTCAACCTAGTTCAATCTTGAATGGTACGGGACAACGAGATACTCTTCTTTAAATCTATGCACGAAGATTGTTCGTCCAAGTATTGCGAACCCTAACCCATTCGTTGACTGAATAGGTTGTGCGATGCTTCAGGGTTGGCATTATACTTAGGATTGGATTGTTTATCGTCTTCGATTCTGAATTGTACCTTCGGGTACTATCTTCTACATGTGATGAGCATGTTCATTAGTTCTGTTTGCCTTGCTTTATTAGAGGATCACTTTGAGAACTTAGATGATGGATTTAGGATCCCCTTTGTTATTTCGTTTGTTTTGATATTCGTTTGAAGTGTTGAGGCTAGGAAGCGTTGATTATCAGGCTTAAAGAGGACTACTATTGATATTTGTTTGAGGTTTGATTTGATTTGGAATAAAGTAGTTCTCTATTGATATTGAATATTGTTCGTACAAGAAGTCTAACCCTTCACCGATATTGTTAGGGTTCTTTGTGTCAGGCACCACTCAGCTGTTAACGTTCAACACAGTTGGGGCACCATCTGTGAGAGGACTTTTACTATTATTGAGTTGTTTGTTCCTCGAAAGAGACAGTGCCAGAGCTTTTGTAGCCTGAGTTACTGGAGCTACGAGATGTTCCTCGAGCGAGACAGTGCCAGAGCTTTTGTAGCCTGAGTTACTAGAGCTACGAGTTCGCAGCGAGACAGTGCCAGATCTCACGGAGACTGAGCTACTGGAGCTACGAGTTATTAGCATATGTGGACCGCCTACTTTGATAGTTTGTTTATGATTCTAATGCAATGCATCTCTTACGATCAGAGTGCTATGCATATCTTATGATCATGTTTATCGTTTACTCTCTTTAGTACTGCATATCTATGGTGATTTATATATATATCTTCTTACCAGCCGTTGTGTTGATGATGCTACTCTTGGTGCATAGGTACCGGGTACATCTACCTTTGGGAAAGTGGAGGCGTCGCTTCAGGCAGTTTAGCCTGATGGTGAGTACGAGTTTTGTGTCGACGGTATTGTCGTCATGACCAGCACACGAGTGCCTTCATACTTTGGTTTGTTCGTATTTATTCTCTTTTGGCTTAGGTTTTGTTAGAGGTCATTAATTAATATACTTTTATTATCTTTTGCTAAACTGGAACTATAGAAAAGAAAGATGTGCATACTCTGAAATGTTATATTGTACCATTTGTTTAATTATGATGTTCCGCTGTATTTTATGGTTACTGAGGAAATATTTATACCTCACCGCGGACTTACGATCCTATGGGACACGATTAGGGCAAGTGGTATGTAATTATCATTGGAAAAGTTTTAAATTAGCCCTAATCTCACACATAACCCCTGTTATACTTTTGGGGGCGTGACAGATTTTGATGTTAAGAGTAGGTTTCCACAAAGGTCTCAGAGCACATGCTTGGTGAGAATCTTAGGCCTATCAATCATTTGTTGCTGGAAATTATCATTCATAGTTTAAACTATCATGCTAGACGTTGGATCCATTTCTTTAAAAACAGATGTGCATTAACTCTATTACTAATTGTCTAAAGACCCTAAAGACATTGTCCAAGACATGCTTTTGCTTCTGATAGATTTTGGATCTCTCTCTTTTTTACATATTTAATTTATTTGACTCTGTATTTTTATTATATAAACAACAGTGTTCAGCTCAAGTGAACTTGCTTGCAATTTTCAATATGACTTGTGCATATATATATATTGTCAACTTGTAATTTGAGGTGGTCTTTAATCTACAAGCTTGAAAGAACAACTACTTGATATAGGAAAAGAAAACCTTGCTTTCAGTTAAGCAACACATAGTACATTACTCAATAAGTTGAATCTTTTGTTTGTGTCATTTCATTCCAGTGATGATGTGGCGTTTGCACTGAAGGATTGCCCACAGCTTCCTTGGTTGGCCAAATACTTGTAATTGCAGGCTTTGAGGACCAATGTTCCTTTTACATTTGAGTAATTCTTATTCCGGCTTTTATGTTTCCATGTTGTAAACATTATTTTCCGAAATGAGTTAATTTTTATACTTTTTTACTTAAAGTTTTATATTGCATTTTTCATTATGGTCTATGAATTCTCCATTTCATACCAGGTGGTAAACTGAATTTTGAACATTTTTTACCTTTGGTTTTTGTTCTTTCCTCTTTTGATATGTATGCAGTTCTGATGCTATAGACAAAAATGCTAGAATGAAACTAAATGATCTAGAATAGTGGATGGTGGCATAATCCACCCCATCATGTTCCACCATCTATGGAACATGGTCTAAATTATCAGCGGTTGAATGATCTCTCTCTTTTATCTGCCTTCATTTATCATCACTAATGTTTGATTTCTACTGTCCATTTGAAAGCCTAGAATGTGTTGACCTGAGCAAACTGGTATTCGGCCCATGAGTGCAGGAGATGAAAGGAATGAAACTCTACAAGGGGGCCCAACTATTAAAAACCTGATGCACTCAAAATAAACACCATTCTGGTGTATGCAATGTCTCCAAACTCTACTATTGGTTCCACCATAAGATTGACTGTTTGATAAATAAAAAAGTGATTATCGAAAATGTATAGGATAGGGGGTGTAATCATATACCCCCTGGCAGAGAAATTACCACACATGGGTTTCAGCTAAGTTGTGCTTCTAAATTCAATAAGATGAGGTTGGATTTCCGGTGATTCATTGAAAATCCTAAAATTTGTGTCTCGAAGAAATATATGAATTATGTGGCTAACTTCTACAATGTTGATCATAAATTTTTTTTAAAAATCTCAAATTTACGTTATATGTTACTCATCTTATCATATAGCAAACCATAACATAGTTAGGACAAGGCTTCAATGATATTGATAATGATGGTGCTATTCATCCTATGTCTTTGTAACATTATTTTAAATTTTCATAGGTTTTTTATATTATCATAAATAATTAATCTTATGACTTTTATTGGTCGTGCTAAGCACGGGGGCATTTTGCTAGTTATAATATATGAAAATGGCTGATTCCAATTGAAAAATCGGCCAAATTGAATACCAAATTGATTTTGACCCCATTTAGTTCCTCCAAACCATGTCTATTATTTGTCCCCTCATCTACTTTCAACCATTTCTACAAGAACCATAACTCCTCTTTCTATTCTTCATTTCACCCTTTAATGCAATATTTATGGAAAATATCATATTACAATAGTATCACTGATACGACGATAAGAACACAACTAACACACTTTTAGCACCTAGGAGTATGGTTATTTATATTTCTATATATAGACATGTAATTTAAAAATATTCTATTTTTGACAATATTGATAAAAATATCCAATAAGCAACAATAAAAAAAGGGGCATTCGAAGACGGGTCCCTGAACATTTCACTTTATTGCCTTAGATCCACAATCTTTTTTCAAAGTGTGATAGGTCATTTTTTCAAATTTGAAGACCTAAAATGTCTAATTTACCCTTTTTTCAAAATCATATCCTACAATTAGTGGGATATGCCATTAATAATAGTCAACTACCATTTAATTGGCCAAATAAATCTCAAAAGATCTAAATAAATTTCAAAAAATGTAAATAAATTTCAAAAGATGAAAATCAATTTCAAAAGATCAAAATAAATTTCAAAAGACGAAAATAAATTCAAAAAATGTAAATAAATTTCAGAAGACGAAAATAAATTTCAAAAGATGTAAATAAAATAAAAAAACGAAAATAAACTCTAAATTTTTTTTTCAAAAAATACAAATAAATCCAAAATAACGCAAATAAATTTTAAAAAATGCTATAATATCAAAAGAACATAGAGAAATTTAAAAAGACGCAAATAAATTTCAAAAAATCTAAAAAAATTTCAAAAAATATAAATAAATTTCAAAATATGAAAATAAATTTAAAAAGACGCAAATAAATTTCAAAAGAACCAAATAAATTTCAAAAGCTGAAAATCAATTTCAAAAGATACAAATAAATTTCAAAAGATCCGAATAAATTCTAAAAAATGTAAAAAAATCTCAAAAGTCGCAAATAAATTTCAAATGATGTAAATAAAATTAAAAGACGCAAATAGATTTAGAAAAACGCAAATACATTTACCACAAACTCGGATAAATTTGTCCAGACTCAAATAAATTTGTCTCATAACTTAGATAAATTAGCAAAAACTCAGATAGATTTGTCCATAACTTAAAGAAATTTATTTTAGAACTCAGATAAATTTGCATAAAACTCAAATAAATTTGATAAAAAATGAAAAGCTCAGATAAATTTGACAAAAACTCATATAAATTTGTTAAAACTCAAATAAACTTGAAAAAAACTTAGATAAATTTCATTAAAACTCATATAGATTTGTCAAAAGACTCAGATAAATATCTCAAAAGCCTGCATTGGTTTTGCTGCGATCTTTTGTGACCAGAACAGAGAGCTCTGAAACCAGTCTCTGTTCCGCGATCGTGACCCACTAATCGATCTTCGCATGATCAGCGACACTTTCGAAGTCCGATTCAACGGTTCTCCTCCGATCACACCAAACAACAACCCTTTTCTTCGTCGGCAATGGCAGAAAGGGGTTCCTCTGTTCTGGGCGATCAGTTTGGATTAGGTGTTTTTGCAGAGATGCAGAGATCAGATCTGTGACGAAGACGATCTTTGGTTCAGACTTTGCCTAGGAATGAGGAGGGGAAACGAAAGATTTGAAATTTTGAAATTTCAAAAGTTTATGCCTAAAATGGTTGAAAGGGTAAATCAGTCATGAGAATTATATCCAGGGACCTCTGGCTACAAACAGTCTAGCTGCTTGGACCAGTGCCCTTAAAAAGAATTTGTTTGGACTGGAGGCTGGACACATTCAATTCTAGGGACCTTTGACTAATTATCTCATAAAAAAATGCAAACTAGGATCTGCTCAAATAGTTTTTGTAATATCATCTCTATAAAACCCAAAACATAAGTGTTTGTCATTAAGATTATCTTAATTTAATATTATATTTGATAATTATTCTGTATTTCGTGATTGAGACATAGAACATAGCATCATTCCTATATGTGATTATAATTCTAAGCCTATAAGTTTTTTTATTTTAAAAAAATATTTCTATTTTAGATTTTATATAATATAAACATATTATATTAGCAAAATCACTTTTTTATTTATATCATAACGTAAAGTTATATATATATTTATATATTTATGAATTATATTGACCGTGCTTAGCACGGGAGCGTTTTGCTAGTTAGATATGATTTTCTTAATTGATTTGGAACCCAATTTGAGTGAATTAATTTTTTGATGAGTTTCAAATGGGATGATGTTAATCCATGAGTCCAATTGAATTGAAGTTTTTTGGAACTGAATCCATATTATGTGTGGATCATGTTGAATCCTTCTTTAATGTTATTCAATGAATGCAACTCTATATCCATTTAACGGATGAATTCTAATGCGTGTCGTCCGGCTAATTTATAGGAATGAGAGATCAAAACTTAAATGATAATTCCGGTGTCCTACAAAAGAACTTGAAATGGACCCCATCCCATGATGACAAGCTATAGGGAGTGAGCCTCTTGAGCCCAAGGCTTTACCATCCAAAAACGTCAAAGGTATTTATTTGGTTGCCAACACCATATATTGCACATGTAGAGACACCTACCATGAAGAGAGCAGGTTCTCCCTATCGGTCAGAATATAAGTATCTCATGATTTTAGCTCGAAACTTTAAATTTTTTTACTTATATAAATTATTTTAAAATTACGAAAATCTTGCAACTTTTTAGTGGCTAAACAAGGGTGTCAATTTGAATGGATTATTTAGTTATAAAAAAGCTTATGTTATTTTTTTTTTTGCGGGAAATTGTTGCACCAAATAGGGAAATTTGATTTTCAATAAGGAATCCACACTCGCACCATACAACATTGGCACCAATTCAGCGATGAAAAAGAGTTCACACCAAGTATGAATTTCTAAATTTCGCGGAAATCCTTTTCCGAGGATTCCATTTCTATGGATTTTGCTGACATGACAATTTTTCCTTTATGAGAGGGTGCCGACTTGTTCCTGGATGAAATGAAATGAAAGAGGAAAAATGGAGATCCAAAGGTAGGAATATAGGATGTCCATCCTTCATTTCACCCTACAAGCATTTTTACCAAGTAAAAATGCCTGTAGGGTGAAATGAATTGGTAAAAATGCTTGCAGGGTGAAATGAAGTGAAGTGAAGTGAAGTCAAGTGAAGTGAATATTGAAGAGAGAATAAAGTATTAGGGGGTCTAATCATATGATGAAATTTTATCTTTTTTTGCTTGATAAGGAAGTTTATTCTACTTTTTTTTTTTTTGGTAAAAAGGAGATGCATTTTTGTTTTTTAGTGGCTTGAAAAATTGCTTTTTTTTTCCTAATTAGGGGGGTAAATTTTAAAATTTTACACTTTTGATACGACCCTAGTCTTTTGTTTTAACCGATGAAAGAAAGCTTTACTTCACTCAAACTTACTAGTGATCGGAGTAACCATAGATAGAGGTTTCAAACTAAGTACATCGTAATACTCATTTCTTTTACTGATTATAGTAGTCCATCCTACACAGTCAACACCCCTAATTAATATTTGATCTAACCATTTTGTTTGAAAAGTAAGTGTTCACTCTTCTCACTCAACTACATCACTTAATTGGGCCTCCTATCGTCATTGATAATTCCATCGTCTTATATAACGCCAACAACATATTACATTAGACACATGAGTTTTTATTTTAGCAGCCTCAAAAGTCCAAACCTACATCATCCGAGTCAGGTCCCGATCCACATCGGTCATTAGTTGTAGTATCCGGATCCCCTCTTTTGCCTGTGCCACGTAGACAAGAGAATGAGGGTACAGTGGTTCCGGATTTCTTGATTCGTCCAAACAGGCTTACATATTTAAACAAAGGAAAAAAAGAAAAGAAAAGGAAGACATGCCTGGGGGTGAAGGAAAGAGAAATCATGTGACTTCCCCTAATTCCCTGTTTGGATAAATCGGGAATCCGTTTCCATGTACAACATAAGAGAATGAGTGTGGCTATTCTCTTGTCTATGTGGAACATGGGGATTGGCCCAAAGGGAATTCCAGACTCTTAGGGGCATGTTTGTGTAGGCCATTTTCGCGGAAAAGATTGTAGTTTTATGCGGAAAACTTTTTTTTATGTGTTTGGTGCGATAGTTTTCCACGGAAATGCTTTTTCTCGACGTCAGTTTTTTCCTTCTTAGGGATGAAAATAAACTTCTTATAGAGGAGTATGGGAAGTCCATTTCCACGGAAAACTGATCCCCCAATTTCCTCTCTCTCACCCTCACTCCACCCAACTACCCTTTTTCTTCCTCTTCCCCTCCCAACACCACCCACCCAATAATTTTCACTAAAAGATGGTTTTAACTAAAGAAATCCATAGCTGCACCAAACAACATTAGCACTAGTTCATCGAGGAAAACTTTTTTACACCAAACATAAAATTTTGTCTTTCGTAATTTTTTTTTTAAAACTCACGAATTTTGATGATGTGATAATTTTCAATTTCCATGAATATTACATATAAACAAACGTGCACTTGGTGAAGTAAATGAAGCAGCAGATACATAAAACGTTAATCATCCTGCCAGTGCCACCTAAACTAATTTGTTGTAGGTCCCACGCCACATGGCGTGCACCAGAGCCGCAAAGAGTCTTTTTATTCCATCCTCCCTTTAATTCTCTCATTTCTTCCCCAGGTCTTCAAATCCATGCCTCAAATACAACTCATACACACCCAAACCCATCAAATCCAAAACCCCAAACAAACCAATCAATGAAAGCAGGGAAATGAAATTCATAGAAATCCTCGCAAAATCCCTCGCATCTCGTCTCCAAAAAGCCCTCTCATCATCATCATCATCCGACTCCTCCGATCAGCAAGAAATCCTGCACGAGATCACAGCTCAAGAGCAGAAGCAATTCCCATTCGAAACCCTCCTCGCTGCAACCCGATATTTCCACCCCAAGCTGAAGCTCGGAGAGGGCGGATTCGGACCAGTGTACAAGGTATGTGGAATTCTTACAATTCGTGCCTACTTTTCTCACCGAAAGGTTGGTGTTTGTGTGTGTGTTTTTGTAATTTTTGTTTTGCGGGGTTGGATTTGAAAAAATAAAAAATAAAAAATGAAGGGAAAGTTGGAGGACGGGAGAGAAATAGCAGTGAAGAAGCTTTGTCGAGGGTCGAAGCAAGGGAGGAAAGAGTTTGCGAACGAGGCGAGGCTGCTGTCACGTGTGCAGCACAAGAACGTGGTGAATCTGCTCGGGTACTGCGCACACGGCACAGAGAAGCTTCTGGTGTATGAATATGTGGCTAACGAGAGCCTTGACAAGCTGCTCTTTTCTGGTAAGCCATGACGCCACTGTAAACAAAATCAATTCCTTTTTGGTCTCTTTCTCTCTCTCTCTCTCTCTCTTTTCATCTAATTTTGATGACCATCTGATCCAATTTAGTGGGAAATGATAGTCATATAGAGACTTGTGTAGGAATTGGTTAGGATTTAATGGTCGGAACTTTATTAAAGAATTATTAAAGAGGTGAGGGATGAAGAATGAGAGGTGAGGAGGAAACGATGTAGATGATATCTTGACTTTCCAAGGATTTGAATTACTAGATGAATGGTGAGGTATTCATTTCTCATCTTACTCGGATTTAATTTTCATTAAAAAGGAAGATTATTTGATGGTCATTTTTGAATTTAACAATGATGGTTATTGATCAATTCAATGGTTTAAATGGTATTAAAGGATTATCCGGTACGAGTGTAAAAAATTTCCTATGTGGCTCTCTTTTTAAAGTAATGATAATGAAGATCTTCTGCCGGCCATGTTTGATCTGGTTCCCTTTTAAAATGTGAACTTGGTCTTGTTTGTTTCTAAGTTTTGGGATTTTTGAATGGAGAAGGTTTTTTTTTTTCGAGTTATAAATCATTTCGTTCATTTTTTTAATCTAGGGACCATCAGTCAATTGAGGTTTGGCAAGCTTACCAATCTCCAAAAGTCATTTCTCCTTCATCCATAGAGTTGCCTGTTTACGAGAATGTAGGGGATTGGACAACTCCTATCTTACCCTGCGGGTCAGGGATTGATTTCTTTGCAAGTATTGGGTGGTCCCCGGCCCTTTTCCATTAGGCAACGCCAAAATAAATAAATAAATCACACCTTCATATGAAGACATTTTTTTTTTCTTTACCAAAACAGCAGAACATCTATTTAAGAAATTTTTTTCTTGTAATAAGGAAGTTTCATTCTTTGTTGGTGACAAGTGAGGAATCTTTAAGTTTGAAGATTCCTCGCTACATTTGGAATAAGGATTCCTCGTTGAGAATTTATGTAGCTGACAATTTCTCCTTGATACCGTTGCGTATCCATGCATATGGGTAAATTTAAAAATAAAAAACTAGGATCTGTATGTAGATATGCAAATCTAAGGATTTTCAAATCCTATGTGAGGGGGCTTAGACCTAGAAAATCCTAAACATTGACCTAGAAAATCCTAAACATTGAGGGTTCCCATTGGTAACATCCGCGAATATTTGCAAATGCCTACGGCAGTTTTACACGACTTTGTGGAAAACCAGCAAAGACTCCCCCTTTGAATACTGAATTCCATTACTGTGAATGTTCGGTAATATTCATTGTCGTCATTCGGAAACGTGGCCCAGAGGTTTGTTTGTTAGTTTGAAACTCAATTTCGTCCAGTACGACTTTCTTTTCTCTCGAATTTCATTCATTTTCACAAGTAAAAATAGTCCACTGTATGTCTCCTCGCGGTAATCCGAATCGTCCATACAGTGATACAAAAATTGTATCATCTAGGATGTGTAAATTGAGGGCCAGATGAAAAATCCCAAACATCAAAAGTCTCAACAGAATAATGGATGAGAACAACCTTTTGCCCTAGTGGTAAGATGTGGCGGTTCTTATCTGGCTGTTTAGGTTCAAACTGTATTGCTCGGAACCTCCTCTCATTCCCACTTCGAAAATGCGGATCGGTGCTTTCGGAGCGGATCCGTCTTCGGTGTACGGTTCCACCATTCTCGGAGCGCGGTTTGACCGAATATGGAGCGAACTATGCAGAAATTTTTTTTTTGTGTATTTTCTTTTTTTGTGAGCTTGATATTTATTTTTTGAATGAAGAAAATTCTTTTGAGTTATTAATTATTGTCTATTTTATGTGATTAAATTGCAAAGTTAGTTTTTTTTCTCTATTTTTAATACTTGAATATATGGATTAGATATATTTATGCCAATTAGTTAATTGTTTATAAACCCACAAACACTATGTTGTATAAGCGTTCCAGAGGCGCTCGAGAGATATAATTATTTTAAAACTTAGTGTTTTGCCACTCCCGCTTTGCGCTCTGGGCACTTAGGTTCAAACCTGAGTAGTTACCTTTCCTCACCCCGAGGGTTGTCCTACCTCAAATGGCTATTTGTGGCCGATCTTGGTTCTTTATTTCTGGGTTCAACGGTTGAGATCAGATGAGAATGATTTGATGGTCAGGATGATAGAGAAAATTTTGATGTGAGCTGAATGGATGGTTGGATGCAGACGAACGAAAGCGTGGGGAGTTGGATTGGAAGAGGCGACATGAGGTGATAGTGGGGGTGGCACGGGGGTTGCTGTACCTGCATGAGGATTCTCCTTGCCGTATCATTCACAGGGACATCAAGGCCAGCAATATTCTCCTTGATCACAAGTGGGTCCCAAAAATAGGTGACTTTGGGATGGCCAGGCTCTTCCCTGAAGACCAGCAAAAAGTCAACACACGTGTGGCCGGCACAGAGTATGCTCTGCTCTCATTTACTTGTTCTCATAGACTGACAATGGCCTACTTATCTATTGAGTATGAAATGTCAACCAAAATCTAACTCAACAATAAGAACGATCAACCAGCCAACCCAAATCTGACCCACGGATTTAGGGTTGTGTTTATATTTGGGTTGGGTTTGGGATGATAGTTTGACCTGACTTATAAATAGATTGGATTCAGCTTGACTTCATTCTTGCTGTTGGGAACTGCCAACCCATCTATTGCTCTATAAACCGCCAATCCAACCTGTACCCAATCTAACTGATTGTTTAGATTGGCCTCTTAAGTTTTAGTTAAGGTTAATGAGTGGCTGTGTCTGGGTTGAATCTATAAAATGACAAACAGTTGCTCAACCCACTTGATAGGAACTTGTCCCGATTTGACCATTGCCACTTTTTGGTTAACCTGAACTTTGAATTACCTGGTGAGATTTGGGTTGGGTTGGCTCACCAGTTTGCGTGTGGAATAGCCACCAAGCATTTTTAGCAATCCCTCCCAATTTCAATTTTTTTTTACATTAATTAGCATCCACATGCAGAAAACTAGATCTTTCTAACATGTAGATTTTTTTTCCTGCTATCTGTGCATGCAGTGGATACAAGGCTCCAGAGTATGCCATGCATGGGCTTCTCTCGGTAAAAGCTGATGTTTTCAGCTTTGGAGTTTTGGTTTTGGAGTTAATCAGCGGCAAGAGGAATGCAACCTTCAAAAGTGAAGTTGATGCGCAGAACCTCCTCCAGTGGGTGAGACTCTAAACTTTTTAAGTTACTAAAAGAAGCAAAATTTTCTTGTCCGAACAAACAAACCCGTGAAGAGTGAAGAGGTGAGGAGTGACCGATATAAGGACTTGTTTGTGCAATGTACTGTAGAAATGCAAGTTCAACCTCTTAAGGATATTTACATCCTCGCCTGAGGAAAAGTAGTTCCTTTATGCAACTTTAAAACGTTCCACACCAATTGGCGAGAGAAGCAGGCATGCAACAAAATTGGAAGGTTTTCCTTTCGTTTTAACTACAATAAGATTGCACAAACGAACCTTTTAGTGTATTCGATTTAATAGGGTGATAGTTGAATAATCATTTCATCCAAGAGACAATTTAGTCCTTTATGGAGTCTCACCTCTGCCTTTACAACTTTAGCCGGGAAATCTTTAATTCAATACTGAGTCCTTGGGGTATATTTGGGCATGTTTTTAAAAGTGATAGGATTTAGTTTTTAATGAGATTTGGTGGTTTGGGTTTCAAAGGTGGCCCTCATATATGGATTTATATTAGAGGCTAGAGAACCACTTAGTCCAAAGTCGGAGAATCCATACTCACTTTCCTATCTCGGTGACTTTATTTTCCATATTATTTTTCTATTTTCAAATCATTTATATAACTCAATTTTTAATTTTTAATTTTAAAAGGCATCTTGTTCTTTTAGTTATATTTTCTAGCAATATACCAGTAAAAACGCAAAATTTGAAATTATCCTTATATTATCTCCGGTCATTGCAATATTATCCCAATAAAATGATTTTTTTAATGTGCATAATATGCCAAAGGGAGTCTCCACTCCCCAATCTTGACCCTCTCAGACCCTGCTTTGGCAAGACTCACATTGGGTAATGACCTTTAAAAAATAATTTTTCAACATGGGCTTGATGGGCCACAACCCGAAGATACTGACAGACCTGACCTTGACCTGAACCCAACTGGGTTATTGTGGTTTGATATTTCCAAACCAATTAATTATTGGTCAGGTGATAGATAAAACTCATATGGTGTAGGTGGTTTTGGGCCTTAACTTAAAGGCATGTGGGCAGTGGCGGCTTCAGAAATTCAAATCAGTGGGGTCAACAAACGACTTATCTTCCACAAATCGAATAAATTTGTTTTTATCTTTATCAACATCTGTCATCTACTTTTGATAATAAATTAGGGTTTTCTCCTTCTAATATGGGGAGAATACCGTATTTTGAGGTTAAGTTAGGGTAAATGAAGACTTACAGACAAAATGTCTAAAAAAGGGATTTTTTTTTTGAAAAATAAAAATTGGGCCTATTAGTTTTTTATTTTTTTTTATTTTTTTTATTTTTTGTTTTTTTTTGTTTTTAGACAAATGACCCATTAACTTACACATCAAGTGGGGTCAAAAGCTTCTCATAACTTCAATTCATTAAAGTTTTTTTTTTTTTTTTTCCATATCTCAGTGGGGTCAATTGATCCTACCGGGATCCATGTAGTGCCGCCCATGCATGTGGGAAGATTTTCAATTATGTAAGTGTCTCTCACCCTATGGTGAGGGATGGATGCACATGAATATTCTCATATATATATATATATATATATATATAGAAAGAGAGAGAGAGAGAGATGCCTACCCGAGGGACTAAAATCAACTCAATCCATTTCACAAAACAAGAAAAATGAGCAAGGAGAACAAATTTATTCTAACTGCCAAAGACGGTAACTGCTCCGGAATCATCGTCATTCTCAACTCAGAAAACCCCAACTTTGGGATCCTACAAACCCTAGTCCATTCAAACAAACAGTATATACAAATCCAACAATGACATTGAAACCCATGTACCATGTATTTTGATATTGTATGTGGGGATGGCGGGAGAACCAAAAGGAAGGAAAATATAAAAACATAGAGAAATATTAAAAAATGGAATGAGATAGATACCTCTGCAGTCAAGATGGGAAAAGCAAACGATGGAAAAATTGATCGGGAGTAAAGAGATGCAGTTGAGGAGGAAGTTTGAAGCCCGGTGCAAGTGGAAATGGTAGCTACCACACAGAAGCACTCGTCCAAGGTCGGTCTTCATGATATACTGGAAGAGAGAAGAAAAGAATGAGAAGTAACAAGGTTTCGAGTCCTAATAGGGTTTGCGGGTCGGCACCGACCTTATGCAGTGTAAATAAGGTCGGTGCAAACGATATGCCAAATAGGTAAAAAAAAAAAAAAGAAAAAAAAGAAAAAGAAAAAAAAAGAGGAAAATCCGGCCCAATTGCTCTAATTGGGGCACCACCATCTAAAGTGTTTAATCGGGCCACATGTGCGCATTAAGTGTTTTTTCCGGTTAAATTCTCTTTTTTATTTTATGATGTAGGACCCATAAAAGATAAAAATATAATAAAATAACAATTGGACATATGGGGTGGAGTATTATACTTTGAAGATGCCAAATTTCAAACCTCCACCTAATTGACATCTCCAAATGGCATCTGCAAATATACATAGTTGCATGCTCTTGTAAATTGAGACCTACTCTACTAGGTGGTGTTTCGACCCATTCTCATGAACCAAATGTCATCAGTCTAATACAATAGACTCAGGCAAAGTTACTGGGTCCATAGTAAGAAACCAATATTATGAATATGTATATTCTGGACTTGTGTCAAACGAGTTTGCAACCACATCGGCCCATTCTGACGACCCATCAATAGCAGCAAACCCAAACCTAAAAATTATGACAACATAAGGATTGCATTATACAGTTAATAAACAACTCCATATTTATCATCTGAGAAGTATAGACTTTTAGATCTAATGATCTTATGAATTATAAATAAATCTTCTATCTCTTCTTCCTTCAGAATTTCTTGGACTTTCCGATTAGAGCAATGAAAGGGTTGTTTCACTAGAAGGAAACTTGTGACTATCCTATATATAAATTCATAACACATCCATTGCTAGTCAAAATCTTGTCCAATATTCTTGGTACTCCCAGACTGTTTTTTAAAGATTGATAGTCAACTTTTATTCGCTTATTAGTTATTACTACTTAGCAAGACAAACAATAGTTTCATATAGTTTCATGTATGACATTCATGAAAAAAAATATGTGTTTCGATGCCAAAACAAAGCAAGCTTACTAAGTATTTCAAAGAAAGATAACCATTTCATAATCTTACCAAATAATCTCTAACAAACCAGTAACAATCTAATCCAATCTTTACCTCTAACATATTATTTCCCTACAAAATGCTACTATCATTTTAAAACTACTAACTCCAAATCTCATGCGTAATTATTTATAAATAAACTTTAATTGTTTAAGATAAGATGTCCTTATTACATGGTTCATAATGCAAAATACTTATTAAAATGAGATGACTCGGCTGAGTCTTCCCTATTTTTGACTAAGTCCTTGGTGATAACGAGATGAGAGTCAAGGGTCAATTTGGAGAGTTTTCGAACCATATTTTGTAATATTTAATTCAATTGTATGGTACATTGTAAATCTCTTATAAATCGGATTGAAAGCTTAATCATATCTGGTATAAAATGAAGGCATTTTTTATGCCATTTATATTTTAAATAGGTGTGCGTATAGTGCATAAAGTATTTTGTAGTTATTTTGCCCAAATATATTACTGTCGATAATTAAATGTTACTATGAGCCCCAATAATATTGGAGTGAGATTTTTTTTTAATACCCATACAAGAGAGGCATTTTTATGCCAAGAGTCATGTTTTAAATATGTGAGCCCCATTGTGATAAGACAGTATGGAAAATTTGTGATATTGTGTATTAAATTATCTACTCTTAGGTATGCCCAAGACATCATAGAGTGATATTGGGTCCAGGAAAAAAGATATTTATTTTCAGTGGTTAACGTTATAAAGTAGCAAGCCCCACTATAGAACCTCACAAGTAGCAATGGTGGTCTTCTCATTGATAGGAGCAATATTCTTTATGTTCCTAATAATGGATTGGATTTTTAGAAGGTGGGCCCCACTTTTTCCTTTTATAAGAATAGGGATCCTTTGAGGGTGTTTATCTATGGTGGTCGTGAGTGGACCAATCACAGTCCACTACGTCATTGTGGGGCAGCTCCTGTCTTATATAGGGGTAGGTTGCTCGCGTGCATGGCAGGTTACCCCAAGCAGCCTATTGGCGATGACATGGCAAACCGTGGTATGTCTACTCATGGTCACTGTGGGATAAACCCTCACACAATCCGTACTTCTTTTATAAGGGTGCTACATAAAAGTTTAGACGCTCACTGTATAATATTAGGACCACTATCTTTTTTTCTTTTGGGTATCCTGGGGGAGGGGGGGAGTTGTAGCACAGCCTTGAGTGAGGAAAGCCTGGGCAGGCAAGTAAGAACATGTGCCTCTTACCACTAGGGTAATCCACCATTTTGCTATTGGCCTACTCATTGGAAAACATGTTAGATTTGCATCTAAGGAAATGTGTTTTCACATTTTCTTAATTGAATTATCATTTGGATAAATTTGTTTTCTCTCAATAATATCTCCACAAAAATTCTAAGTTTTAAGTAATTTTTTAATGTTTAGGGCCCGGGCTTAGAATAGGCTTTTTTTTTATTTTAAATATCTTTTATTTTTAGTAAGAGAAACTTTAGGTGATTGTTTTCTCACTGTGTCTGTTTTAGAAATGATCAATTTGATGGTGTGCCAAGTCTTAATAGAGTGAAATTTGGCGCAAAGGTAGGTCTTTTATGTTGAGAATTTTGGATTTTAAAAGTTGGATGATATACTAGACAATAGAAGTTAATTTTCTGATTTCCCCAATCACAGGACCCAAAATCTAATTAAAACAATAAGGTAATACTTTTCCTTCAAGATTATAAGGTCACCTTTTGTAATAGGTGACTAATTTACAGATTTAAGGACCCGTCACTATTTTTGTAGATAGGGATTTCCTCGCTTAGCATTTGTATAGCTAATGATTTCTTATGTCACATTTTGTAATAGGTAAGAAATCCGCGGGGTTGAGGGGTCTGTCAATCTCGCCCTGAGACAAAGGGGCATAGCCCTCAAAAGGCCCTTAAAATGAGAGCTTTTGTTTCTAAAGAAAAGTCCTAGGATAGGGCTTGGATAGTACTGGCTCAGCCCGGCCCTAGCTCTGGCCCTCTTACTTTTATTTATTTTATATAATATATATATTTATATATGTGAATATGTACTAAAATGCCTTTATCACAGTCACTTAGTAGTAACAAAAGTGGAATATAAAGGGAATTTCATACCCACCCACCTATTACAAAATGTCCTAAAAATCGGAATATAAAGGGAATTTCATACCCACCAACCCATTACAAAATGTCCTAAAAATTTGTACACATACTTTGATCATTTTATCTATATTTTATTACTTAAGTTTTATATTTTACTTAATACATAATCAATAAGTATTGCACGGTTGCTTTTAATTCCTTTCTTCTAGTTTTACTTCTTCTTATTTAGGTATTTATATTATTTTCATACCGTGCAATAGGAGGTGTACTCCTCCTTGTTAATAAGGATGTATATTTTTTTAGAGTTACTTGGGATGCCAACCAATTCATAGAGGTAGTTTGTATGTGCATGGAACTTTAAAGATAATGGGTGATCTAAATATCCTTTTAATTAGATAACCAGTGCAGTAGGCCTGTGTAATTAAGAAACTATTAAAACATTTAATTAAAAATATTTTTAAACATTTAAATAAATTATAAATAATATTAATGTATAATTCATAATAAAGATGGAAACTCATTACAGAAATTTTAGGTAGCTGGAAAATTTTAGGAAAAGATCAAGTAAATAATAAAGATTTAGGACATTGATTTGTTTATATTTGTGTTTAGCCATAAATTGAGTGTTATTTTAGAATTAAATATGGATTTTGGAATTAATTGGCTTCCACAATTGGTCCCACAGATTAATTTTTACTGAATATTAAAAGAAAAATAAGGAGAAAAAAGTAGCAGAAGTGCACCCCCCTAAATTGTGAGTTTGGAAAGAAAAATGATATCTAAAATTAAATAAAAACTATAATGGTCATGTCAAGGAGAGAGAGACATAATCATTCAGAACAAAAATATAAACCATTACGAAATAACATAATTATCTATATTTAAAAAAAAAAAAACTTCCATACATCCAGAAAAAAAAGGGGGAAAAATCAGAAAATTAAACATCATCACCAAAGTCGATACATTTAAAAAAAATAAAAAAAGGACAAAAAAATATGCTAACTACAAAAAGGCTTCTAAAAAGTAAATCACGAAACCAGACCATCACCTTTGAACCATCTTCCAACTAATGATGTATTATACTTCAAGGAGACAAAATACTAAATAGATGGTATACGCCGTGGATTTAAAAGTATGGTCCATCAAGATGATATTGTGAAGACTGCTCTTATTAAGTGCCCATGTCGATTTTGATTTAATTATGGGGAAGATTTGGAAAGAGTCTTTGAATTCAGTAATCACCATTGGTTTCATGAAACGACATGTGTGAGTAGGTTTTTCTTATTCAGTATTTGTATTAGGTATTTGCATGTGATCATAAAGTTGAAATCGATTATTACTCTCCAATCTCTTTGGCATGGATGGAAGGCTATCTATATATATTTGAATTTTAAAAAACTAATCTGAATTTGAAAAGTTGTATGAAGCGGAGAAATATATATAGTTAGGTCAGATTAGATTAGAAGGGTATTTCGGGAATGTAGCGTTGCAAAAAGTCTCATGATGCGCCTCATGTCTCTCCCCTCACAAAGAGGGTTGTTGTTATAATATATATAACTAGCGCTTCAGGGTCTGCGTCTAACGCAAGCCTTTAATTCATAGTGGGAAAACTCAATTGAAGTTAAAAGTAAACACCGAGTACATAAACAAATTCTATTTAAAATAACTATTTATGAAATTCAGAATTAGTTATCATTTTTTGGAGAACTCCATATACCTTTATCCCTTTCCATTAATGAGGCATGGATATTGGACGGAGAGATAGATTAGTTGAAAGTAAATTTAAATATAAATATGAACAAATTAATTGTCAAATGCAGTTGGGAGGCATGCTTATTTTGAAGAGGCAATCTCTACCAACTCATTCTCATGCATTTTTATATATTTTAAAAGTTTTAAGCTTTAAATTCGACGTGACCCAACCAAATGGGGCAGGTTGGTATCCCAGTGACTCTTCACGGGGCGGGTCACCATCTCTACCTTCAATGGCGATCCCCAACCCAATCCGACCCGCCCATTGCTACTAATAAACCCACTTTAGGGCCCATCATGTGAGCAGTCTGCATATCATTCATGGGCTCAAATAAAGTTCACCTATATTGCAGGCATGGAAGCTTCATAAGAAAGGCCGGGCCTTGGAGATTATAGACCCAATTCTGGTTCCCAAGGAAGCCACTGATCAAATCTTGATGTGCATCCAGATCGGGCTCTTGTGTACGCAGGGTGACCCAAAATTACGGCCCATAATGCGACGTGTGGTGGTCATGCTGTCAAAGAAGCTCGGTACCCTTGAAGAGCCCACGAGGCCCGGTTGTCCTGGGGCAAGATATATGCGAAGCCACCGACACTCTTCCGGTAAACAACAGCACTCTGCCTCTGTTTCTACCTCAAATCTGGACACCACAATCACCTGCACCCTCACAGAAAGCCCAGGGCCACTATCTCATCAGAGACACCCAAGTGAAAGCTAGAGCCTGGACCATTTCAGCTATACCTCTGCTGAGATTTCTCTAAAATTTTTTTTGGTGTATCACAATTGTGGGATCTGTTCAAGGGGTTGGTGTGGAGAGTTTGGATTGATCATATGGTGGGGCCTCCATGTAAATGAAACTGAAGAGAGACCCAAAAGGGGTTGTTTAATATAATTTATCATACTTGATAAAAAAAAAAAAAAACAAAAAAACTCTCTTATATCTTGCCCGTTACAACACTCATAAATGAGTCTGGGTCCATTCACTGGGGACTTGGGTGTGTGTCCGCTAAATGAAACCACCTTGTTGTCTAGACTCCAGGCCATTGGATAAGCTAGTTACCTGGTCCAACCTAGGTTTTGAAGACAGGTAACAAGGTCCAATCTTGCTAGGCGTGGGTTAGCTTGAAGTTAGTATCAATGCTCAACAGTGAAAATATTTGGGTCAGGACAACTTAGCTAAGCTACTGAGCCTTTTTGCATTCGTGGGCCGCAGTGTCCCTGCCTACAAAATGATGAGTGGCCCATTCAAATATGAACTCTAAATTCTACAAATGATAGTTGGACCAATACGAAAAAAAAAAAAGGGTCTCTGCCTAGCCTAACACACACACATGGTTGACTGGTGTTTGCTACCTCTCACATGCCGGGGGATCGATCCCTAGGTCTATTAGCCGAACCCAACTTAGCAAAAGGAAAGACATATATCACAACGATCACTACAATCCAAACCATTTAAACGAAATTAAGGGGAGGGTAGGACTCGTCTATCACAGGCTAATGGGCCTAGAAGTTTAACTGCAAGCCTGACCTTTGAATTTAGGGCCATTGATAGCTAGATGCAGGAAGTTTAATAGACAAGATTTGATTTCAAATATTGAAACATATCAAGCTTAAAACTAAAACTCACCTATTCAGGCCTTAACTGCCTAGACCCATTGAAATTGGATCAAATTTGGACGAGATGTAGGACCCAGAATTATATACCCAAGCCGTCGATAACCCTTATTCAAAACCATTAGGATGTGTCAGTGATGGTGATAAAGCCCAGGGTAACAGTACGCTGAAAATTACCAGTTTTTATGGCTGGATTTTTATTGGATACTTGAGATTCGGTTGGTACATGGCTCGGTCCAACAAATTCCGTTTTGTCAATGGAACCAACATCGAGGTCTACATTTAGCCCTTAGGGCTTTGAAGCAGGCCTCGACTGAGTTCATATGTGGAAATATCACTCCATTTGTGTTGTATTTGTCGACTCAGCTCATTTAATTTATAGGAAGTATGGGCTGTTTTAGATATGGCCCAGAAAATAGGCATGTGTGCAACTCACAAACCTAAAAGCTCAGGCCCAATAAAGCCCATTAGTAGACGATTCACCCCTATGGTGTAAACCAATGATGAATTAAATGATCCTCGCCTTTAGGTAGATGACAACATGCATCCTCGAATGTAGATTTTTCTTCAACTTTGGGCTGGACCAGACACAAACCAAATGGCCCATTTAAATAAAAATGCAATTTGGGCTGATTTTGTTCATGTTCATGCTTCTTAGTCTCTGGGGTGAAATTTAAAGCCCTGGTGTAATTTTCTCTAATAAGCTCAAGTTGGGTACTTGAATTTGAGCCTTGGCATCCTCAAGCTACATTTTATACAACTATCAACCTGCGCATTTGCTAGGGATTTCAAGTTTTGGGCTGTAACTCATGCTTGACAATTGAGGCCCGTTTGCTACTTCATACTGGATTCTTAGGAATTTAAAGTGAATGAAGTTTTTGTTCATGTTTTGTAACAGATGAAGTGTTTGAGGATTTCTTACTACCCTTGGAATAGAATTTTCCTCACTAAGGATTGTATAGTCAAGGATTCCTTAGGTCATGTTTGGTAGTACTGAGGAATCTATAGATTTGTGGATTTTATACCATCTCCCTTTCAAATGAATCAAATCCTCGCAGATTTTCAATTGCCAAATATAGGTTTTGCATGACTTTGTGGAAAGCAAAAATCTCTTTCCCGAGGACTTGGTTTCCAGATGAGATAATAGTACTAGAGCACGTTTGCGAATGAGTGAGGAATCCATAAATTTGAGGATTTATATAATTGAGGATTTCACATCAATATCAATGTATATCAATACATATAACTGAGAAAATTTGATTTCAATGTGCAAATCCACACAAGTTAGGATTTCCAAATCCTTTGGATTTTTTCCTTTTTTTTTTCATTTTGTTGGGGGAGGGGGATGCACTTTGTTTTTTTTGGCTTGTAAAAGGTGGTTTATTCAATTGAAAGTAGAGTTACTAAGCTTAGGACCGGGTCCTAGCATCATACAGAAGCGAACAAACAAAAAAAAAGGTAAAGGAAGCCAACTGAAGATAAAAGGAAACTAACTGTAGTAGCTAAATCTATGAAAGGTGATTCCAAAAGTCGTCCCTGGTTTTCGAGGGTGATCCAGGACCGTTCATTGTTCATTCTAAATGAGTCACCCTTGATGGTGGACCATGTTATTGCCGGTGGAATCCTCTCCATGCTGCCCGGGGGGGATTTTATTGGTCCAAATCCTTATGAATTTACAATTGCTAAACGTGTGTTTTTCATGGCGTTGTGTAAGGTATAAATCTTTTTTCCAAGGATTTGGTTGCCAAACGTGATGAAATCCTTGGAAATTCCTCATTGATTTTTCACATAATCGCGAAAAACCCACATTTAGTAATTGTAAATTCCTAAATATATATATATACGCCAGTGAAAATTCTCATTTTCAAGTCTTTTCAAGTCCGACCTCTTTCCATAGGAGTTGGAAATTCCCGTTCTTGTGAATTAACAAACTGATATTATTTTTTCTTAGCCATAAACATCCATAGGCATCAAAATTGATGTGAAGTCCTTAGCTTTATAGTAATCCTTAATGAGGAATCCCTATCCAAAAGCAACTAGTCGGATTGTCTGAGCCATCGTTGACTCGTCATTAAAGGAGTTGGGTCGGTCACGATTAGTAGGTCAGGACATTTTTAAGATCCATATTCCTTTCTTAGCTTTGATACAATTGGTGTTGCTTTGATTTGGCTTGATTAAGAGACTTAGCACCTGTTTGGTAAGTCTGATTTGTTTTGAAATATATGTTTTTGGAACATATATGTATAAAATGGAGCTATTTGAAATGAACATTTTATAAATAACGATTTCGTAAGAGACATATCAAATGCATTCCACTGCCTACGTGCATCCAATGGTTCACGACTTGTTTCTTCAAATTTATCAAAATCCATAATGATATAAGACTTGAAATTTGACCCTATAGTCGTTTTTAGCCTTCTCAAGAGCATGAACAATTCAAAATTTGATTTTGGCGCTGATAAAAGACCAAAACATAGATCTAAGGGTAAAGAGTCTTTTTTACAAATATCTCAAAACTCATGATCAATCAATTGCAGAAATTTGACTCGGTAGTCACTTTTGGCATTTTAAGGAGGATGGACAGTTTGGATCATGATTTATGGGCCCAGAATCATAGAAAATTTGAAAATATCGGACTACCAAACAATTGTGAAAATCACATTTGAAACCTAAGTACATTGAATGGTTCTCGAATTCTCAATTTCTCAAAATCCATGATGGTATAAGACCTCAAATTCAACCCCCATAGATGATTTTAGCCTCCAAAGATGAAGAATGGTTGGGATCTAAATTTCGGGCCCTACAAAAGACAAAAAATGTAGATCTAATGGTTAAGAGATTCTTCAAAGATATCTCAGAATCCATGATTAGTCCACGACTAAAATTTGATTCCATAGTTCTTTCCGGCATTTAAAGAGGATGGGTGGTTTGGATCATGATTTAGAGGTCCAAAATAATTTAAAAATTGAAAGTACTAGACTACAAACAAAAAAGTGAAAATTACTTTTGTAATCTGAGTGCATCAAATGGTTCATGGTTCAAGGTTTTTCACAAAACTTTCAAGACCCATGATAAGATAAGACCTTAAATTTGACCCCATAGTTGTTTGTAGCTTTCCAAAGAGGTTAAACAATTCTTATCTTGATTTTGGAGCCCACATAAGTCCAAAAAAGTAGATTTAATGGTCTGGATTTTTTTCATAAATATCACAAAATTCATTACCTGCATATTTTGCTAAAATCTATTTTCCTTAGGATGAATCCCTTTTTTGTTTCAGTGCAATGTTCTAATGATCGTGATTCGAGTGAGCACTGGTAGAACCAAGGGGAACGAGGGGCCATGGCCTGCCTGTTTTGAAAGCCCTTTAACATTTTAAGATTTTTATATAGTTGTTCCACATGGCCCTCGAGATTAAAAAAGATAGCCCTGAGTACTTTGAAAATGCTATGCATGTTTTTTACATATGGCCCTCCTAAGTTTCTTAGGTTTTTTAAATAGTGGTTACTTTTTAAATAGTAGCCCTTTAAGGAAGATTTCCTGGTCTCCATCCACAAACTACTGGTACAACAAAAGACAGTACGAAAGTTACAAATTTAGGGGCGGACTCAGGAAATCTTCTAGGGTAAGAGGGGCTCCGTAAAAAAGAAAATTCTTGGGAGGGGCCACATAAAAAATGTATGTAGTTTTTAAAATGTATAGGATTTTTTGAAAATTTTGGAGGTCATATGTAAAGAATTCTATAACTTTCTAGAACATAAGTGGGATTTTAAGATTTTGGATATCCTATAATTGTATCACATTATGCAATATCCTATATTCATAGAATATCGTACGTATTCACCTTCCTGCTGAAATTGGAAACACACATTCACCTTTTACCCAAAAATTTGAAAATTTTGTTTTCTCTGCGTCATATCTGCTTGCTATAAAAACCTTTAGAGCTCTTAGAATAAGGGGATATTTGAATAAATACATAACATAATATCAATAAATTTAAATGTTATAAGATTATTTCATTATTATAGAATGAAATAGTGTCATATTATTGTATTGTGTCACTTATGGTGTTTGATAATCTACACAAATCTCAATATACCTTTGAAGTGTTTGGCGACTTATAAAAAAAACTTACAAGATGATATAATGGACAAGAAATAGAGAGAAAGTAATCAATTGACCCAATATAGTATCCCCTAATTAAGAACCACATGTGTAATAATCATGGTAGGACCCATCAATTGTTAAAAAAATCACAAGATTTAATGTTAAAACCATGAGATCTAAGCAATATTGTTTAATTAAGGTGGGTTCATCAAATGTTGATAATCATAGTATAATACATCTAATGGTGCCTATCATAACTAGCCCTATTTAGTTTTCTCTCTCTGTTTTTTTTTTATTTTTATAAAACCTTATCTAATGCCAAATGGAACCCATTTTAAAAAAAATCATTGTGGGACCCATTTGATGTTGGTAGTCATATTAACACCCTGGAGCTATCAAATAGTGAGATCCATTTAATAATAGCAAATTGATAATTGCAATCATACAATTCAATCTTGATAATCTGTATAGTATTCGACTAATTCTGTTTCTATAGGACCTACTTAATGTTGGTAAACAATATTATATGGTAATGTGAATATTATTTATTTAAAGAGAAGTTTGTAATGCATTTGACATAGTGATCAATAAGATTTTATCTTCATCCAATTGTCTTTGTATTAATATAGTTGTGATGAGTCTTGAGATCTCATTTTCCCAATCTAACTGTTGAGAAGAGATGAAACAAAAACCTACCACCAGTGTGTTCATCATATGAGAAGAATCTTAACCGTGGGCCGTTGCAAACATGCCCTTTGTGGTCCAATGCAACTTTCTTCAAAATTTTCCAATAATTCCCATATTTAAAAGGGATATTATCCATCCCACAGTCGTTAAATTGAACATTCACCCATGAATGAATGAAATGTAAGTATTTTCCACACAAGTGTTCATTGATATAACATGTATGGAAGTATACAATATCACTAGGACGTGTGATATCACACACATTGCCTTATTGTAGGAACAACTTTGGAGTAAATATTTAAATTTCACCTCTTTAATGTCATATTTAAAGAGGACAATATTTTAAATTATTTAAAATGACATGAACATCTGGTCATCAAGTTTTCTGACAAAATTTTATCAAAATCCGGAGAACATCTATTCGACAGTACGAAGATGCATTTGGACTTATCTTCTTGGAGGCAAATAGAGAGAAAAAGCAAAAGCTATCAGCACTCTATCCTTTGCCTACACGTGGCTACACATCCCACAGATATGTACGTGAACGTACATGAAAAGACATTCAATTCAGTAGTCAACACAGCTTTTTGATCTTTTCGTGCAACACCACAACCTTTGCACACTTGGCATCATTCATATCACTTATAAATCATAATCATACGAGAGAAAGTGAACCAAACACAAGAAGCCAAAGATCTCTCTCTGATGTCTTACCAAACGAATTCCAAAAGGGTCTGTTGGCAAGTGGTTCGTCACTACCTGTTCACACAGACATGCCCAAACCCATTTCGTTTTATTTTCTTCTTCCAATAACCCCTTCCCGCTCTCTCCTCTCTCCTCTCTTTCTGCAGAGGAAAAAGCACCCCACAAGATAACTCTCCTTTTTATAGTCTATCCTGATCCATGTGATTTTGGTAAGAAAATATATTTATTACTCTAACTTTTGATTATGGTTAGAGATCCATCTTCACTCAACTGTCTTTCTGTTTCTGTTTTTCCTTTGGATTTGCAGCTTCCAGTTGTGAAATGACTGCCTGCCTAGGTGATGAGAGATGACCATGACCCTATCTCATTCTCCTCAGATTGGATGTGTGTTGGACAGTGGCTTCCCTATCATTTACTTGAGGAAGTGCATTGCAGTGGGCAATCAGTCCAGGCCCATGGACCACTAGACGGGTAGGTTTTGGATCTAATGTGCTACTTATACTTTTTATGTTAAGCTCAAGTGCTCGACCCATGTTTAATATTATAACCATAACATTGTTTAATATTTTAAAGGGGTGGGTAGGTAGTAGGAAAAGGGTGGAAAGATCTCCCTCCCTCTCTGTCAAAATTGCCCCAAATTTCCTTGCCATAACAATTTCATGGACTACAAAAAACTTGAATCTTGGAAAATATGGGCCCCACTCCGCGGCCCATTCATGGTGTCTTGGTGTGGTCTCACCGTCACAGAACCACTACTCGTGGCCTACAGGCAACTTAGAAAATGGCTCTTGGTTAAAACATAAAATGATTAATGGTAGGCTATTAATACATAGGAGTTTAATATATGGGATATTTTTAAGTGATTAAAAATCAAGATGAAAGGTGAACTTCAAAAAAAAAAAAAAAAGAAGCATCAATTAACCTTTTCTTTTCATGAAAATTGAATCAAATGAAGGAGAAATGAATATCTCTAGGATTTGGTTTTCATTTTGAACCACTTGAAAAAATTCTTATATATTAAATATCCATGCATTTTAATCAAAATAATTAACAGGCCATAAGAGCCTCCTCTTCTAATGAACTAGTTGTTGAAAATTTGAGATTTGGGCTGTTGGAATCTCTGTTTATGGTTTTGGTACTGGGGATACTGAAATCTCAAATTGGGAATGTTGTTAGTAAACCTTTTTCCCATCTTGTGATACTTCTGCTACTGGCCCACTTCTACTATGAACCTTGTTTCTCCATCTGGCAATAATACTCTTATGATAAGTGATTAACCTTTCTGATAAGTAACATTCACTGCTAAAAATCTATTGTTATTGTTGGTGGTTTTATGTATAGCACAAGATATTCTCTTCTTTGAGTTTAGCTTGTCCCACATTGGTCGTGTTCAACTCTCTCAAATGCATTTGTGTTGAGCCACATTTGTGTTAATAGCACAAGATATTTTCATTGCCTTTTCTCTTTTACTTGTAGAAGTTAGATAATTAAGTGTTGGTGGCTACACATGTGAGTGTGGGCTGAGCCACATTTGTGTTGTTTCTTGGATCTTAGCTGTTCTAGGTCTAGGCCCATTTTGATTGTAATGCAATGAAAAAGGCCTGCTGTTGGTAGTTGGTACCCGTATCATAGATTCATAGTAGTCCATTTCTGCTTGCAGTACAATTTTCACTATTAAAATTTTTTTTTTCCTCAATATCCATATTAAGAAACATGCATAATTTATATTTTGTTTTTGTTTTTCTACTTTTAAATATACATATATATATGTATATTTTAATTTTTATCATTCATGGATGGAGTGTCTGCATGAACAAATCACTTGTGCTTGGAGAATAAAGGGTTAGGTTCCATCCAATCCTAGCAATTGTAGGAATTTTAATGCACCAGGCTAAAGATGGTGCAGACCATGACTTCTTGTCGATTATTTTTTCCAAGGGTGGATATGGTGAATCTATAAGATATTTTTCCTTTTTTGTGATTCTTCCCTTCTTTTTGTTTGTACCTCTAATTCTAGAAGTGATTATATAAGCTGCACATTTGGGAGCTGTATCCTTCAATGCGTTTTGGTTGGATTTGGAATAGACAAGCTGGAGGGTTCTATGATTTAATGCTTAAACTCCACTCCAGATAGATCTTCTAGGATGTGTTTATAGGGTGGGTCATGGGTGGCTAGGAAAGATCTAAGATCTTGTAGGCTTGTGAACAGTCTCCCTATGTGACCCATCCAACCTGCCTTTAACTCTGTTCTCTTTGTGAGCTACAATGCTGCATGGGCTAGATATTTGAGCTGTTCATTTTGGGGGAGTAAAGTGAATGGGTACTAACCAGATCACATTGATTGATAAATACTAGGCCACCTTAAATTATAAATAAAACATTGGTTTTTCTACCCAAAAAAAAAAAAACTTTGGTTGAATTTTCTAGTAGTATTTCTTGTTCTTGCTGCATTGAATTGCTCAATCAATCTGAGTATGAAATTTTATTTTGGTTTATCCTAAAGAAAACTTTGTAAGGATGGTTTCTAATAGGGGAAAACTTTTTCCTATGAGCAATAAGGTGCAGGAGTTCCCATCTAGATCCTCGAGGAGTCAGTTTCTCCCGCATCCCATTGCTTGGAGAACTTCTTCCTTTTATAGGTGTTGTGGAAGAGGAACAAGGAAATTGATAGAGAGAGAGAGAGAGAACTTTTTATATAGGCACTTAACTACTTCTTTGATACTTGCTTATAAAAACATTTCACCAAACACCACTTGCTTACGTTTCCACATGCACCATGTAGATATTTATAGACCTTAGTTTCTTAATGATCAAGTAGCCATTGGTTTCTTAAAGACCAAGAAACTCTAAGATATTTACATGATATTTTTTTTATTTTCAAAGCATTTCTTTTAACACTTCTCCTGAATTTGAAAATCTTCTACTCCCATGATTTTTCTAAACTTGTTAAGCTTCTAAGTTGCCGACAGCTTTGGTTCGCAGAATTTTAACTCTACCCGACCTTCTTCAACTAATTCTCTGATAACGAATCTAATTTTGTTTCGACCAGCTATGAAAAATCGTATTTTAGGTCATGACAATTATCGACATATTGTCAAAGAAGATGATCCAAGGTAATCAATCCTTGCTCACACTGTAAATCATTCAAAGTTCTTCTGACTCATATTGCTTCGCATGCTGCACTAGTGGCTGAAATATATTTTGCTTTGTCTGATGATAATGCCACCGTCTTCTGCTTTGTTGATGACCATGAGATTACCTTTGATACACATATATCAAGAAGTGACTTTTTTGTCATCTACTAATCCTGCTCAATCACTGATATCTGACGAGCTTGTTTTCTTCTTCTGACGTGTATGTAATGCCATACCTTGTGCCTTGAATGTACCTCAAAATTCTTATCGCTACTTCAAAGTGTTTTTTGCTAGTCATATTAATGAACCTAGAAACCAAGCTCATTGTATGAAGAATGTTAGGTCTTGTATTTGAAAGATAAATCAATGATCCAACCAAATTTGATAAATTAAAGCATTTACCTTAAAGTGGATGTAGTTGGTCCTGATGGAACAGGAGTTGGTGTAGGTTTAGTCCTTGGTATAAATTGTTGGTATGCTTGTGCGTTAAAGCACATGTGTTTTACTTTTCTTTACTTAAGAGATTCCCACATTGATTGTAGAAAACTCTTTAGTGTCATTTATTAGTGTTTTCACATAACACTATGGTGTTTGTTTCCTTAGAAGGATAAGGTACGAAGTGGTGACTGTACACTTGCGGCCGTGCCATGGCGGGCCGTGCGTGGTGGGCTGGCTAGGCTTGCATGGGCATGCGTTATTTTTCCTTATTGTTTTCTAATATTAATTTATTTACAATTTCTACGAAACTTTTTTTTCCAATAGTTTAGGCAGATTTCAGCTGTATAACTGTTTATAAATTAAAAATGACTACTCTCGAATATTACCCTAAAGTTTCCAATTTTGAGGGTAAGGACTTCAAAATGTGGAGGATGAAAATGGAGTATCTCCTCAAGGTTATGAAGATTCTATATGTGCTATTAATTGATTGTCTTGAACCTTATGGAGATGGGCCCGCCAGAATATATGAAAATGAAAAATGTTGATCTTGATTGTAAAAATGAAAATTTAAATCATTTGGATAATTCCTTGTACGGTGTATTCTCAAAATATAAAACAGCAAAGGAATTATGGGATTCTTTGATTAAAGAATATGCTACTGAGGATGCGGGTACCAAAAAATATGCTATTGGACAATTTCTGAATTTTCAAATGGAAGAAGGAAAATCTACTCCCCGTCCTCTGCCAATTTCTGAATTTTCACCTCTTCTTCCTCTGTGGGAAACGCTACTCCCCTTTCTCCTTCCATGATTTAGCACCAGATGTCCCACAACTATGACAAGTTGGCCAAGCAAGGTATTTCTTCTATATTTTTACAACCATTTTTGTTATCTAGAAGAGTAGAAATGATTTCATCTTCAAGAATTCCAGAGCCTCCCTAAGGCAAAGATCCACTTGACAGAGCTCCTTTCATCCTCTCTCAGGAATTTAGAGAAACCTTTTTCTGGTAGGCCTCTCCTCCAGTTTTGCAATTTTCTGCCCATTACAAAGATTTCCTAATCTGGGTTTGTGGTGCTCATTTTTCTTTTTTTTTAGGGGTTCTTAGCCTTTGTTTTCTTCCTTCCTCCCTTTTTCTAATACAATTTCCTTTTAGCAAAAAAAAAAAAAAAAAAAAAAAAAAGGAAGAAGGAAAATCAGTGATAACACAAGTTAGAGATTTTTAGAAAATAATTCATGAAGTCCAAAATGAAGGAATGGAATCACCCAAACAATTTGTAGTTGGCAGTACCATCCATAAACACCCACCGTCGTGGAGGGATTTTGGGATCACCTTAAAACACAAGAAAAGGGAGATGAACGTTGAAGATCTTATAGTTCGACTCAAAATCCAAGAAGATCATCGGGACCATGATTTTAAAAGTAAAGGATTTTGAGTCTGTGGGTATGGCTAATCTTACTAAGGCCAAGAGGCCAAGAATGGTCAGAGAAAATCCAAGCCCAACAATTCCCAGGGCAAGAAATTACAGAAGAGAAACCAAAACCGAGCTCTTTAGTGCCGCAAGGATATTGGCAAAAGAAAAGATGTAGAATGTTTTGTCTGCGGAAAAAAAGGGTCATTATGCAAAGGAATGTCGCCACAGAAAGGGCATTAAAGGAAAAAAAAATAAAGTCAACCTTGCAAAAGAAAATTTTGTGGCGGTAGTGATAGATGTGAATCTGGTAAGCAATTGTAGAGATTGGTGGGTTAACATAGGCGCGACCCGGCACATTTGTAGTGAGAAAAGTGCGTTCGTCTCCTACGAATAGGTCGGAGATGAACAAGAACTCTACATGGGAAACTCTTCTATGACCAAAGTAATTGGTCAGGAGAAAGTGATTCTTCACCTCTCACTTGGCAAGTCTTTGACTTTGACCGAACTGCTCTATGTACCAGAAGTGCGCAAGAACTTGGTGTCTGGTTCGATACTGAGTAAGAATGGGTTTAAACTGGTATTTAAGGCCCATAAATTAGTAATTACAAAAAAAGGAGTGTTTGTAGGAGTGTTTGTAGGGAAAGGCTACAACTCAAAAGGCCTTTTCAAGATGAATGTAAATTTAGTCAGTAATAAAATTGCCTCTTCTTTTGCTTATATTATTGTATCTCCTGATTTATGGCATGTTGGATTAGAGCATGCAAATTATTCATATTTGAAAAACATGATGGACTTAGTGCTAATTTCAAAAAATCGTTTTAAACCAAATTCTTGTGAGATTTGTGTTCAGTCTAAGTTTTCTAGAAAATCTTTCAAAAGTGCTAAAAGATGTTCTAAATTACTTGGTCTTAGCCATAGTGGTATTTGTGAATTAAATAATATTATCACTAGAGGTGGTAAGAAGTATTTTATTACTTTCATTGATGATTTTATGAGATTTTCTTATGTTTATTTATTGAAAAATAAATTTGAGGCTCTTGAAAAAATCAACCTTTTTCGAATTGAAGTTGAAGACCAATTAGTAAAAAAGGTTTAGACTTTGCGGTCTGATAGAAGATGTGAATATCTCTCCATTGACTTTGAGACCGGTAAGACCTTTGGTATAGTTCAAGAAGTGAGAACCCCTTACTCCCCACAATAGAATGGTGTGGCAGAAAGAAAAAATAGAACTTTAGTTGAATTGGTAAATTCTATACTAAATAGTTTTAGCCTACACAAGACCTCGTGGGGGGGGGGGGGAAGCTCTTTTTACAGCCTGACACATATTGAATAGAATACCCTTTAAAAAGACCAATGAAACTCTATATGAATTATGGAAAGATAGAACCCCTAACTTAGAATACCTAAAAGTGTGGGGGTGTTTGGCACTTGTAGCTATGGGACCAAAATTGGACCTAAAACCCAAGAGAGTGTTTTTATAGGATATGCCCTTCATAGTAAAGCATATAGATTTCTTGTCATCTCTGGACAAGACAGAGACTCCATCATTGAGTCCTAAGATGCAGTTTTCTTTGAAAATCATTTTTCATGTAATTAAGTTTTATCTAATTCTAATAGTACACTAACCCAGGTTGTTGAGTATGAATCTTCGGACTCAACAAATGTTGAACCTCGTAGAAGTAAGAGACGTAGAAAGGAATCTACCTTTGGACCTGATTTTATAACTTACATTTTAAAAAATGAGCCCACATCTTATCTAAAGGCTATGCAGTTTCTTGATGCTGTTTTTTGGAAAGAGGCCCTTGTTGGCATGTAAATTCTCACTCACTAATTTTTTACTCTCTCAGAGGCAAAATGCTCATTTTCCGTTGACCGCTGGAAGAGATCGGCTTGTACATTAAATCTTGACTATTAGCTGTCGAGATAATGGTAGGTTGGTCACTGCTAACCATTGGACACACTACAACGGCCTGTGATTGCACACACTCAACGGCCGCTTCAACATAGGAAATTACCATCCGCTATAGACTCTACAATAGCAAACAGATGTGCACTCTCAATAACCAATCAGCACAAAGACACTAGTCTCTTCAATGGCCGCTGCCATATCCCTCAAGCAACCAGCAGATGCTGCATCCGAATGGCCGCTGGGCTCTACGAGGTCACTTCATGGGCCGGTAAACGATTAGCGCCCACGATCTCTGAAACTTCCCTTGTGGGCTACTAGAATAGATTACTAGCTCTAAATTAACCAATTAATGCAGTGGAAATAAACCAATCAGATAATATAGAACTAGCTATCTACCAATCACACCACAAAAAAGGCAGACACAATATATAGCGTGGAAACTCTATCCAGGGAGAAAAACCACGAACCAGAAATCAAGAGTTCACGAACAGTTACAAGATATACTCACAAGCTCCTTTACCTCAGTTTGTACCTCGACCTAAGGACTGTAGTTATTCTTGCAAAGAATCCACTGACACTGCATCCACCGTGCCCCGTTCTCCTTACTTGATCTCTTCGCACATTGTCAACCAAGATGATCAATCTTTTACAAGCAAAGTAGAAGCAGCAATGACCTTCTAGAGCAGCCCTTCAGAATAGTGTCTCAATGGCTCTAGAGAATTAACTCTCTCTAAGATATCTCTGACTCAGATCAATGGGGGTTGTATCTAGGATTGAGAGAAACACCCTATAAATAGCCCCAAATTCGTGCCTTAGACTTAGTGCACAAGTAGGACTCTAACAGGGAGATAGTCTCAACGGGAAACTAATTTGGATCAGAATAGAGATTTTCTCGTTTTCTGCACACCTATCCGCTCTAGCGGACCCACCATCCGTTCGAGTGGATGAGGTTCTGTCTTGGCATGAAAATCTTCTGTCAGTGCGTTTGTGCTATCTATGTTGCCTTCGCTCGAGCGGATGAGATGTTCGCTCGAGAGAACCCTATTCTGGATGATCCGGAAATCCAACAAATGTAGATCTGCATTGTCTTTGACCTAATTTGAACTTCTTATTGTCTCTAGCTCCCCCTAGCTTCAAAATTCTCCCCCTTTTTGTCCATAATTGACAAACAAGACTTTTCAAGCAGTTCTTTCTTGACCCAGACATCTTTGGTTTCCATAGGTGACTCTTCCTTCTGCTTTTTCCATTGCTTGTGGTTTGGAGACTTCCGCAGCTTATTGCAATGGGGTGGGAGCTTAATCTTGTAGATCATGGGTGATGAAGCTTTGACACACACACTTGCATTTTCAAATAGTTCAACAAAGTATGTACCAAGACAGATGGAAGGTCTTCTTTCTTGACCCAGACAGCTTTGGTTTTCATGGGTGACTCTTCCTTCTGCTTTTTCCATTGCTTGTGGTTTGGAGACTTCCGCAGCTTATTGCAATGGGGTCGAATGTGTCCTTTAATTCCACAGTGATGACAAGTGGGTAAAAGTTCAAGACGTGGCACATTTATCTTCTTGGCAGCTGTATTGGTAACAGGAACAACAGAATTAGTAACAACTGCATTTTGAACAAAACAATTATTACCTTTGGCTTTTGATGTAGATGCTCTGTCAGCGTAGCCAATGTCATGCATGTTAGTCTTTGCCTTTTGACTGCACATGATCTCATCAAGTTTTTTAGACCCAGTATTCATCCTGTTTAGGGAAGCCTTGCTTGTATCCAACCTAGAAAGAACCATCTTGAATCTTCCTTGCAAGTCGGTATTTTCAGCTTTCAAGATCTTCATATCGTGATTAAGCAACCCACACTTCTGTGCTTCAGCAGTCAATTCATCTGACAATTTATTATTCTCTGTCTCTAAGTAGCTCGCTTTTGTAAGAGCTTCAAACAATTCAGCTTTTAAAGAAATATTTTGTGCTTTAGATTCTTTCCTGTTTGTAGCCACTTTTTCATTCATCTTTAGCAACATCATGGTCTTTACAAAAAATATATGATATTCAGTTTGCCAATCTTGTTCTGTCTCTAACTCACTAACATCATGATCAGTCTCCTCATCAGAAACTGGTGGAGTAGCAGAAATTGAAGTTACCATGAATGCCACATATTTTGCATTCACATGATCATCTTCATGATCTTTTTCTTCTTCAGAAGAATCTTCATCCCAAGTTGTGTTGAGAGCCTGCTTTCTTGGCTTTTTGTTAGCACAGTTACTAGCAATGTGTCCATAACCATGACACTCAAAGCATTGAGTCCCTTTAGGAGATTTTTTCTTGACAAAATTTTTAGGGACTTTTACATTGCTTTTCTTTCCCTTCATAAACAACTGAAATTGCTTCATAAATTGAACAACAACTTGGGGATCAATCTCCTCAGAATTAGAATCAGAAACACTAGCAATTTTCTTGAAAGATTTTTTGGAGGCTCTCAAAACTATACTTTTGGATTTTAATTTTGCATTAGTCCTTAAGTTTGCTTCAAAAGTCTGAAGGTTCCCAACTAATTCCTCAGCTTTAAGAATATTCAAATTTTTATTTTCTTCTATGGCCATAACCTTTGCATCAAGCCGTTCTGGAAGAGACCGTAAAATCTTTTTTACAACTCTATTTTCAGGAATTGGCTCTCCCAAAGTGAATGTATCATTCACAATTGTATTTAGTTTTGAATTAAACTCATCAAAAGTTTCATCATCCTCCATCTTTATGGTTTCAAAGGCTGTATACAATTTCTGAAGTTTCGACTGTTTGACAGTGCCAGTCCCTTCATGCACAGTCTGCAGAATATCCCAAGTTTCTTTTGCAGTAGTGCATGTAGAAATTCTACGAAACTCAGATATGCTCACTCCATTATAAACAGCATTCAAAACCCTAGAGTTGCAAGTGGCTGCCAATTCTTCATCATTTGTCCATTTATCTTCAGGTTTGGGTCCAGTTACCCCATCAGCAGTAATAGTGGGCAAGGAATAACCATTCACAATAGATTTCCAAACTTTCAGATCTATGGCTTTCAAGAAGGCAACCATCATGGCTTTCCAATAAGCATAATTGTTACCATCCAATAGAGGAGACTTATTAGTTGAAGTGCCTTCGCGGTAGATATCTATTCTAGCAAAATTTGGATCAACACAATAAAATAGTGCAACCCTCTCTGATACAAATTGAAGCTTCCCTTGAGGGCTACTAGAATGGATTACTAGCTCTAAATTAACCAATTAATGCAGCGGAAATAAACCAATCAGACAATATAGAACTAGCTATCTACCAATCATACACCACAAAAAAAGGCAGACACAATATACAGTGTGGAAACCCTATCCAGGGAGAAAAACCACGAACCAGAAATCAAGAGTTCACGAACAGTTACAAGATATACTCACAAGCTCCTTTACCTCGGTTTGTACCTCGACCTAAGGACTGTAGTTATTCTTGCAAAGAATCCACTGACACTGCATCCATCGTGCCCCGTTCTCCTTACTTGATCTCCTCGCACATTGTCAACCAAGATGATCAATCTTCTACAAAAAAAGTAGAAGCAGCAATGACCTTCTAGAGCAGCCCTTCAGAATAGTCTCTCACTGGCTCTAGAGAATTAACTCTCTAAGATATCTCTGACTCAGATCAATGAGAATTGTATCTAGGATTGAGAGAAACACCCTATAAATAGCCCCAAATTCGTGCCTTAGACTTAGTGCACAAGTAGGACTCAAACATGGAAAGATAGTCTAAAAGGGAAACTAATTTGGATCAGAATAGAGACTTTCCCGTTTTCTGCGCACCTGTCCGCTCGAGCGGACCCACCATCTGCTCGAGCGGATGAGGTTCTGTCTTGGCATAAAAATCTTCTGTTAATGTGTTTGGGCTATCTATGTTGCCTTCGCTCAATCGGATGAGATGTTCGCTCGAGCGGACCCCATTCTGGATGATCCGGAAATTCAGCTCTGTTTCTCCAGCTTTCTTCTTCTAATTCTTTTAGACTTTCTTCTTCTGAGTCATTCCAATCTTCTATTCTACAAAGTTCTTTTCTAAAAAACATTACAACTCAAAAGACCTAGAGTTTTGTCCAACCCATGAATTTTGTCAACACTAAAATACCTAACAATCTCCTCTTTTGACCAAGTTTGATGGCCGCTGGATGCACAAAAGGGCAGTTACACCCCTTTTACTCCACTTCCAAAAACTACTCCCCACTCCCCCACGATTTCCAGTAGTTACATCCTTCAAAATGGCTATAAAATGGGCATTGAGAGCAGTTTTCTTCAACCAAGGGCATTTACTCAAAAAGCTTAGAGATTCTACTGCAAATTGTCCAGAAGATTCATCCTACTACTTTTGCAAGGTAATGGTCGGCCAGTAGCAACTCTAAGCTTCTCCGCGTCCTCCAAAGTCTTTCTTTGTTTTCTTCACACGATAGAGGAATAACAATGATGTCTCTACCCTCCTGATGCGAACATCACTTGGGTTCATTCTTCCACTAAGTGCTGATAGATTACAAAGACTACTAAGGAGATTGCATTTAAGAATGAGTGATAGTGTTCGATTACCTTATTTCAGCCAAGTTAAACACGAACCTCAAAGACATCAACTCTCCTTTGTCTTTCTTTTCTCTTTAAACTATGTATTTTACACTCTTTTGTATTCAATTTCCTAAGCTTGATGAGGGGGTTGTATGAAAAAATTGTAAATGACCTGCATTCAAAAGGTGGGACAATTAGAACCTACGTAAAATAAAAGCGAGGGTGGCTTTTCAATGTACAGTCAAACACACATGCAAGTCACTTGTGTGTCTTGTAATTTGCTGAAATTGGATAAAATTAGCATTCCAAGCTTATTTTTTTATAATTTTCAGCGAAACAACCCTTAATAGTGAAATTGAGTTTATTTAGCCAACCATACCTGGAAAGTTGTTGATTGTTGTCCGGGTACTAAACATTTGGGCTGTAAATGGGTATTTAACAAGAAGTTAAGGACTGATAGGACAATAGAAAACTTCAAAGCTAGATTGGTTGCTAAGGGATTCAAATAAAAGAAATGATTGGATTATTTTGATACATGTGCACTAATAACTAGGATCACGACCATCAGAGTCCTAATAGCTATTGCATCTATTCACAATATAGTTATCCATCAAATGGATGTTAAAACTGCATTTTCAAATGGGGAATTAGAAGAAGAGTTTTATATGGAGCAACCCGAAGAATTTATTGCACCGGGGAAAGAAAATAAAGTTTGTAGATTGATTAAATCCCTGTATGGTTTTAAACATGCCCTTAAGCAGTGGCATGAAAATCTTGACAAAGTTTTACTAAACGATGGTTTTAAGATAAATGAATCAGACAACTGTGTCTATTTTAAACATATTGGTAGTTAATGCATTATCATTTGTTTATGTGTTGATGATATGTTTTTTTTTTTTTTTTTTTTTGTACTGATTTAAGTTCAATAGTGAACACTAAGAAATTACTATGTTCTAAATTTGACATGAAAGATATGGGTGAGGCTAATGTGATTTTGAGAATAAAAGTACAAAAGCATTTTGAACGAATTATTGTTTCTCAGTCTCACTATTCAGAAAGCCTTTCAGAGATTTAACATGTTGGAGGGAATGACGTTTCCACTCCATTTGATCCAAGTGCCAAATTAACTAAGAACAAAGGAGATAGTGTATCTCAATTAGATTATTCCAGAGTAATTTGCTAAGACAATTACTCAAGCAAGGGGTAATTGCTAGACTTTGCAAGATCGATGAATAATTTAGCCTATCCACTCACTAAGGGACTCGCTAGAGAGCAAGTAATCACAACATCGAGGGGAATGTCACTTAAGCCTAAAACAGACAAGTCACCAATAACGGACACCCAACTCGTTTGATTGGAGACCCAATGGGATGGGTGCAATGGGGAAAATGAAGTTATCTTTGGGTGACACTATGAGAATATTTCAAAAGTCTCATTAGTTCATACCCATTCCTATGATGTAATCATCTCCTATATATTAGTCGGCGAAACTCTGTCTTTTATAACCGAGGTGCTGTACAAGAGCATTTTTGATAGAGAGTACCTATATGAGTGTGGAAGTCAAGCCGCTTCCTATGAGAGGTTCAGCTACTCTGTAGCGCTCATGAATACCGGAGTAGCACAAGGCCATTAATGTGTAAGTTTCTATAAGAATTTCTGAATTTATGAGACTGTGTAATAAGTACGATTTACTAAGTGAACTCTTGGTTCAATATCTTAGTTCACAATATAGTTCTGGTATTTCAAACTTACCACACTAAGTGGAGGTTCAAGACTTAGTTCACCTACATTTATGAATAGTCTCACCCATTTGTCTTACATCAACGGCTTTTTTTCTTATGTGCTTTAATGCGTGGGGAATTGTTGGTATCCTTGTGCATTAAAGGACATGTGTTTTACATTTCTTTATTTAAGAGAGTCCCACATCGGTCGTGGAGAACTCTTTAGTGACATTTATTAGTGTTTTCACATATCACTATGGTGTTAACCTTCATAGAAGGTTAAGGTAGTGGTGACCACACGCGTGCGCCGTCCAGCCGTGGAGTGGAGTGGCGGCGGGCCGGCCATGCATGTGCATTATTTTTAAGTCTCGGTTGGGTTGGGTTTGGGCCAACCTGGATTTGGCTCGGATTTGCGAAGCCCAGTTGTTCTTGTGACCGTTAGAGATAATTTTTCTGCGGTACCCATTGCACACTCTAAATGCAAGTATCTGTTTTACCTGGGAAACCCCTATATAAGGGACGTTAGGGTAAGGGTATTTTCACCCCTTTCTCTAAGCTCTCTCATTTCCTTCTAGTAATGAGTCTTCTCTTCCAGTTCTTTTTTGAGAATTTCTTTCAAGTTCTTTTTAAGTAGATGCAAGACCTGTAATTATGGGATTTGAGTTTCTCATCCGTTCTAGTGCATGAGTGGTGGAGATCATCCGACAAAAAGCCGTCTTATTCTAGGGCAGACGTCCATAGATCCATCTCCACCTGTGTGGGGGCGAAATCTGCCTAAAGAAAGCGTCTCCTAAGATGTGATTTGGTTACCAATTGTTTGGTCATTTCTTTCCTTTACTTATTTATTTTCTAATTTTAATTTATTTACAATTTTCGCGAAATGTTTTTCCCAACATAAATTCAGGTTCTTCAATTATTTTTGGCACTTGGGCTTTGTTCTATATCCCATTTCTATGTTGCTATTTCATCAAATCTTACATATCTAGAAATCACCAATTTATGGGAATTGAGATTGTAGAGACAGCAGGCCTTTGATTCTTCATTATAACCAGTAAATGCATTTTTCACCTTTTTTCCTCGAACTTTTCTCTCCCCTTTTCAAAAGGTATATGAACATATGCTATAGTTATATGATGAAAAACTTTGAAATAATTCACCTTTGGCTTCTTCTCTTGCCATGCTTCATATGGAGTCATGTTCCTTATTCCTTTTGTTGGTGATCTATTGAGGATGTAGATTGCGGTATTTACAGCTTATGGCCAATAGTCATTTGAAAGAAACTCCCCTTTCAGAGTGATTTTTCCATTTCTACAATCATTTAACATTTTCTTTTGCTACTCTAATTTTGTGTGGTGTGTATCTGGCAGTTAGCTTTCTTTTGATGCCATTTTATTTTGTAGTAATTCCAAATTTTTTAGATGTGAATACTCCACCACAATTTGATCTTAGAACTTTCAATGATTGAACGTTTTATTTTTCTACAAATACTTTAAATTGGATGAAACAAGTGAAAACTTCTGACTTCTCTTTAAGGAAGTATACCCGCATCATTTATCTATCATCATCAACAAATAAAAGAAAATACTTCTTACTAAAAGGTTGTTCATGTTAGCCTATAAATATCAGTGTGAACATTAGGGTATGAGATCTCTAGATTAGTCTGCTAAATAAATCAGCCCAATAGTGTGCAAAAACAATAAACTGTGCCGCGGAAAATAATCTCAAAAGGCACACACCACAAGGACACCAAATTTAGCGTGGAAAAACCCTAACCGGTTGAAAAACCATAGATCCGAACTAGATTAACAATCACGCACTATGAATCTCGCAATCACAAAAAACTCAGATTTCCTCTCCAGGTATCCCCTACCTGAAGACTGAGGTTGCCTTGTGTCGCTTCACGCGTCAACAACTATACACAGTTGATTGCAATAGACTCAATCTTGCACTTCACTCTTCAAATATTTTACAAAAGAAGATGATCTCTTACAAGGAATGGAGAAGAAACTGACTCTCTAGATTACTTAGCAGCACAACTCTTAAATAAATCTCTAGAGAAAATTTCTCTCAATTAGATCTCTAATTTAGAATTTGAGAGATGATTTGTGTCTCTTTGGGTTGAGAGTAACACCCAATATATAGCCCCAAATCCGTGTAAGAGACTCCTAATCATAATCCACTAAGAATATCAAGTCATCTCAAACTTTGATTCAGAGTCCGGATCAAACTGGGCTTCATTAGTCATTCTCACTATAGAGAGATTCATCCTTGCTGTAGCGAGGTGTGTCTTTGCCTCTGGCCGCCTGACATAAATTTTAGCCTTACAATCTTCTCCTTTTGGAAATTTTTGGGCAAAACTCCCTAGAACAATACAATATGATATACCCAAAAGAAAAACCTAAAATAATTTGAATTTAAAAAAAAATCAGCACTGTAGATCTTGAATTACCTTTACTTGAACTTTGAGATCTTGAATTGTTTTTGCTTGTAGAGCTCCCACTGTATTTGTCCATAATTGACAAACAATTATCATGTAGCTTCTATCAATCTGGATGCATTAGTTCCTCCTCAATTTTGACTCCCTGTCATTACGTTCTTTGTATTAGCACTGGGGGTGGGAGCTTAACCTTTTTTATCAGGGCATTTTATATATAACTACCCACAATTGTATAGTTTGATCTTTCAGCAGAGTGTGAGCAAACTCCTTAGGCAAATCAGATTTTCTAACCCAAATTTGAGCCGTCTTGGGTGGAGAAAAATTCTTCCGCTATTGTTTGGTCTTGGGTAGACTTTGCAGGTTCTTGCAATGAGGACGAATGTGTACTTTCTTTCCACAATGATGACAAGTGGATGTGCGTGCAGCATGTAACACATTCTTTTTCTTTGTACTACTTAGCACATTATTTGAAAGTGTAGTTTGTGGAGTAATATGTGCAACACTTAAAACAAAAATTGTTTTACCTTTAGCATTCGAAGTGGATGCATCATGATCATAACCGAGACCGCTTCTGTCAAAAGGTGACTTCTGACTACACAAGATGTTTGTAAGAGTCCTTGAACCAATGTCCATCTTGTTTAGTGAAGCTTGTTTCACTTCAAGCTCAGACAGAGTGATCTCCAGTCTTCCTTGCAAATCTTTATTTTTAGAATTCACTTTTTGTAACTCTATTTTCAAAGTCTCAATCTCTTGTTCAGCATTCTTGAATTTATGACCCTCAGTAGTCAAGTTTTTAGCTATGCAGTTCCTCTGACTTTTCAAGAGATGAACCTTTTCAAGTGCTTGCTCTAATTCATTCCTCAATGCATAATTTTCATCTTAAGCAGTCTTAAACTTAATAGTAATCTTGTTTCCATACTTGGTCATCCTGACACAATGAGCATATTTAGTATGATACAACTCTTCATAATCTTTCCCTTGATTTGACATCTCATCATCATTATCATTGTCAGACAGTGAAAGCCACAAACTTTACCATTCACAGTTTCTAAAGTATCAATTGAAGGTTCTTTTTCTTCTTCTGATGACTCTTCATCCCAGGTTATGTTGAGGGCCTTTTAGTGACCATGGCCTTGGCACTCAAAACACTTAGTTCCTTTCGCAGAAACCTTCTTCTCCGATTTAAAACTCTTCCACTTGGCTTGTTTTGACGTCATGTATTTCTTGAAGCAATTAAACAATTCAGCCATAGCATCTTCAGCCTCAGACTCAGAATTAGACTCAATTTTCTTTTCAGGCTTCTTTTTTTATTCTGCGTTGGTTTTCAAAGCAATACCTTTCTCTTTAGGTTTTTCTTTATCTAAACGGTTTGCTTTAAATGTCTGAAAATTTTCAATCAATTGATTGACCTTGAGGGTATCCAGATTCTTATTTTCTTTAATAGCATCAACTTTAGAATCAAACCTCGAAGGTAGAGACATCAGGATTTTCTTGGTAATCTTATTTTCTGGAATTTCCTCACCTAAATTGATGACAGAATTGATAATATCATACCACTTTGCATAAAATTGATCAAAGGTCTCATCTTCATCCATCACAATGGTTTCAAATTCTTTAGTCAGCATCTGCAATTTAGATTGCGTCATCGTATTTATACCCTCACAAACTATTTGCAAGAGACTTCCCATACTTCTTTTGCATTTTTGCACGTGGAAATCCTACGAAACTATTCAGCAGACACTCCATTATATATTTCATTCATTGCCTTGTTGTTACAATTGGAGGCATGCTTTTCATCCTTATAGTCTATTAGGCTTTTAGGTTTTAGGAACGGTTTTCCCATCAGCCACAACTGTTGGTTTGGAGTAACCCTCCTCAACGATATCCCAAACGTCATCATCAATGGACTTAAGAAACCCAATCATCATTTGCTTCCAATATGCATAATTAGAACCATCTAGAAAAGGGGGCTTAGAAGTTGATGTCCCTTCTCGATTGAGTACCATTCTAGAAATCTCTTAGGATCAAACACAACAACTTAGTACAACCCGCTCTGATACTGATTGAAAGTTTATGGTATGAGATCTCTAGACTGGTATACTCAATAAATTAGCCCAATAGTGTGCAAAGACAATAAATTATGCAACAGGAAATAAACTAAAAAAACACACACCACAAGGACACCAAATTTAGTGTGGAAAACCCTAACCGGATGAAAAACCACGGATTCGAACTGGATAAAAAATTAAGCACTATGAATTTCGCAATTATAAGAAACTCAGATTTCCTCCTCAGATATCCCCTACCTAAAGACTGAAATTACCTTGTGTTGCTTCACGCTTCAACAACTTCACACCGTTGATTGCAATAGACTCAATCCCGCTCTTGGCTCTTTAAATCTTCTATGCAAGAAGATGATCTTCTGCAAGGGATGCAGAAGAAACTAACTCTCTAGATTACTTAGCGGCACGACTCTTCAATAAATCTCTAGAGAAAATTTCTTTCAATTAGATCTCTAATTCAGAACTTGAGAGATGATCTGTGTCTCTTTGGGTTAAGAGAACACCCAATATATAGCCCCAAATCCGCACAAGAGACTCCTAATCATAATCCACTAAGAATATCAAGTCATCTCAAACTTTGACTCAAAGTCCGGATCAAACTGGGCTTCATTCGTCATTCTCGCTATAGAGAGATTCACCCTTACTATGGCGAGGTGTGTCTCTACCTCTGTCCGCCTGACATAAATTTTAGCCTTACATTCCAATCTTCAAGCTCTTTTATCTAATCAACTTGATCTCTCCTCAATCAGTCCCCGACTAGTGCAGCTTATGCATTGAAGGGCCAGTGAATGTGGTGCTTCGCTCGGCTTACAATTCTAGCTAATGAGGATTGGCAACATGGAATATTCATTATGCGCAAGTGTTGTTCTTACCTAAGAGATTTGCAAATTGCACAGTTGGGATTATTTCCTCCATTTACAGAGAAAATTTTATTGGCATCTCTCTACAGTAGCTTTCTAGCTAGTTTTGTTTTAGCCATCATTGTTCTTTATTCTCTATTTTCCACAAGCCTGGTGCGCGGGCTTTCTTTTGTTTATTTTTTTATTTTAATTTATTTTGCTCCATTGTATTCTTTTTGGCGTTCCTTCTTTAATTTACTTGCCCATTGTAGGTTGCCATATGCCTTGGTAGAGTAGGTCGCCTTACCAGGGCGATGTATAATTAGAGGAATGGGTAACTCATAGTTTGTACAATAGGGTCTCACACCCTTTCGGGAGCTATTAATATGTACTCTCACTGACCTTTAAAAAAAGTTGAGCCTTTTCTGGGGAATGTTTGGTAACAAGTGAGGGATTTGTAAATTTGAGGATCCCTCACTATCCTTGGAACAGGGATTCTTCACAGAGTATTTGTATAGCAGGTGATTTCACATTGATATTAGTGCGTATTGATGCATATAGCTGAGAAAAATTTGTATTGGTGTATAAATTCGTAAAAATGAGAAGCTTTAAATCCTATGAGAGGCTGGACTAGGAAATCCACAGAATTGAGGACTTGGGATTTACAATTTCCAAATACAGTTTTCCACGACTTTGTAGAGAATCGGTGAGGAATTGCCGAAGGTTTGATTGCTAAACTTGAACTTAAGCAAATAGCCATGGTTGTCAAACTTGTTTAGGTCTTGTCAGAGATGATACTATAACTCTGTTACTCTTTGGAAGATCATTGCATTGACTGTGATCTGATTTCAAATTGAGGCACACTATGATAAGTTGGCAAGCTAGGGTAACCAATGTAACTTGCATGTAAGGAACTACATGATACTATGAGAGGGTGCTCTTTTAGTGCACGATCCAACGCATATTGAATTCTCATTGCGTTCTTTTAATTGTCTTCCCATATTTATTGTTAATTAGTATGACTCACTATTAATTAGTAAGTCTTGGCTAACCGGGGCAGGTGGAGACAGTGAGACGTGTTCTGTGCATGAGGATCAGCTTCAATGTTCGCCAAGGTGGAAATTTGTTAATTAGTATGGCTCACTATTAATTAGAAAGTCTTGGCTAACCGGGCTCTTGGATTGCCCAAGTTGTACTATGATTAGAAGTAGGCCTATTATAGTAAGTCTACTGAGATTAGAAGTAGGGTTTAAGTGTAACAGGGTTTGGGGTTGATATTATAAATAGAGACCCAGAGTCTCTATGATGTAGACACAACTATTTTGATTGCATAGTGATTCTCCTGTCTTCCCGTGGACGTAGGCCAAAAGCCGAACCACGTAAATCTCGTGTTCTTTGTGCGTGATTCATCTTTTCTCGTAACCCTAGATCACAACAAACCCAAACCATATATGACCCTTCCAACCCAACCCACATAATATACGGGTGGTTGGTCACGGGTTAGGTTCTCCTAATCCACATTTGAGCGAGTCGGCTTAGCGATAACCCGCTTAATAAATGTGACCTGCAATTAATCCCTTATATTTTTTTTAATCCAATACATATAACCATGAGTCACAACTTAGAATTACTCATCCAAACATAGATGGATGGTATTTTAAACAAATGATTTAAGACGTGCTGGTCCTAGTTGAATGAGCCATACGTGTATTATTATTATTATTAATATTTATTTTTCAATTTATGACTCAATTCGATAGTGTGTCTATATATTTTAATATGATGTTTTCTTATCTTCCATGAAAACTTTATTTTATTTATATTAGTTTTGCTATTCTATTTCTATAGTTGATATTTAAAAATATATACTATACTAAAGCTATGCATAATTCCATTTTAGCATTTTTCTCTACTTCCATCTTAGGATGTTTTTTTTTCTTTTTGCTAAATGGCAAATTGAATTGAGAAGGAGGAAAGAAATAGGAACATACAAAGAGAACCAAACAAAGAAGAAAACAAAGAGGAGCCTAAGAAAAAGTCAAAATTACATCATCTGCCCCATAGAAAGGAGAATTGGGTGAGAATAAGATCTGGAACCTGGAAAGGAGCTTGACTGACCTTTGAATCGATCCATACAAAAGAACTTTTCTCTGGCCAGAGAAGGCTTCAAGTTGCGGTGCTTAGAATCATTTCAGAGAGACCAGAGAGTTGAGATAACTTGGAAGAAGATAACTGCTGCTGCTTTCCTTCCAGGAGCATCTTCACCTTAGGCAAGGGAGGACTAAATAGTTGGCACTGACAGAGGGAGGGAAGGGAAGTGAACTCCAAGACTCAGGATCCATGACCACAGTTGATGAGCCAGCGAGCAGAAGAAGAAGAGGTGGAGGTCATCTTCTTCTTGGCTGAGACAGAGGCAGCACCTGAAAGCCAAAGCTCAACCTTTCTGCTTAGCCCTGCGATCAGTAGGTGTTTTCCTAAGGAGGCGCCAGTTGAAGCAAGCCAGCCTGGGGTTCATCATCTTATTCCAAACCAGACCAGACCAGGGCACCTCAGCGTGACTGGGTCTAAGTAAGTTCCAGGCTTCTTTGAGAGAGAGACTCCCTGAAGGACTGCCTTTCCAAAGGAGAGAATCTAAGACCGCTGAGCCCCCTAAAGGGATATGACTTGTTGAATGAAGAAGAAGGTCATAGATTTCAGATGGAAGATGAGAAGGAACTCTCCAAGAGTTGTTATACATGATGTCTGCCAGCAGATCTGAATCTAAGAAGTGAAGATGGGGAAATCTGGAAGCTATGGATTCCATTCCCAACCAGTTATCAAACCAAGTACTGATAGATTGGCCATTACCAATTATCCATGAGCTGTTACTCTGAAGATGGATAGCCAAGGGCTTGATCCTCTTCCAGATGCAGGATCCTCCTCTAGAGGTGCGAGAGGACCAGATAGAGGAGCTTCTCAGGTATTTAGATCTAAACCAAGTAGCCCATAGGAAGAAAGAGGAAACAGCAGACCGGCCAAGCTTCAACAAACATGCCTCATTAAAGTCCTTGACTCTGCGCAGACCAAGGCCACCTTCAGCTTTTGGCAAACAGACCTGACCCTAGTTTCCAGTTCACTTAGCTATTAGACTTCTCTGGACTAGCTGACCCGAGAAAGTTTCGCATCAAACGCTCCACCTGAAGACAAGATTTGCTAAGAATAGGGACAACAAAGGAGATGTGAAAGGGGATTGCTGAGAGCACATGCTTGACCAGAATTAATCTGCCTGCAAAGGAAAGGCATTTGGATTTCCAACCAGCCAACCTCGATCTGATGGAGTCCAAGATCTGATTGAAATGAGAGTGCCTGGAAGTTCCCAAGAATATGGGAACTCCCAAATAGTTAGAGGGAAGAGTAGCCTAAGGGATGCGAAGAAACTCTGAAGCCAGATGGGCTCTCCTGGAAGGGCACTTTCCAACGAACAGCTGACTCTTCTGGAGGTTGAAATGTTGACCTGAAGAAGCTTGATAAGAGGCAAATAGCTCATTTACACTCCTCAGACTACGCTTATGGGCTTTGACGAAGATCAGAATATCATCAGCATAGAAAAGATGGCAGGGGGTGGAGGGAACCGATGAAATTGGCTTAATAGCTCCTGCCTTTTGAAGAGCTTCAAGTTGTAAACTAAGGATCTCCTCAGTTAAGATAAACAGGTAGGGACATAACGGATCTCCCTGGCGCAGGCCACAAGAAGAGCTAAAGAAGCCACAAGGACTGCCATTTATCAGGACAAATCCTTTGGTGGAGCTGATAAGGTCTTTTATCATGTTAATCTAAGCCGAAGAGAAATTGAAGAACTTTAGAGCCCTGAATAGGAAGCTCCACTGCAGCTTATCAAAGGCCTTGGAAATATCCATCTTTAGACGAACTGAACCTCCTTTGGATTTAGAATTGAGCTTTTGGATTAGCTCATGGGCTACATGATGATGAATGGACCTCCCTTTCACAAAGGCACCATCTTAGGATGTGGATTGTGGAGATATGAAGAAAATACAATGACTAAAACCTAAACTAGTAAAGAACTAAAATTAAATGGATAATTGGCCGATTGAACCCTCTTTTTTCGAGATGGTATCAGCCTCAAATGTAGATGGTATCATATGAGGATCAACAATAGATATCTACAACGGACCATCAAAATTCCTCATCTTTCATAGGAAATTGTTGCCCACCCTTTGACAATATTTGATTAGATATTATATTCTATCCTATGTCAAGAATGAAGTGTTGCAAAGATGATAACAAATAAGGAGATTGGGTTACGCTCCGCTCCTCTAGAATACATTATGTTTGTCTTGTTGTTCCATGCAAAATATCAGTAAGATGAGATTCAGGATAAGTTTCCATTTCTAGTTGGGAATCACTATCCATCCATGGTGGAAATAAGAACCCAAGAAGAAAAGGAGATTTCATCCCAATTCAGTTCAGTCTCTCTCTTTCCATATAAAGAAAAAGGAGGGAAAGGAACAAGAGAATTTGCACGTCTCCTTCAGTGTTCTTTCATATCAGAGACAGACCACCGATTTTGAAAAAGTAATCATCTGTATCTGTCGAATTCAGAGGAGTGAATGTATAGGATCTGTTCTGGAACTAGTATCCCTTGATCTCCTTAGTTTGGGTACCCAACATATATCCTAAGTCTGGTGTTCATAGCAAGTGATCATCTAGAAAGTCAGTCATCAAATGTTTGTCATCTACACATTCAAAATGAAGATCAGATGGCTAGTGTAGTCGGATTTTTACAAATATTGACTCATTTTCCAAATCACAAATTAGATTGGGAAATGCAGCTGTTGTTCAAGAAAGTGGAAAGGGGACAACAGCTATTTAAACCAAGAGAAGAACTAAGTAAATAAAAGATGTTATTTGGTTGTTGATTTACATTAAGAATTTAGTGTGTTGTGCAAATTGTCCAACATGGGTATTTTGTGTGCTTCTAAAATGACTCTGGCTTCATTTATGACAAAAACAAAAAGGAAAACATCATGTTATTGGCAAAATAAATGTTATGATCTATGGACCACCACAAACTCCACATTGGTGTGATGTTGTCCACTTTGGGCCCAAGCCCTCATGGATTTGCTCTTGGACTCTACCCAAAAGGCCTCATACCAATGGAGTACTTAGTCCTACTTATATGCCCATGATCTTTCCCATTTCTAGCCAATGTGAGACTTTGGTTGCACATCCCCAACAATCCTCCTCTCAAACAAAGGATCATATCTCTTTGGATATTTTTATCGGGCCTCCTCTCAAACGATCATCCATCCGTCCGCTCCATCAAGGAGAGCCAACTCGAGAGCCTCACTACTGATCCACCAATCGTGAGTACCGCGCTTTCCCTGCGCATCATCGGGGCCCACCACCTTTGTTCGGCAAGACGATGATTCTCCTGGCTAATTCTGGGCTTGGGCTCTGATACCACTTGTTATGATCTATGGACCACCACAAAGTCCACATTGGTATGATATTGTCCACTTTGGGCCAAGCCCTCATGGATTTGCTCTTGGACTCTACCCAAAAGGCCTTATACCAATGAAGTACTTAGTCCTACTTATATGCCCATGATCTTTCTCTTTTCTAGCCGATGTGGGACTTTGGTTGCATGTCCCCAACAGGGTTGCATTGCATTTGTCCGCCCTAAGCCCAACAGGGTTGCATTGCATTTGTCCGCCCTAGGCCTAATCTACTTGTTTGCTTGTATAGAGAATTTTTATTATTAAGTGACAAATACTCAGATCTAATGATCATAAAAAAAAATGGTCTACATGACTTTTCCTTTCTAATTACAAAGACTAGTTGATTAATTTAATTAACATTGGAAAGAGAAACAGTGAGGGAAATGGAAACGGTATGGAAAGTGGGCTCATTAAAGTGCAAAGTATGGCTGACTAGGGTTCTTGACCTCCTTGTGTATTTCCTACGTCCAATTGAGACTTCAGAGCCTGTTGGACCAAGTGAGCTGGCCCTAGGGTTCCTGAGCACATTAGATTTAGGTCGGTCTGCATCAAACTTTCGTATGAGATCATCATCTAATCTATGTGGAAATCATCAAACATTCCTCTTTTTGTTTTTTTTTTTTCGCATAGGAGAAATCTATTAGGAAAAACAAATAGGAGAACAGGACCAAGAAACATAAATAGAAGTACACAATACAAGAAAGTCTACAACCATGGTATCAGAAGACTCCGACCATTCAACATCACATTCGACAGAATAGCAAAAACTTTCCATTGCCTCATTGAATTTGAACCTGCATGGAATGTGCAAGAAGGTGATTTTTTCAGAAGTACTCAAAACGTTAGAAATGTCAAAACTAATTGAGTTTGGATCCCCTCTTTTGTTGAAACAGGATGTTATTGTTTCATCCTATCAACATTTGTCAGTTGTAACAAATCTCCTCATTTCTTTTTTCATTTCAAGGAAGCAATTGAATGGGTGCATTAGCTGACATGTGATTTTATACAGCTGACGAATGTTGATATGATGAATTACTATCTCTATGTTTCAACTAAATAGGAGATCCTGACTCAAGCCAATTGGGTCCAATGCCTAGTATTCAGTAGCATTAATTATCTAGATAACGGATAATGTCCTTCACAACATACGAAACTTAGCTCTTCTCTTTCACTTTGCCTGGAGCATTGAGGACTACCTCCATGAAAACATTGTTTGTGGTGTTCAGAGTGAGCTTGGATTTTGGTGGGACCAAAAAGTACTTTCTCTGGCCATGAAAGATGCATTGTAAAATCAGAAATGATAAAATCAGAAATGATAAAGAGTATGTAGGCTGTTCGAAAATTTTGGGTTTTCATTCACTCAAACGCGCACAAGTGAATATCGCAAGTTTGAGCTTATATTTCCCTAAGCTTGAGCTTAGGGGAGCTGCTCACACACACACACACACACACACACACACACACACACACACACACACACATATATATATATATATATATATATATATATATAAAAGATAACTCTCGCCTTATATGAGAGATAAGGGTGGGGGCCCTCACATTTAAGTTGTTAGCATTGTGAGAGACACTCTCACCTTACTATGAGAGATAAGGTGGGGGCCCTCACATCCATATCCCACATATATATATATATATATATATATATATATGAGAGATATTCAAGTGAGGGATTCTCTCACCATGTGTGGTGAAGGACTCTCCTTTTTGGGGGAGGTTTCAAGTACAAAAAGAGGAGTCCCTCACCATATATATTTACACCCAAATCCGAGCCCAGTATAATGAAGGCAACCCGAAGAACAATCCTCTCCTGCTATTTAACTGAAGTACCTGCCCCTCTATTCTCAAATCCAACTTGATGACAAAAACAAGCCTGAAGTTGTCAGGCCAATTGCTTGATCTTATTAAGATAGAACTAGATCTTATTGACCTATGCAACTGCATTAGCCGATTTACTCTCCACACCTAAGCATGCTTAAAGGAAATGGTCTCTCAATGACTATAGAGAAAAGTTGTAAATATGTTAGTCTACATCCTCAGTAGATCATGAACAAAACCAGGACTCCATATGTAAATTATTTCAAAGTTCATGGTTGCATAGCATGTCCACACACATTTAGAAAAGGAAAATTTTTTTTATTAAAAAGGTGAAAAATTAATTTTTATTAGAGGTAGTGAAGAATCGAAGGCCTACCATATCTATTTTCCAATTCCCGTAAATTGGTGATTTTTAGAGATATAATATTTAATGAAATGGCGGCATGGAAATGAGATCATGGACAAGTCTAAGCGCCAAAAGTAATTGAAGAACCTGAATTCATACCAAGGACAAGGATTACACTAGCACCAAGTTCTACTCCACCATGATCGATTACAAGCACATGTACTTCAAGTGGTTATTCATCAAATTTTAATTCCCCTCCAAAGAAGGCACATTCTTTAATCGAAATTTATGATACATGTGATGTTGTATTTTATGCATGTGAGGCATAAAAATATAACGAAGCTACTAAAGAAGAGAATTGAATTGAGGCTATGAACGAAGGAATGAAGTTATTGAAAAGAAGCACACATTAGAGCTTGTGGACCGGCCAATGGAAAAGATATTATTGGCTTAAAATGGATCTTTAAAATCAATCAAATGTAATGAAGATGCCTAAATCCGAAAGCCAAAGGCTGGATCGGTTTCTCAACGAGGTATAGACACAATACGTATGGCCCATATGGAGTTGTAGGTACAATAAGGTCTATTGGGCCAACCTAGAATCTAGAAAGTTCCATTTAGGCTTTTGTGGACTGTTTGAACAGTAGTTACGCCCGTTGTATATTCTTACCTACTGCAAATGGGAAATTGTATATGGCTGTTTTGGATTCTCGGTTGGCCCAATGGACCCCATTATATCTACTGCTGCATATGGGCCCTATTGTGTCTCTTGATTTCTACATGGTGTGTTGTAGAAATGCAAGCAAGTTGTGTGCAGTGAAAAGCCTATGTCAACAAATATTAAATATTAGAAGAGTGACCAATTATAATTTTTTTTTTTTATAAATAAGCATATTCATTAAAAGGGAAGAAGAAAAACAAAGGATAGAGGACAAGCACATAGAACAACACCAAATTAGCCCCAGATAAGATAACATAACAGAGGCCCAATTCCTACCAACGTCCTTTCTAATAGAGTAGCAAACTTTAGCAACCACATGCGCTTGCCCATTCAGGATCTTTGGAATATAATTGAAGTCTACAAAACAAAATAAAGAACCCAAGGCTTCTTTATTGTACTCATTGACCAATTACAGAAACTACAAAAAAATTGTTATTTCTATCAATTTCCTTGTTCTTGTGCCACCAACAGTTTGTTATTTCCTTTTCTATTAAATGTATTTTATTTCCAGGTAATACAAATAACAAGTCCGGTTGTATTTCTCTCCTCAAAAGTGAAGTATATAAGTTGAAGAAATGGGATTTCCAACTGAGCTTTGTGTGGAAATTCATTTTTTCAGGTGATCATAAAATCCAAACATACAAAACACAGCCCATGTCTTCATTTCCTGTTGGGAATGGGGTGAAACATCAGGCAAAATGCAGCACTGTGGACCACATTGAATAAAAAATTAGCCGACATCCTTAATTTCTTGCCACGCAGGACATTCTTTTCCACTGGTTCATGAACCTAACATCCCAACATGTGGACCACTGTTTGTATGATCATTAATACTATCATGCACATTTGAATATTGTGAAGGAAACTCCAAAAACAGTAACTAGGTTTTGGCCCAATATTAAAAGGGTTTAGCGATTTTTTTAAAGGAAAAGGGTTTAGTGAATTGATAACATGGAAAAGACCTTAAGATGAAGCTTCTCTCTCTCTCTCTCTCTCTTCTTTCAAGGATGATGTGAGGGTAGAATGAAGGCATGGTTTGATGTTGTGTTTGGCTGGATCTCCAAACCATAAATTTTTTATTTTCTTGAGTTTGAGTAGAGATATTAAGGCATGTTGGGGTTGTTTTCCAGTGGAGATAATTAAGAAAGTAAGCATATCTTGTGAGGACTACTAATTGTTAAACTGTGGTTTGTTTTGGAGAGTAGAAGGGTTGGATTTGTGAAAATGAAAAATCTACTTTGAAGGGTTTTCAATTTTTCATGAGAACTGGGGATGAAATAAGGTGGGAATGGATGGTGATAGGTCGGGCATGCTAAGGGCCCTCCTTTTTTTTTATGCATTTGGTTTGACAAAGTGAAATATGCAATTATTTGGGCTTGAATTTGAAAATTAGGGAGTGTAGGGAAATTTAAGTCATTTTGACCTCTTCACTCTGCATCATTCTTGATAAGGTCAGTGTAAGCCAATCGCAAACACCTGTTTAACTGACTTCTCAAACACTAGATCGATGAAACTTTTTAATATTACCAACTAAAATCAGGCCTAAAAATAAGGATGATTCAGAATCAAGAAGTCATTACATTCTTTGGACAACTGAATTGAATCACTGTCCACTGGGCAGGGATGAAGGTAGCTGAGTGAGAGAGAGAGAGAGAGAGAGAGAGAGAGAGAGAGATGTACGTGGTTGTGGATTATGGATCAGACAGTGGCTACTACCCACACGCTTTGAAGTGGTAGACTTTGAACCCATCTAGCTAAAACTAGGTTCATACTGGCTAGGTACTTGGAGTACTACTACTCAGGGGCAATCTGAAAATGCTATTCAGTGGGCTCAATGAGCTTCATTGTTTGACAGAAAGGAAGGGGCAACTGACCTTTCATGCCTCTTTCCATTTCATTTGTGCTCATTTGTCTTAAACCATCCTTTTAGTGGATATAAAATCACACCACATTGGGTCAAGACTGACAAGGTGCCCTCTTGGTCCAGATACCTGTTACCTACCCCTACTTATCCTAGAGACCTCATTTAGTGGGTTTGCGTGCAGCTCTCCACTAGATATCCCATCTTCTTTAATGGGGAATGATTCAAAGACCTAATGCAGTTGCCAATACCCATCACATATGACTCTGTCTGTCACAAGGGTTTGGATCAAAACACCTTCCTTAGTGCTGAAGTAGACATCCCCTCTGATGGTTCTTACCATGCCAGCACTGTTTCAGGAAAAAATGTCCAGGTGGGGTTTTGTCCAAACTCCAAAGTCATCTTCCAACAGTGGGTTCTGCTAGCCTGGCTTCCCTAGATAACTTTTTTACTTCCAATCACCTGAGCTAACCCTAGAATGTGGACCCATTGTCATTTCTGTATGAGGTCTCTAGAAGAATGGGCAGATGCATTATGCATAATGCTCGTAAGTCGTACCATAAAATCCTGTTACCACCTTGGAATTATTATGGCCTAGAGCTCGAGAAGATTGCACACTGCACACACATACTAATCAGCTTACCTGTTAGATCCTTGATATGATTCTAATTAGAATTGCTTTTTTTTTCTCCCTCTCAAATGCAAATTTTGAGAAATTGGGGAATATTCATGGACAGCTCAAATTTTGAGCTCTGAAAATAAAGGCATGGCTAAAGGCTTCACTCTCAAACTTGGCCAGTAAAAGTGGCTTCCAAAGTATGAACTTGCTTTTCTTTTTTCTTTCAAGATAAACATGAAAATAAACAAAAATCAAGACTTAACAGAGTAAAAAAAAAAAAAGGGAGAATTAATCTGGTCGATGAAGGTTGTAGCCCTTAATTACATGTTGTTATCCTTAATTAAGGTTTCATTATTGTTGATAGGGGATCATTTATTCTCAATCTGATTCAAAAAGTAATCATTTCTCCTCAATCAGTGATATTCGTAGACCACTACAAATTAAGAGCATGTCCTCATAATTAATACACAGTGAAAAGTAAGACAAAGCACCCATATTCTCCTTTTAGACGTTGTTTCATGCTATCAGCACCACAACTAACCCATCCTGGTGTAAAAATTCTAAGAAAACCATTGCGAAACTCTTCTTTCATGCCCTCACAACTGCTAACATGCTGGTCCACCATCCCCATGCCGCATATAATACATCCTCTCTAGCTGCAAAACCTATTGCTGTCTCATCAAAGACCTCTCACATCGACCTGTCGTATCTAAAAAGCAGCCCACTCACATCAACCTGTTTTGTCTGCAAAGCAACCCAGCCCAGTGCCCCAGTCCAACCAGTATCATCGGCGAGCGACCGTCTTCTTCCTATCCTTAGGCACTTTTTTTTTTAATTGTGGATGGTAAAAAGATAGGATCAGGTTCTGATCATGTTGATGTTGTGGTAACATCATATCCAAATCCTCTGCAACTTAATCATCTGAAAGCTAATGTTTTTTTGAAGCCACTACATGATTGGATATTGGCTCAAACATTCAAATAAGATATACGCCTTTTATTTTATTTTTTTATTATATTATTATTATTTTTTTACAAGGGTGGTACCTAAGGTTTTTGACCCAATCCCCCCCTCCCCGTCTAAGAAATGGGGTTACATGTGTAGGCTCAATTAGGATCCGGTAGGGCTGTCAAAGGGCCGGGCTGGGCCGGGCCTGGGGTTGTCCTAACCCTACCCTCAATATATGCAAGGCCGGGTTTGAGAGGGCCGAAGCCCTCGAAGGGCTTTCACTATCTAAGCCCTTGCCCAACCCTCGAGGGCTAGGGCAGGGCACAGGGCTTCAAAACAAGAAAATTATTTTTTAATATTGTTATCAAAATTTGAGTGTGATCGAGCATTATCTTGTCTAACCTCAATTGCAAATAAACTATTAAAAAAACATCCGTTATCTTGTCTAATTTCAATTGCAAATGAACCATTAAGAAAACATCGGGAGAATATAAGTAATCTCTAAAAACTTTCTTTTTATTGGATAAAGTCATATATGCTTTGGTGACTTGGGTTGGGTTTTAGACATATGAATTTATTTATTTTGACAAAGAAGGAAAATTGTTAAAGAGTACGATCTATTTAACACCTTTAATATGACTTTCATATGAATTTCTAGAAATGAAATCATTTCGGCAGTGTCTTATCTTTGAGAGTTGTAAATCATTTACACTCACATACCTTTTTTCAATTGACATTATTTTTAATTAAACACTAATCTGACTCTCACGCATTCTTGGATTTCAGTCACAAAAATAAATGTACTTAAAACATACTATTAGTTTAAACTTTTAAGAATTGAGAGTTATAATTATCTAATTAAAAGGATGTTTGGATCACCCCATATCCTTAAAGTTCCATGTACATACAAACTAACTCTATGAATTGGTTGACATCCCAAGCAACTCTATAGAGGAAAAAGTGTATCATTATTAATAGAAATGAGTACACTCCCTTTTGCACTAACAATAATTTATAAAAATAATATAAAATGCCTAAATAAGAAGAAATAAAACTAAAAGAAAGGGATTAGAAGCAACCGTGGAACACATATTGATTATGTATTAAGTACAATACATAACTTAAATAATTAAATATAGATGAAATGAACCAAGTATGTATGTATGTATGAGTTTTTAGGACATTTTTTAATGGGTAAGTGAGTATGAAATTGCCTTCATATCTCCCATATTGCTACAAAGTGACTATGATAAGGGCATTTTAGTATATATATATATGTATATATTATATATAAAATAAATAAAAGTAAGAGGGCCGGGGCCGGGCTAGTACTGTCCAAGCCCGGTCCTCAAATCTCAAGGAGTGAAAAAAATTGTCCAAGCCTAGTCTTAGGGCTTTTCATTAGAAACAAAAGCCCTCATTTTGAGGGCTTTTTGATGGCCGGGCCGGGCCCCCTTTCTCAGGGCCAAATTGACAGGCCTTGGATCCGGCCTATTTATTAATGAAATTGGAAATGTCAGAGTGCACCCAATAAAAAAGTTAAGAGGGTCAACCTAAACCTTAAGAGGATGAGTTAAACTCACTAGATTCATTGCAGGTAAGATTGGAAGTAGTCAGGTGCAAGTTAGGTATGGGAGGTGGCAATAATCGATGCAAACTGCAACCAAAGGTGAAGACATTGCCTGATATTCCTATGGATCGAGTTGTGCGGAGTCTAAGCCAAATTTGGTCTATTGGGTTGGCCAACCCGGGCTTTTTTAGGTAATTGTACCGGGGCTTTTTTAGGGGTTAAGAAAGCGGAGATTATATATGATGTAATCTGAAACCATAGACTCCTTGAGAGTGGTGAGAGCTCTCTCCCCTATCGGTGTCTATGATTGCCAAACCATGTGGGACTAAATAAGAAAAGTCAAGCTTCTTTTCCATGGATGTAGGTGCTCTTGCCAAACCACGTATATCTATGCATGTGATTTTCTATCTTCTTTTATGTGGTTTACTTGATTGTCGATCGTAGGTTTTCGCTCTTCCACATACATGCACACAGCAAGTGCGTCAAAGCCATAACAAATTTTAGCTTCACCTATAATGTGATTTCTATAATTTCTCGGTGCTTCATAATTGCAAAGATATGTTGCAATTATTTGCTATGGCATTAATTCCATGGGCTTGTTTGTTTTCACTAAAATGCATAGGAGCCAAATACATATACCTCATACCTGATAGTTGAAAATAATGATCAAATGTGAATTTTAAAAGTGAGCAGCAAATGAAGGGTTACTTGGAAATGAACTACTACAGTTATGGTTTTTTTTTTTTTTTTAATTCATTTCCCATTTTTTTAATTTTATTCCTCCAAAAAGAAGGGTTACTTGATGCTCATTTTAAAAAATTCACAGCTGATCTTTATTTTTAACTACTTATGATATGAATTCTATTTATTATAATGCAAACAAACAGACCCCAAGTGTGGATTGATGCCATTGCAGTCAAAGATTTAATTTGTGTGAAGGGATTGGATTGATCATAAGGTCGACCCTTCTTATTTTCATGTAACAAAAGCGACCCAAAAAAGGGTTCTTCAGTAGAACCTGGGCCCATTCCCCAGGTGGGCCCCATCAAGTTGTCCCTCAACAAAATATGGTCAGGGGCACATGAACATTCCCCTCTCTCCCTCTCTCTCTCTCTCCCTCTCTCTCTCTCTGTATATGTGTGTGAAGTCCCTCTTTGTTATTTGGTCATGGGGACCATGTTGAATTAATCTGATATTTTGAATTAATCTGATATTTTGAACCCGCCCCCTCCCTTATATATGTGTGTGTGAAATTCCAAAAAATGCTTGTCCCTCTTTTTTATTTGGTCATGGGGACCATGTCCCTCCAACGGAATAGTCACAAGTCCAAGTTTGACACTCATCTAACTTTTTCTTACAATCGGATTGAAATCATAATAAAATGATGCCTCTAAATTATTAATCTTAGGGCCATATGGGTCAAAAGATTAGGATAATCTTAAGGACTCAAGATTTTATACATAGGTAGGCCTCATATAGATCTTTTCATCCAATGGACTTCCATGATCATCATGCATCCTAATAGGCCCAAGTAGGAGGGGCGCGCCGTGTAGAGCTGATATGCTTACAATGGTGATTATACCTCGGGCACAACCAGTTCATATATCTGGAATTTGGAGTCAGGATCATTTCCTTACTCATACATTGACTTGGGTCAGGACCTCCATTAAGTGGCGAACTTATTGAAGTCATATCTGGATCCAGTCTCCCATTTGGGTCCTGGTCCAACCATGGTTCTGAAGTCCCAGGTCACAAGCTCCAGTCTTGGTAATCCTGTGTTCTCTTGAAGCCTAGTACCAAAGCCCACCAGTGAAAATATGTTGGGTCAAGTCAGTTTTAGCAAAGTTAATAATTGAGCCTTTTAGAAGTCTAGGAAGCAGTGGAGCTTGAAGCTCAAAATTAAGCATGATGCCAGCCAGTGTCCCACCCGACAAAACTACAATGGATAGTTGGGGCAGTACCAAAAGATATCAAACTGATCCACCAATCCTAGCCATGTAAACTTAACAAATAAATAAGGAGAGAGTCAGTATGACTCATCTGGTTAAGACCAATGACACTCACAGCAACCCCATTTAATTGATGGGCTAATCGGCCATCAAGTCTAAATGCAAACCTGACCTTTTAAACTCAAGGCCATTGATAGCCAGACCCATTCACACTAGGGCAATAATCTTGGGAAATAATGCACCTGGTTTGGTTTCAAATATTGGGATATATTAAGCTTGCAATTAAAATGCACATATGACCAATCCCAATTTATAAAGGGGCTTTGGACCTTAACTGGATAGGTCCATCAAAACTGACCCAAATTTGAACAATATACAGGATCATTAGGCCGGATGCTTGTGTTCTAGTAATTTGAAAATCACAGAATTTTATGGAGATTTTTCTTGGATGCGTGAGATTGTTGGTTGGTCCATGCCCTTGTCCAAAACTTACTCATCTTAGTCCATTTTGTATTGGGTCTACTATTGTGGTCCATAATCCATATGTCGGGCCATTTAACTGCAAGCCCATCAGCGGTGATACACCCATCTCTGGTGTAAGCCTTTATTGAGTTATATCATCCTCAACTCTATCTAGAGGACAGCATCCTGGAGTGTAGAGTTTATTTCAACTTGGACTGGGCCAAACCCAAATCTAGTGGACCAGCTAAATGGAAGTGCAATTTGCGCTGGTTTTGTTAGTGTTCATGCTTGGTCTATGGTGTGGAATTTGAAACCCTAGTAGAATTTCGTCCAGCGGCAAGTTGGTTATTGTTGTATTTAATTTATTTAGGGGTTTTGACCGTATGCTTACCTATAGAGATGGATTTTCCCTCATGCTTTACCAAAATCTGGATATTGTCCATAGGTATTCGAATAGGTTTTTATGAATTGAAATATCCTTGACTGTGCGATATTGCCTATAATTATGAAGTATGTGATATCACATAGATATATTCCTTTTTGTTTTTAAACCCACTTTGGAGTTGGTAGAATGGCATAAGGCATGGGTTTGCTCTCCACATCTTGTGTTTAAAACTGTCCTGAAGTTGCTTGATTTGCATTTGTGTGGGTTTAATAAGTAGCTATTTATAGGGAGATGGAACCCTAGTTTCGGTTGAATCAGAGTCAATGTTGACCCACCTGGGACTATCATAATCACTTCTCTTGCTCTAGATTGTGAAATTTTCTCCATGATGACACTGGCAACTTCAGGAGAAAATTTCGCCTCGTAAATAATCATTTCCTATCAATTGGGACATTATGCATTGACCTCTAGTTTCTTCTTGGTAAATAAATAAACTTTTTTCCAAACAAAAAAAAAAAAAACAGCGAATTAATTGACTTAAAGCACCATTAGATTTCTAGGAATTTAGAAAAAATTCACGCTAACGAAAACATCAAAATATCTAGAACTATAGACTTAATTGACCAATCCCTTTTCCCCTTAATAGCCTTCTTCACTAGTTCAAGAGGATCCGAAGAGCACCAAAATTCTTTCTAACCCTTGAGCTATAGCCAAAGTTATTGTTTTGAGGATTGGTCTCACTTTAGCTTTCTTTGAAGCAAAATAGTCTAGGGCCTTTTTAAATAAACCTGCACAGCTTTTACCATTGAAAAAGGAATACATTTCCAAAAGCAGCTTTTCTGGTGCATGATAATTAAAACATCTAAAAAGATATTGGTGTAATTAAAGAGAAGCCAAATCCCAATTAAGGCGAACCCAACAAAACCCAATCTTAATTTTTTTTTATTGGTATCCCAACTTAGGGGCTAGGACCCAATAGAGCCCCCCACAAGTGGGATGATGAGAGCACACCAACCCCGCAAGGTCTCCAACAATCCCCCCATCACCATGATGCTCCCACGACTCGAACCGATGACCTGGCTTTGATACCACTTGTAGGAACGTACACCCCTTGAGCTACCATTTCGACAAAAACTAATTGGTGATGGAAGAGGCACAACTTAAGGTTTTAAAGTCTTGGCATTTGAAATCACACCGGCAAATCTATTTTTAGAGCCGTCACTTGAGGGAGCAGCATTGTGGACTCTGGGTGATGTTCTGCAAGGGGGAGCACACCAACCCCAAAAGGTCTCCCACAATCTACCTACCGGTTATCATTAGATCAACCGTAAATGTCTTCGATCCAATGAGAGATATCTCAAACCAATAGGGGAAAATAATATAAAAGTGCAAGAATGCTTTATTGAAAATATAAAAAACTCCCTAACAATGAATGGGTCGTTCCATACAAGTGCATATATATATTTTGTTGCCAATCGTACAAAAACTATTGAAGCACAACGACTCATCTACAATTTCAAATAAATATGAAAATTTGTTTCTAGAGACCTAACATAATCAAACCAAATCAACGATATGTTCTAAAAAAAAAAACCTATGCTTCAAATCTGGCCTCCCCACTCCTTGCATATGTGAGCTGCTATTACCTTGCATGTGTGAATTGTGTCTTGTCGCACGTGCGAGTTCCCATTAGTGGTGAAGCTAGGATTCTTCCAGAAGGGGTAAGCAATAGATGACTAACAATAGGTAGAATAAAGATTTTTTATAGAGGCGATCAATAATATTTTTTTGATTTTTTTGTTTTTAACTTATCATTTAAAAATATTTTTTTTTCAAGGTTTTATACTTATATCTAAAAAGATCATAGATTTAAAAGCACCCCAATATTATTAAAATATAATTATTTAAAACTTCGAGGACAATTAAAATATAAAAATAATAGGACAATTATAATGAATGTAAATTGCTCAAAATAATCCTTTACTACTTGTTTTAGGAGTGAGAGTTGTATCTCACTCTAATCAAAGTAGGGCTATATCGGATTGATGAAGTGTAAACCAATCTACCCATAAATAATTTATAAAAATCTGTAGTTAATTGGTTATTTGTGATCATTTAATGGGCCATTAACCAATGCTATCAAAAGGCAAACAGTCAATTATTCTTGTTAATTAGAATGATACGTCCTCTTCTTAAGTGGACTTTTGCCAAGTTTTATTCTAATAGAAGTTGGTCCCATCATAAGATTGGGCGTATATCATATTTTTAAATGTAAATACAGTGGGAATCAATTTCTATTTCAATCCAAAGGATACCAATAAGCCAAAATCCAACTAGTTCTAAAGAAATGATCATCTCAAAGTGAGAAACCACTCTTTGGAGATAAAAAACTCTCCTTAAAACATGGAGATGATTTATTTGTTTTTTTTTTTTTGAAAGTAGGAAAGGACGAAAGTATCCTCAAAGTTTTTTTTTTTTAAATTCTCTCTTTTTTTTAGAAGTACAAGATAATGAGGGGCAAAATTGTGAAAAAGCCAATAGGCCAACAAACTTTGCATGTGTTCTAGACAAATAACGAAATCAAGGAAGGGCAATTGCCCTTGCATGTGTGACTCTAACAGGGTCCAGCCCCTTAGCTGGGATACTATAAAAAAAAGTGAATCTCGAAACATATTAAATCCTCTTAGAAAAGGCTTTTCCTAATCAAAGATGGAGAAAAAATAATTAGAAAGTGAGAACAGATTTGTGTGTTTGAATTTAATAGGCCTCATTTCGCAATTAATTAATTCAAAGTCAAAGTCTCCTTTGGTCACGCTTTTTGAAAAAATTACTTAAAAGAACCGATACAAGAGGAAAAAATTACTTAAAAGAACCGATACAAGGGGAATATGAATTTAAGAATGGCTCCTTATCGAGTGGTAAGGAGCATCGGTTTTTACTAGGCTGCTTGGGGTTCGAATCCCGAGTACGTCACCTTTCCCGCTTGTTCATACTCATTTCCCACTTGTGTGGGTTTTCTTCCGGCTCTCTCTTGGGTCCCGCCTAGAAAAAAGTTAAAAGAAAAAGAATTGGGTGGGGGGAATAGGAATTTGACATGCTTCCTTGTAATAGCCATGGCCCCCACATTTAGACCTAATGGACCAGCTACATGGCTGAGATGGGTATCATGAACTGATCCAAATGGCTCACTAGTACTTTTTTTTCATAAATAATTCATAGCAGTTACAATTTGCATTCACTTTCCCGATTCATCCATTCTTATTGATTGAGCCCTTATATAGATGGATCAAAATCCCTTGTGAATTTGATAAAAATCGGTCCAACTATTTAGGGCCTGATTTACCAAATTATTAGGGCCTGATTTACCATATGAGTTCCATATGAGTCATAAGAACTAGGCCATCTGCTCCTATGTCAAATATGAAGCACATCCCTCCTATCCTTCAATTTGCACCATGGGAAAGTGGGGTCCTCCTAAGTAGTAAGATTTGTAGTAAGAGCTTATTAGGGGGATGGGAGCATAACATGCTCTTCCCTAACATAATAGATTGGATCAGGCTTAAACCTTTACCATTTGGAGAGCATAACACGCAATGGACATTAGACATGGACACACTTTTAGGGCCTATTTCTTTATTGAAAATCCTGACAGAAATTCAATATGTTGGAGATTCTTGGACATGATAGAACATCTTAACCCCTGACAGTTACAAATGTCATGTTTTTTTACAAGCATTTCAGAATTTCAACCACATCAAAGGTCTTAAATGGCCTATGAAATTCAGAAATTCCAGCTCATTTGCCTTTTGGTACAATTTCTAAATGCTCAAGTACGAGTGAACATTCAGGAATCCCACTATGTCTGGAAATTCAGGAATCCCCCAAATATAAATTCTTTGAATTCTAGAAAAGAAAGAGGCCCTTAGCTCTTCTCTTTTAGCTCCTTAATAGAAATGCATTAGCTTAAAAAAAAAAAACTCAAGCCAAGCTTGATGAGCCCATACTCAAGCTTACCCACCTAAGTTTCATCCCCTAGGTTAACTCGTTAAGTAGTGCCCTTTCTACTGTTTGAAATCATTGAAGACCATTATTAGCTGTAATTGTTTGAATTGTTGTCAATCTTTTGATTAGGTACTAAAAGGAAGTTCAACATCAAACAGATGGAATATTTGTATTAATGGTGGACCCATCAAATGACTAAAGGTCTACAAACTGAACTCTCAAGTGTAATGTCAAAAGTTGGTTTCAAGGTTTCAAGGATCAGACAATTAGCTGAGGGCCATGCCAAGCTAATTTCTAGGTCTGCGAACTGGATCTCCTCTAGATATTAGGCCCAATAAATAAATAGTCTGGAGTTGGATCCTTGGTCCGGGTCTGACCAATTTGCAACCCCACTTGTAAATGTGTTGCATTTGCAGTGTGCTGTATGCCTGTATGTCAAACTTATATTGGATTTTCATATTTACAATATAAATGGATCTAGAGCAAGCTATCATGAAAGTCAAATAAAAAACAATTGGATACCATTAAATCAATATGAGAAGGATCAACAGATAGAGCTTTGGCCAGAGTCTTGATCTAGTATCTATTTTCTACTCACAAAAATCTCAGAAAGTTGATAGAATGATTGGGCGTGAATATCAAGAGGAATTTTCATTCAAATCTCTAATTGGAAATTGCAATAAACTTCTAACTTGATTGCTTGTTTGATGAGATAGCTAGATGAAATAAGAATAATAGGATCCAATTTAAACACTAAAATAAAAATAAATTGGTAAAGACATATATGACCAAGTGGTTTTAGATAGGCCACACATCAACTTGGCTAATAAACTGGAATAGGACAAATGGACATGGGAGTCTACATACATTAACACTATGACCTGACCATAGTTTTAAAACTCTATTTTGACTTGTCCAAATCTTGGTGAGTGGTCTTCACTGTTGTAGATAATTGAGTTGGTGGAGCCGTATGGTTCTGATTGATTAACCACTCGTACTCAAAATCTGGTAGAATGCCATTGGATTTTCAAAGTAGAACATTCAAACCCATTCCATCATTTATCTAGATCTCTTTTCTGTTCTCTTAACTTTTACTTCTAATTCACTATCGCTGGGCCTATCACACCACTAATCTTAATAACCACATAAACATTTTTACCAAAAGAAAAAGGAAAAAGAAAGAACCACGTACATAAACATGGAGCCAACAGGACATGAAATTGGCCCATCCCAGACAAATGCGACTGTTTGCCACTGGGTATATGCAGTATGCGCGCCCTTTCAGTACTTGGTAAAACCAAAAGCCTTTGTCACTTCGTTTTTACCAGGGACAACTCCAAGAGACTTTGAGTCATGTCACAATATCACATATAGGCAGGCTCTCTTTCTCTCTCACACATACACAGACGGGCGTACAGCTCATTGGCATGTGCCAATGTCTCTAGCCTTCGCACAAATAGACCACTAGCAACGAATACTACAGAAACAGATAAGCACTAGAGGGAGAGGGAGAGGGAGAGGGGAACTAATTGATTTTGATATCTACTTTATCAAAATTCTAGAAAGATAGTTAATAGAAGGTACTTTTTTGTTATATATATTAATCCCATATGAGTTACAAGTAAGTAAGGTTAAGACTTGCATGGTTGGTGGGCAACCCCTGTCAGCCAAGCTGCCAGGGATCAGTCCCTCCTAAGCGAAAAAAAAAAAAAAAAAAAAGGGGACTTGCTGCATCGAAACTCACTGTTCATGATTTGAGGAATGCGCTCAATGTCAATGATGGTTATTTCCTACGGGTACGGTAGGATGAGGCCATTTTTCTAGTTTACTCCTTTATTTATTGCCATCGTCATCACCAAGGCCTTATCCCATCAACGAGGGTTGGTTAAAGGACTTTCAATTTGTTATCAATAATTAATAACTACTAAGTTGATTAGATAAAAACAATGAGGAATTACCCAAAAAAACAATTCAGATATCCATTGCACCAAAAAGGCCTCAATAGATTTTACGTAACAAAACCGGCTCTCCTGCCAAAATTTATTCTTCTTTCTTTTTCAATGAGCGATGATATGGGCAAATGATTCTGTCAAGCGACGATATTGTGGCCCACTGTATTGTTTGTAAGATATAATCGTCTAGGTCGGGCGACAATATCGCCGCACAATAGAATTGATTATATAGTTATGTAGTTATGTGATTGTGTGTAGCAAATGCAAACATTATAATTTTTTTTCATTTACAATATCCTCCATGCCAACCTACGTTAGTTTCTCTGTCGACAAATGCAAATATTATAAAAATCATTCATCTTTCACAACAAAAAATGAGTAACGGTTTATAAGTATATTTCCACTATTTAAGAAAAAAAAATACAACTTATTTACATTCCTTGAATATCAATTGAAGTGACCAAAACTATAATAGATAAGAATATTGAAAGAAATTTGAAATATGAGTTTCATACTCTTAGAGTATGCATTAGAAGCTGCATATGAAACAATCTCAAAACTTCAAGATGTAAAGCTCCATTTAAGCACAATAAAGAAAGGGGAAGAACTATAGTGCAAAAAAAGAGAGGCTGAACGCGCAAAACAAGTGAGTAAATACCGAATCAACTCAATTTCAAGTTGCAATAATTCTCACATCACATGAAGCAATCAAATAAACACTTGATCCAATCAATCACATGCTCATCCAGGAATCACCCATAAGGCCCTACTCAAATGAAAAGAAAGCATGAGATAAAACATGAAGTTAAAGTGTCCCTATTCCTAGACTTTGAGAAGCTTTGTATGAATTGGGTTTGAGAGGTTTAAGGAAGGCTAGGGTTTTGAATGAGAAGATGGTTTTGGTGGTGGTGGTGGTGTCGGTGAGAGAGAAGGAGGGTTTTTTAAGGAATAGAGTAGAAGTTGGGTTTTGGAATAAGGTGGGGGTAGAGATGGAGAGAGAGAAGGACATGTATGTGTGATTTATTGTTGGGAGAATGAAGGGTTTAATGGCGGGGGAAAGAAAGAGGGGATGATAGAGTGGAAGTGGGCATGTGGAGAAGAGGATCAATCACCTATGAGAGAGAGAGAGAGAGAGAGAGAGAGAGAGGAACACCGAAATTGTAGGAGAGGAGAAGAAATATAAAAATGGGTTTCGCGCCCATAGTAGTCTGCAGAAGAGCGCGCTCACCTCATATACAGGAAAAAAGAAAAAAACAAGAAAGACCTACTCTGGTTTCAAAATATCTATTGGGGCCTTTTTCATTTAGGGGTCATCTAGGGTGATTTTTTGCATAAATTCCTCAAAAATAATAGTTTTTTTTCAAGTACCCACCATAAGAGAAGTATAAGATTCTAGAAAACTTAATCTACTTTTCTATTAGTTTTACACCTTTTCCTCACTGGATTGACATGCAGGTTCATGTCGTTTAAAGCCTCCTAGTGGTAGCTGGATGGGTTTGGTCGAGGCTCTGATTTATTTGGTGTTACTCTTGCTATGGTCATACTAGGTTGAAAGTGAATTCATTTTGTATAGAAGGGTTCCATGCTCTTTCCTTGGGGGTTTGTTAATATATTCTTATTTTAAAAATATTATTTATTCTCAAAATAAGATATTATTTCTCAAACAAGAGAGCATAAACACAAGCTATATTGCATCTCCCCCTCAAGCTAGAGAGTGGTCTAAAGATAACCCCATTTTATAACTGATAAACCAAGTGACCAAAGCACCAACAAAAACCCTCTTGTAGACAAAACGATACCCGAATTCAATAACCTTGCTTCACTAGAAAAAAATTGGGGTTTAAAGATGACACAAATTTGTCCCAAAATGTACATATTTCGTCACCGAAACTAATTAAGACGAAAATTTTTCGTCATCTGTTTTGTTGCCAAAGCCTTGTCGCTAAAAGGTATTGGAGACGGAAAAAAAATTCGTCATTGAAAAAGATAAATTTGTGACGATTTTTTTTTCTCCAATACACTCTGTTGGAAACATCCTTGTAAGTAATTTTTTTCGTCACCAATACACTCTGTTGGAAACATACTTGTAAGTAATTAGTGACAAAATATTTTGTCATTAAAGGAAGAAATTAGAGACAAAAATATTTTGTCATAAATATAAGAAATAGAGACGAAATAATCTTGTCGCGCTTAATATAAAGTATGTCACAGCCCTGCCCAACTCAAGGACTTCCCAGGAGGTCACCCATCTTAATACTGCTCCCGCCCGAGCACACTTAACTTTGGAGTTTTTACGATTTCCGGGGTGGCACGGTTTTAGAAGGCATCATGTTAAATTAATACGGGGTTTAACTTATAAGCCCATGGTCAGGACTTGGATATTTTCGATGCGGGCTAACGGAGACTCACCGTTTGAAGCCCGTGGTTGACACGTTACTCCCCGTGGTTAACGGTACTGCCCGGACCAAGATCTCACATTCTCCCCCAATAGAAATAGAGTCGTCCTCGACTTGATACCAACTGTCACAGTCCCGCCCAACTCAACATGAAATTGTCCGCTTTGGCCCACGTGCACGTGAGAGGACTTCCCAAGAGGTCACCCATCTTAGTATTGCTCCTTCCCGAGCTCGCTTAACTTCAGAGTTCTTACAATTTCTGGGGCCACACGATTTTAAAAGGCCTCATGCTAAGTTAATACGGGGTTTGACTTATAAGCCCAAGGTCAGGACTTGGATATTTCCGATGCGGGCTAACGGAGACCACCGTTTGAAGCCCGTGGTTGACACGCTACGCCCCGAGGTTAAGGGTACCGCCCGGACCAAGTTCTCAAAGTAGCAGAGACTGAGAGAGGTAAAGTGTACCTGGCGGTGGCGGACTCCTGGATGGAGGATGATGGACGCAAATGATGGTGATTGGTGATGGTGGCCACGTCTAGTAGAGATGAGAGGGATCACTGATCAGGGATGGGTCTGCACTGCGTGTGTTGATGGAGAGTGATAATGATTGATTGGGGCCAATGGGCCATGGGGTTGCTGCCTGAGACAATGGGTGAGAGATGTTGGAAAAGGGTTTTGGAAAATGGGGAAAATGGTTCTTCTCTCCTCTTCTAAAAAAGGATTTTGGAAAAGGGGGAAAATGGTTTTGGAAAAGAGAGACCGGGATAGATGGAGGGACAAAGGGGGAAATGTGTTTTGGAAAAGGGGCGTTGGATTGGGAGGGGGGTGGGGATGGACGTTAGGGCCTGGGGGGCCCATTTTAGTAATTTTAAAGGCTTTTCCAAAGCAATACTTGTAAGAGAGGAATAGGCTCAAGTGCAAATGAAATTGGCGCCTTGATTTTGTTGGCCGAAATATTTTCGTCTTCCATAACTTATCCTTATTAGTGACGAATTGCATTTATCACAAAAATAAATTATATTTTGTGACAAAAATGTTCGTCTCCAATGAGCTAAAATAATTCGCGCCAACGCAAATGAAATTAGCGCCTTATTTTGGTGACCAAATATTTTTGTCTTCCATAACTTATCCTTAATAGTGACGAATTATGTTCATCACAAAAAAATTATATTTTGTGACAAAAATGTTCGGCTCTAATGAGTTAAAATAATTCGCGCCAAAGCAAATGAAATTGGCGCCTTATTTTGGTAACGAAATATGTTCGTCTTCCATAACTTATCCTTATTGGTGACGAATTACGTTCGTCGCAAAAACAAATTATATTTTGTGACAAAAATGTCCGTCTCCAATGAGCTAAAATAATTCGTGCCAACGCAAATGAAATTGGCGCCTTATTTTGGTGACCAAATATTTTTGTCTTCCATAACTTATCCTTATTAGTGACGAATTACGTTCGTCACAAAAACAAATTATATTTTGTGACAAAAATGTTCGTCTCCAATGAGCTAAAATAATTCGCGCCAAAGCAAATGAAATTGGCGCCTTATTTTGGTGACCAAATATGTTCATCTTCCATAACTTATCCTAATTGGTGATGAATTACGTTTGTCGCAAATAAAAAAAAATTTGTGACAACAATGTTCGTCTCCAATGAGCTAAAATAATTGGCGCCAACGGAAATGAAGTTGACGCCTTATTTTTGCAGACGAAATTTTGTTTTCGTCTCCTATACTTTTGAAAAAAATGAAAACAAACGACAAAATTTATATTTCGTCCTCCTTGGGTGTTCTTTTAAGACAAAAAAAAAATTCGTCATCAAATTTCGTCACAACAACCTAGTTTTCTTGTAGTGCTTCTAGCATGAAAAACTGAATATGCCAACATATAAATTGTACTCATCACAAAATAAGGTAGATGGTGAAGGGAGACAGGTGTTAACCATTAGTTTCTTGTGCATTAAAGCACATTGTCTTCTGTCTTCTTTATTTTATTAGAGTCCCACATCTACTGTGGAGAACTATTAGAGAGGCTGCTGCAAGTTTTGTGATCTTGAGATTCGAGCTTCTTTATCTATTCAAGTGCACGGGTGGTGGAGATCATCCGATTGGGAAGTCGTCTTATCCTACGAGTCCATTGCACTTGTGAGGGGGTGAAATATACCCAAAAAAAGCCTCTCTCTGTCTCTCTCTTTAAAGTTAAACTTTGAATTAAGCAGAAAAATAGAGCTACAAAATGAAAGCCCCCCAGAAGAAGACCAGGCTAAATAGCCTTCCGAAGTAGGAAGCAATGGAGCCAAAAAGCTTAAAACGAATTGAGAGGAGAAAGGGGAAAAAGAAAAAAAAATACAACAACGGGGACTTCAAAACTGCCCTATACTACACTAGAAAGCTAAAAAAGTTTAACTCAGCAGTGAGAGTATGAGGTTCTAAACTTGATTCAATTTCAAACTTGCACAGAGAGTTGCCATCCCTCTCAAACAATCCATGAAGATGAGCTTTACTCTCTCTGAAGAGGGCTTCCTTGAGTAGTGCTTGGAGTCATTTCGGATGAACCATAAAACGAAGATGGGATGGAAGAAAATTGATGCTGTACTATTTCTTCCTAAGACATCTTTGCTTTTAGCTAAAGTGTCCCAAATGGCTGAAGCAGAGAGTTGGGGGGAGGACTGAACACCGTAAGGACTTAGAATCCAATTCCATAGTTGATTGGCCAATTTACAAGAGAAAAAGAGGTGCTTGTCTGATTCCTCTCGACTAAAGCAATTTTCTCCACTAAAGAAAGTCTCTTCAAAGACGCAATTCAACTGCCAATTGTTCGGCTATTTCTTTTCTTTATTATTAAATTTAATATTTTTAATTTATTTTCAATTTTTTCAAAAATATTTTCCATCAGCTTTGAAAGATTTCTTATTTTTGCAAATTAATCATTTATAAATTAATATGATTGCTCGGAAATACTATCCTAAGGTGCTCAACTTTGAGGGCCAACATGTCAAAATGTGCCAGATGAAGATGGAATACCTCCTCAAAGTTATAAAAACCCTATATGTGCTATCGACCGACTGTCTCAAACCATATGGAGATGGGCCCACTGGTACATATCAAAATGATCGATGGAAATATGATGATTTTGATTGTAGAAATGAAATATTAAATCATTTAGGTAATTCCTTATATGGCGTATTTTCAAATTTTAAAATAGCTAAGAAATTATGGGAAGCCTTAATAAAAGAATATGCCATCGAAGATGCGGGTACCAAAAAATAAGCAATTAAACAATTCCTGGATTTTTAAATGGAAGAAGGAAAATATGTGATAGCACAAATTGGAGATTTTCAAAAGATAATTCTTGAAGTCTAAAATGAGGGAATGGACTTACCCGAACAATTTGTAGTTGGCAATACCATTCATAAACTCCCACCATCGTGGAAGGATTTTGGGATCACATTAAAATATAGAAAGAAAGAAATTAAATTGTAAGATCTCAAAGTCCGATTCATATTAATCCAGGAAGATTATGTTATTAAGGTCAACGTCCACCCTTGCTCCTAAGCGGTCAAAATTGTGGTCAAGCCCTCACCCTCACCATAAAACTATTGTTGTGTCATTTTCTATTACCAATTGGTTTTGGGATAAGTGATAGCTCAATAGGATGTAAGATCCTACAAGTGGTATCAGAGCTTGGTAGGTCGGGTGTTCGAGTTACGAGACATGCGTTTTGCGAGTTCGGGTGGTGAAGCTCTCGCCCTCACCATAAAACTATTGTTGTACCGTACCTACAGAAAAGTGAATAAAGGGAAAAAAATCAAGTTAGCTTCACAGAAGAAACTTTTGTGGTGGTAGTGACATCATAGGTGAATCTAGTCAGAAATTGTAGAGACTGGTGGGTTGCACGTGCAACCCATCACATTTGTTGTGACAAGTGCGTTCGTCTCCTACGAGCGGAGAACTTTACATGGGAACGACCAAAGTAATTGGTCCAAAGAAAGTAATTTTACACCTCTCATTCGGAAAGTCTTTGACTTTGACGAAAGTGCTTCATGTGCCCGAAGTGCAAAAGAATTTGGTCTCCGATTCAGTGTTAAGCAAAAATGGATTTAAGTTGGTATTTGAACCAAATAAATTTGTAATTACAAAAAATTGATTTTTTGTAGGAAAATGTTACATTTCTTGAAATGAATGTAAATTCATTTGTTAATAAGAATGCTTGTACTTCTGCTTATATGTTATTTCTCCTGACTTATTACATGATAGATTAGGACATCTGAATTACTCATCTTGGAAAAATATGATGGATTTAGGTTTAATTTCTAAAATTGATTTTAAATCCAACTCTTGTGAAATTTATGTTCGGTTTAATTTTTTTAGAAAACCTTTCAAAAGTGTTAAATGATGTTCTGAAATACTAGGCCTAATTCATAGTGATATTTGTGAACTAAATAATATCATCACTAGAGGTGGTAAGAAATATTTTATTACTTTTACTAATGTGTATTCTAAATTTCTCTATGTCTACTTACTTAAAAATAAGTTTGAGGGTCTCAAAAAATTTAATCCTTTCAGAATTGAAGTTGAAAATCAATTAGGAAAAAAATTAAAATCTTGAGTTTTGATAGAGGAGGTGAATACTTGTCCAATGGTTTTGTAGAGACCTGCAAAACGCTAGGAATAGTTCATGACGTTACAGCTCCATACTCCCCACAAAAAAATTTCTGTAGCCGAATGGAAAAATAGAACCTTAGTCGAGATGATGAACTCTATGTTATACAATTCTGGTTTACCCAAAGAACTTGCAAGGGGAAGCTCTTCTTGGAGCTTGTCATATACTATGTAGAATACCTTTTAAAAGGACCAATAAAACTACATATGAATTATGAAAAGGTATGACTCCTAACCTAAAATACCTAAAAGTGTGGGGGTGCTTAGCCTAGGTAGTTGTACTAGGCCCCAAAAGGACTAAACTTGGGACCTAAAATATAAGAGAGTGTGTTTATGGGATATGCATTGCATAGCAAGGCCTATGGATTCCTTGTACCTTTTGGATTAGATAAAGTCTCAATTATTGAGTCTATAGATGTTTTTCTCTTTGAAAATTATTTTCCTTTTCAACAAGTTTGATCTAGTACTAGTAGTAATGATAGTAGACCGGCCCCCTTATGATTATGAACCCGAGGACCTAGTGGATGTTGAACCCCATGGAAGTAAGAGGCTTAGGGCTTGTTTGGCAAATCTTATCTTTACGAAACAGATCTGTATGATATAGATCTATTTCAAATGGAGCGGTTTGAAATTGATGTTTTACAAATAGACTGTTTGGTAAGACATAGATATTTTAAAAATAGACTGTTTGGTAAGACACGTGTAAAAATAGATCTAATAGTCTAGGCATTTTACAAATATCTCAAGATCTGTGATCATCCAACGGTTGAAATTTTATCTCAAACACGTGTTCCACATTTTAATGACTATAGGCGGTTTGGATCTTCATTTAGTAGCTCAGAATAATTTAGAATTCATAAGAACCGGAATGACAATAAGTAATATGAAAGAGAGAGCTTGTTTACATCTAATGATTCATGCTTTTTAACAAATATCTCAATATCTATAATGAGTTAACACCTTAAACTTGATCCCATAGCTATTTGTAGATTTCCAAAGAGGATGGATGGTTCAAATCTTGATTGTGGGGCCCACAATGTTCGGAATATTACATCAAATGGCTCACGGTTTTTTGTAAATATCTCGAGATTAGAGAAAGATCAACGGCTGAAATTTGAACACGTGGTCGTGTTGGGCCTTCTTCATATTTCTAACGGCTTGGATCATGATTGTGGATCCCATAAATAAATAAAAAATAAAAAACCGGACTGTCCTAAGAGGACGTCCATAACACTGTAGCACCTAATGTCTACCCGCTTCAGACCACAATGTCAGATTGGATTCTGCTACTTTTTGGGACTTCATGAAACAGACACAATTTGTCTTAATGCCATATGAAATGGACACAGTAAAAACTCATACCAAACATGCTGAAACCGGATTCAATCCATTTTAAGACAATAAGAGGGGAAAAGTAGACATGCCAAACTGAACCTTAGAAAGGAATCTACTTTTGTTCCTAATTTTCTTACATATACTTTAGAAAATGACCCCACTTCTTATCAAGCGGTCATGAAACCTCCTAATGCTGCTTTTTGGAAAGATGACCTTAATAGTGAAATTGAGTATATCTTAGCAAATCATACATGGGAACTTATTGATCTTCCTCCGAGTACTAGGCCTTTAGTTTGCCAATGGATATCCAAAAAGAACCTAAGGACTGATACGTCAATTGAAGATTTTAAAGATAAACTGGTGGCAAAAGGATTCAAACAAAAGGAAGGAGTTGATTATTTTGATACTTATGCATGCACCTGTAACCATGATCATGACCATCGGAGTCTTCATAGCCATAGCTTCTATTCACAATATGGTCATTGATCAAATGGATGTAAAAACAACGTTCCTAAATGGTAATTTGTAAGAAGGAACTTATATGGAGGAACCCAAAGGATTCATTATAGTGGGAAAATAAAATAAAGTTTGTAGACTGATCAAATCTCTTTATTGCCTTAAACAAGCTCCTAAGCAGTGACATATGAGAAATTTGACCGAGTTTTCAGATCTGATGGTTTTAAAATAAATGAGTCGAATAAATGTGCTTATTATGAACATGTTGATAGTTCCTGCATTATTATTTAATTTCAGTAAAGGACAATAAGAAATTCCTTTGTTCTAAGTTTGACAGGAAAGACATGGGTGAGATTGATGTGATCCTAGAAATAAAGATTCATTAACACTTTGAAGGGATTGTTCTATCTCAATCTCATTATATAAAAAAAGTCCTTCAGTTATTTAATATGTTTGGAGTGAACTGTGTGTCCACTAAATTTGATCCAAGTGTCAAATTATTTAAGAACAAGGGAGATAGTGTATCTCAATTAGATTACTCTAAAACTATTGGATGCTTAATGTATATCATGAACCATACTAGACCTAGCATATCATATGTAGTAAGTAAATTGAGCAAGTACACAAGCATGGGGTGGAAATGTTTTTTTTTTTTTTTTTTTTTTTTGGGGGGGGGGGGGGGGGGGGGTGTGGTGTTTGGTTTAAATTATTTAGCCACCCCAATGTAAATGAATGACCCCTCCATCTATGAGGAATATAGTTAACATAACTTTGATTCTTAAAAAAAGAAAACAAAATCATAACTGATTTTGGAAAAAAAAATAGAATGAAGAAACAAGTGAAAAGAAGGAAAGAATAACAAGTGAGAAAGGAATGATGAGAAGATTTTGTAACTTGTCTAACTTGCCTACCTAAAATCGTGATAAGAGCTGTCTAACTTGCCTCCTAAGATCGTGATAAGAGCTGTCTAACTTGCCTCCTAAGATTGTGATTGAAGAGAGGTAGAGAGGATACTAGGTTGGCTCCTAAGATCGTGATTGAGGAGAGGTAGAGAGGAGACTATGTTGGAGATTTTGTCCCCCCCCCCGAAAGAAAAAAAATCCTGTGAGCACTGGATGGTTCACTACAAGAAATTTGGGGTTTAAGGACAACACAAATTTGTCTCAAAATGTACATATTTCGCCACCAAAACTAATTGAGACGAAAATTTTTCGTCATCCGTTTCGTTGCCAAAGCCTTATCGCTAAAAGGTATTGGTGACGAAAAAAGAATTCGTCATTGAAAAAGATAAATTTGTGCCAATTTTTTTTGTCTCCAATACACTCTGTTGGAAACAAGTAATTTTTTTTCGTCTCCAATACACTATGTTGGAAACATAATTGTATGTAATTAGTGACAAAATATTTTGTCATTAAAGGAAGAAATTAGAGACAAAAATATTTTGTCATAAATATAAGAAATAGAGACGAAAAAATTTTGTCGCATTTACCCCGCCCAACTCAAGGACTTCCCAGGAGGTCACCCATCCTAGCACTGCTCCCGCCCGAGCATGCTTAATTTCGGAGTTCTTACGATTTTTGGAGCCGCACGATTTTAGAAGACTACATGCTAAGTTAATACGGGGTTTGACTTATAAGTCATGGTCAAGACTTGGATATTTCCGATGCGGGCTAACGGGAGACTCATCGTTTGAAGCTGGTGGTTGACACGCTACACCCCGTGATTAAGCCGTGATTAAGAGTATCGCCCGGACCAAGATCTCACATTCTCCCCCACTAGAAATAGAGTTGTCCTCGGCTCTGATACCAACTGTCACAGCCCCGCCCAACTTAGCATGAAATTGTCCGCTTTGGCCCACGTGTACGTGCGAGGACTTCCTAGGAGGTCACCCATCCTAGTACTGCTCCCGCCCGAGCACGCTTAACTTCAGAGTTCTTACAATTTCCGAGGCCGCACGGTTTTAAAAAGCCTCATGCTAAGTTAATACGGGGTTTAACTTATAAGCCCATGGTCAGGACTTGGATATTTCCAATGCGGGCTATCGTAGACTCGCCGTTTGAAGCCCGTGATTTACACGCTACGCCCAGTTGTTAAGGGTACCTCCCGGACCAAGATCTCACATTCTCCCCCACTGGAAATAGAGTTGTCCTCGGCTCTGATACCAACCGTCACAGCCCCGCCCAACTCAGCATGAAATTGTCCGCTTTGGCCCACGTGCATGCACGAGGACTTCCCAGGAGGTCACCCATCCTAATACTGCTCCTGCCCGAGCACGCTTAACTTCGAAGTTCTTACGATTTCCGGGGACGCATGGTTTTAAAAAGCCTCATGCTAAGTGAATACGGGGTTTGACTTATAAGCCCAAGGTTAGGACTTGGATATTTCTGATGCGGGCTAACGGAGACTCACCGTTTGAAGCCCGTGGTTGACATGTTACTCCCCGTGGTTAAGGGTACCACCCGGACCAAGTTCTGACAGTAGTAGAGACTGAGAGAGGTAGGTGTACCTGGCGGTGGTGGACTCTTGGATGGAGGATGATGGGCACAGATGATGGTGATTGGTGATGGTGGCTGCATCTGGGAATTCTAGGCGAGAGAGACTGAGAGAAATAGAGATGAGAGGGATCACTGATCAGGGATGGGCCTGCACTGCGTGTGTTGATTGAGGGTGATGATGATTGATGGGGGCCAATAATGGGCCATGGGGCTGTTGCTTGAGACGATGGGTGGGAGATGTTGGAAAAGGGTTTTGGAAAATGGGGAAAAGGGTTCTTCTCTCCTCTTCTGGAAAAGGGTTTTGGAAAAGGGGGAAAAGGGTTTTGGAAAAGAGAGACCGGGATAGATGGAGGGACAAAGGGGGAAATGGGTTTTGGAAAAGGCGCGTTGGATTGGGGTGGGGGGGGGATGGACGTTAGGGCCTTGGGGGGCCCATTTTAGTCATTTTAAAGGCTTTTCCAAAGCAATACTTATAAGAGAGGAATAGGTTCAAGTGCGAACGAAATTGGTGCCACTGCAAATGAAATTGGCGCCTTATTTTGGTGACCAAATATTTTCGTTTTCCATAACTTATCCTTAATAGTGACGAATTATGTTCGTCACAAAAACAAATTATATTTTGTGAAATTTTTTTTTGTCTCCAATGAGCTAAAATAATTCGCGCCAAAGCAAATGAAATTGGCGTCTTATTTTGGTGGCGAAATATGTTCGTTGTCTATAACTTATCCTTATTGGTGACGAATTACGTTCGTCGCAAAAACGAATTATATTTTGTGACAAAAATTTTCGTCTCCAATGAGCTAAAATAATTCGTGCCCGTAAATGAAATTGGCACCTTATTCTAGTGACGAAATATTTTCGTCTTCCATAACTTATCCTTATTAGTGATAAATTAAGTTCGTCACAAAAACAAATTATATTTTGCGACAAAAATGTTCGTCTCCAATGAGCTAAAATAATCCGGCCCAAAGCAAATGAAATTGGTGCCTTATTTTGGTGACGAAATATGTTCGTCTTCCATGACTTATCCTTATTGGTGACGAATTACGTTCGTCGCAAAAAAAAATTATATTTTGTGACAACAATTTTCGTCTCTAATGAGCTAAAATAATTGGCGTCAACACAAAACAAGTTGGCGCCATATTTTTGTAGACGAAATTTTGTTTTCGTCTCCTATACTTTTGAAAAAAATGAAAACAGACGACAAAATTTATATTTCGTCCCCTTTGGGTGTTCTTTTAAGACAAAAAAAAATTAGTCATCAGATTTCGTCGCAACAGCTTAAATTTCTTGTAGTGGTTGTTATCCGGGTTTTAAAGACTCGATGGAAACCATGCATTGACTATGGTTTACATTATGAAAGATATCTTGTTGTACTAGAAGGGTATTGTGATGCTAACTAGGTATCGGGTTCTGAAGAATAAGTCTACGAGAGATTATGTGTTTACATTAGGAAATGCAACCGTCTCTAAGAAAATCTAAGAATCAATCTTGTATATCCCAATACACAATGGACTCGGAGATTATTGGCATTACTTAAACCAGAAAAGAAACAAAATAGTTAAAGAACCTATTGATCGACATTCCCTTGTGGAATAAGTCGGTTCCAGCCATCTCTCTCCACAATGACTCAAAGTCAACAATTGATAAGGTTAACAATAAAACCTATAATGGTAATCCAGATCTACGTCCGAAGGATAATTTTTTGAGACAATTACTCAAGCAAGGGGTAATTGCGAATTTTTTTTGTAAGATCGATGGACAATTTAGCCGATCCACTAACTAAAGGACTTGCTAGAAATTGAGCAATATTAACATCGAGGGGAATGAGACTTAAGCCTAAGAAGGATAAGTCACCAATAATTGATACCGAACCCATTTGATTGAGGATCCCATGGGACGGGTACAATGGGATAAATGAAGTCATATATGGATGATAAAGTAAGAATATTTCAAAACTCTCACTTGTGTATATAAATGAAAGATTTTAAAAAAATGCATCACCTCTCACCCTTAGTGAAGGAGTGTACCGGTTAACGACAACGACGATGTTGGTTGTAGAGGCAGCGACGACAATGGTGGTGGTGATGACAGTGATAATGATTGTGGTGAAGATGGTAGTGGGGGTGGTGGTGATGATGGCGATGATAATGAATGTGTTGATGATGGTGGTGATAACAGTGTCCCACCATGTTATATCATAAAGGAAAGTTGACTCGAATCAAAGTTATTCCTACCATTAGATTCATGAAGTTTAAAGCATATGATTTAAATTTGTTTTTGTATTTTGTCCATGTTTAGTAGCCTTGATCATATTATGGTGGGCCATGAGACTAATTGGAATGATATTTTCCTTAATGATAGAATAAAGTGGAGAAATGAATTTGGGTAATTTGGATTTCATCTAATGGTCACATTGATGATGTTGATGTTGGAAGTAGATGGGCCTCGTGAATAGGTATTCAAAACTTTTAACCCACTTAAAGCTGGGATCAAATACTCATAAGGCCAAAAAATCAATCCCAAGATCTAAAACCCTAATCTCATGCATTAAGATCAAAGATCTATCAAGAAGATAGATCAAGAAAAACAAACAAGCACTTTTAACCTTCGGAGCTTGGTTGCGCTCAAATCGAGAACTTGAATAATTGAACTCTACGAAAACCATTTTCGCAGATTTGATCTCCTTTGCCTTTGTGTTTTTCCATAGAATGACCTTCTTGTAGAGAACTTTCCAAAGATTAAAAGATGAGTTACCATTCCTCTAATATATCATGCTACTAAGGCAACCAGAGTATGTAGAGACATACATACTACTACCTGCAACAGGCAGGTGAAAGCAAAATGGGTAAAAAAGAATTAGATTAAAAGAATAACAAATATATATATATATGAAATCCCACAGGCTGGGTCAATGAAATGAGTGAAGACTAGAAAATTAGCTGGAAAACGTCTAAAGCAAAGTAGCTAGAAAACTAAGATAGAGTGATGCCATGAAATCTTTTCTCATCTGGGGCCTACCTGGGGATGGCGAGTGTTCAACATGGTTCAATGAATTCTCTCTTTTTCACCAAATAGGAAGTCTTCTAGTTTAGTGGCTTTGATTACTGTAAGTATTTTTTATGTTGGCTAATTCATGGGTTGGACAAAACTCAGGGTTTATTGAGTTGTATTTTCTAATTTATTTAGAATGGACTGTGGTTGTGTTGTTGGAAGAGTTGAACTGAAGAAAAGAAAACACCGGGCGAATCACCGAGGTCAGATCGATTAGAGGGCTGACATGTGCCAGTTATTTCTAGGCCTAGAAATTTGGGGTTATAAATAGGGTATTGCTCTCAACCCTAGAACACACCTCTCTCTAAATCTGAGTAAGAGATATCTTAGAGAGAATTATTGTCTAGAGTCATAGAGAGATTCTTCTGAAGGGCTTCTCTAGAAGGCTATGGTTTCTTCTACTCTCTTGTAGAAGATAGTTCATCTTCGCTGACAAGGTGCGAGGAGATCTTGAAAGGAGAACGGTGCACGGTGGATGTTGTCTCAGAGGAAGTTGTGAAAGTACAACTACAGTCCTTAGGTCGAGGTGCAGACTGAGGTAAATGAGCTATGAGTATATCCTGTAACTGTTCATGAGTTCTTGATTTCTAGTTCGTGGTTTTTCTCCCTTGATAGGGTTTCCACGCTAAATATTATGTCTGGCGTTTTGTGGTGTGTTGATTGGTTAAATTAAAACTAGTATCCATTCTGGTAACTCCCAGAACTTTGAATTGGTATTAGAGTGGGTTACATTATTTTATTGTGTTGATCCATATTTTGCTAAATTAGTAAAGGAGTTGTGAGTGTATCTTGTAACTGTTTGTGAGTTTTTGAATTCTGGTTCGTGGTTTTTCTCCTTGGAAAGAGTTTTCATGTTAAATATTGTGTCTGGCATTTTGTGGTGTATTTATTGATTAAATTAGAACCAGTATCCATTCTGGTAACCCCCAGAACTTTCAATTGGTATCAAATCGGGTTACACTATTTTATTGTGTTGATTCATATTTTGCTAGAATAGATAACTACCGTGAAGGCACTTCAACAAATAAGCCTATGATCTGCTAGATGGTGCTAATTTTGCTTATTGGAAAGCCAGAATGGTTGCTTTTATAAAAGCATAGCTATGAAAGTTTGAAAATCTATTGTGAAAGACAATTTCTTGCCCACTGTCACTACTGATGGGTTAACCAGTCTTAAATCTGAAGAACATTGGACTAAGGATGAAGAATTGACAGTCACTTGCAACTCTAGGGCTTTGAATACTACTTTTGATGGAGTTAGCATGTTTGAGTTTCGTGGAATTTCTATATACAGTTCTGCAAAAAAAAGCTTGAGATGTTCTGCAGACTATACAAGTAGGGACTGATACTGTGAAACTGTCCAAACGTCAGAAATTGTATACAGCGTTCAAAATCTTCAAGATGGAATATGAAGAAATCTTTGATGAGTTCAATTCGAAGCTGAATGTAATTGTGAATGATACATTTACTTTGGGAGAGCCGATTCCTAAAAATAGAATTGTAAAAAAAGATTTTACGGTCTTTTCTGTCACAGCCCCGCCCAACTCAGAATGAAATTGTCCGCTTTGGCCCACGTGCACGAGCGGGGACTTCCCAAGAGGTCACCTATCCTAGTACTACTCCCACCCAAACACGCTTAACTTTAGTGTTCTTACAGTTTTCTGGGCCGCAAGTTTTTAAAAGGCCTCATGCTAAATTAATACGAGGTTTGACTTATAAGCTCAGGGCTAGGACTTAGATATTTCTGATGCCGGCTAACAAAGACTCACCATTTGAAGCCCGTGGTTGACACGCTACCCCGTGGTTAAGGGTGCCGCCCGTACCAAGTTTTCACATTCCCCCCCGTCGGAAATTGAGCCGTCCTCGACTCTGATACCAACTTTCACAGCCCCGCCCAACTTAGCATGAAATTGTCCGCTTTGACCCACGTGCATGCGCGAGGTCACCCATCCTAGTACTGCTCCCGCTCGAGCACGCTTAACTTCGAAGTTCTAACGATTTCTAGGGCCGCACGTTTTTGAAAGGCCTCATGTTAAATTAATATGGGGTTTGACTTATAAGCCCAGGGCTAAGACTTGAATATTTCTGATGCGGGCTAACGGAGACTCACCGTTTGAAGCCCGTGGTTGACACGCTATGCCCCGTGGTTAAGGGTGCCACCAGGACCAAGTTCTCACATCTTCTAGAAAGGTTTGATGCAAATGTTGTGGCCGTAGAAGAGAATAAAAATATGAATATTCTCAAAGCTGAGGAGTTGGCTAGCAACCTTTAGACTTTGGTTGAAGTAAACCTAAGGACTAGTGATAAATCAAAATCCAAAAGTGTTCCTTTGAAAGCCTGCAAAGAATCATTCAAAAAAAAAATGCTAGTGATTTTGATTTTGAGGAGATAGATCCCCAAGATGATGTTCAGTTTATGAAGCAATTCCAGGTGTCTATGAGATTTGAAAATCCCTAAAAATTATGTAAAGAATAAATCTTCTAAGGGGATTCAGTGTTATGAGTGTTATAATTATGGACATATTGCTAGTGACTGTGCTAACAAAAAACGAAAAAGGAAGGCTTTCAATTTAACTTGGGATGAGTCTGAGAAGCCTGAAGCTAGCAAAGAAAAATTCATGGCAACTTTAGTTTTTGCTACTCCGCCAGTTTCTTCTGATGACGGGACTGATCAAGATGTTAGTGAGTTAGAGATAAAATATGATTGGAAAGCTGAATATCAGTTATAATTTATGAAGACCATGAAGATGCTAAAGATGAATGAAAAAGTAGCTATAAGCTGAAAAGAATTTGAAGAGAAGAATACTTAATTAAAAGTTGAATTGTCAGAAGCTCTTACAAAAGTGAGTCACTTAGAGGCAGAAAATAACAGTTTGGCAGATAAATTGACTGCTGAAGCACAGAAGTGTGATTTACTTGATCACGATACGAAGGCCTTGAAAAATGAAAATATCAATTTGCAAGGAAGACTCAAGATGGTTATTTCTGAGTTGGATACTTCCAATGCTTCACTAAACAGGATGAATATTCAGTTTAAAAAGCTTGATGACATCTTGTGCAGACAAAAGGCAAAAACAGACATGCATGTCATTGGCTACGTTGATGGGGCATTTACATTAAAAGACAAGATACTAACTGTTTTATTAAAAATTCAGTTGTTACTAATCCTACTCCTACTGTTCATGTTACAAACACAGCTACTAAGAAGAAGAATGTGTTACGTCATGAACGTATACCCACTTATTATCATTGTGAAATTAAAGGACACATTCGACCCCATTGCAATAAGATGCGAAAGTTACCAAATCAAATGCAATAGAAAACACAGAAGACTGAGCTAAAAATGAACCAAATCTATATGGGTCATGAAAGAAGACCTATCTTCTGCATTGGTATACACTTTGCTGAAATGTCTGAATATGCAAATGTGCATACCAAAACTTCATCACCCCTGCTCTGCAAGATCAAGCTCCCACCCCGATGCTGATTTGAAGATCATATTGAGCGGGGGCTGTAGAATCCAGATTGACAGAGGCTATTTGGAGATAATTGTTTGTCAATTATGGACAAAAGGGCGAGAATAATGAAGCTAGGGGGAGAAAACAAGCAAAGATCTACATGTGCTAAATTTGGTGCTGAATTTTTTTTTTTTGAAAGTTCAATGTATTTTGGGTTATTATTTTAAGTAGATCATTTGTATTGTCTTAGGGAGTTTTGTCCATGAATTGCTAAAGGAGAAAAGGGGGGGGGGGGGATAATAAGTATTTTTATGTAGGCTAATTCATGGGTTGGACAAAACTCAAGGTCCATTGAGTTGTATTTTCTAATTTATTTAGAATAGACTGTGGTTGTGTTGCCGGAAGAGCTAAACCGAAGAAAAGACAAAACCAGGCAAATCACTGAGGTCCGTTGATAGTTCATCTTGACTGGCAATGTACGAGGAGATCAAGTAAGGAGAACGATGCATGGTGAATGTCGTGTCAATGGATTTTGTGCAAAAACAACTACAGTCCTTAGGTCGAGTTACAGACTAAGGTAAATGAGCTGTGAGTATATCTTGTAACTGTTCGTGAGTTTTGGATTTCTAGTTCGTGGTTTTTTTTCCTAGATAGGGTTTCCACGCTAAATATTGTGTCAGGCCTTTTGTAGTGTGTTGATTGGTTGAATTAGAACTAATATCCAATCGGAGTGCAGCTGGCGTCTTCATGCTACCTATGCGGCAACCACCAAGAGACTTCATATAGTATGTTCTTCCTCTGCCCTTTTGCCTTGAACTTCTGGGCATGGTTAGAAGCTAAAGGCAATATCACCTCTACTCCTTGCTCTGCTGCTAGCAAATGAAGCTCCTTTTCTGCCAACTCCTGTTACAAAGCAAAAAAGGGCCTAGGAGCTCTCTTCTTAGTAGCCATCTTCAGCTTATGGAAGGTCGGAAACCGGGCAATTTTCAACAATCTAAAGCCTTCCCTTGACACTACAATCATCTTCTTCTTGGCTGAAGCTCCCCAATCACTTGGTTAAATGTCATCTTCCTTTAATAGCCCCACCCTTGAAGCTTTCTTTTCTCCATGTAATCAGCCATCTCCTAACCTAAGATAACGTGTGCTATATTTTCTTTTGGTCTTCTTGTTTCTTGTTTTGCTTTCTCTTTGTAGTTTCCCCCTTCCCCTATTAATTCAATTTGCAACTTAGCAAAAAAAAAAAAAAAAAAAAAACTAGTATCCATTTTGGTAACCCTCAGTACTTTCAATTACCCCATCCAAACAAGTTTCGGGCAATGGTCCACGTGTCAGTTGGCTGCTCAAGAGATGAAACAAGCCCAACAATGCAAGGAGAACCTTTGGTGGTCACCCCCTTCTTATTCCTTATCAACTATTTCAGAAATAAAAGATAAGGGTCCAGGACTGCGATGGATGGGTCATCATCTAAAAATCGTTGTTGTTGGACAATAATAACCATTTAATTAGAAGATGTTGCGGGAAAAAATGGACAGTTTTGAAATTTCATTTGTATGTTCACTGAACCTTCATTATATTGTTATCAAGGAAAATGGAGAGGTCCATTTGGAAGGCAGAGGGTGGCATATTCCTTTGACCAGATGCTTTGGATATGGTGAAAGAGAGAAGTAGAGAACCCACCCAAATTTTTTAAAATGACAACGAGAAAACTAGATGTTGATATGAAAAATAAAAGTAAAAAGACATGACTTTCACTAGATTAACATTTTATTGAAGGAAATTATTGTAAGGAGAAACAATCAGTTAGCCAATTTATACTAAGTTTGAGTTGCCCAATATTTTTATTTGTTTGGTATTGTTCGTGACTGATTGAACTTGTTGGATTTCATTTGGGACTCTCATAATAGATTGAACTAGTTGGATTTCATTTGGGACTCTCGTAATATGCTTATGCTCATATTGAACATATTGAATGTGTATCCTACTCTAAAATGGCATTCCTTTAGACTGGCTTTTGTTTGAAGAGCAATTAGGCAAACAGGTAACAGGAGTATCTTCGTATAGTATAAGGTGGTGTAGGATTAATAGATCATTGTGATGTGGCTAGGACCCTTTCATTTTAGGCCCCCAAGATTAACAGTCGCCTATGTTGCTCATTCCAAGAGAGCAGAATTATGGGCAGGTTTGGTCCTTGGAGGGATCACATAGGGAGACTGTTCAAAAGCCTCAAAGAATACAAAATTAATTTCCTAGCCACCAAACCTCAAAACATCCTCCAAAATCTCTCTGTAGTGGAGTTAGGCATTAAATCATTAGACCCTTCAAGCATTTTTATTTCAAACCCTACCAAAAAGCATTAGAGAAGTCTCCACAAAAAACGAAATATCTTTCAGCTGCACCATTTCCACCCAAGAACTCAAATAAACGACAAAAAGTCATGGTCCACACCTTCTCTAGCCTAGTGCTGTAAATGCCTACACTTGCTTGGATTGGATGCAATATTCTTCAAGCACTAGTGAATCGTTCACGCACGACACTCCATCCATGAAGATAGGACGCTTTATGAGCTTATATATTGGGTACCAACGGCAGACCATTGTCACTCCTTTTGAACGGTAATAAAGCTTTCTTCCATGAAACATAGGTAGGTGAATGTTAGCAGTGTTCCTTCATTCCACTTGAAGCCCTTAAACTTTAGTGCAAATGAAAATCACAAACAGGGGTTACTTTGCATCGTGCAGGAAATTACATGGCATTGCTTGTGATTATGAGCTGTTGATGGGCCATCAAAGGCAAGTAGTACTCCCCATGACTATGCTCTTGTTACTTGAGGTTTAGTTGTATTCTTAGATCTTTGAGTGGAGTTGCCCATATGAAAGAAAGTTTTGGTCCTTTTTATAATGAGGTAGTTGTTGGATTGATAAATTTCTGCAGGGTTATCCGGAAGCTCTCTTTTGTTTTAGTTTATTTTTCTTGATCTAATGATTCTTTGCTTACCAAAAAGAAAAAAATACCCTTCATTATTATTTCCCAAAGATACATCTTTTTGATGGGTAGCTATATGATCTCCATACATATCTTCTTTATAATGTTGCTAGCACTGCACCATTTCTCTCTCTCTCTCTCTCTCTCTCTCTCTCTCTCTCTCTCTCTCTCTCTCTCGGTCTGTCTGGTTTTTTTACAAGTCGTGTGAATCTATGCTTGACCTCGTTGCCAGGCGAAGAATGCCTCCTCATCCATTTTTTTTGAGAAATCTGTACCTTCTCATAACCACATGGAGGATCCAGGTACTGATTGCATCTGAAGGATGAAATTCATCTTTTCTGAGCTGAAATGGGTATGTTTAAGAGTACTAGCTGGGACGTAATTATGGATTCAGAAATGAATGTTATTTATTAGAAAGGTTTATCAACTAATCACTCGATGATTTCTACAAGAACGAAAAAAAACCCACAGTAGGAGTTGTCAGTTGTAGAAGCATCCCAAGATCAGAAGGGTTACTATGAACATGCCAATGAGAAATTTCATTAGAGACAGAACCAATACCACGATAGAAGTTTCTACAGCCGAAATCCAAAATTTCAACAACTAGTTCATTAGATCTACTCCTCATTTTTTGTTGTTGACTTTATTAGCCTTGTATGCCTCCCAATGAGAGATTTCACTAGCGACTGTACCTGAAACCACATAATTGAAGTGTCAAACAGCCCAAATCCAAAACTTCAACTAGTTCTTTAGATAAAACCTTTAAGGCTCTTTACTGTATTTTTTTTTTAACGCTAATAGCCTTGTATTCATCTATTAATGTTTTAACAAAGCGTGTGTTTCTAAGTTGTGTGTGAGTCAGGTGTAGTGGTGCTGTGAAAGTGAGACCTCACTAAGACACCATGAGTGTGCCATGGTCTGGGGTACACGTTTTCCACAATTTATATTGATTGTCCGTTAGATAGTTAAAGGTAACTTAGGGCGATTTTGAGGGAGAGGTAGGTTTCCTTCCATTTCCTTTTCTTGGGAACTAACAACCCCATGAACGGTTCCGATCACCATTAGCCTCTATAGCATTAAACATGGGTCGAGCAAGACCATGTTAAGATCTTATTAGGCACTAGCCCAACCCATTAAAATTTTTTGGGTATTTGACATATCATCTCCCCTTAAAGCCTAACCCTGCGTCTTAAATTTCTTTACTAAAAATCTATTAACTTCAGACTCCGGTACACTTTTTTTTTTACTTTTCTGCCCATGATCTAATGATATCATAGAAGTTTTAAAAGTTATGATATTATGGGATTCAAATATTAAAAGTTGAAAATTTTGTACAATAAAAAGCGTAGATAGACCGTCTTTTGATTTGAATCTGGATCTTATGATATCATGGGATGATATCATTTGATTTAGGATAGAAAAGTAAAAAAAAAATGATGGAGCAGAGTGAAACTGACTCTAGTGATAATAATAGGTTTTTAATTATAAAATTAAAAAAATAGGATTTAAGGAGAATTAATATGTCAAATCTCTAAAAACTTACTATGTTTATAAAAATTAAAATAAAATTACACGTAAAATTATTTAATAACAACAACAACAACAAAGTTGTTACGCACATCCCGACCTGATCCAGAGAACAATGGCCTCATCCCAACCTCTCCTAATCTTTAGCACTAGCCACTATGGGCCTTAAACATAAAAAACCCAGTAGCACATTAGATCGGGAACATATCAGTTTAGCGGCCCACATGGCCCATGTGTCTTGAACAATGAATTAATACATAGCCACTGATTCAAAATTGTGGAGATGGCATCATCTAGGCAGTCATTTCACAACCATAAGTTGGAAACCCAAGGTTAAAACCCAGAGAGTACGACAGGTGGGTAACGTATCTCAACACTGTTACAGACACGTGAGATTTTACTGACCAAAATTACAATTGATTAAGGACTAAAAGGAGATTACTCTTATGGGGTGTGTTTTTACCCTGTTGAGGAGAGGACAAAGGTCATGAAAAAGGATAGAGCGGGAAGTCTATTGGAAGAAGAAAACAAAAAAAAAACAAAGGGATTTGGGGATAGGTCTGTGCAAAGAGCAAGCGACTAATCACTGGCCGACAGAGCCTTTTGGAATTTGTTTGGTTGGTACGATGGAGAGAGAGAGAGAGAGAGTGAGCGTCTCTTTGGCTCCTTTTGTGTTTTTTCTCTCTCATACATGATGGGTGATGATTGATGGGAAGTGTTAAAGTTGCTAGTGTTGCACGAAAATATAAAAAAGCTGGTTTTGACTGCTCAATTGCATGTCATATCATGTACGTTCACGTACTAGAGTGGGATGAGTGGCCACGTGTAGGCGGAGGATATTGTACTAATAGCTACTCCGTTTTCTTCCGGAAGATAAATCCCGAGATCTTTTCATACTTTTTACTAGATTTCCGCCGGATTTTCATAAATCCTGTCCATGAATGAAAAAAAAAAAAAAAAGAATCTGATGATGGGAAATTGAGCCGGTAGTTTATACAGTAGATAGTTTGAATTTTAAGAATTATTACCAGCAATGAAGGCCTTTGCTGGGGAAAAAAATGAAAATATATTTAAAGTTAGGGATGTACTAATCTATCCTAGGTTAGGATCACTATCTGTGCTGTGGGTTTATATCATTATCTATGGTATGAGTTCGTTTTTCTCTAATACTATATCTTTCTTAGATCTTTTTTTCAAATCTATGGATGGTTGGGAATTATGAGGGATGGGTGTTTACATAAGATTATTATAATGGCCCAACACCTCTGCGCGTAATATCTTTTGGTACTATATAATTGGATGCCATTTATTGGGGGATGGGTGTTAATGGTTTCCATTGTTTCTTAAATGGGCCCCATCAAATAACACCACTTGATTTGGGTTTTGATTTGCAGAGTCCTAATTTTTAGAAGCCAATAACTCTGGAATTAGGAAGAGTTAGGATTTTTAAGGATATCGAAGATTTAAGATTGGGATGATGATATGGTTTGAGAAACTTAAAGAGATAAATGAGGAGAACATATATAAGAATTGTAGATGAAAATCAAGAGTTGCACATGAACAGATAAAGAGTATGCTTAGGTGGTAGTTTTTGGAGAGTTGACGTGGAGACGCTGGGGTTGGGAGTGCTGACGTTGCACCCTTCAGAACCACCTCCCTATTGCTTATATGTGTGTGTATATAATTGGTTAATTATGAAACAATTGCACAGGAAAACATATGAATACGCTTCCTGCTTCAACTCTCACCCCTCACCGACTCATGGCAAGGTTGGTAATATATATATTTGCTCTTTTACCTTCTTATTAGAAATATTGCTAGAGGCGTTTGAAATCTTTTATAGTATCATCTATATTAGAACATATAGGAATTCATTGCAAATGAGCTCCACCGAAAAATAATTAAAGAAGCAAAGTTTGAATGATATAACATAAAGGTTAAAGAGGATTATAGATATAAGGTAGCAATGTTGATGAAACATTGACTTTCCTAGAATTTGATTTACTAGGGTCATATAAGGTAACCGTTCTAACCAATATCCTCCAAATGACATCACTTTTAATTGGAAAACTTAATAAATGAGAGGTGGAAAATTAATACTCAACCATCACCATAGTAAATCAAATCCTAAATGTCAAGTTCTATCCACATCTCCACCTATCACCTACTCGTTAGCCTCGTCTTAATGATCCTATGTGGGAACTCAATCAAACATGAATTCCTTGGAATTCATTCTATGTAAACAAATAACCAAAGAAATCGACCCCAAACTTTCTTTAATATTTGTAACCCTCGCGAGGTTGCACCTTCGCTGTACTTAATCCCACCGTTGCACTAAAATGGCAGCCCAACTTAGCTGCAACCCATACTTATACATCCTTTATCTCAATTCAAGCTTGACATCTTGCTTTAAAAAAATACCAAAATGTTATGCTCTATTCATAAATTATTTGAAAATGTGAATGGTCATCAAACCGATTTCTGCAATCATGATGAAAATAGCGGTTATGGCAAGTACAATAGCTAGTTTATACAATGCTACATACCTGGCTAGTGATACATAGCAACGTAGCTATGTGAGTTTTTTACGTGGTAAGAAAATTCAAATCCTGTGTGATAGCCAATTTTGTATTTTACTAGTGATTTTGAATCATATAAGTGTAAAGATGATTTTAGAAAAGACTATTGCAAAGAAGAAATAGAGAGAATAATACTTTAATTAAAATTTGCTACACGCTCAACTAGACTTTATGCTGTGGCAGAGATATTTTTAATATAGCGTGACAGTCGTATTTAGCAACCGATATTTTGTTCCATGCTCTACACATCCCCATTAGTCCTTTAACATAACCAAAACTATCATAAACCGTGCACGTTGTTCCATTTTATTCATTATATAGAAATTACTCCCTTGTATTTATTGATCAAGTACCATGTCTACCTCCAATTTCCCTCAGAATCCCAATTCTCCCAGCATTGAAAACCGTAACTAACCCATATGACCCCATAAATACCCTTATAATTGTCTCCGATACGGAGTTAGTACAAAACTTGAGACATGTGACAGTTTCTAGGATCCAAGAGCTTTAAACTATGTTGTACTAAAATCTAATGTTATGAACTGTAGCTTCACTGGGGATGTGTAATGAGCTGAAAAGTCCTATCAGGACTGAAGAACAAGAGTTTACTCTAAATGGGCTCATTCTAGTGCGGTAACTCTATAATTAATAGGGATAGAGAGATTGAGGAAGATGTTAAAAATAGGAAGAGCAAGATAGTTTAAATGTTGTGTTTAGCTCATAAGAGAAAAACAAATGCTAAAAATGAGTATGGAAGTTTTGGAGGCTATTTAGTTCTAATTTAATCAATCAATATGCAGCGGAAATATTCAAATAAACAAATATAGAAATAGCAATCTACCAATCACACCCCATAAGAAGGCAGGTACAATATTTAGTGTGGAAACCCTATGTAGAGAGAAAAACCACGAATCAAAAATCAATAACTCATGAACAATTACAAAATATACTCACAGCTCATTTCCCTCGATCTGTTCCTCGACCTAAGGACTGTAGTTGTTTTTGCCCAAAATTCATTGACACGACATTTACCGTGCATCGTCCTCCTTACTTGATCTCTTTATATCTTGCCAGTTAAAATAAATTATCTTCTATAAGAGAGTAGAAGCAACCATAACCTTCTAGAATAGTCCTTCAAAACAATCTCTCAATGGCTCTAAAAAATAATTCTCTCTCTATGATATCTCTTATTTAGATTAATGAGAGAGGTGGTCACTTTTAGGGTAGCGAGCAATACCCTATTTATAGCCCCAAATTTGTGCCTTAGACTTTTAACACAAATGAGACTCAAGTTGGAAAACAAAGTCTCAAAAGGAAACAAATTCGTATTAGTTTAGGAGACTTTCTCGAAATTCATGTGGCCATCCGATCAATTGGACAGAGGCTTCGATCAATCGGATAGGGAAATAATTGGGGGATGTCAACCATCCGATCGATTGGAAGGGGTGTTTTGCCCTGTTTTGCCCGGTCTTCTCTTTTCTTCAGTTCAGTTCTTCTGGTGACACAACCACAGTCTATTCTAAAATAAATTAGAAAAATACAATTCAATAGACATAGAGTTTTGTCCAACCCATGTCTTAGCCAATATAAAAAAATACTTACAGAGTATAGAAGAGAAAAGAATATAATTATGGATGTATGGTTAAACAAAAAAAGACAGTATTAGAAATGAGTGCATTGACGAGCATTACATTTAGGAAAAAGATTTATAGGTCATAATTTAAGAGGTACCATTTAATATAGTTTAGACATGACCAATGTAGGCCCACAATGATGTCGTGAGAAACACCTTCTTTTACGCAGGTTCCACGAGCCCTCAAAGAAAAGGTGTATGTTTAAGAGGCTATTAATGAAAATAGTAAAGACAGAGCTGGTGAATTGCAACTTACAGAAGAATTTCTTCCTAGAATAGAAGTGCTTTTAGAAAGGTGATTCATGTAGCTTACTCCACAAAATTTGGGACAAGGCTTTGATTGAGAGAGCAGCTTGGATAATGGAATTCATGTTGCCTACCTAACATATTTTGGGACAACGTTGTGATATATATAAATAGATATGGGGAAGTCTATCCAAAGCTAAAGCTTAGGAGGAAATTCCGTAAGTTTACGCTTGTGTGGCCCACCCTTGGTCCATCTAAATGGACCAAACACACAACCCTTTGAAGTGTACATGTCCACCAACTTTCGGTCATATTCAAATTTTGTTGGACCGTTGGATTGATTGTGTTCCAATCCAAATAGACTTTTGACTATTAAACTTTTGGAGTCCAGATGAAGATGGTAGAAATCATGGTTGTGGCTGATTTTTTCTTTGAAATGAGGGTTCTAGGGGTCATGTGTTTGAATCGACCAAAGGTGGGCCCCACAAACATGAGTTTACGAAATTTTCTCCTAAGCATGTGCTTAGGGGACCAAAGGGGAGTTTCTGCCCCCAATCTATTAGCAAATGATTTGTGAGTATTTTAAGAGATCTATCTGTATAGGAGAATATTTAGGAGAGTGTCTATATATATATATATATATGATACATTACTCATGCAAAAAAAAAAAAAAAAAAAAGGATTTTAGCATTCTGGTTTCAATGAAGGGCACTTCATTACTTTTAAAGCTCTGGTTAGATGTTTATGTTTCTGTAGACTTTTGCGGTCCCTCGAGTCCAAAGTTTGATTATTTACGCAAAACTTTCAAGCCTAAAAGCCTATGCATTGCATATTTGAACTTTCAAATACATCATAATTCTTATGGGACATTAAAGTCGTCTCAGAGATAAAATACGTTCTTTTGAAATTTCAGGCCGAAGGTTTCTGTTTTCTTAAGATTGTCTACTTGGGTTGGGTTTGGAGATAAACATACGATGATTTAATTCATTATCATAGGTGATCCCCATCCATTAAAAAGTTCCTTTTTCCAAGATAAAAAAGGATGGGCCTTCTCTTGAAAATTCTTCTTTTTCAAAGTTCGTGTTCATGATCATGGGGAGTAATAAGTCAAACTGCCATCATTTACCAAAATAAAAATCAAACTGACATACCAACGTGTCAGTGGTTGTCACCTTGCATTTAAAGTTCCATGCTTGGTTTGTGTGTTTTGAGATATTCACGGGCTGGATTTTCTTTGCTTAAAGAATTCTCCAAATCCTTCAAGTAAATAAGCCCATAACTTTAATTATTTTTATACCGTATACACTTGTTTGAGGTTGCTGAATCAAGAACAAAATCCATTCCCAGTCAAGACTTGAAAAACATTTAAATAGACATGTCTGAGTAGCCATTTAATGAAGTGAAAAAGTTATTTTACAGGTTCGCTTGCTGATTTTACAAACAAGCTTTCACAAATTGACGAATTTAAATAAGATTTGCCAACAGGACTAAACAACATATAACACGCTGACATGTTTTCATAGAACTTTGCATTTCTTGATATTAATTAAAATATTGAATAATTTCATCAACTTCTTGATCTATCTTTGAGTGAATCCAATTGGAACGAGCTACTTGCAGAAGCTTTCATGCATTTTCTTTCCAATGATCAAGTAGCTATGTCTTGTCTAGCTTTAATCCCCAAGTCTAAATCTCCAAACTCCCTAGCTGACTTCAGACCTATCAGCTTGTTGAATTTCTCCTACAAAATTCTCTCTAAAATTCTTTCCACCAGGTTCTCCACTATAATTCCCAACCTGATCTCACCCCACCAAGCTGCTTTCATCAAAGGTAGGAACATACAACACCACTCTAGCTTGGCTTTCGAATTATACCAGAAACTGAATTCCAAGTTTAACAAGGGTTCCCTCTGCCTTAAATTAGATATTTCCAAAGCTTTTGATAAGCTGGATTGGTCATTTCTCTTTTCTACTCTCCAGTTCTTCCATTTCTCTGATACTTGGATCTCTTTGATCAAAGAGTGCGTCTGCACATCTAAAGGCTCTGTGCTCCTTAACAGAATGCCCCATGGTTTCTGTAGCTCTTCTTGTGGCCTCAGACAGGGAGACCCTCTGTCTCCTTACCTCTTCATTTTAGCCGAAGAAATCTTGAGTCTTCACTTGCTAAGTCTCCAAAACCAAGGGCTCTTCCTTCCTCTCTCAAAGGTCCCTTCCACCCCTTGCTACTTGCTATATGCTGATGACATCCTCATTCTCATGAAAGGGGCAGCCTCTAGTGTCCTAATTCTTCAGGACCTCCTGGAGTCATACCAGTCCGCTGCTGGACAATTCTTTAACCTTCAAAAAAGCCGTCTATATCTTGGTAAATGCAGCTCGAGAAGAAAGAGAAGAATCAGTTCCATTCTTGGCATCCAAGAAGCTTCTACTCACCTTAAATACCTGGGTACCCCGATTTGCTTTGGGACTCCTAAAAGGAGCCACTTCCTCCCTCTTCTGGATGTTGTTCAATCCAAACTTTCTGCTTGGAAAGCAGAAACTTTGTCATTTGCAGGCCGTTTAATTCTTATTAAACATGTTATTTCTAGCCTCCCTATTCACCTGGTTGCGATCATCCCCCTGTCTGCTTCTTGCAGGCCGTTTAATTCTTATTAAACATGTTATTTCTAGCCTCCCTATTCACCTGGTTGCGATCATCCCCCTGCCTGCTTCAATTTGCAACGAGATTGAGAGACATATGAGGCGCTTCCTCTAGTCAGGTAATGCCCCCAATCATAAGATAAACTATGTCAGCTGGGCCACTGTCACCCTCCCTATGGCTGAAGGTGGCTTGGGTATTAGGAAAATAGCAGAAGTTAACTTAGCGTCCTTCATCAAGCTTGGTTGGCAAGCTTCCACTTCCAAATCTCTCTGGGCCATTTGGTTTAAGAATTGATACCTTAAATTCTGTCCCATTTGGAGCCCAGAGAATACCATCTATGGCTCTTGCCTCTGGAAGAACATCTGTCGATTAGCTACATTCATTCACCAAGGCAGCTCCTGGATTTTTGGGAATGGTCAGAGTATTAACGCTTGGCATGACTCCTGGACTGCAGCAGATCCTATCTCTTCTTGCTTCCCTGGGCTTCCTTTCCCAAGGGACCAACAGCTCTCTTCCCTCTTCCAATCTGGATCCTGGGTCACTCCTGATTTCCTGCCTACAACTGTTCAACAGCACATTCTTCATCTCCTCAAGGACCTTTCTCCAAACTTTGCCATAAGAGATTCCCTCAGCTGGAGAGACTCCCTTGATGGTAAGCTCTACCTGTGCTCTGCGTGGCAGAAAATCAGACACAGAGCTCAGTCTCTCCCATGGCCCAAGTTGATATGGAACAAGATCTCCCCCCACAGAGTAAACTGCTTCGGCTGGCGCTTGATGCACAACAAAATCCCCACTGAAACCTGGCTGAAGCGGTTTGGCTTTTCTCTCGCTTCCAGATGCATCTTCTGCTGTGCTGCAGAAGATTCAGTGGGTCACCTTTTCTTCTCTTGTGATCAAGCAAATGCCATATGGTCCTGGCTCCTCGATGCTACAGGGGCTCCTCCTCCTATCAGCTTCTCCGCCTCTTCGATTTGGAAGTCCCTCTCCAAAGATAATGACGCCAAAGGATTCAAGTACATGGCTGCTATCTTCATCACAGTTCTCTACCATTTGTGGAAGGCGCGCAATGAAGCCATTTTTGAAAACCGCAGGCCCTCTCGTCTCTCCATCCAAGCTCAATTACTAGAAGCTATCTCCTTCTCCCTGAAGCAGATGTCTTCCCCTTTTGTTAGCAATCAACTCAGCGCCCTTTTTGCTTTCTCGAGAATTGTCTCCAATGTTTAATATGTTGGATTCTGGTGCTCTGGTTGGTGCTCTGGTTCTTTTCTTGTGGTGATTTGGTCTTCTTGCCATCATCCTTTTTCATTTCTGTTTTTGTTCCTGTGGGGGCCATCTTCTTTGGCCCTTGTATTCCTTGTATTCTTGTTTCTCCTTCCCCCCTTCTTTTTTAAATATAATTTACCCTTTCTATAAAAAAAAGCTACGTCTTGCCTAGTCTCACGTGCAGATTTTCTGGATGATTTCTCCTTCATTGAATCAGTTTTGCCCATTTTCTTTCTCTTATCTGTTGTAATCCTTGATTTGTGCAGTCAAATAATCTTAGCGAAATTGACGGATTTTCTCCCTTGTTTTCTCCAAATAAAATTCTTTACAAAATCAATTTTTCTTTTTTGTATACCGCACAGAGTGTATTAAGAGGACTTTTTAACCATTTAAAACTTGAAAAATGAGCTTTGGCTCTACGGATTCATGTGCATCCATCCCTCCTCAATAATATATGTATATATATCTATATAAGGCAGGGCTCTCTGAAGCTCAAGCTTAAGATAAGGTAAGTTCAAGTATGTGGTGGGGCCCAAATGGGGACCCATATTTGGATGGGCATGGGTTGAGGGGTATTTCAAGAACTCCCTTGGACCCTCCTCTTTGCAAAAAATCAGTCCCAACTGTGATTTCTATCATCTCCATTTCTCTATTTGGGCTCCCAAAGTTTATTGGTCAATAATCCATTTGGATCGGTAAAGACTTGTTCCAACGGTCCAATAAATTCGGATATGACCGAAAGTTGGTGGACATGTGCAATTCAGGGGGATTGTGTGTTTGGTCCATTTGGATGGACCAAGGGTGACCAAAGGTGGGCTCCACAAGCGAGAGCTTATATAATTTTATCATAAGCTTGAGCTTACGTGAGCCTTGCCCTATATTTATCCCCTCGAACGTGGCACCCTCAAGATTTCACGTGTGAGGGCACAAAATCCATCCTACAAAAGGGTACATTTTGATTTTCTATGTGAACTTGTATAAACATATCCTGTATGATTTAATCAATCCGGTATCCATCCATCGAACCATGTCATATCTGAATCGTATTCAAGAGCATAAATAATCCGTAGAGCGAAAACTTAAAGTTCAAGTTAAATTTAGTGAAAGAGAAAGAAGTAAAAGAGTAGCGGAAGCTAAGTGTTAATTAGGTTTACAACATACAAGAGAACAGGTCTAACAGCGAATCAACATGACCAGCCAGGCCACAGGTCAAATAGTAGGCCACCCATAGGCCCATAACTGTTATTTATTTATTTATTTATTTTCAGGATAGGGCTCCTTTGTGGTGAACTTGGCTTTTATGCATAGGACATGGGGAGCAAGCATATCTTATGTATTTCACCATTTCCAAGGTTGTACATCCCTATTTTCTCATTTCTTCCTTTTCTCGTTCTCCCTATGGTCGCCAACAATAGGCAACAATTTTCATGTGCCCGAATTAAGTCATTGGCTCTTGGTTGATCAAACCACTCCGATGAACCGGGTAACTGTAAAACTAAGGATCGGTTTTTCATCATATTTTTAATCCAATCGTCAAAGAAATAAAAGAATTCGTAGCTTGGCATTCAAAAACTTTGAAAACGTATACAGACCGTGTAAAAGCGAGGGACCAAAACTCTGCACTTTTCCAAAAATCCTTTCCTTAAACAAAATAGTGAACCATTTTTATTTTTTTTCAAAGCATCAGAATTTCCAAACTTCGAGGTATCTTCGTTTCGTAAAAATCCTTTCAAAATTTCCTTTTCTTTCAAAACCAAAGAACCAACAAAATAGCCAAAAATATATATATATAGTATTTTTTTATATTATTATTTATCTTTAAAACCTAAAAAATCAAGCACAAACTATGTAAAACTTTTGTCTAAAGATGGACAAGTGTGCTTGTTCCCACCCCCCAACCTATTATGAACATCATCCTCGATGTGTGAAGGAATGATATGCAATGATCATATGAAATGAGGAACATAAAAAGTAACGGAGGGTGAAGTGTAGAAAGTACATGGGATATGTTCGCGCTGCTCCCTGTCTAAAGGTAGACAAAACAACAAAAATAATAGGATAGAACTTAAACTACTAAGTATACATAATATACACTGCAAATGGGTCACTGTCAAATCGAGGGGCGACTAATCCTGGTAAACAGGATCAACAAGTGGAATTTCTTTGTCATCCGCTGGTGCGATCTCTAAGAATGGCTTCAATCTTTGGCTTTTGCCTTTGAACGTCTGGTCATCCTTGGGATCATGAATCTTGATAGCACCATGTGGAAAGACGTGCTTGACAATGGAGGGGCCTATCCATTGCCAGCTGAGCTTGCCAGGAAATAGACGATGCCTAGAATTGTAAAGGACGACTTTCTACCCAGGGTGAAAAGTTTTCATGAGGATGTGACCGTCATGGAAAACCTTTGTCCTATGTTTGTAAATTTTGGAATTAACATAGGCTTCCTTGCACAACTCTTCCAACTCATTTATTTGCATTTTTCTCTTCGATCCAACCTTATCCATATCAAGGACGAACTGTTTGATGGCCCGATAGGCTTTATGCTCAAGTTCCACACAAGAAAATGGCAAGCTTTCCCGTAGATCAGTCGGTACGTAGACATTCTCCGGTAAGCCCCCAATGCATTGATCAGTAGGTTGGACCAAACTTTGCGATTTCGGTTTACTATAATCTCCAAAATTCTCTTGATTTCACGATTTGAGATCTTTACTTGCCCATTGGTCTGCGGGTGGTAAGGGGTGGCCACTTTATGAGTTATCCCATATTTTGCTTCATTAGGGTCTCAAAATTTCTTTTACAAAAATGTGATCCCCCATCACTTATGATGGAAGGAGGGGTTCCAAATCGTGAAAATGCATATTCTTTTAAAAATCTCTGAACGGTTTTTGCATCATTATTCTGATAGAGAATAGCTTCAATCCATTTTGATACATAAATAAAGCTAAAACTAGGAGGAAACGGTCGCTTAAAGTCTATGCCCCAAACGTTAAAGAGTTCCACTACTGAAATTGGGTTCAAGGGCATTATGTTTCTTTTTGAAATATTGTCGAATTTTTTGTGCGCTCACAGGTCTTGCAAAATTCATGAACATCCCTAAACAACTTGAGCAAGTAAAAATCGCCTTGCAAGATTTTGCATGATGTGTTTTTAGCAAAATAGTGGTGCCCATAGGCACATGAATGACAAAAGGAGATGTCACTAGGAATCTCATTATCCGGAACACATCTCATGATAATCTGACGTAAGGATTTCTATCCTTACGTTGCCTTAACACATCCCCAACTCCATTATCTTGGGCATTACACATGAGTCCAAAGGGTAAGTTCTATAACGCCCTAATTCCGAATACCGAGAAAGTCGTCGGAATACTCGAAGTTGGCACTCCACTTCCCGGAAAATCCGAGAACCTCCAAGATCGTAGGTCCGCAGTGATGTCCAATTTAAAACTTTTGAACAAGATAATAACAATGGTTAAATCGCGGAAGCATAAGATGTGAAACGGAAGCAATGGGTATCATAATATATCAAATAAGAGCAGAACTGTAGTCTAGTTTAAAGGTGTCAATTGTTAAGAACAAAAGTTAAATACATTTTATCTGCTACCCAACTCACTACAAAATCGTTCCAAAACCCAAACAAAGGTAAACTCTCAAGGCCCAAGTAATGGCTCTCTAACCTCCGGCTCGACATCCGGGTCGGCCGGTCCCCAAACGTAATCTCCGGCTACAGGCGCCTCTACGAGCGCTAGCGCATCGTCCGCGTACTCGAGGTCAAGACCTAAGCACCAAAAATGGGTCAGATCTTAAGATCTGGCAAGTCACAGTATACAAGTAACATAAGACAATATGTATCGAAAGAGTAGAGACAGTTATATATAAATTAAGGAATATCAAGATAAATGATCTAGGCAGTTGAGCAAGATAAACATTTAGAATCATGATAAATATAGCATCTAGTCTAATACAATATGGCACATTCACACGAGCTGGATACCGCGGGATATTATGCCGTGGCCCTCCCATACTGTACACAGTTGCGGCGGGGAATCTCACCAATGCCGGGGATGACTAACCCCGCAAAACACTAAACAGTCTCACCACACTCATCACTCGGGGAGACTGGATTCGGTATCACACTGTCCGTTTGAAAACATAGTTCATCATGATAGCTCACTCAACACTCATAAATAGCTCCTACCGGGGATGATCAGTCTACAGGCTGAGCTTAAATCAACCGAGTGAATGTCTATGCCAACCCAACGAAAACTCTAAAGGGCTGTGTCTGTCTAGGCTTTGCCTTGCGTGAACAAGGTCCTAACAATGTCTCTAAGAGGTTCCAATATCATATCTGTCCATGGATCGCAATCCAAGTCCAAGCCCACTCGTTGGATCCATACCAAGGCCAATCAAACACATGGCTTGATCTAGAACAGTCCAAACGAGGTAGTAAGTCCATTTCTACTGATACGCAGCTCATCCTCATCCAGAATGAGTTATAAGTCTAATACAATACGCCTCTTCAATTCTAAGGGTATAACAAATCCATACTTAGGCCATAAAAAGGCCCGCCTAGCCACAGACACGGGTCAGTGTTCTCCCAATCACACTATCGGGTCACCTCTAAGATATCCTAGGTTCAGGTCATCCATTTCCATTTAATTAACAGTAAACAGCTACAGTAAAGACATAAGAATGACAGTAATAAGAAAGGTGAAGTATGAACTTCATATATGAGAATCAATAGGGAAAATAACAATAGTCCAACCTAGGTATTGGATCACGTTCAGGTTCAGGTCCATGTCAGGTAATTTGATCCCTAAATGGAGTCTCAGATGCCAATGGATACTGTGTTTGGTGCTCCAGAAGTTACGGGCAACATAGACAACGTTTAAGGGTCGAATCATCGTAGATTAAGCGACCAAAACCCTACTTGGTGGTCCCCACGAGTCAAGGTTGAGCCACACCATTGACTCGGGCTTGGCACATCAATAGATGTCCATTTGGATGGTCAATGAGCCCCACAAATGATTACAACTTCAAAATACTGAAAACTGGAAAATCACTGTTCACGGGGGGTTGACCCCCAGGTCGACCTTGGTGCAGTGTGCTCTGTTGACCGAGTACACTAGAAAATTTGGGTCAGGCACCTGGCAGTCATAATCTGTTCTCTGGAAATTTCCTGTGTGTCCGGTCAACCTCCTGGCCTGAGCGGTCGACCGCATACACAGAAAACCTGGAAAAAGTGATGTCCCAGCTCTCAGGCATTTTCACTGTAATTCCTGTGTGCTTGGTCGACCGCGCATACAGGATTTCTGAGTCTGAGGAAACATCCAACTCCCAGTTGTGTTCTGCAGAAACCAGTGTGCTCGGTCGACCTGGAGCAAGGCTCGGTCGACCGCGCATACAAGATTTCTGAGTCTGAGGAAAAATCCAACTCCTAGTTGTGTTATGCAGAAACCAGTGTGCTCGGTTGACCTGGAGCAGGGCTCGGTCGACCGCACACACTGAATTTCTCAGTTCTGCAGAAATATAACTGGGACCTGGTTTCTCCAAGTTTCCAGTGTGCTCGATCGACCTGGCTGCAGGTCGGTCGACCGGGCACATGTAAAACTGTAGAAAACCCAGTTTTCAGGGTTTCTTCCTTTCAACCCATTTTTTCATTAAAACTCCTCTAATCTCGCCCAAACATCACCAGAACATTAGAAAACACAAAAACACTTCAATGCACTACCATCCAACACCAAATGGGAGAATCCCATCCATCAATGCCTAAATTCCATTTATACTAAGCTCAAGGGTAGATCTACAGATTTATTAACTGAATGGAAATGACAGAATCAATGAAATTAGAAACATACATTCTACGTTAAATCAGTGTATTGCACTTGCCTTGATAAAATGAGGGATTGAAGTGAGAGGAAGAAGAGAACCAAGCCAACAAGGAAATCACAGCTCCTAGGTCTTCCCAATCACAGAAACAGCCCAAAACTCAGCTCTAGTGGAGAAATGAGAGAGAGGAAGGAGAGGGGAAATGAAGAAGATGAATAGTAGCTAGGGCTGCCTTAGGAAATGAGCTATATTTATAGGATGGGGTTGGGGCTGGGGCTAAGGACTGAAACGCCCTTTTAGTTTGTATGGGATTAGGGTTAGGGTAGAGGGCTTTTAGGTCTTTAGGTGGGAAGGTTCTAGAAGAGCCTTTTATGGATACCCCCCTATGGAACAAACTAATATCTAGCAAGGGCCCTATCTCACTAGCTAACCCTAGGAATTTCAAAAAGGACCCCTATTAACTCTATTACTAATATAACTAGACTAATCTAACTAAACTTAGGAAAATACATAACTACCCTTACTAACCCATTGATTAGTATAATTAGCTAATAAACTCTATTAATTAGTATAATAAGCTACATATACTATTAAATAGTATTAAAAACCAAATTGAGGACCCACAAGGGGTGGGGCCTCACAAGTTCCAATTTGGATGTTACATAATTGGAGATGACGTCAGCATGTCCTTCATTTTTTCAAAAGTTACGTGGCATGCCTTGGTCCATTTGAACTATGCATCCTTGGATAACAAGTCACATTTAAGGCTAGATATAGAGCTGAAGTCTTTAATAAACCTTCTGTAAAAACCTGCATGTCCTATGAATGACCTTGCATCTCTTACAGTTTTGGGCATGGGTAAGTCGGTGATCAAATCAATTTTTGACTTATCAACTTCCAATCCACTTTCTCACACAATATGGCCAAGGAATCGAACCATGAAATGACACTTCTCCCTGTTGAGCATTAGGTTATTTTCTTCACATCTTGTGAGGTCCTTTTTCAAGGTTACTCAAACAGTCCTTAAATGAGTCTCCAAACACACAGAAATTGTCCCTTAAGACCCCAAGAATTTGCTCCACCATATCATTGAAGATACTCAACATGCATCTTTGGAAGCTAGCGGGAGCGTTACATAAATCAAAAGGCATTCTCCAATAAGAAAACCAAATGGGCATGTGCGAAGGTACTAAAAGGGCATGCGAATGTAGTCATTTTCTGGTCTTCCGGGGCGAGTTCGATCTAATTATGCCTGGAATATCAGTCTAGAAAGCGGTACTACTAGTGGCAGCGACCGTTTCCAAAAGCTGGTCTTAGAAGGATAGAGGGAAGTGGTCCTTACGAATGACCACATTTAGTTCTTTTTTACACGCAAACCCTCCGCCCTGTGGGTACTCGGGTGGGGACAATTACATCTTGAGCATTCTTGACAACAGTTTCGTTGGCTTTTTTAGGGACAACCTGGGTAGGGCTGGGCTAACCCATTGACTATTTGAAACTAGATAGATGATACCCTCGTCCAATATTTTAAGCTCCCCAGCCCTTACTACTTCCTATATGGTAGGATTGAGTCGGCGTTACATCTGTCTACATGGTTTAGCATGCGATGCATACACACCAAAGGATGAATTTCGTTAATATCTACCACCACCCAGGCAATTGTACTTTTGTGCTGTTTGAGCACTTGCCACAGTTGGACCTCTTGGACCTTAGTAAGAAGTGAAGAAATGACTACTGGGTATGTCTCATCATCCCCAAGGTAAGCATAACTGAGGTTTGATGGGAGCGACTTTAACTCAGGTTTAGGTGGTTTAACTTGAGATGGAATAGTAGGGGTACCAGTTGATACAAGCTCCACAAACTGGGGTTTCCATAGAGCATGGGCCTCTTCTATATTGTCATCATCCAGTTCCTCGAGATAGCCCATGTCCTCTCCAGCCTCGAGCATTAGCGCCATGTGGGAGTTAACATACTCCTCCAGATCATCCTTTAGCATAGTATCCATATCAAGGAGGTAGGGATCAATGTCGTCAGGATGTCTACATAAGCTGAAAGTGTTCAGCTCAATGGTCATATTCCCATAAGAAAGTTTTAACATCCCATTCTGGCAATTGAGCAGTGCGTTTGATGTTGCTAAGAAAGGTCTTCCCAAAATTACCCAAATCTGAGCATTGTTATTGTATATTGGTCAAGTGTCGAGTACATAAAAGTCTGTAGGGAAATAGAACTTCTCAATCTGCCCAAGTATGTCCTCTATTACCCCCTTGGTTTCTTTACAGATTGATCAGCAAGTTGGAGAGTGACTTTGGTGGGTTTCAACTCGCCTAGCCCTAGTTATTGATAAATTGAGTAGGGTAATAGATTAACACTGGCCCCTAGATTTAACCGAGCTTGACTAATCCGGTGATTTCAAATGGTGCATGATATGGTGGGGCATCCTGGAGCTTTATATTTTTGCGGCGTACTGTCATTTAGGAGCGCACTAACCTGCTCACTCATACTACGCTTGATAGTGCAAAGATCCTTAAGGAACTTAGCGTAGGTGGGAACTTGTTTGATAGCATCCAACAGAGGAATATTGACATTAACGAACATATACCAGTGCATAGCAGATAAAGAAACATGAAACGTAGCACAAACAAGGTACAAGAACTAAACAATTAAACATAAGAGGCATGTACATAACATGCGAGAATATTGAAAAGCGTAGAACAAATGAATGCCTAGAGATAATGTGCTGGATCAAGGAGAATAACTATCAGACCCTACAACTTCGAGAATGCCCCTGGTCTTCACCGTCCAACTTTGTGTAATCCTAAGGCTTCCAATGTCATTGGGCTACAGACGGACCCCTTGGCATTATATAACTTGGGATGCCTAATGCCTCAAGAGAACCCCATTGGTTTGGGGTACATAAAGTCCAAAAGATGTGATTCCATGTGGATGTATGGTAGCTCAATCGTCACACACGAGTTGCAATTCCATTTGGCGTGATTTAAGGTCCAAGTGATCCATTCCTAAAGTCCAAGACTAGGCCCATAACCCCCTAAGGATCCTATAATTTCTCAGTTGGCTCGTAATGAAGTTCAGTAACCATTTCAAGTCCAACGAAATAATCACATAGGAAGTGGATCATGAGATCATTTAGATGCTTTCCGAGCCACTAAGAATACACATAAGTTGGTCCGAACAAAAACTACACTTGGTTCACCTTGGTACGATGCCGGTAGCATGAGTTATGGGTTATTTTCATTGGTCCAAATATCCCCTTTCTTTCCTGACCTCTAATCATTAGAATGTGTGGCTCACTGAATTCTATACTTTGAGATCTTTCCAACGGTACATGGATCTTCGAATCCTGACGGATGGGTCGAAAGGTATCGTTGTTCGAAGTTGTCAAGGTCGTGCCCAGTGGGGTCTCTCTAGCGAGCAAGCACACTGCCTGCACATCGCTGGGCGCGTTTTTGAGCTGAAAAGTTCTGTTCTTGGTTGGTTCCACTCCCAACCATACACGCCTACATCAATTCCCGAACCTGCTATATATGGGCCTCCAAGGCTCACTACAACACGCATATTACTCATTTAAGATGTCATTTTCATGCATTACCCCAGTTTTAAATCAAAATAAGCATTGAGCTTGGAAAATGGGTATCTAACTAGTGATCATGAAATAGGAGTCAAATATATCATGCATGCTTAGATTTATGTAACTTTACCTTGCCTTTGGTGCTTGAAAGCTCCAAAGCTACATAAATTCCACCCAACACACACTTCCCCTTAGCTGATCCAAGCTCTAGAAATGAAAATCCCAAATACAAAGCTCAAGAAGATGACCTACAATGGTAAATGAGTGAAAGGCCTTAGAGAAGTCATGCATGCAAGAGATCTAGCTTCCATTAGGTGATTTCAAGCGAAGGAGAGTGAATGGATATGAAAACTTAACTATAAAACAAATGGAGAGAAGTTGAGGACGAGATAGAGCAAGGGAGAGCTTGAAGATGATGGCAGGGGCGGACTTACATTGTATTGACCTGGGCCGGTCGCCCCATGTCAAAATTGAAATTTATATAGATTTCAATAGTGTCTTGGTTGCAGGGGTGAGCAATTTGGGGCACGATTAGGGCAGTCGCCCCATGTCAAAATTGAAATTACCATAGAGTTGAATGGGACCTTGGAGTATGCCCCACATGTCTAAACTTGTTGCATATGTTTAAAGATAGCCCCACATATGTAAAGTTTCGTTGGTAAAAAAAATACAAAAGGAGAAAAAGAAAAGAAAAGAAGATGTGTTGCGGTATTACATAGCTCTCCGTCTTTTTCCACCTTTTCTTTTGAAATCTCTTCGCGTCAATTGTCGATCGAGCTCCTCGTCGCCGTTCCCTATGTACTTTGTAGGCTACTACATCTTTATCTACCAAACATATCTAGTATAATCCTTCATAATCAGTCTATACCTAAATCAAAACGCTTAATTTTCAAATCCTAATTCCAAAAACTGAACCCCCAAGTCCTAATCCATACCCTAAGCATTAAACTACCAAATCTGAGCGTATCTACAAAAACCCAAAGATAACTAAATTCATTTATGTTTTCATGTCTTCTTACCCCACTATGATCCAAAGATAGAATTCCACTCCCATTATCCAAAAAGATTGGAGGCTTTGAGAAAGTGAAAAGGGAAATGATGGGTGTCCTCAAATGTTTTTATATTTAGTTTTTCTCATACACCCACTCACTTTGAATTTGCAGTGACCCCACATTGGGCATTGATTTTGACATATAAATTTAGTGAAATATGATAATGTGAGTTTGAGTATATGAGATTAGGTTAGAATTATTTTTTATCCATCTAATACTTCTTAGTACTTCTAGTTAACAATCTCTTCATTGCCCAATCTTCACTAACTTGATGCATCTATTTGAGTTCTATGAGTTGGACATTTTCTAAAGAAAAACGTGTAAGTGTTATTTGGTAATGTTAAAAAAGTCAGGCAAATGTTAATAAATTTTTTTGTTCAAATGTAAATTCTAGTAAAATTTTAGCCTCACCCAAACGAAAATCCTGGGTCCACCACTAGATGATGGTATGTGAGGAAATGAGAGGAAATTTTGTACTTCCAACCACACATGCAGGGCTCCACCCAGGCGTTTACTAGAGGTTGGAAGCAGAAGAGATAGAGAAGAGGGAGAAGTGGAGAAGAAGAACAGGAGGTGAGATGAAAAGGGAGAAACGGTCAATTGAAATGGGCTGGGATCGGTTTGAAAATGGGATATTTTGAAAATGTTGCATGTAAGTCCAGGTTCAAGAGATCAATATTAAATTGAGGCTTTTGGCTGGAAAATGGGCTTGAGTGGATCCGAATTGGGCTCAACTGGTCTGGGTCAAAACACAAAAATCGATGTACTCAACATGATCTATGCAATGCACTTAAAACCACGATAAAACTGAAAATACAAGCGCGAACTGTAGGTGCCCAAATTACGAGAAAAGTCATACGGCTACCTAGTCAATGGTCTAACCACTACTTTTCTTCGTACTTTAGGCCGAATTCATTCAAAACAAATATTAGGCATCTAATTACAATTAATTAGAGTCTACACGAGATTGGGCAGGGTTGGGGTGTTACATGCCTCGAGGTTTTGGTAGATATTGTTAACTAAAGAAAGTTAATACGGTATGAGAGCCGACAGGTCATGAGTAGGGTTGTTATAACAAATAAGTATGTGCATCGCCAAAATTGGTGCTATAACAAACAAGCAATGAATTACATATTTGTTTCTCTTTTAAAGTGATTATCTATTTTTATTATCTTCTTTCCTATTGCTCTGCTGATATTCCCTCTTACTTTCTTATGGCAATCAACTCATTAGTGCTCCACTTTTATGAACTATGGTTATATGTGTTGGGTTTATGTCTTGTATTTCGGATTTACTGGATTGGTCCATTGGGTTGACCAATGACCAGGTTCAGGGACATGTGTATTTTGGTTATTGCATCGGGGTTTCTCAGGGCTAAGAAAGGATCTCTTGGGGCCCAAGAAATTAAAGATTATATATTGATGTGATCTATTAAATTAAACTATGTGAGAGAGTTAGAGATGTGAGAGCTCTTTTCAAATGGGTGTCGAGATTTGCAAATCATGTAGGCTCAATGGGGGAAGATTTTCTTTCCGGTAGACGGAGGCGGGTTAGCCGAACCACGTAAAGTCTCTGTGTGACTTTTCTCTTCTTATATGGTTTGATTGATTTTTGCTCGTGGTGACTACCGCTTCCGCACACAAGCGTAGAACAATAGTGTCCTTAAATGGATAGGAAACATAGGGAAGTAGGTTGAAGAGAGATTATATGAGATAACCTTCTGTAATGATCATATGAACATCTTTTAATAGAGCTTAATATTTTCATCTCTATTATGTTCTTTCTCGTAATCTTAAATCCTTCATATTTCAATGTAGAATATTTACTCATCAGGGGTGATCTAACGGCTTTGTCACCCGCATAGAGTTGTTTCTCTATTATTTTCAAATAATCTTTCGCATTATGAATTACTATGATTCACTTTATGTTCGCCTTTGATAAGTTTAAATCTAATGTCATCCGACCTTTATCCACTAGGCACGTCCCACTCTTTCTATTGTAGAACTATGATTGGTCAAAACAGGAGGTTTAGATTCTATTATGACCATCTCCAAATCTATACGTCTGTTACTGACATTTATGGTAACCATCCAGGTAAGAAAAACGTACTTATATTTTAAATAAATAACTTACTAACAATAAATAAAATGCCTTGAAAATCACGCAAACTACCAAAACCGAGATTTGTAGAAGGTTTAAATTTCCTTTTAAATCAGTTTATTAGTTAGATCTATGTCATTTTATGCTCCAATGGAAATAAATAAATATAATAATATTATTAATAATAATAATAATAGTAAGAGATGGATAATGAGGGTTGCGAGTTTAAGCTTTAAAACAGGCTAACGTCCCAAATCAGTATCTCTTTTAGATCTCAACTCCTATTATTAATCTAGAGTCAATTAAACTAAGTCCAATTAAAAAACAATCAATTACAAGAGAATGAGACAAGATTTATACGTGGAAAACCTTATTAAAAAAAAAAAACCACGAACATTACCTTCTAAGCCAACAAACAATGAAACACCATATAATTGAAAGTTATAAAAACTCATAGATCCCTTTCCTAGTTGTAACTCAACCTAAGGACTGTGAAGATATTACCAACAACTCGCCGTGTGCTTTTACCATGTTTGAACCAACCACCCTGACAGTCTCTTCAAGTTGAATCTACTTCAGGAGAGTAGATGAAAAGAACTCTACAGTGTGGAAATCTTTAGGACAACAACTTGATTAACCTTTGGAGAAAAAGATGGATCTCTCAATTGATTATAGGGTTTAGAATTGGAGAGAAGTGTGTCTTGAATGAGATAGAATTGCAATATGTAGCCCTTGGTTCGTTTTCTGCCTTGTGTCATCTAAAATAAGTGGCACTCAATTAGAAGGAAAATTAGGAAATGGTTTCCGGATTAGGATTCTAATTTTGCACATGGTCCACTCGAGCGCTGGGTGGGATCCGCTCAAGCGGATGACGTTCTGTTTCAAGAGAAATTGCGCTTCGATGCCCGTCTCTAGCACAAGAGAGAATTGCTTTAGTGCTTGACATTCTGGTGTCCGCTTGAGCGGGACATGTGTCCACTCGAGCACACACCAGTAAATTTCAAATTCCTTGAATTTCTTCTCAGCAATGCTATCTTGGACAGTACAATCTAGAAAAAATACTTTTAAAATATAAATCCTAATTTTATCCATCACCCAATGAATTTTCTAATACTAAAAAGTCCTTAAAGAAATGATGATCCAAAGGCTCAAAGGTTCTACAAAGCAAATCAATGATCCTCAACGATAGTTGTATCTGCGTTCTACTTTTAGTACGTGAGAAATTGGTTGCAGGCTATATCTATGCAACAATCGATCAGTTAGACCAAGGCCTTATATTGGGTTTGTCTTGTATTCCAGGTTTACCGGATTGGTCCATTAGGTTAGCCAAGGATTGGGCCTGGGTCATATGGTGATCGTACCGGAGTTTTGATTGGGGCTAAGAAAATAGAGATTATAAATATGATGTAGTTTGTAACTATAGACCTAAGGTGGCAGGATAGAAAAGAAACTGAGTTCTCTTTGGCCGTGGATGTATGCACTCTAGTGGTCCATGTAAATCTCTCATATGATTTTCTGTTCTGCTGTGTGGCTTGATTGTCGATCGTAATACTCATGCTTGATTGTCAAGAGTTTAAGCAACAACGTTTTTTTTTTTTTTTTTTTTTTTTTTTTTTTTTTTTTTTTTTTTGTAATTTCCTATAAAAGTAGAAACTTAATGTTCAATCGTATCTTTTTAATGCATGAGTCAAGTTTAAATGTCAAATATGGTCAACATAAACTAGCATAACGTGCATTTGCTTAGACGGGCAATAAAACTTAAAAGAATACTGTTATTTTGAACTTTTATCATCTTAATATTTCAATAATATAAAGAAAAATTAAATTTGAGTGATCTGTGTTCAGTATGTATAGATTAGTTGGAACCCAAAACAGATAATTGCCCCACCATATCAAAAGAAAGGACCATGAAATGGAGAAAGAGATGTTCCTTCTACTAATGTTGGACCTAACATTAAATCCTATCTAGCATAAAACTGCGAGCCTTGCCAAGCCTACTTAAATATATGTAGTTTAGTTGAGTCTAAGTGAATTGGGCTCGATTGTAGGCAAAGGTCGTCACAGAACTCCACCCCCTTATGTTAGGGGTGTGTATGGATTTATATATTATGACTTAAGTTGGGTTAAAGTTGGGTTTTGGGCGAGTTTAGGTTTTGATACAGAAATCTTTTGTAATGTTGTGGGGAGAAAGTTTTTTTTTTTTTCGGGACTTGGTTGCCTCACACTGTCTCATTAACTACTTTAGACAATTTTATGAGTTTTAATGTAAATTTTTTATGTGCTTTAACGGTCTTAAGTAAGACCTAAAGAATCCAAGAAATGGGAGGTTGTGAGTTTAAATATTTATACAAACATTAGAATGTATGTAATCTAATTTTTATTATATTATTTTAAAATAAAATGTGGGTCAGCCGGCCCCGTTCAGAATTAGAATTTAGGAAGCTGCATCCAGATAATAATTAGGTGGGTTTGTTGTTTTTTTCGGTTTTTATTTAACCAGTTCATGATTATGCAATTCTGATATAAACCTGAAAAGTTGACCCTTTTTCTCATAGTGGAACTTAAATGCTTAATGAAGTATCAAATATGATAGGATGTAGTATGTTACCGATAAATATGGTAGGGTTATGCCATGTAGTGAAATGTATTTATGCAGTCACTATAAAAGACTTGAGGTGTTCAGTAGAGGCTACATAAATACCTTTCAATACTCTCCCTCGGGCGGAGCCCACTCTCTTAACACTCCCCCAACTCCCCCAGGTGGAATCTGGTCGGCGTACTTTTTGGCGACATGGATATTTCTTTTTTGTGCAGAGTCGTCGTTGTTGGAATTTGAACTCGTCATTGATTGGATCTGATACCGCATTACGTTTCCTCAGCTAACCATTCATATCAAAACTTCAAAGCGTTAGTAGTGGCGGAACCAAAAGTGCGCCTACATGTTTACACCTGAGGGTGAATGTCGAGAGAGTGGTCTTCATTAAAGGAAAGTATTGAAAAGTATTTATGCAGCCTATACTAACACCTCAAAGCTTTGATATGAATGACTAGCTAAAATAACTTACGATGGTATCAAAGCCATTCGGTTTGCGTGCCGCCAAAAGTCTGCACCGGCTTCCACTTGAGGGAGAGTGTTGATGTGTAGGCTCCACCTGAGGAGGAGTATTGAAAAGTATTTATGCGGCCACTACTAATGCCTGGAGGTCGAATTCTAAGAGGAACGACCAACTCGGTGCCCACCTGCCGGGTTTTACCCGAGGGGGAGCGTTGATGAGTGAGCTCCACCCGAGAGAGAGTATTTAAGTTGCCACTACTAACGCATCCCAAGAGGGATGATCGACTCGGTGCCCACTTGTGACTTCCAATGAGGGGGTGTTAAGAGAGTGGGCTCCACCCGAGGGAGAGTATTGAAAAGTATTTAGACAACATTTACTAATACCTAGAGGCTTTGGTACAAATGGTTGGCTGATGAAACTTAAGACAATGGATACGATGTAATACACAAAAAGTAAAGTATTATATATGATACGATGTAATACTCGCCCATTTTGCAGGATATGTGCAACGTGTAGCTAAAGACATGATTTTGTTCTCTTCTCTACATGCATTCACAGAATTAGTAAAGTTTCTCTTGTGCTTTTTATGGGATGGGGTAGCTTAGATCACCCTGGATCCTCTCTCATCCAATCTGCTGCCCTACATTTCCAGTGGGGTGTTCTTTTTCCGACTTCCAAAATCTCACTCATTACAAACAGGAAGGCAGCGACATTTTTAACTGTTTTTGCTCATATTACAATCGCTTCCTGATCCTAACCCAATAGATAATCGACCTGGGTCCCACTATCTATCTTTGATAGAGCTCACGTGATAACGTGACTGCCACCTTGATTGAACCATTCTTCCCCGTATGCAGTGTTCTGCAGAATGAAGAAGGTATTCAGCTGAGAGCAACGGAGAAAGATCCAGTCAATGATGAAGACAGCCACAATCAGTCAGAATATAAGGTAGCATTATTCACTATGATTGCTTGATGAAAGAGGTGTGGGGTAGGAAATGTAATCCTTGAAGGAAGTCTGGTTTTTTGCTGCAAACAAAAAGATAAACTGTTTCCTGTTCTCAAAAGCTACTGATTTGAATTGCATCTCATGATTTTTAGGTCTTTGGTCAAAAGAACTTCCTTGAAACTAATCTCAACCATTGAATGAGTATCAGAGCTCTTGTAGTTGTTTTAATCTAGTCTAAGAATACTGATTTGAAACTAATCTAATATTTCAAATCTAATAGGCCTGGATTCCTACTTAGAGAAGTCCTTCTCTTTGCATTTGTGTCTTGTTTTTTACTATTATTATTGTTTTGGGTAGTCATTTAAAGTGCAAAAGTGGGTCTTCTCTCACAGCATGAGTGAAGTTTTGTTCACCCCATATATTATATCTTTTGGTAAATAAATTTTTTGGAACTTCTATTGACATTCTGTTTTCCTTCCACTGCACCTTGGGCCTATGTTAAAAGCTAACAATTGGAATAGCTAACAAGGCATAGCAACGGGGTCAGGTCAAATGGGTCACCCACCCCGATCTGCTCTTACCATGGGCGGGTTTGTTAGTGGTTTTCTTTGGGTTTGGGCTGGTTTGGGTTTTAGCCACTCCTCTGTATATGACTTCTTTATAGATCTTTTAAAGGGGTATTGTATACATATCTTGTGTAGTGTATGTTGGAAATAAAGTTCATGGAAATTGCTAATAAATTAAATACTAAATAAAAGAAATATAAGAAATGAAAGAAAGAACGCAGACAAGTAGTAGCCGCTCATCACAAAGACACTATCTTTATGCAGATTTCCCCCTCACATAGGTGCAACGTTGCTGAGGACGTCTGTCCCAAGACACTGACGGGTGTTTGATCTGATAATCTCCACCACTCGCACACTTAGATGAATAAACTCATACCAAGTGGACCACTTGATAGACTTGCTCGCAACAACAACAGAGAAATGAACAGAGGGTAGAAGACGTGCAAATTGCCGTTATTCCCACTTACACGCAATCCATAGGTATACATTAACTCAAATGTCAAGTGCCAATGGTCCCAAAACTAATTAAGGTGAGGCAAGGTCAATGTGTCCCAGGATTATCACAGAAATTATTGGTTCAAGGTCCCTTAAAATAAAAGAATTCGGCTCCCTAAAATTGTGATCGAAGAAGACCTATGGTGAGCAGTCAATAGACTGATTACTAGCCGTACCAAACACAAGATTAGCCGTAAGTCTCAGATTTGCAGATTGAACTCAACCTAATTTGGTTCGGTGGTACTTCTTTCCATACATCAAACTCTGCAGAAATCCATCATTTCTATGGCATTACAAGCCTTAATCATAACATGCAATCCATAATTTTGGTACATTGGCAATTAACTTTTCCAATTAGTATGAATTTGACTAAAAACACAAGCTGAACTTTATTGGGTAATCTAGATTAGAACAATCATAGTAATAAATGTAAATCCAACATGCACGTCTTGTGATTATAGATGAATAATTGTCAGTCTAATCTAAAACTAAAGCTCCTCAAGGTCCTCATTTTCGCACTAGATATCTGGTTATCCACCATCATCCCCATCTTCAACCCAAAAAAGGCTCCTACACAACAAACCAAGGGAATTGGCTCTAAGTAGGCTTGCATGCAATGATCCTAACAATTAAAACTCATTTCTAAATGAGAAAGGATTTGGAAAGGTCATTCCGTACGAATTGAGATCAAATAAGGAAAAATTTAGAGGTTCCGGAGCTTGATGGAGGAGAAGATGATCAATGATGAGAGAAGCTTGAATGGGTTAATCCCTAGTTGCAATTGATGGAGCCTCTTTGTCTCTTACATGCGAGGAAAAAGGAGAAGAAAAGAAGAAGAGAGAGAGAAAGCTAGGGCTTATATACTTACGTGGGTTTTTAGTATTTACAAGAAGGTCCTTGGCTCCTGAACATGAGGCAATTGGGTTTAGCGAAGAATTCCATGCATCGAATGGGTATCCTCTAAGAACAAAAGTTTCCTAAAATGTCGCTCTTTATCCAAAAAGCCCAAAAAATTGCAAACAAACCCTCTGAAGGGGCTGAATGCCTAATTCAACCTCTTTTTAAGCCTTAATGCAGGCAAAGGTCCAAACTTAGATTATGCTATGAATTTCAATTCCAATTAATTAATCTTAAAGATATTAAAAACTAAGTCCAGAAAATTAACCTACCAGAAAAGAGAGGTTGCACAAACTCTCAAAAGATCTCTCAAACGATTCTCAAGCTTTTGATGGGAGAGAGGTAAGTTCTAGGGAGCTTGATGTTTTAAGTGGCCAGGACTCTCGAAACTCAGTCTTGAGGTGTCTTAAAGCGTCCATGAGTTTTCAATTTCTGTCTTGAGGTGACATCACAGTCCACATCTAAAAGAACTTGGTTGAAACCCTCCAAAACTGTTATTCACTAATGCTACTCTCCTAAGTTTGGAAAAAGGGTCCTTCTTGCTTAATCAAACTAGATACTCAGATAGTTGCAGTGTTTCAACCTCTAAGCCTTCATATGATACTATCTTTCCCCTACTTTCTTAAGTTCTAGGCACCACACAAGCTTAAGGTTCTCTTAATTGGGATTTCCATCTTCAACCGTATGTCAATCCAATTGCCCATCAGCATGACTTTCATGTTAGGTCTTTCCATTTTTTTTTTAAAATTCTTTCAGAATAGTAACATGATTAGGCTAGTTTCTTTTGTTCCTTTATCTCTATTATTGCTAGATTTAAGCTATGGTCTCTTACCTTCACATTGGTTTTCAATTTAACACTTGAATAGCTTCTAGTACGATCATTATTTATATGATTTGATTACATATATATCCTTGTTGGAATCATTTGCTTTAACAATATACATTCAAGGTTTCATGGACAACGTTTTAGATGTGAAAAGAAAGACTAAGACTTGAATGCTGTATTATCAAATATATGTGTCAATCTACCGTGTGATATCTCAAAAGAACTAAAATTCTTCTAAAATCTTTACAAGTAACCAAAATATGCATACATATTTATGACTGGCCAAACTTCTTATCTATAGGCACTCTGAAAAAGAATACTTTGAATGGGGTCTGCGATTTCTAGATTGGTCTACTCAAACAATCAACCCAATAGTATGTAGAAATAAACAATATGCAGCGGAAATAAAATAAACAAGCACACACCACAAGGACACCAAATTGAAGGTAGAAAACCCTTACCGGGTGAAAAACCACCGATCTGAACTGGATCAAATCAAACACTATGAATCTCGCAATTACAAGAAACTCAGATCTGTTCCCCAGATATCCCCTACCCAAGGACTGAAGTTACCTTGTGTTGCTTCACGCTTCAACGACTTCACACCGTTGATTGCAACAGATTCAATCCATCGTCTGACTCCTCAAATCTTCTCGCAAGAAGATAGTTTTCTACAAATGATGCTGAAGAACTGACTCTCTAGAGTACTTGTTAGCACAACTCCTTAATGAATCTCTAGAGAAGAATTCTCTCAATGATAATCTCTAATTCAGAACTTTGAGAGGTGAGGTCTTATATTTTGAATAGCTCTTGAGTCCTTTAAATAGCCCTTGGGATGTGCTTAAAGTTGCCTAAGATGATTATGACTCAAACAAGCAGTTTGGGCACATTAGAAAAACAAGTTTCCAAAATTCGTACAGCTCTACGCCTCGTTCGCTCGACCGCACGTTATATCCGCTCAAGCGGATGAGCCTCTGTCTGCACTTCACTCAAGCGAAGATTGGACCGCTCGAGTGATCCATTCTGGACATGATCCGGAAATTCAGCACAATTTCTTCAGTGGACTTCTTCTAATTCTTTCAGACTTTCATCTTCTGAGTCCTTCCAATCTTCTAGCTTCAGATTCCTTTTCTAAATAAAAATTACAACTCAAAAGACCCAGAGTTTTGTCCAACTCGTGAATTTAGCCAACACTAAAATTCCTAACACACTCCCAAAACCCTTAACCGTAAACTACTAAATACGTCATTAGTTCCTCAATAAAACACTCATGTCTAGCTCAATACGTTTTCTAGGGAAAAATTTCTTCAATCGGTTGTTCGGAAGCAACATGATTTTCTCTTTAGTAGTAGGGAAATTCATTAAAAAGCCAATAGTAGCATTGACTATGGATAATCCTCTTTTTCTAGCCTTTTCAATCCAAGGTTGATCCTGTTGATATAAATTGTTTTGCCGTTCATTAACAGCTCGAGCTTTGGGTGTTTCTGGTTGTCAACATGGTATCAGAGCCAGAGGTCATGGGTTCGAAACCCATTTATGCCTGCTCTCTAATCGCTTGAGCTTTCGGTGTTTCTGATTGTCAATAGATCACTCTCGCTTCTTTTTTGGGTGGGTGAGCAGAGCGTTGCTCCTTTGAATGCTCTTGCAACAATTAAGGACTTATTACTTATGATAACAAAACTAAAGACGGTCAAAACACTAGCTCCATTTTAAGTAGCATTGGAAAGTAGCTTTCCTCCTTACTTTGACAAATAAATGTGGCAAGGCATTAATTTTATCAGACTTAGGTGGAAAACTCTTCTTGGAAGAGAGTTTCCACAATGACTTCAGTCAATGGGTTGATTGCTATCAGGGACATTTTTCTTAAACAAAATTCTATTAGCATCGGTTGGTGGCCACACTCTCCTACCATTTCTTATTTGAGATGCTCAAGGTCTCATTACTGGTTGATTGTCAACCATGAATGGTTGAACATGTTGAAGAGTATTTTTGCTAGTAAAATACAAATCCTAGATAATATGGCATTCCGCTTCTAGAACTTGCTGGAGTTGAACACATTATTTTGACAAATATTTAAGACATGTAAATTGATGATTTTATTATAAAATACGCATCTTGTTTAATCTGATAGTATGCAATCCACTACCTCAAAAATTATATGGAATGCTAGCTATGGAGTGCAAAATGATGTAAATGACAAGAAAACTACCCCATAAATGATAGAGAATGTTAAGGGGAGCAAAATGATGTAGATCACGAGTTCCCAATGTGGGTGTTTCTCACTGAGATAAAGGATGCTCCTAACCAGGTAAATAAAGGAAACAGGCTCTACAGCATGCTGTTTTCATGTGAGGGATTTATAGAGTGGATTCAAAATAAGGGAAGTCAAGCCACAGCCAGCATGTTGGGATATTGATTGAATCTTGGATGTTGGGCTAATATGCCCTAAGTTCTTTTGTGAACACATCAACTATGTGAGCTTGAGTTGGAATATATCTAACATCATGAACCTTTTAATCTACACTCCCAGATAAAGTATTATTAAAGTTCCATGTGTTTATGATTTGCTGCGTATCACTAGCACTAATTTTGTTTCACCAATTAATCAAAGATGCACGAGTGTTGATGAAGAGATCCTTGGGAAGGCTCTGTTACCATAATAAATCGCACAGGTGTTATGCTTGAGATGTCTACGGCTTGCCGTTTGCTTGTGAGAGATGTGTATTTATAGATGATTACAGAGTATTTCAAATATGGAAAGTCAATCCAATTAACCAACGTGCTGGACCATTTATAGGATTTCTAATTGAATTGCATGATCCTAGAAATGATGTGTTGGACCATTTATAGGATTTCTAATTGAATTTATAGGATCAGCTTGAATTTTGAGATACTTTTTAGTTGTAGGATTTAGATATGGGAATGCACAATTTTAGATAATCCCAAAGTTATGGGATATCTTTGGGTTTTGAGCGGCTGTGTTCAATATCCCGGCACTCCTTGATGACATAAAAAGGTTTTTGTCGCAAAATTTTTAGATTAAAGATCGGGCTGTGTTGATACCATTTTGGGTATTATAGTAATGATTAATAAAAATTCTATTATTGTAAGAGAATCTCATTCTATTGATCAAATACGTCTAAAGTTCTGTTTTTCAAATTGTAAACCAAGTTCAACATGTGTTAGGCAATATATTAAATTTACTCACCATCATGGTTCTTCCATTGCTTAGTCCAAATTTGCTAGTATCATTGGTAGCCTAATGTTCTTATTGAATTGCACAAGGCCTCTTATAGCATATTGGGTCTACTAATTAGTAAAAAAAAAAAAAGTTTACTAGAAATTCAACTCGTAATAACCGGAGAGAAATTAGTAGAACTCACAAATATTTAAAACATACTATTGATTTTGGATTTCATTATAATGGAACCTCACCTCCATTTGAGTGCTATAGTGATATAGATTGGGCTTCTAACAAATTATACTCCAAGTCGACTAGTAGATGGTTGTTTACCTTGGGTAAAGGTATAGCTTGGTCATGCAAGAAAACATGTAGACTCCCCATCCCTCTAGATTGTGCACTCACTGGAGAATCATCTTTAACAAGAAGGGAGCAAAATTTAGCTTTGTCAAAGCTTAGAGCTACGGTTCAAGCATCAAAGAGCACTCTCAAGATTTGGATGAAGAGACAAGTGTTCTTATTTTTATAATTAAGCTCTTATATTGTGTTCTAAGGTGGATTAGACCTATGTGAACGAACCGCCGTATCAAAAAATTAGATGTATATGTGATTGGAGGTAAACCTCTGTGGTGGCCTCAAATAGTCAAACCAATAGTGTGGTGCTCTTGAGAGTAGATGTAGGTCTTGAACTGAACTACTATAAAATTGGTGTGTGCCTATGCTTCTATCTTTTATTTGTCTTATGGTTTTGTATTTTCATTATTGAGTACTTGTACTAGAAAATCTATTTTATATCAATACTCACTCTCCACTTGTGAGAAATCATAAAAATCTATTTTATTTGTCTTTGATGCGAACACATAGATCAATATTCTACTGTTGCTAAAGACTTGGACATCGTAGTTTGCTTCTTGAATCGCTAAGATCTTAAAGAAGTGCCAAGAAACTTGTACCAAGTAGGGTAGAGATTTGTGCATCAACTATCGGCTTAGTCAGCATCCAAATAATCATGAAAACAAGTGACAGTAAGGAGAAATAGAGCAACCCACGATCAATATATAGTACATTGAAGATATCAATCAATTTGATGAACAATATCAAGTTATCCGTCCTAGATACTCCATAGTAGGCAGCATATCGTGGCATACGTATTTGATATGTACTTTTTATGAGTAAATCTGTGTCCATGCCATTTCCATGATGTGTCCTTTCCGTATCCATGCCAGGTCTCCTCATGGTTACCCTTATTGGGGTATTTTGCACTAAGTTTTAAGAGTGTTGATGTCCGTGAGTCTATACGATAGGATATGGATAACAAATCAATAGATTTTACTCCTCGATGTAAATACCCTCATGCGACTTGGTAATTTCTCATCATCATCAAAGTCTTGCCCCAAGTATGTTAGTCTTGGCTACATGAATTATATTTCGTCGTTCCAATCTACCTAGTACCAATTCCTCTAATAGATTGCACTTCTTAAGTTGTATCCTTTTTCTTGAGGGGCCATCTACCTATATGGAGAAACTTGTCCTCAATGGCACCATTATTGGCCTTCATTGGACATGTCTAGACCTTGTCATATATGTAATGCGAAAATGAACAATCTAAGTCAGTCATCCTGGATCTTACAGTCGAACGGTCTTGATGAGCCATCGTTGTAGGTCCCTAATACCAACAAGATTGGCTCTAGTAATGATAATGTCCTCTGTACGAACAAGGATGGAATCATCACTAGATTTTGGTGAAAATGTGCTTCAAGAATGGCAGTGCGAAATCTCTATGAAATCAGGCTCCTGGGCTTGAGGCCATAAAGAGCTCTTTTGAAGTCAACACACAATATTGGCTGGACAAGTAGTGTACCCTTGCGGTGGCTTTATGTAGATGGTCTAATGTAAATCACGTACCATTTGCAAAGAAACGCAATGACAAGAAGGGTTGAACTGTAGTCTTGTCTCATAGTGGCAATAGGTTCACAGGTCTCTTCGTATTTAATGTATTATTCATGTTTGAAACCTTGGGCAATAGGCCGAGCTTAGTAATTTGGTTTTTGAATAAGATCCCAAGTTTGATTGGCTTCAGGAGTATGAAGTTCATCGGTCATAGGTCTTTACCAACATGTGTCCTTCCCATGACAAACCAGATCAAGTAGAAACAAAATCGGAAGTGTTAAAAATTGTTAAAAATGTAAAATGTTATGGAGGTTAAGAGATTCTAGTGGTTCTTCACTATGGGGGGTGAGCTGCAATTGGAAGGATCTTTTGTGCTTAACAATCTTACTCTTTTAGTAATTGTTTCCCTGCTTACCTTCTTTCTTTTTGGCTAGTTTATGAGCTTTTGTAGTGTTAATCTTTGGGTTCTTTTTGGAGGCTCCATGCCTATGTATTCTTCTTCTCCCCTTTTTATTTATATTCATTTTTCCATTAAGCAAAAAAAAGTCGAGTATTATATGTGCAGTAGAGTATTATTTTCCTATGTCTCTACAATTATATCATCCAGGTCGATGATCCTGATTGAGCCTACTAATCGAAGGATCGAAAATGAGAATCCTTACCAAACAAGACAGTAAAAAAATACAAGACAGTAAAAATATAGCAAAGACAAAGGTTTCTCATGTTGTAATTGATGGTATATTTCTTGGAGGATGCAGCTTCAAGAGAAGGATGAAATAATCTCGAAGGAAAGTTCAAGAGAATACCAAATTCCATCCTTTCTCTTAGTGAAGTGCGTTACCACACTCTAAACAAGATGGAGAAGAAATCATAATTTGGGGTAAGAATTATATCTAATTTTTTGCTTGTTTTGAAAATTTATATTATTAAGTGAAAAATACTTGTTCTATTCAAAAGACAAATCAAATCTCGAAGAATTTTCCTTTCTAATTACAGAGACTTGTTAATAAGTTAAGTTAGAAATAGGAAAGGGAGCTAATGAGGGGAATGGAAATGAATTGTGGGTCATATTTACTATGTCTGCCTTTCACTTATGTACTTCATTTATACATGCCTTTCACTTATATACTTCCATTTGTCTTGGCCCATATGATTCCGGTCTGCAACTGACTTTTGTTATGACAGAATCATCGAATCTGTGAGAAATTCTTCATCGAGTGTGACCCACATCTTTATATATGTTGCTTTTGCTCACTTTATTTTTTCATTCTTAGAACGAAAAATATGATCCAAGGTATTTCCTCCACGAAAACTCTTTTTTTTTTTCCTTTTTTGTGTGTGTGTGTGTGTGTTTTCAGTGAGAGCTTGAATTTATTGAGACCAAAATATATTACTGTAGCCATACTTGGACATGAAATTAATTGTAAACTTGGTCTTAGATATTGACACTATATACTTGGGGCCTATTTATTTTCATTGAAATTCATAGTCAAATTAGCTCCATGATAGAATTAGTCAAGAAAGGAGGGTGAAGGATATGAGGTGGATATTTGGATGGGACCTTCACTTCTTAGGATCTGGATTATTCGGATAATGGCTGGTAAAATAAATTAGACTAGTCACTCTCCAAAGCTAAACTTTACAGCTAATCTCTGTTGGTAGCGGCTGCCAATATTTTGGAATTTGGTAAAGATTTGAAAGCACTATCTTTGCATTGAATAAGAATAAAAAAGGTTTTAATCTTATGCTGTCATGAGCAGAGTCTCTCTCTCTCTCTCTATATATATATAAATATTTATATATATAGTTACTCTCACGGTACTGTGAAAGTAAGGGGTGGGGGTTTTCAGATTTAGGCTGTTGGTATTTGATATGGAAGTAAGGGCCCTCACCCTTACCCTCACTGTATCGTGAGAGTTGCTCTCAGAAGACTATCTCATATATTTATGTGTATATATATATATATGTATATATATATATATATATATGCTAAAATAAATGCATCGAGAGATGCAGCTAGCCGTGCTTTGGGCAGATCATTTGTGTGAAGGTTTGCATCACCTTTATTGTCATCCAATCCATAGATAATATTTAGAATGTGTTATTAATATTTTTATTTTCTCTATTGCTCCGTTAAGTTTAGCTCCTTTTCAATCCTTCCTTCTGCTCCCAACAGACAATTACTAGTTGTGATGTTTATCCTATTCCTGTTTCAGTTGAGAAACACATAGGCACGGGCCAGTTTTAGTTGCAGTATTCATGTATAAATTGTGTTCAATTGTGCAGTGTCTATGATGTTGCTCAGTGTCGAAATTCTAGCCCCTGAGTTCCTGCCTCCTGAAATAGAAATTAGCAACTGTACATACTCTAAAGTTACATCTAAGTGGGAATGTGGGATACAGTGTTACCATCCATCTTTCTTCACTAGAGTTATGGAGGATGGTCCTTAAAGTAGTCGTCTGCCATAGCTCTTGGAGACACTGCCAAATGAAACCTTGAAAGGGAAAGTTGATTAACATGGGAAAAAGATTATTTTCTTTCTTTTTTTAACAGTAGGGCAAAAACTTGTTTGTGCTTGGTACTATATACGTGAGACAGAAAATATGTATTTATATTTGATGTAAGGAGGACATTGGTTATGCGATTTTCTTTACCACCAGGGAGGGGTGTTCAAGGAACAAAAATCTTCATCCGTTGTTATCTCCATTTGAATCAAACAAATTGGTCACTATCAATCGTAAAGGTATGATTATCTATTTGGGTTCTTTTTAGTGACATAAAATACTATTTCTACATTATTATGGTCCTTCTGGGTGCGGAATTGGTGGGAATGGAATTTCTGGAAATGGTCCTATATGGAGAAAAATTGAGAATCACAAGTTGAATTCATTCCATTGTGATATCATGGTTGCGTTTGTCTAGTTCCATTTAGGTTTTTTTTAATGGTCAAGGGAAAATCTATTAAGAAAACCAGACAAAGGACAATACAAAATGACCAAACTGATAAAGGGTGGGTTATTTCTATTTCTATGGAAATAGATATTTTTTTCAGGTAATACAAAATGCAAGTCTGGTTCTATTTGTCGAATTAAAAGAGAAATTTAGTGAAATATGCCTGTAAGAAATGGATTTTGCTGCTGTACTGTGTGTAGAAATATACCTTATTTTCTGCCTGTAAGAACTGGATTTTGCTGCTGTACTGTGTGTAGAAATATACCTTATTTTCAAGTCATAAAATCCAAGCACCCAATTGCAGCAAATCTTTGTCATTTTCTGCATTCTGGGAATGAGGTGTTATCATATGACAAAATGCACTGGATCTTGTTCAATAGAAATCCACCACAGTTGACAGCACCAATTTCTTGCCATGAAGGACCATTACTTTTGAACATGAATATTTTATTCTGTTTTATTTTAATTTTCATGAGCTTGTTTGTTTTTTTATTCATGAGCTTTAAAGAACCAGAGAGAGAGAGAGAGAGAGAGAGAGAGAGAGAGAGAGAGAGTTGTGCATGTTTGTGGAATATGGATCAGACACTGGATAATGGCTTGATATAATCAGTGTCTACTCCCCACATGCTTGAAAGTGGTAGAATATGAAGCCCATCTAGCTAAAAGTAGGTTCAAGTACTGGCTAGGTACCTGGAGTACTCATGGGCTCACTGAAAATGCTATGCAGTGGGCTCTTCGAGCTTCACTGTTGGACAGAAAAGGAAAGGGCAACTGGCCTTGGATCCCTTTCCAATTGATCAGTGCTTAAAGTTTTCTCATTTTTCTTAAACCATTCTTTTAGTGGATATAAAATCACACCATGGTGAGTCAATGACAAGGTACCCTCTTGGTCCAGATACCTGTTACCTACCCCTATCCTTTAGTGGGTTTGTGTGCAGGTCTCCACTAGATATCCCATCTTCTTTAATGGGGAATGATTCAAAGACCTGATGCAGTTACCAGTACCCATCACATTTCACTCTGTTACAACAGTTGGAGGTCCTGCTTTTGTATCTTTTTATGGTTTAAAACACATTCCTTAAGTGGTCATTTGTAGTGCTGAAGTAGACATCCCTTCTAAAGGTTGTTTCCAGCACTGTTTCAAGTAGGATTGAGATGGGGTTTTGTCCAAAGTCATCTTGCTGCAGTGGCTCGCTTAATCTGGCTTTTCTATGAGGTCCTTAGAAGACAGGGTCATTACGTAATGCGTTGCCGATAAATCCTGTTAGCGCCACAGAATTGTTGTGGCCTAGAAATAAGAAAGAATGGGCACACGCATACACACACTAATTACAGTACGTGTTAAATCTTTTATATAACTTTGAGGATAATGATATATTTGTTCTCAAATTTAATGTGATTATCATGGAGAAATTGAGGAATATTCATCAAAAGCTCAATGCTGCACTCTAAAAACAATTCTTCCTATGATATTCAGATAAACAACAAAATATACAAGCATTTGAAGCATACATGGCCGATTTATCTGTACTAGAGGGTTTAAAAAGCATGGCCTATTAAGGTTATATAGTTCACAAGTATCCTTAATTATGGTTGCTTGATTTTTTATAGGGTGGATTATTTCTCCACAATCAGTCTTAATGGCAAGCCACTACAAATTTAGGGCACAGTACTAGTGCTCAACATACAGTGAAAAGAAAGACTAGCAACCATCGTCACCTTTTAGACATTCTTTCAAGGCCTCACAGCCACAACCTGGTGTACCGACTCTATGAAAAACATTGCTAGAATCATCTTTCATGCCCTCACAACTGCTAACATGCTGGTCCACTATCCCCATGCCGCATATCATACATCCTAACTATAGTTGCAATTCCTATTGCTGTCTCATCAATGGCCTCTCACATCGACCCGTCGTCTCTTAAAAGCAAGCACCTCACATCAGCCTGTTCTCTCTGAAAAGTAATCCAACCCAACAGGTATCATCGGTGAACGATCGTCTTCTTCCATCATTAGACCCGTTGTGTGTGTTTTTTTCCTTCAAAACATATCTGATAAGTAAGATTCAAGAAACCTATCATTGAAGACATGAGTAGAACAAAGGACACTAAAAAGAAAGGATCAGGTTCTGATCATGTCGATTGTTGTATTAACATTACATCCAATGCCATTCAAACTTGGCCATTGGTTTTTGAAACCTCTGCATGATTGTATATTGGTTGAAACATTCTAACAATACATACACCTTTTACTGTTTGTTATCAGTATTTGAGGCCAATGCATTATTGGATTTTGCCATCTTGCTAATATAGACAGTCTTTTACAGCTCTGAATGCGAAACTGAGTATTCCTGCTTGAATAGGCAGTCATCCTTACCTGCCCTCTTTTAAAACTCAAAGTACATTCCAACATTGGGTTAAGCAATGGGTTTAATGTTAATGGGTTATTAGGACACGGCCCATTTGTTAATCTAGTTGGATCTGTGGGCATGCACATGGATCTAAAATTGTAGTTTTGAAGTTGGAATCACTCGCTGGATGCTACAACTAATTTCTTGGAGAAGCTAGTATTGTATTAGTTGATTCAATCTGGTCCCAAACCTCTTATTTTTATTTTCTGTTTAGTTGGGTATCCTTGAGATTCTTGACTCAAGACTACTATTCTCTCGGGTGCTGCCTGGTAAAGCCACATATGTGGGACGCCAAATTTGGAGTGGTTTTGAACACTAGAGTGGGAAGTATAGACATAATTAGTCCTCCATATGGACATTAGGTAATAAGTATGAATTAGTCCATCTGATTGGGTTTATGATTGAATACTTCTCTCCAATTGTCGGCATAGCTCCAAAATCTGTGTGTCTCTATCTCTCTCTTGCTCATAAATATTTTAATATATCTTTGTTTTGTATTATGGACTTATCACCTCCACCAGTACCAGTACCAGGACCACCATTATCATCTTTCAATTCAACTCTATTCTAGTGATGGTATGTTCACTATCACCAATCAATTTAACATGGCCTTTTTATTCCTCCATGTCAAGCAATTCACGCATTGCCTAGTGGATCAGTTAGTTGTCAGGATAATGTCTTTGACTTGAAACCATGAGTGGGTTTGCCATAGTCAATATTATGTTTATTACTTTGTGCTCATGGGATGGATCTGTTCTATCAATACTAAACATAAATGACAAATCTAATTATGCTTTTAAAGTTGAAAAATGAAGGAATCAATTTATATAATGATAGACTTGATTGGCTTTTCCAAAGTTGGGAATGATATTTCTCCTACTGTTAGACTTGTGGTGGCCAATGCTGCAAATGTTTCTATGAGGGTAATATTGGAGGGTGCTAGTAATGGGGTAATTTAAGAATATTATGTTCTATCAAGATATTTTTGGAAAATATCGATAAGATTAGAGATTAATATTTAATTAGACTGGAAACTTAGCAAAGTACTTGACAATGATTTTTTTTTTTTAATTTGACTTGCCAAATTAAGAATCTGTTGGCTCGTTTTCTTGGGGGTTTTTTCATAAAATATTTGAGGAATATTAAAAATAAATTAAGAAGTTAATTTTGTGGAAATTAATTTCTTTTATTGAACTCGTTTTTTTAGAAAAAGACCTATAATCCTAACTACATCAGCTGGGCAATTTTTTTGGACGGGCCAATATCAGAAAAACAAAGGAACTTTCTTTTGATAAAATTTTCATGCATTTCTGCCCCTGTTTCTACTGTCTGTATCATACCAATCTCAGCCTGTATAAGATTTTATTTTCTTTATTTCTTTGTCTCTCTCAAGTTCCTCACAAAGATGACAAAAGATCATTTCTGAAAACCAAAGCAAAATAGAAGATTAGGCCGTATCTATAAGCCAAATCCTTTTTAAAAAACCTGAGAGATCAGGAAATCTTATTTTAAAGAAAAAAACAAAAGCGGTATGAGAAATCAGGAAAATACTATTTCTTGTGATATGGTCATCTCTCTACCAGTTTTCTATCTTGCTCCTTCAAGCCATAATCTTTTCAAACTTAGAGCAAGCCATTAGTTGGGGCACTTAAAATGCTTTTCAACGCTCCTTTATGGATCCCACCTCTCAACCCTGAGGATCTCCCAATAGAGCACTGCTACTTGGCCCGAACCTGGGGACCGGCTTCTGGCCCGATCCCCAAGAAGGACCGTTGGATCAACGGTCCTTCTTGGGGATCGGGCCAGAAGCCGGTCCCCAGGTCGGGCCAGTTGGACTTTTTCCTCCCAATATTGCTCAACCAAATAGATCCTAGAGGTTGTTAGGTCTATGATTTTGGTCGATATTCCTATGAAGAATTGAACCTAGATCGATATTGTTTCACGTCATTTCTCTCTGTTGAGCTTTGATTTCTCTACCAGTCTTTCTATGAAGCTGAATGATTAAGGAAGAAAGTATGAAGGCTTGATGAATGAGTTTTTGTACTCCGCAAGATATCTTTCTTAAAAGGCATTCTTTTGTTTGAGTCTCTAGATCTGGATCCGTAGTCATCTGTATGTAGATTTTAAGCTTTGGTAGAGTGAGGTGAAACATTCGATTAACCAAGGTGCCAAAACAGGCATTTCAACTCTCACACAACGGCTAGTTTGACTCAGATCTAAAGACAAGCTCTATGAAAAGTCAAGCGAAGGAGATTGGACGAGTCTTTCGGTCGATTGACACAACCATAAGAATTGGATGAGTCTTCGGTCCATCGATTGAGTTCTTTTGTTGGTGAATGTCAATCATGATTTTTTATTTCTTATTTAAAGAAGCACGATATGGTGGTTGGGAAAGTCTCACATTCCACATTGCCCAAATAATGATTTTGATCGGGCTTTACATATCTGTTTGGGCCTTCCATTTATCAGTTTAAGCTTTTGGGTTGGTACATGGTTTGTTACATGGTTGCAAAGTTAGTTTTGGTTCTTATCATTCTTGTGTTTACCCACGATGCAGTCCCGTCCATCAAATATGCTGAGCATGCGCGTGAAGAGGAGTGTTGGAAAAGTCTCACATCCCACATTGGCCAAGTAATAGGTTCGATAGACCTTCATATTCCTATTTGAGCATTCCACCTATCAGCTTAAGCATTTGGTTTGGGGTACATGGTATCTTACAATTGCTACATAGATGTGATCGTGTACCCCTTTGTAGTTCTATCCTATGCTTTCATATTTGTCCAAAGCTTTGCTTATTCCGCTTTTGTTCTTTCTGCCTCAGTCTCTTGGTCTAAAGGTCATTCTGTTGTAATATCTGGTCCCTCGTATTCTTTTGCGTCCTACCCTTTGTTAACACAACCATTTTCATATACGCGAAAAAAGTTATTTCATAAAAAGATGCCTACAAAATGTTAAATTGATGATTTTCTTATTGCAGTATCTTTGTTTAATATATTGCCTTTTGATGTGCTTCATATAGATTCACCATGTTTTAGATTACATGGGATTCAACCTAACTTTTCAGCCTCGAAGGTTTCTGAATATTGATGCTTTCTTTGTCTGGAGGGATTATTCCAAAAATAAGCCTAGTCCGAAGTCAAAATTTTTGAAGAAACATTCAAGTCAGTCGTTAAACCCACTACTACTAGACTTGTTTTTCTCTCTTTTTATTACTCATAGATGATCGATCCATCATCAATTTGACAATAAAAATACATATTTTACATGGATTCTTGAAGAAACAAATTACACAGATCGACCTCAAGGATTTTTACAACCACCCTTTCTATCTCATGATTTGAAACAAGCAACTCAAGCTTGATTTGATCAATTCTGTTTCGTCAACTTTTCTTCTCAATGATTATATTTTGTTAGTTTGTTACAGTGATTCATTGTAATTAGTGCAATGTTATGTCGTCTCCATTTTTAACAGGACTTCTTATACAATAATGCAATTTTCAATATTAATTAAGATCCCAATTACACAACAGTCACTTAAACAAGATGAAATACGTTGAGGTAGCAATTAAATGATAAAGCAAAACCAATATTTAAAATCAACAGTATTGAATAAAGATTTAATTCTAACTATCTAATTGCAGAAGTGTTGATCTTAAATTTAAACATTCATTTTGCTCACAGATCTAAAGGCATACACAGTGAATGTAGAAGAGATATAGAGGTAGATACAACAACTTTATAGTTGTACGGTCCTTCAACCTACGTTCACTCCCAATAGAACATACCCAAAGTCTCTTGGCATTCACTATCTTGAGGTTTGCAACAGGAGCGCACCTTAAGAACACGTACCGCCTAGATGTTTTGATGTGCTGGTTCGATCATAGATGTCTATTCTAGCAACGGCAAAGTTTCTGATAGAGTAGTTCAATCACGAAGGTCTCATCCACTTTACGGATATTAACAATAAAATGAGAAATAATTTTTTTTATCGGTAATAATGAAAAATAAATCAGATCCTAAAACTAATAAATGTTACTTTGAAGATCACATTTGATGGCGAGATCCAAAATCTGTACTCGAGGAAGACCTCCATAGCAGATAAACCTTTGTGCTTGATGTTCTATGAATATGGTTGAACCAAATAGATCTTAGAGGCTGTTCGTTCTAGATTTTTTTGTAAATATTCCTATGAAGAACTCAAACTAGATCGACATTGTTACACAGAATCTCACTTTCATGAGTTTTGAATGCTCTACTAATCTTTCTATGAAGTTTAGAGAAGATGGAAGAAGGTATGAAGGCTTGAGGAAATGGTTTTACTACTCTACATGGAATCTCTCTAAAAAGGCCTTCTTTTGGTCCACTGAGCCAAAGAGCTGGGTCCCCCAAAGCCTTTAACTAATTTTTTTTATGGCCACTTAGACCTCACAAAATTAAGTAGTTTGGTTCAAGGTCCTAGGGTATGTTCCTTGGAATTTCTAAGGTCCTAGGGTATGTTCCTTGGCATATATTTAGACATGATTGAATATCTTGGCCTTCCATGATTTGAACTCACTGTTGTGGCTTCCTAAATGCAATGTCGCGAACTTGTCATAAAATTGGCGCGACTACATGAACTACTCACAGAATTGACTTCACGAGGAAGTGACAGATTTTACCCTGACACTGTAACACATGCTCCAATAATTTCACATTTTCAAACTGCTAATTAAACTATTATGAGGGTACTACATCTTTTGGTCTTCATTATTATTATTATTATTACTATTACTATTATTTTTATGCAAAGAATCGAATTAGAAAAAGTGAAGCGCTAAAATTAAGCCGCCCAAAGGAAAACAAGAGAGGCTCAAAACAAGCAAATCCATAAAGAAAATAGAACAGCCCAAGGAGAGGAACAAAAACAAAACAGAGGATCACTTGGACAACTTTCCCTGATATATCACAGCTCATCTTTAATAGTTAGAAGAGAAAGCCCAAGAGTTGGCTTAGCTTTTCTGTGCATCATATGATTTATGGCCTTCCAAATAGCAAAAATAGCTGATAGCATAATAGCACCTATGGCTAGGCAATCAGGCTTTTTGCTGCCAGCAGAAAACGCATGCACAAGATGTTGGTTGAAAGCAATGGAGGAAGCCCAGCAGCGTCAAGAAGCCAGTGCCAAAGACTGGAAGCAAACTTACACTGAAAGAAGAGGTGGATCTTAGACTCTTCATGCAGCAGACACGAAGGGCACCTTGAAACAGAAGGGATACCAACGCTTTGAACCCACATAGAGGTTGGGGTTTTCCCATGGAAAAACCGCAAAGCAAAGCAAGTATTGGTAGGCTGAGTGAATTTATTCCAGATCAAAGCACACCGCTGATTGGGAGAGCCTCTAGAGCGCAGCACATTCCAGGCATAAAAAGAGCTAAAATCACCAGTGAGCTTAGACCATTACTAATGCAACAGCTGATCATCATCGGTCTTTCACTGGATTTGCAAATAGATTTAGGTATTTGGAAGACCAAGCTGATGTGGAGGGTCATGCTTGAAAAAACATGTTTAAGAAGAATTAGTCCACCCGCAAGCCCTGAAAATTTCTGCCTGATGGAGTCTAAGAGGACTGAGAACATTTAATTCCTTGGGGTGCCCAAGAAGAGAGTGCTAAATACTTAGTGGGGCGATTAGCTGTAGGAATCCCAATGACTTCTTTGATTTTCCTCTTAGATCTTGGACTAGGTTCTCTAAAAAATAACTGGCTTTTACTAAGGTTGAATTGTTGCCCAAAAAAGTTTTGGCAAGAAGCAAGCAAAAAGAAGGTGGCAGATGGGTGGGGGGGGGGGGTGTGGAGGCAAGGCTGAAATTGAAAATGGGTTGGATATCACCTCTGGTAGCTAGGTTCCAGAGGTTGAGACTAAGAACTTCTTGGATCTGCTAAGATATTTTGGTCTTCATCATTCGTCTCGATCTACATTTTGACTTTCATGAGTTTCCTGATTGTAACTGGCCGGGCTGGGTGTTACGATACTCGATACTTTGGTACATGAATTTCTGTATACGTCGTTCTCGTTAACTGCATTTTATGGAGCTCGAAGAAACCACCTACAATGTCCTCCTCTTTTTCCTTTTTCTTTTCTTTTTTTGTCGGACTACAATGTCCTTTTCAATTGGTGATACTAAGTATCATTCGCTGGCTAAAATGTCCTACATTCTCTCATCAATCTTGCCCAGTAAAGTATGACTTGGAACAAACCTTTATACAAGCAACTATTAATATCCAACTTTTCAAATGCAAAGTGAAGGGTTGTGTTTAAACCCTAATACAGGTTGTAGTCACAAATAAATTTCTCTCTTAGATTTCAATTAAGCCAAATTAATAACCTAAACTAGAATCAAGCAATCACGCACAACAAAGGAGGGGCATGATTTTTTACATGGAAAACCCTACTCAGGAAAAATCATGGGGCTTACCATCTGGACCACATAAAACCAAGCACTATAGAAATGAAAGCTAAAGTACTCATACAACTTTTTCCATTTGCAATTCAACCTAAGGACTGCGACGATCTTGCGGAAGCCTAGTCATACTCTTTCACCATGCTTGAACCAACTATCCTGAATGCCTCTTCAAGGTGAATCTAATGCAAGATAGTAGATGAAAAAGTCTCCAAGGCTTTATGCCTCAACTTTGCAACAATGGATGCTTTGGAAAAGACAAGGGATCTCTCAAAAGAATTCTAGGGCTTATAATGGGAGAGAGACATCTGTAGGTTTTAGAGAATAAGGCTTTATATAAGCCTTGGTTCGTGGGTTGCAAGCCATTAGAGTTTTGGAATGATTGGGAAGCAAATGGGAAGGAGTTTCCAAATAAAACATTGAAACCCCGCGTCATAAGCTCAAGCGCGAGTCCAGGCCCACTCGAGTGCATGAAGTAAACATTCTGTTATTTTCATTTCTGAGCATTCTATGTGTCAAGCTTGAGCGGGAAAGAAGAAAGCTTGAGTGCATGAATCTCTGCTAGGGGTGCCCTCGAGCTTGTCTTAGCAAGCGCTCGAGTGCCTAGTGCAATGTTCTACCTTCTTGAATTTCTTCAATTCTTCGATCCGGGCAATCCATCTAAGAAATAGAAAGATAAATCATAAATGCTTATTTTGTCCATATCCCAGTGAATTTCCCAACACTCGGTTTCCTTATAATCTCCTCCTTTTGACAATTAATGGACAAAACTCCTAATTACATGAAGATTTTACCCTGACACAGAAACCCACTACAATTTAAACTCCGAATTAAACCAATCATTTCAATTCTTTTGCTTCAATTCAAAACCATACAATCCCTCCAAAACCTATTCATGAAGCCTTGACAACATATCAAGCGTAATGTCATGAAATTGAAACTGAGATCGAAATTGAAATGAAAAATAAATATACTAGATACTCCCTTTTTTATTTAGAATTGACAAAGTATAGATAAAAGTCCAAGATTCAAACGGGGGGTGGGTGGGTGGGTGGGTTGTGAAACTGAGATCGAAATTGAAATGAAAAATTAATATACCAGATACTCCCTTTTTTTATTTAGAATTGACAAAGTATAGATAAAAGTCCAAGATTCAAAACCGGTGGGGTGTTTATAGGATGAGCTAAACAACCTAAACCAATTTTGATTTTCTAATGCCAATTATGCTTTGGAAATTAATTAACTTGACTACAAGTAAAGTTTCTAAGTCATACATGAACAAGTAAAGAAACTATGTAATCAGTCAACATTGAGATTAATAAGAAATAATAATAAACTAAGCATATGAGCATCACACACACATTAAAAGATCAACCACCATATCAACCAAATTTATAGTGGTTCGGCCAATCATTCTTACATTCAGTCCCGATTTCCCTACCAGATTTTTCACTATTTCAACTTGAGGTTTAGGCTCACCTCTAACCTTACAACCATGCATGCTTTTCAAAAGCTTACCATTAACCTTTACAACCACTTATGGTTTTCTAAGGCTTCGCAATAATCTTTATAATAAGATGTTTTTAACTCTTAATTCAATGCCTAAGAATGCACTAAGAGAGATGCAATTGAGTATATATTGACGCCTCTTGACATAGGCTGATATTAAAAGCGAAAACCCAATATAAGACATATGCATGATGAATGCAAAGATCTATAAAAGATGCATATGCTTAAGGCTAGCCCTCTATCTCCTTTTTAAATTGAATGCTCATTAATGATGCAAAGGTGAAAACCATAAATGAGAGATAAAGAGATTAAATGATGCACACATGTTTTAAAATGATGAACAAACTAATTATAGAAAACTCGACCTTATTCTAGCATGTTTGTTCAAAACATAAATTTAAAAACATGTGTAAATCTATTCAAATGTTGAAGTCAATTCATTAATCATGTTTAAAATCAAAGTATGTTAAGAAACCAACATTTGAACAAGTTAAGTGAACACTAAATCATGTCATTGAATGAAAACAAAGTTTTGAAGACAAGCATGAATTAATTTTGAGATAAAGGGAGCAAACCCATTTGAAAAATTAAATGTTGAAATCATAGATTTGCCTCCTAGCCTTCCTTTAGTGTAGCATGGATGCCTACTGTCCTTAGCCCTCAAAAATCTCAAAAGTATTAGCTCAAATTCCAAGGAATTGCTCAAATTTATAGTAAAAAGGCCTCCAGCGGCTCTCTGGGAGGCTAGCTAACCTCCAACGGTCATATTCTAACGGTCACTAACATTTGAAGGGGGCTAGCTGACCTCCATAAGTCGGCTAGCCTACTATTGACCTCCTGCTGACTTATTGTTGACCTTTCAAAGACCTACTGGCAGTTTTTTTTTTTTTTTTTTTTTTTTTTTTTTTTTTTTTTTTTAATGAGAATGATTTTCAAAGTGGGATTTTAGGCAATGGAAGAACAAGACTTAATTTGATTATAAAGTTGGAAATTAAGTTTCAAAATATGATGCAAAACATGTTTATGCATGAATTTCCAAAATTCGTTTTTTAAAACATTTGAAACTAAATTTAAATGTTGAAATCATGCATAAAACTCAAGTCTTAACAACATGATGTTAAACATGAAAACTTAAAAGAAATACATGAAGATTCCAAGATTAAAAAGTATGAGTGTATGAGAGATTAATTGATGATAAAAATGAATGCATCCAATCAAATTGCAACAAATGAAAACCCTAACAATAGACACAAAAGGGTATAACATATGAAAAAAAAATTACCCTCAAAACACAAATGCAAAATCACAATCAGGCAAAAAATAATGTGAAAATCCTCGATGACCAAACATGATAATTTGCAAAGTTTAAGAAATCGATAAATAAAGCGCGCAACACAATTTTTAGGAATTTAACATGTGTAAATGTGTGCGAGGGATAATCTCAAATGGAAGAAAACTAAGAAGACAATTATCAGCCAGAAATCAACATTCATCAAGTATATATTGAAATTCACATCTCTTAGAAATACATGGCCAAATCAACACTTAATATAAGAAGCTCCCTCTTCATGCCACACCTTTTTTTTTTTTATTTATATAAATCAGTCATTGACCCAATACAAAATTCTCTCACTTATGTTCTCAAGTGTAAGAATTTTCAAACTCAAATGTTATAAGAAAAGTCAAAATAAAGGGAGCATACCCAGTTATTAACTTTTGCACTAGCTCACTTTTTCCAACGCAAATTTTTTTGAGTTCATGTAATATAAGCAAAGTTAGGGAGCAAACCTAGTCATTCTTCATTTCCGCGCATACTCCCTACAAAAATCTCTATGCACACTTTGATTTGGGACAAATAATATATATATTACATAAACATCAAGAAGGGAGCATATGGGAATGGGGAAAATCAAGATCGTGGCTTCGTAAGAGTGCAAATCCACTAATTAAGACCGTGGTGGATATCAATCCTGGAGTGACATCAACCCTAACTGAGTGTCTAAGTGAGTCATCATGTACTTGAAAATATGTCCTAAAACCTTAAATAGTGTAACGTGAAATTCAGGCCCAAAAATAAGCAAATTAAAGTGTGTCATTGTGAGATAATCATAAAATCAGCCGGAAGAAGCATGCATGTGCAAATGAAAACACAAGTTGAGAAAAAATTTCGGGTTGTTGGACAATGCCTAGGATCTTACGAAGGAAATAAAACCTAGTAGTATCAAGTGGCTTTGTGAGTACAAAGTGGACCATCTTACAACGAAGGTCAGACTTACGAACCCAGATAGAATTTGTCTTGACCTATAGAGGAGAATAATTCTTCTTTCTCCGCTGATTTGTCAAATACTTTCTCAATTTGTTACAATGTGGTCAGATGTGCCCTTTAATCCCACAAAAGGGACGAATGGGGATAAATTTATTGTGAGGCACATGCTTATTATTTGCATTCACAGATTTCATGGGCGTAACATTATGTATAGTGGGTGTAATGGAGAACAAAGTAGGTCTTTGAACAAATATAGATTTACCTATGGACATCGGAATGGATGCTCCATGTAAAGCCAATTCCGTGTTTTGCTGCATCCAGAACTAGACTGCTCAAGATGTGATCAACCTTCTTTGACCCTTTGTTTATTTGATCTGGATAAGCCTTTGTAGTTCCCAATTTAGAAGTTGATATCTTGATCTTTCAATTTAAATCCGCATTTCCAACCTTGCAGTCACTCAGCTCTTTCTTTAAAGCTTCCAGTTCCCTTGAATCTTTCTCCACTTGCTCTTTTTGTAGAGCATTCTCCTTACATATATCAATCAGGTTGTTAAATAAATTATTAAAATGAGTTTCTAACTGAGTTACCTTTGCTTTTGAATCTTCAAGCTCCTACTTCATAGAATAATTCTTAGATTCCATTGCTTTCAAAATTAGTGCTCTTTTTCCATTGATCTTTGACATAAGTATGGAATGTTGTAACACTCCCTTATGTTCAGCTTCTAAGTCCTGTTCATTGTCAGAAAAATCATGTAGATCTAAATCTTCATCTAACTTGGACTCCTTGTTAGACGAACCCTGCATAGAAAAGACGTTAGACCTACCCATGAAAGCAACAAACTTTCTAGACTGAGCTCACTATTTTCCTCCTAAGAATTTTTTTCCTAAGAGACGTTCAAAGTCTTGCCTTTGATTTTCTCTTTCTAATTGGCACATTTAGCAGCAGTGTGGCCGTATCCGTGACATTCAAAGCATTGGATAGGTTTGGAGGATCCTTTTACCGGATTTTTATCAGACTTAGGCACAAACTTCTATTTGGTGGGTGCCTTGTTATTCTGAAAGTCATTTTTCAAAGTGTTATTCTTGTTTTAGCACAACTTTCTAAACTTTTTAATAAAAATTGCTTCAGATTCAGCATCATCTGATTCAACATTCAGAATCATCTTCCACAGACTTGGAGGACACGAGCAATGTCCTTAGCCTTTTTGGTTGAACAATGATTGAGGTTTGCAAGTTTCCAACCAATTTTTCGATTGTGAGGGTGTCCAGATCTTGATACTCCTCAATTGCCACTACTTTTGTACTAAACCTTTCGGGTTGAGACCGTAATATCTTCTTGGCAATTCTAACATCAGAAATCGACTCTCCCAAATTAAAAATAGAGTTGACAATGTCACTTAATTTTACATAGAACTCATCAAAAGTTTCAATATCTTTCATTCTCAAGGTTTCAAAAGCAGTAGTTAAATTTTGGAGCTTTGTCTGCTTGACGGTATTCGTGTCCTCAGGAATGGGCTGCATGATGTCTCATGCAACCTTAACCAATGTGCATGAAGAAATCCTGGGGAATTCTGAGGCAGTAACACTATTGAATATGGCATTAATTGCATTGTCATTGCGATTAGAGGTCTATTTTTCCTCTTGAGTCCACTAGGCTTTAGGTTTAAGGATTTTTTGCCCATCTGCAACAACTGTGGGTCTGATATAACCTTCATCAACAACATTCCAGACCTCATCACCTATAGCCTTAAGGAAAGCGATCATCCTTACGTTCCAGTAAGCATAATTAGTTCCATCAAGCAATGGGGACTTAGTAGTCGACATGCTCTAGTAAATTGCGTAAGAGAAATCTGATGAATCGAATCACACAACAAATTAGTACAACCTACTCTGATAACATGTGAAAGTTCGAGTGTAAATCCTATTACGGGTTAAGGTCTCAAATCAGTTTCTCTTATAGATTTTAATTAAGACAAATTAATAACCTAAACTAGAATCAAGCAATCACACACAAGAGAAGGAGGCACGCGATTTTTTACGTGGAAAATCCTACTTGAGAAAACCATAGGTATTATCGTCTAGACCACAGACAACCAAACACTATAAAAAAAAAGTTATAAGTACTCATAGAACCTTCCCCAGTTACAACTCAACCTAAGGACTACGATGATCTTACCGATGCCTCGCCGTACTCCTTCACCATGCTTGAACCAACCACCTTGAATGCCCCTTCAAGGTGAATATACTACAAGAGAGTAGATGAGAAAGTGTCCAAGGCTTTAAGCTTCAGCTTTGCAACAATGGATGCTTTGGAGAAGATAATGGATCTCTCAAAAGAATTCTAGGATTTAGAATGGGAGAGAGTCATCTCTCCGTTTGAGAGAAGGCTTTATATAAGCTTTGGTTCTTGGGTTGCAAGCCATCAAAGTTTTGGAAGTTTTTTTTTTTTTTTTATTTTTTGGTAAAAGAGTTTTGTAAGGATTGGGAAGAAAATAGAAAGGAGTTTCTAAATAAAACCTTGAAGTCCCGCATCATGCGCTCGAGCGCGAGTCCAGGGCCGCTCGAGCTCGTGAAGTAAACATCCAATTATTTTCAATTCTGCTTCAATTCTGAGCATTCTATGTGTCAGGCTTAAGCGGGAAAGAAGAAAACTTGAGTGCATGAACTGCTAGGTATTTTAGTATTGGCTAAATTCATGGGTTGGACAAAACTCTGGGTCTTTTGAGTTGTAATTCTTTTTTAGAAAAGGACTCTGAAGATAAAAGATTGGAATGACTCATAAGAAGAAAGTCTGAAAGAATTAGAAGAAGAAAGTTGGAAAAAGAGAGCTGAAATTCCAGATCAACTAGAATGGGGTTCGCTCGAGCGACCAGATCATCCGCTCGAGCGGACATGATGCAGAATGGCCCAGCGCTAAAATAGAACCTTATCCGCTCAAGCGGATGGTGGGTCCACTCAAGCGGACAAGGCAGCAGAGTCCAAGTTTATTGAGAAATTGATTTCTAATTGTTCCCAAACTGCTTGTTTTAATCCTAATCAAGTTGGGCAACATTAAGCACGACTTAAGGGCTATTTAAAGGACTCAAGGGCTATTCCAAAGATACTACCCTCACCTCTCAAAGTTCTGAGTTAGAGATTATCATTGAGAGAATTCTTCTCTAGAGATTTATTAAGGAGTTGTGCTGACAAGTTCTATAGAGCCAGTTCTTCTGCATCACTGGCTCAGGTTAAAAAGGCTACGAACCCAAACTAGTCACACAACTTTTTATTCTTTTCAACACTTTTTTTTTCTAACGGTCCCTAACAATAGGCAACCCTTTTCATGTGCCCGAATTAATTCAATGGCTCTGTGGCCAACAAAACCGGATGAACCAGGAACTTGTAAAACTAAGGGTCGGTTTTCCATCATATTTTCAATCCAATCGTCAAAGAAAAACAGAAATCATGGCTTGGCATTCAAAAACTTCGAAAACATATACAGTCTGTGTAAAAGTGGGGGATCAAAATTCAACACTTTTTTCCAAAAATCCTTTCCATAAACAAAACAGTAAACCATTGTTCTCCTTTTTGCCCAAAGCACCAAAAATTCCAAAGTTCAAGATATCTTTGTTTCATAAAAATCCTCTCGAGATTTCCTTATTTAAGAAAAAAATAGAAATAGCAATTTTTTTCTTTTTTTTTTTCAAAGAAACAACCAAAAAGAATGTAAAACTTTTGTCCAAAGATGAACAAGTGTGCTTGTTCCCACCAACCTAAGATGAACATCGTTCTCGATGTTATGTATGTAGTGCAAAAGGTAAATATAACAGGAGGAAAGTAAATGACAAGAGGGTAAAGAGGAAGAAGTCACCTGAAGATGCAGCTTTTTCGATCTCTGTCCATGGTGAGACAAAACAAAGAAAACAAAAGGAAAAGAAGCTACTCTACTAAAAGAAAAGAAAAATCTACAATAAAAAGAAAGGAAAATCCTACACTACTTGATTCGAAACCATGAATCCACCCGGATCCCAGATGAAATTTTCCGCCACACAAATCACAAAAAACACATAAAGAGATGTTACCATGGGAACGTGAAGCACATTGAATATAAGGACCACATGATGTTTGTTGTAAAAGTGTGGAAAAAGGACCACTATGAAAAATGGTTCCTCCTCCCTGAAAAATGGGTCTTTGAATGGAAGGAGAGGAGGACGCAATGAACAACTGGGTGGCCCCATGTCCTCCCATGCCACAAATTCTTTTGAATTAATTTCCACACTATCCATAGGCACGGGCTCAAATGATTCCAAAGTGTTAGACTCGAAGGTCTGAATAGGACCACACTTTAATTCCAGGAGTTTCTCTGAATTACATTGAGGGCCAAGAAATATGATGACAATTTCTCTTATGGTCAGATCATCAGATTTCTTGAAGAATTCAGTACATGATTCCAAGGATTCCACATTGTCCGAATCAGAAATCTGAAAAATGGGGTCATCCTCCCAATAGTAATCTTGCATTTGGGGCTCATTGGGCGCATTCGCGGTTCCATTAATCATGGGAAAATCAATTTCTAGGAAATCCGCAATTCCAGAATCATCAAAAGAATTGGACCCAAAGTAAGGATCACCATAGAAGGGCACAGTATCTTCTTCGAAGGGGTCCACATTCTCATTCGGATCAGACAAGTGAGGGTTGGAGGAATTTGGCTCATAGGGTTCATAATCTGATTCATGCAGCGCACGATCATCCATATCCACAGGTGCACCCTTGAATATCCTCTGCGTATTTGCGCAATCCATATCCATCAGAGTTTCAATGAGTGATGGATCATCATGTTGAAATTCATTCTCACTGCCAAGGGTGTCATTTACTTTTTTTCATTTGAAGTGCAGTTTGAGTAATTGAAGTCATGAGTCTTTCCATGGATTGTGTATTGTTCTGAATGGATTGCATGGTGTTTTGCGTGAACATGATGAATCTGGCTAAAGTGTCTTCCAAGGATCCCTCCAGGCGTGGTGGTGGTGGTCGTTCATATGACCATTCAGGCGGTGGGGAGTCATTAGGTGCATATGAACAAGGGGAAGAATGGGATGCATATGAAATATCCCGTGAGGGGTAATTATACGACCCACGTACCCGGAGTAAATTCTTGGAGATAAGAATTTCCCATATCAAACCCATCTTGCCAATTGTCAGGAGCCTGATTGCCTAGGCTACTCATGTTACTCAATTCATCGTGGCAAGGCCATTGATTTGCATTTGATTCTGCTTGCCATTGAATTCCCAGATCCATATTTGAAGGAGCGAATGAGTGTGTGGGGTATGAGTAATCATGTGGGGCCCATGTTGGTTGATCATCTTCCATTATCATTTCATTGATACCCTCCATGCACTCCTCATTATAATCATGACCATAGTGATTGGCCCACTTCCGCCCATATGTGGAACCTCTTTCCAACGAACAAGTTATTTGATGTATATTTGCATTCCATTCTTGTTCGCACAACTCCCTTAGGGATTTGTGATTATTTGAAGCATCATCGGAGTTGCTTTGATAAAATACCCACTTATTTGTATATGAGTGAATGTAAGTTGACAGGTACGTATCTGTGGGGTGTAGGTACTCACGCCAGGACTTCTTTGGGCTATCATTATTGATTTTGCCCTCATTGGTTTGTCCAGAATTTGGTCTCCTCATGTTTGTGGATTTCTATTGGTCCATTTTTTTGGAATAACTTCTTCTAGTTTTATTTTATTTTATTTTTTTTAAGTGACAAAGGAAAGGAAACTAGCCTACACTAGAAACAACTGAGTTAATATCCTAAGGTTGAAAAGTTTCCCTAAGTTCACCAACCCGGCCAGTTCAGCCCCCAGGTAAGGGTAGGATCACAAATGGACCTGTTTGAAGGACCCTTGCCTAAAACATTTTAGCTGTCTCCACACTCTGGACAAGGCTTTGCTTCGGCACCGAGATGATCAAGGATAGTGATTAGGTCACTTTAAGTTTACTTTCTTCCAAAAGGATTTAAAACAAGTTGGGAAATAAAGTAACTTTGCCAATTTAAAAGAAGTTTTCTAAAAAAAATTCAATGATGTGTCATTTCTAATTAGCAATCCATGCACTTTCCTAATCCAATTTAGGGCGGTCTAACATTCCATACATGCACCTCCTAATTTGAAAAGATGCCAAAAATAGCACACCCATAAAATAATGTAAATAAGGAAAGTTAGAGAAGTTACCTTATATGGCGCTCCCCGGCAACGGCGCCAAAAACTTGATCGTAGCTCCAAGTGTAGAGTTTCGATTGCAGTAATAACTGGTAAGAGCAGGTCGATCCACAGGGAGCAATGTAAACTAAGATTCCTTCTCAACTTGTACCTGCCCTAAATAAAATCTAATTTTAACTTAAAATCTAGAAAAGTACATTCATCATTCATACTTTCCAAAAATTAAATTAATTACAATCCAATGAAAAGAAAACTTCCTAAATCTAAAAATCCTAAACTAAAAAAACTAAAATTGCTACAAAAAAACACACAAGTTAGAACATCAAGAATAAAAAAGTACTAAAAATAAAACTAAAAAAAGCTAAAGTAGAAACAAAAGAAACCTAAGTTAGAAAGTTAGTAATGCAATGTATGCCATGAGATGCTGAAAAATTCTAAGTCTGAAAAACTAGTATGCATGGCTGTTTTTATGCATGATTTCTCCTAATCTAGTGCAACGTAAAACTGAGTTTAATGGCTAGAATTAAAAGTGAAGTGCTGAAAATAAGGGTGGTGTGCATAAATCAAAGATGGTAAACAAAACTGAAATATAAAAGGGGTGAGTTGCTTCTTTTAATTCTTCTCAATTGAGGGTCCAAAAAAATTAGAGGTGCAAACCTAGGGTCCCATTCTTCAACTTGGGTTGTCAATTCAAGTTGAGAATGATAAATCCTCACTTTTTAATAAATACATTTCAGACTTGAATTTGTGAACTTTTCATGATCAACACTCTTCAACTTCACATTGTATTGCCTCCAAAAATACCATGTATCCGTAGAAAACAAGGTATATTGTGAGGATACTAAGGTGAGTTGTTAGTAATTATTCCAAGCCAATTAAAATTACTTAACCAAAAGTAAGAACTAACCCTATTGCAAAACTAATATCAAGATTCACAAGAAATCAATACAAGAATTAAAATGAAACAATTTTATTAATACTAGTATGCAATTGAGTACATAAGATTGAGAATTATAAACAAAAATACATACTAGGATGATTGAGAATCCCTCTTTCTAGTTGAGAAAACAAGGGTGGTGGTGTGACCTTTGAGAAGAACCCCCTTGATGGCTTGAGATGAAAGGGAAGAGAGGGAGAGATGAAATGAAATTAAGCTAGAGGGAGAGGTGGATGATTTCAATCATGAGAAGAGATGGATGCTTATGCCTTCATTTTATAGATTTTTGCTCTTTTTCTTTCCTTCTTTGCTCCAAGTTTGTAACATGCAATCTTCTTTGTATGGCAAGTCACTTCCTTGGGCAACAAGTCTTTAAAGAAATAGCAAGGTGAGTGAGAGATTTTTGGTGCTTTCCATGTGCAAAAATTGTAATCCCGAGTAGAAATTATAGCACCAACTTTCAGAGGCCATATCTTCCTCGTTTTAACTCAAATTGACACAACTTGGGTTCTAAAGATATCTACTCGAAAAGAGCTTTCCAACGGTATATGGATTGCACCAATTCGACGGCTGGATTAAGAGTTATGACCAATTTAATATTACTGCCTCTGAAAAATTCGAAAATAATTGTACACATATGGAATGTTAGTTGTGCAATGGGGTGTGTGGGACCCATGTGGACGTCCAAAGGGATCTTAGGATCTTTCTTTCCTTGTTTCTTGACTCCCCTTCCATCTTTGGTTTGTTTCCAAGCTTCTTTGATTGACTAGTCAACTCTTTTAGCACACTTTCCTTTCTGGAATTTCTTTCTTGATTTTTGAGTTTTCAAACTTAGTAATAATTAGATCTTACCAAATTTGAAGTTTCCTTTCTTGATCTTGAAATTACAAATCTAGCCTTCCATTGTCGACTTTTCAAACTCTCCAAAAATACCAAAATATGTGGGTCCACCTTGAAAGATGTCATACCCTTGATCTCTCTCAAATTTCACCATTGTGGGTCCCATTCTTGATTTCTCCTACACAAATTAAAATAAATGGATTTAAGAATAATTTTATATAAGGAATTTAAATGGACGATGCATGGGACCCTACTTGACGCACCGAAAATAATTGACTTTCTAAAAATAAATCTAAAAAAATGGCAGGTTTCATGAATTTATGCAAAAGTGTGATTTTTAAGCAAATTATGCATGAATGCACTACAATGGACCATAAATGCATAAAAACATGATTTGACACTAAATAAAGCTCTTTAATATCAATAAGCGCTTAAAATGGTCCAAAATGTGTATGAAAATGTGCACTTTTCAGGACTCATCAGAAAGAAGAAAGCTTGAGTGCATGAACTGTTAGGTATTTTAGTATTGCCTAATTCATGGGTTGGACAAAACTCTGGGTCTTTTGAGTTGTAATTCTTTTTTTAGAAAAGGACTCTGAAGATAAAAGATTGGAAGGACTCAGAAGAAGAAAGTCTGAAAGAATTAGAAGAAGAAAGTTGGAGAAAGAGAGTTGAAATTCCAGATCAACTAGAATGGGGTTCGCTCGAGCGACCAGATCATCCGCTCGAGCAGACATGATGCAGAATGGCCCAGCGCTAAAACAGAACCTCATCCGCTCAAGCGGATGGTGGGTCCACTCAAGCGGACAAGGCGGCAGAGTCCAAGTTTATTGAGAAATTGATTTCTAATTGTTCCCAAACTGCTTGTTTTAATCCTAATCAAGTTGGGCAACATTAAGCACGACTTAAGGGCTATTTAAAGGACTCAAGGGCTATTCCAAAGATACTACCCTCACCTCTCAAAGTTCTGAGTTAGAGATTATCATTGAGAGAATTCTTTTCTAGAGATTTATTAAGGAGTTGTGCTGACAAGTTCTATAGAGCCAGTTCTTTTGCATCCTTTATTGAAAATTATCTTCTTGTGAGAAGACTTGAGGAGTCAAGCGCTTGATTGAATATGTTGCAATCAATTGTGTGAAGTTGTTGAAGCGTGAAGCAACACAATGTAACTTCAGTCCTTGGGTAGGGGATATTTTGGGAAGAGATCTGAGTTTCTTGTAATTGCGAGATTCATAGTATTTGATTTGATCCAGTTCGAATCGGTTGTTTTTCACCCGGTTAGGGTTTTCCACCTTAAATTTGGTGTCCTTGTGGTGTGTGCTTGTTTATTTTATTTCCGCTACATATTGCTTATTTCTACACACTTTTGGGTTGATTGTTTGAGTAGACCATTCTAGAGATCGCGGACCCTAAATCTTTTCTATTGGTGTCAGAGCGGGTTGCACTATCTTGTTGTGTTTGATCCTATAAGATTTCTAATATGATGCTTAATAAAGAAGGGACATCAACTTCTAAGCCTCATTTGTTTGATGGTTCTAATTATGCATATTGGAAGCAAATGATGATTGGGTTCCTTAAGTCCATTGATGATGATGTTTGGGATATTGTTGAGGATGACTACACCAGACCAACAATTGTGGTTTATAGACAAATTATTCCTAAACTTAAAGCCCAATGGACTAAGAATGAGAAGCATGCATCCAATTGTAATACTAAGGTTGTGAATAGCATATACAGTGGAGTGTCTGCTGATGAGTTTCGAAGGATTTTTACTTGCAAAACTGCAAAAGAAGCATGAGAAGTGTTACAGACAGTTTATGATGGTACAGACACAGTGAAGCAAGCTAAATTACAAAGGCCGAATAAAGAATTTGAAACCATCGTGATGAAAGAAGATGAGACATTTGATTAATTTTATGCAAAGCTGAATGATATTGTCAAGTCGATTTTCATTTTGGGGGAAGAAATACCAGAACACAAGATTGTTAAGAAAATTCTAAGGTCTCTACCTTCGAGGTTCGATTCTAAAGTTGACGCTATTGAAGAAAACAATAATTTTGATACCTTCAAGGTAAATGAACTGGTTGGAAATCTTTAGACGTTTGAATAAAGGAAAATCGAAAGAGAAGGATATTGCTTTAAAAGCCATCTCAGATTCAAGAAAGAAGCCTGCAAAGAAAATTGAATATGATGCTGAAGATGATATGACTGAGTTTATGAAATGTCACAAAAAATACATGAAGACAAAACGAGTCAATAGAAAGAATTCCAAATCCGAGAAGAAGGATCCTGCAAAAGGGACAAAGTGTTTTGAGTGCCAAGTCTATGGACATTATGCTAATGAGTGTGCCAACAAGAAAAAGTGTACAAAGCAAAAGGCTCTCAACATAACTTGGGGTGAAGAATCTTCTGAAAAAGAAAAGGAAGAAGCAAAAAATCCCGAAGATGATCTTTCAAATAATGTGAATGGCAAGTTTGTGGCATTCAAGGTTGAGTCTGTGTCTGACAATGATACTCTTAATGATCAAGAGATAGATTGTGAAGAGTTGTACCAAACTACCTATGCTGATTGTGTCAAGATGACCAAATTTGGTAACAAGATCACTATCAAGTACAAGACTGCTCAAGAAGAAAATTCTGCACTGAAAACTGAATTAGAGCAAGCGCTTAAAGAGGTTCATCTCTTGAAAAGTCAGAAAAACTATTTGGCTGGAAATTTGACTACTGATGGTAAAAAGCTTGAGAAAGTTGAAAAAGAAGTCGTGCATTTAAAGTAAGAGATAGTAATATTGAAAGCTGAAAATCAAGACCTACAAGGAAGACTGAAGATCACTCTGTCTTAACTTGAAATGAAGCAAGCTTCTCTAAACAAGATGAACACTGGTTCGAAGGCTCTTATACACATCTTGTGCAATAGAAGTCTCTTTTTGACAGAAGCGGTCTCGGTTTTGATCATGGTGCATCCACTTCAAATATTAAAGGTAAAATAATTTTTGATTCAAGTGTTGCACATGCTACTCCACATATTTCACTTTCAAATAATGTGCCGAGTAGTTTCAAGAAAAAGAATGTGTTACACGTTGCACGCACATCCACTTGTCATCATTGTGGATTAAAAGGACACATTCATCCCCATTGCAAGAAGCTACAAAGTCTACCTAAGACCAAGCAATAGCGAAAGAATTTTTCTCCACCCAAAACGACTCCAATTTGGGTAAGAATGAATGGTTTTCCTAAGGAGTTGGCTCATACTTTGCTAAAAGATCAATTTACACAAGTGTGGGTGGCTACATATAACAAGCCCTGATCAAGGAGATCAAGCTCCTACCCCCAGCGCTGCTATGAAGACACATTCAGGGGGAGTTGCTATTGAGGGGGAGCTATTGATCCTAATTGACAAAAAAGTTGCATGCTCTTATCTTTAGCTTTATCAAATTATGGATGAAAAGGGGGAGAAAGGTGCCAGATCAAGGGGGAGAACAAGAAGTTCAGACTGAGTCATACACAATGCAGATCTGCATTTGCTGATTGTAAATCTCTGTGCTGATTGTCAATTCTTTAAAATTTAATGTATTTTGGGTTTCTTTTTGGTAGGTTAATTTGTATTATTTTAGGGAGTTTTGTCCATAAATTGCCAAAGGGGGAGATTGTTAGGTATTTTAGTGTTGGCTAAATCCATGGGTTGGACAAAATTCTGGGTCTTTTGAGTTGTAATTATTTTCCAAAAAAGGACTCTAAAGATAGAAGATTGGAAGGACTCAGAAGAAGAAAGTCTGAAAGAATTAGAAGAAGAAAGCTGAAAAAAGAGAGTTGCAATTCCGGATCAACTAGAATGGGGTCCGCTTGAGCGACCAGATCATCCGCTCGAGCGGACATGATGCAGAATGACCCAGCGCTGAAACAGAACCTCATCCGCTTGAGCAGACAAGGCGGCAGAGTCCAAGTTTATTTAGAAACTGATTTCTAATTGTGCCCAAACTGCTTGTTTTAATCCTAATCAAATTAGGCAACCTTAAGCACGACCTAAGGGCTATTTAAAGGACTCAAGGGCTATTCCAAAGATACTACCCTCTCATCTCAAAGTTCTGAGTTAGAGATTATCATTGAGAGAATTCTTCTCTAGAGATTTATTAAGGAGTTGTGCTGACAAGTTCTATAGAGTCAGTTCTTCTGCATCCTTTGTTGAAGATTATCTTCTTGCGAGAAAACTTGGGGAGTCAAGCGCTTGATTGAATCTGTTGCAATCAACGGTGTGAAGTCGTTGAAGCGTGAAACAACACAAGGTAATTTCAGTCCTTGGGTAGGGGATATCTGGGGAAGAGATCTGAGTTTTTTGTAATTGCGAGATTCATAGTATTTGATTTGATTCAGTTCGAATCGGTTGTTTTTCACTCGGTGAGGGTTTTTCACCTTAAATTTGGTATCCTTATGGTGTGTGCTTGTTTTTTTTTATTTCCGCTGCATATTATTTATTTCTGCACACTTTTGGGTTGATTGTTTGAGTAGACTATTCTAGAGATCGTGAACCCTAAATCTTTTCATGAACCTCTACCAGGGGCGCGCTCTAGCTTGTCTTATTAGGCGCTCGAGCGCCCAGTGCAATTTTCTACAGTCCATCTATGAAATACAAAGATAAATCATAAATCCTTGTTTTGTCCATATCCACAATGAATTTCCTTACACAGAATTGATCTAAACACATTCCGTCAAAGAATTTTAAAAAATATATATTTTTTCTTTTGTGAAAACAAAAGGAACTTCACTATCGATCCATCATCCATGAAAGAAAATGATACCAACTGTTAAAATCCCATATCAATAACTAAGAAACTGCATCCTTAACTCCCAAGAAGAAAAGAAACTTGAATGCATGCACACCTATCTGGTGGGTGCAATCCCACTACAAATCCTCATTTTGTTACCAAGTGGAAGATTTTCAAGCTGGCTATCTCTGATGTTGTTCTCCACTGACCCTTGTTTGAGGAATGGGAGATGACCAAGATCAAATAATCAAACTACCATAAGGATTTTTTTTTTTTTTTTTTTTTTTGGGCCAATAGAAGAATGGACGATTCACTAATAGATATTGTTCAAAAAGAGGAGAAAAAGGTGAAAATATTGTCGATTGTCTAAAAGCTATATATGAGTGCATACAAATACCATTGCGCAAAATATCTTGCAGTTAATTGTTTTTTTTTTCTCTAAAATGCAATTTTATATTAACAAGGGCCACTATTTTCTTGAAATTCATTGTTAGTTATGTAGTTAAGACAACCAAGAAAAAACCCACATACATACACTATATTTGTACGTCCACTACAAGATGCTTTAAAGGCAATATCTATAAAAACAAGATCTACATCTCTTAATTTCATTCTTTTAAAAGTCTCGTTAGTATTATGCTTATAATTAATAGGGCCTGCATTCAATGATTTTGAGGACTTCATCATGCTAATATTGGCAACGGGATATTATTAGAATAAAGCATTGGCTTTCTAGAGTGCCCACCATGAAACTCAATGAAATGATTTTTGGCTCTCTGGAGTGCCCACCAAGCAACTAAAATCCATGATTTGGCAAATTGGCACTGAAGACCAGCTGGTAATATGTTTGAATCGCAACAGTCTTTCCACGATTCCATATATCATAAGCCAAGGTGGCATTTACATCAAATAACTCTAGCAAAATTATATATAGTGGAATAAAGCATACTCAATAGTACTTCTATCTTATTTTTGCAATTTGCACAAAACTCATCAATCCCAGCAATTTTAGATTTTAGAAGAGATTTTACCTGAATAGTGTTGCCTCAGACATTTCCAACTAAAAAGAATCTTTCTTGAGGAATCAATGGCTTGGAAAGGGATTTTAGTTAACATTAGGTTCGACATTGTACTATCTCATCAATATATATATATATATATATATATATATATATATAACAACAAAAAAGAATCATTCTTTGAGGAATCAATGGCTTGGAAAGGGATTTTAGTCAACATTAGGTTCAGACATTGTACTATCTCATCAATAAAAATCACTTTATAAGAAGATTTAGTAGTAAGTTGCCCATTTTTAGTGTTAGAGATAAGAGATTAGGTTTAGGTTGTTAGATGTTTGAGGAAATATTAGATTTTGAATAATTGTTGATTAGGTTTGCTCTTCATTGTATAAATTGAGATCATTTCTCAATTGAATGGTAGGGTGAAATTATGACGATCAATTTAGTTCTTTAAAATTCTTTACGATATCAGAGCCGGGGCCCGGTGATGATCTTACAATTAGGCCAGGCACGCTCCTATCTTCTGCGATAAGCACTGTTAATCTTTTTATTCAATAAATCAAACATCGTCTCTCATTCATCCATCCGTTCAAGTTGTACTATCTCATCAATAAAAATCACTTTATAAGAAGATTTAGTAGTAAGTTGCCCCTTTTTAGTGTTAGAGATAAGAGACTAGGTTTAGGTTGTTAGATGTTTTAGGAAATATTAGATTTTGAATAATTGTTGATTAGGTTTGCTCTTCATTGTATAAATTGAGATCATTTCTCAATTGAATGGTAGGGTGAAATTATGACAATAAATTTAGTTCTTTAAAATTCTTTACGATATTAGAGTCGGGGCCCGGCCGATGATCTTACGATTAGGCCAGGCACGCTCCTATCTTCCGCGATAAGCACTGTTAATCTTTTTATTCAATAAATCAAACATCGTCTCTCATTCATCCATCCGTTCAAGCCTTTTCACATGATTTTCATCAAATCTTCATCAATCAAAGCATCTGGAAGAGATCGTGCTAGATATAATCTAGTGGACCATCGGAACCGACAAACTCAACAGTAATAGGTAGCGACAATGATGGATCCACAAACCGACGGGAATCCCCAAAAAAGTTGAAGATGGTTTCTAATAAAAAAACTACTATTTATTTTTGAGAGATCAAAATGGGTTTTATTTTATTTATGTTAACAATTAAAGATCATTTTCCAAAAAGGACCATGTAATATTTGAGGGGATGTCAGAGATAAGAGATTAGGTTTAGGTTGTTAGAGATTTTAGAAAAATCTAAATTTTGAATAATGTTTGAGTTGGTTTGATCTTCATTGTATAAATTCATATCAATTCTCTTGTGAATGATACGATGAAATTATGGCAATGAATTTATTTCTTTAAAATTCTTTCTTTAGTACCGGGTGTCTCCTCTATATCCTTTATATTATTAAAAATCTCTCCACCAGAATCTTCTAATTATCTTCTTTATCGTTAATAATTTTGTAAAGAAGCCGTAAGATGGACATAGTAAATAGGACTGATGGAGACGGCTAATTTAATGAGCATACTTTTTTCAACTTCTGACTCCATCAACCTTCTGCCAAGTAATATTCGTAAGCCATCTCAAGATCCTATCCGGAGTTTTTTTGGGAGTTTACCTCTGGTAACCTTTTTCCTCTCAATTTTGTCTTCCTCATGAGGCTTGTAATTATGGGGTCTTTTCTTGGGGGCTTAAGCCCATGTATTCTCCTCTCTTTTCTTAGGGCCCATTTGGATGTTTACGGAATAAAATAGTATATAATAGAATAATATAATATTAAAATATTATAGTATTTTTGTTGTTTGGTAAATTTTGAAGAATATCAGATATTTTAAATCGAGTTGTTTGGAAGGTGCTACATTGAAGTAAATTATATTATTATAATTATTTTTAATTAAATACTTTAATTTATATGTAATTTACCATGTTTGGATAAAAAAGTAGTGTGGTAAAGTAAACGTTTTTCTTATCCTAAGTTATTTTTTTTTATTACATAAAACCATGGTAAAATATAATAAAGTAAAGTTAATACAAAAAACGACTACTTTACAACTCTCTCCCATTAGACTCACTCCATCACATACTTCATCTCACCTTACTTTATCCCACCTTTTACCATGATGTGACATCAATCTTTATTCAGGTTATTTTTTATTGGGGCATTCGGCGGCGGGTCCCTAAATATTTCACTTTATTGTCTTAGATCCACAATCTTTTTTCATAGTGTAATAGGTCATTTCTTCAAATTTGAAGACCTAAAATGTCTAATTTACCATTTCTTCAAAATCATATCCCACAATTAGTGGGATATGCCATTAATAATGGTCAACTACCATTTAATTGGCCAAATAAATTTCAAAAGATCAAAATAAATTTCAAAAAATGTAAATAAATTTCAAAAAATGAAAATCAATTTCATAAGATCAAAATAAATTTCAAAAGACGGAAATAAATTTCAAAAAATGTAAATAAATTCCAGAAGACAAAAATAAATTTCAAAAGATGTAAATAAAATAAAAAATTGAAAATAAACAATAAAAAACAAAAAGAAATTTCAAAAAATAAAAATAAAATTTAAAAAATTCTATAATATCAAAAGAACATAGAGAAATTTAAAAAGACGCAAAAAAATCTCAAAAAATCTAAATTTTTTTCAAAAAATATAAATACATTTCAAAATATGAAAATCAATTTAAAAAGACGCAAATAAATTTCAAAAGAACCAAATAAATTTCAAAAAGCTGAAAGTCAATTTCAAAAGATACAAATAAATTTCAAAAGATCCAAATAAATTCCAAAAAATGTAAAAAAATCTCAAAAGACTCAAATAAATCTCAAATGATGAAAATAAAATTAAAAAACGCAAATAAATTTAGAAAAACGCAAATACATTTGCCACAAACTCGGATAAATTTATCCAAACTCAGATAAATTTATCTCATAATTCAGATAAATTAGCCAAAACTCAGATAGATTTGTTCAGAACTTAGGGAAATTTATTTCAGAATTCAGATAAATTTGCATAAAACTCAAATAAATTTGATAAAAAATGAAAAACTCATATAAATTTGACAGAAACTCATATAAATTTGTTAAAACTCAGATAAACTTGAAAAAAACTTAAATAAGTTTTACAAACACTCAGATAAATTTCAATAAAACTCATATAGATTTGTCAAAAGACTCAGATAAATTTTAGATGAAAGAAATGATGAAATTGCTATGCATCTGTCAAAGTTAATTTAAAAAGAGACAAAAGACTTCATTCTCTCTTGTCCATGTGTCTTCCTATTTACTTCAGATGAAAGAAAGGACAAAATTACTTTTCATGTGTCAAAATACCTCATTCTCTCTTATCTCTCTCCTTGACTAAGAGAGAAGAAAAAAAGTTAAGCCTCTACTAGTGGCTTGAAAATGTGTCCTTCGTTTTTCCTTCACCAAGTTGCAGAAACTGGTAGAAACAAAGAAGGAGACAAGAACCTGCTGATCTACAGCCCGTGTTGCTTGATCCAAACCATCAAATGTACAACCAGCAAGCCAAATGGGTTTTTGTTTGAAAGGGAGGGGCGAAGGCTAAAGTTAGGGGGTGCATGAGCCCCAGGGCTTATAGCCCTGCCTGCGCTAGAACCGACCCCAAAGGGTCTTCTTCCTCCTTTGTTTCTCTACAATAGGAACCGGAATCGTTCATCTTCCAGTCTTCCTCTCCTTCAACGGTAACGGCGCAACATCGCTTGTTCTCCGGCGACAGGGGAGGCACGCAGTGGCGGCAGCGAAGACGCCGGAGGTGGGGCCCAGCGAAAAACGTTCTGCGGTCGATCCCCACTCTCTGTTTTCCTTCCGGTGACACGCAACCCTCCTCTCCGGCAGCGACAATAATAGAAAACCCTTGTGGTTTTCTTGCCTGCACTGGTTCTGCTGCGATCTTCTGTGACCAGAACAGAGAGCTCTGAAACCAGTCTCTGTTTCACGATCATGACCCCCCAATCGATCTATTGATCTTCGCACGATCAGGGGCACTTTCGAAGTCCGATTCAACGGTTCTCCTCCGATCACAACAAACAACAACCCTGTTCTTCGTCGACAATGGCAGAAACGGGTTCCTCTGTTTTGGGCGATCAATTTGGATTAGGTGTTTTTGCAGAGACACAGAGATCAGATCTGTGACGAAGACGATCTTTGGTTCAAACTTTACCTAGGAATGAGGAGGGGAAATAGAAGATTTGAAATTTTGAAATTTCAAAATTTTATGCCTAAAATGGTTAAAAGGGTAAATCAGTCATGAGAATTGTATCGAGGGACCTCTGGCTGCAAACAGTCTAGCTGCTTGGACCAGAGCCCTTAAAAAGAATTCGTCTGGACTGGAGGCTGAAAACATTCAATTCTAGGGACCTTTGGCTAATTATCTCTTTTGTATTTACTCTATAAAACTAAAATATAATGTGATAAAGTAAAGTCACACATAAAGAGAGTATTTTACTATTCCCTCTCACTTTACTTCACCATATACTTTATCCCACCTTTACTTTACTCCACCTTTATCATGTTGTGACATTTATTTTTACTTTATTTTACCATATATGTAAACAAATACATCATGTTGGATTTGGTGAACTAAGGTCTTTACTTTACTCTACCACTTTGTAATCATTATTTTGAAAGATTTTTATATTGTAGAAAGTTTTCTACGGGGAGGAGCTATAGAAAAAATATGGAGCTTTTTGAAAGAAAAGAATATTTTCTTCAATTTTTTCTTGCGTTACTAAACGTACAAGATTTTCTTTTTTAGAAAATGAAATATTATATTCTATAAAATATTAATTTTTTTTCGTATTTTCTTATGCATCCAAACAGGCGAAACCCATAATGAAGAGATACGGCAATAACAGGTCCCCTTTCTTAAGACCTCATGAAGGCTAAAATTTCCAAATGAGAATCCTTTTAATTAGAAGAATAAGCTGGGAACCAGTAAGATCCTCTTTTTAATCATTTGAAAATAAAATCACATTGAAGCCTGGAGGTTTCAAAGTTTCTTCTATAAATCCCTTTTCATTCTATCATAAACAAAAAAATTTCCTCTCCTTTTCTTGTAGGAATACAAAATCTCATGGGCTATAATAAAGTCATATGTTATATGTCTTTTCCTTAACAAAAACCTACTTTGAAATGCCCTAATAATTTTACCAATCACTCTTTCAAGTTTGTTCGTGAACATTATTTTTATTAGGGATTTCCCAGTTAGCTGGTTAGGGATAGGTATAGTGTGTGTGAGTGCACATGTTCGAGTCTCCTATAAGAAAAATAATTTTAGGATACACCTATCTTTTAGAGGATGTGTGGATTAATGCATGGATTTTTTTTAATAAAACCATATATACAAAAAATGTATTTTTATATGAATGGTGCACATTATAGGGTTATGTCATGACAGACTTTCTAATAATATCAAATATTATTTATAATTCTGGCTTGTAAAATCATATTAATATGCTAAACTTAAAAGCTTGCATAGAAAAACATAAAATACTACTTACCCAAAGAATTCGAACCAGACATGTACATGTAAAGACAAACATATAATCCAAATTTTAATTTAGTCTGATGAAAACCATGTAACACAAAAAAGAAGCATATCTGAGTTTTTGTGTTTGTTCGGTTTTTATGGCTAAAATTTTTATCATATTTTTCACGCGATTCCATTATGCTCAAAGAGACCCATACTGTAAGTTTGACGTAATATGAATATATAACTCTTGTCTGGATTAAAGTTTTAATTTTGAATTAAATTTCTGTTGTACCTGTTTCTAAAAACTATATATAAATACCAGAAGTTGCAAAATAACTTACAGAAGGCCCATTCACAGTATGTGTGTGTGTGGAGAGAGAGAGAGAGAGAGAGAGAGAGAGAGAGTAGTTTTCTCCTGATGATAATATAAACCAATGGTCTGGAATCACTCAGTCGTGGAGGAATCATTTAACTCCAATTGTGCAATATAGTACAAGACAACTTGAAACTGGTGAAAAGGACAATGGTCCCCCTCTCTCCCTTTACTTTCTTACATACAAAACATCATAAAACTTTTCCAGACACTATAATTAGGCAAATGGAAAGACATTTAGGAGATGATGATCATGATTGCGTCTGGATTGATGGATGGCTAAGATGGCCTGTTTATCATTTTTTCACAATGGCTGGATGACTGAGATGACCTGCTGCAGAAGAAATAATAATAAAGCTTTTTATGTATGGAGTTTTTATAGTCCACTAACGTGAAGTCACCTACTTCCAAGAAAAATTTGCCAAATGAAAGAAAATAATTTAATTTCAAAATCTAATATGTGGCCCCATAATCAGAATTCATAGGTTTTAAATTATGATCACACAAAGCTAATTAACCATATGATTGCTGAATAAAAAATTGATGACTAGGAGTTTTTGATGGTTCATATTCAACAAGGAAATTCAGAGGATTAGAACCATTCATCAGTTCGCTGTTCTTGCTATAATCTCGAGCGATGGTTGTGATGAAGGTGTTAGCATAAGAGCCACATGTATGCGTCCCACAATCAACCATAACAGACTTAACAATTCGAGATCCATTTTTCTTATGTGGAATAATAGGTTTACTTTCAATTGAGATGCCCAAGTCCAACCATTTATGTGGGGTTCAAAGAATTTAAAGTTTTCATCGGGTCCACTATTATATAAAGATTAGTTTGTTTGGTTAGATATTTTTGGTAATTTGAATTTGAATAATTAGATTTGCTCTTCATTGTCTAAATTGAGATCATTTCTAAATATTAAATGGTATGTTAAGATTATCTCATTGAAATTATTTATTTAAAAGTCTTTGTGGTATTTCTAGAGCAAAGGCCCAATGATGATTTTACGATCAAGCTGGGGACGGTCCTATCCTGAATGCTTCATAGTGATCAATCCAATATTTTTTTCTTTTTTCAATAAAGTCAAAGATCATCTCTCAGCCATCCATCCATATTGTTAAACCCTACGATCTCGCTATTTTGACCAAATTGCACAATCAAAGCTTATGGAAGCAATCGTGATAAATTTGATCATTTGGGCCAACGGCAATGACAAACTCAAATAGAGCGGGGTGCGATAGCGATGGTTGCCCAGACAAACAATAATCACCAAGAACATATGATGATCGATTATGCAAGATGCTTATTATTTTTATTTTTAGAGATCAAAGGGTTGTTATTTTTCATTTCATTTTAACAGATCATTTTCATGAAAGGACCATGTGATTGAGAAGGATTTTAGAGAGGGACATATTATAAAGCTTAGGTTTGCTCTACATTGTATAAATTGAGATCATTTCTCAATTGAATGGTATAGTGAGAATATTTCAGTGAAGTCATTTATTTAAAAGTCTCTAGGTTCATCTCTTAAGGGCCCGTTTGGTAATATACTTTAAAATAAAGTGGAGTGAAGTGAAATGAAAAGAATGAATAAAATATAAGTGAGTTATGAGGATATTTTATTTTTAGTTGTTTGGGATGAAATATTTTTGACTTTTTATATGGGGAAATGAAGATTTTTTGTCTTTTAGTGAGTAAATGTAGTTATTTTTTTACTTTTTTTGAAAAAGATGGAGGGAGTTTTGGTAAAAAGTGTTTTTGATGGGATGTTTAACTTGACTTGACTATATTAATAAAATTACCAAACAGGCCCTAAGGGGGCAAATAACATGAACATATCTTAAGAAAACTCCAGATTGATGGAACAAATTTCTGATCATGATGATGATTTAGAAATACATGGGCCCCATATGGTAGAACTGTCTCCAACACAAACTAAACAGTAACTTCACTTTCTTTTTTTGGTAGAACAGTAACCTCACTTGTTGAAGCTCAAAAGGCCTAAAATCCTCCCTTCTTCTTGTGACATGACAGCTAACTTACGTACCCCTTAGAATAATAATAACTGATAAAAAGAGGGAACTGATATTTCCTCCCATTATCTTTTAAGAAAAAGGTGTCCCCATGATTGTGTGCGTGTAAATATCATTTCACTGTTCTCACCCAACCCGCGTTTAAATATCATTTCACTGTTCTCACCCAACCCTCAAAAATTGAACATAATAAAAATATCATTTCTTTTGCCATGTTTGCCTATTCTATTCCATGAAATGTATTTTGTGGTAAGAAGAGCAGCGTACAGTGGTCCTCCCGCACAGAGCAAAATGACAAACCACCGGGATCATTTAACATAAAGGACTAGACCCAGAAAGAAGACTTGGAAAAGAGCCCTTCAGAGGCCCAAGGTAGTGTAGAGACAAATCCCAACATTTATGGCTATGTATACATATTTATAGGTCCTAACTAAGTGGGCTTCCTGAATAAAACCCAACAATCTTTCTTCGGTGTTTTCTTACTAAACAAGTGTAGTTTTGGCATGGACTTAAACAACAGGAAGAGATTATACGATGGTTATTAGGCTCTATTTGGATGAGGATGAAAGGTGGAGAAAAACACCTGGGTACGTTGTGGACAGTTTTCTTCACCTCTTCTCTTTGTCCAAATGGTCCCTTGAAACCTAACTAGTGGATGTATTTGAAAGTGTCTTTGCCCTTGAATGTTCAAATTATGGGAATTCATCCTACTTAAACTTAGGGCTTTATTACAAAATCGCACTAAACATCTGTTTGGATTAAGAGAAAGGTGGAGAAAACAGCCCATATTTATATTCTTCGGAGTTTTCTCCCCGCTTAAGGACATCTTACTACTCAAACTAGCAGCTTGTGTCAGATGCAAATGCTCAAATTAGCAGTAAAAGCTTTGTGTGGTGTAGTACAAACAAGAAAAGAAAAATCTCCAACCCTTACCCAGCCAACCCCAACCCCCCATATTTGATCTTATTATTGGTTATTATTGACAATACAAAACAGTCAAGTACATGACATGAGACGCTTTTCATCCCATAAACAATGCCTACCACTAATACCCATACTAAAACTCGTGTGTACAATAAGAGACTGAAAGGCTCAGTTGGTCCAGTTTTGCTAAATTGCCATATTAGGCCTTCTGGGGTTGGGAAGGACGATCCTGAAATGCACTCATTTCCCTCCTGAGTGTGGCAAAATGGTCTGTCAGCCGTCCGTTCCAATCCAAATGGAATCTAGGCTGCATAATGGGTATGGAAATTTGGAAGTAGCTTGAGGGCAGGCAATGGGAGCATGCAATGCAATGCATCCACTTTTACTTGACTTTAGCCACTTGGGGTACTTCAGTGAAATGACTCCCTTTATTAAAGAAAGTGAAAGCACATATCTGGGTGGTTATGGATTGATACCAATAATTACCTTTTATGTAAAATAAAAAGGTTGATCGAGCATGCTTCCGCTGTAAAAACTTGTTAAAACAAAATTTGAGTCTATTTTTTGCCCAACAATAATCTTGGTGCTCCAAATTTGTTGATAATTAATTAGCATATAGAAGCCATGATGATGATTATGATAAATGAATTATTGTTAAATTCAAGCAGTAAGCATGGAAGATTTTGGACTAGTGGGAAGAATTGGAGTACAGAGAGAGGGAAAGAGGGCATGGGGGTTGGATAAGAGCGGCACATATAAAAGGAAATGAAAGACAGGCTAGAAAGTAATGGAAAGGGACGTTTCACCAGAGGGAGCTTTTGAGTGTGGACAGGACTAGAGCCATTTCCATGGAACAGATAGCCTATGTCGAGAGGCGATTGGCTGGGGTTTGGAGAAGAGCTCGTGAATGGCAGGTGCAAGTACCAGCACACAACCCCATCCTCCAAAGACCCCCCCCTCCCCCCCACTCCCCCCCTCATTTAGCTTTTTCTTGGACTAAAAGAGGCAGGCATCAAAGACAAACCCTACAAGCACGCGAAGTTCGAGAGTCTCAAAGACTACTGCTGCTGCTACTACACATTCATTCTATAGATGTAGATTTTTCCTATACACACACGTAGAGAGAGAAAATATGAATGAAAGCGATAGGGTAGTGATGGCCTGGTCAAAGGAGAAATGGCAAAATGGCAGGAGACACAGAAAAATGGCTTGGAAGAGAAATAATTGTCCTAAAGGGGTCCCCAAAAGAGGACACGCGTAAGGATGAGGGGAGTGATCCAGTTGTACTGTGACTGGAATAAGTGCTTGTTGGGGTGACTAGAAAGAAAACCCTAACCTTTCTATGTTGTTCTGTGGACCAGAGGGTCCACAATCCACATCCACTACAAAGGGCAGGACTTGAAGAAGCATCCACTAAGCCTCCAATATGAATAAAACGGCTTCTCAAAATTATTGTCCTACTTTTTTTTTTTTTTTTTTTCACACAGCAAAACTGTCACTTTAACTGGAATGCACAAGTGTAAAACAAGTTACCTTTTCTTCTTCTTAATGTAATCATGTAGTCTAGATGCAGACTGTATATGGGACTTCCAACCAATTTGAATATATGTAAAATAATGTAATCATGTATTTTAGATGTGATAGGTATATCGGGATTCCAAACTTTTTAAAAAATATCTCTGTTTTTTTCCACAGCAAAATTGTCACTTCAACTAGATTGAAAATGTGAAAAGCAAGTGACTTGGTTGTTTTCACTGTGTTTTGTTTTGCTTTGCTTGGTCTAATCATGGGTGGCATGTCAGGTCCTAATTTGACTTCCAAACCTCTTAAAATCACTTCCTTTTTATTTTGTTACTCGGCAAAAATGTCACTTCAACTAAATTGAAAATGTGTAAAACAAGTGACTTAGGTCTTTGGTTTTTAATGCAATCAAGCGTTTTTTAAGTGTGGTCTGTACATGGGTTGCATGTGCTTCGAATTCCAAACTTCTTAAAACCACTCCCTCTACGTTCTATTATTAAGTCGAGTTTCACTTCATTCAAAGTTTTGTCTGCCTTTCAGATTAAAACGTGTAACATGAAGGGATCCAATTTTTTTCTTTTTCTAGTAACATAAATCTGATACTGGTGATAGCTTTGATGGGAATGAACAATTTTTTCCATTAATAAACCATGGTTTGTTGGTGATTTTTAGTGGTTTAAAATTTAAAGGTGAGTCCCCTAAATGAATTTACTGCATTGTCCCAAATAATAATCGGAGTCCCACCTACAAAGTATCTGGACAGTGTTTTTAGACTCTCTCTCTCTCTCCCTTCCAAAAGCATGACTCCGTGGTGCTTTGTTGAATAACAGGGTGAAAAGCTAGGGTGGGGTTGCTGTCCCTCTCTCCCAAAAAACATGCCTTGCTGAATAACTATGTGAAAAGCTTGGGGTTGCTGTCAATCTCTCACCTGCTCCCAATGCCAAGTGTCTTCTTGTTCTATCCACTCACTTCTCACAATATCACCTCTCTCTCTCTATCTCTCTCTCTAACCTGACACCTTCCTGTTGTCCATATAAAAATAACTAGGAAAAAATAAATAAATACCTTGTCCTTAATATATACCAGCTACTGAGCTCGATACCTTGCATATTTCTCCATCAAACACCATCCCCTCTCTCCATCTTTCTCAATGGTAGCTCCTTTCCTACACCAAGCTGAATAGCTCTTTCATGTCCTTTGCACCGAAAGGGATGTAACGAGTGGTGTGCTTTCGAGGCAAAGTACGCAATATTTTATTGTGTTTAGGAGATGACACGTCCTAGAGATAGATAGCTTTGCTTATCTGATCTACCCATTTCATAGAATAGAATAGATAGATTAGGCAGAGAGAGAGAAAGAGAAAGGTATAGAGAGGTTCTAAGCTGTGCAATTAGCTGCCACAAATGTTCCCATCTGCTCCAGTTAACGGCGTCCCACACGCAGACGCCGTGCAATACCTCTTTGATCACGGAAGCCCATGTTATAGAAATGATTTCTCGTCTTCTTTCTTCCAGTACTCTCCCCCCATTGATGAAGGAGATGGAGAACCCATGCTCCACCATCAACAGGACTTTCTTGATGATCACTTCCTTCAGCACCAACTACTTCTGACAAATGCCACGAATCCTCCCACAGCTGAGGCCATTAGCAACACCACACCTGAGCCCAAATTGCTCCCTGGAGACATCTGCTTCATGGGTCCTCCTCAAAACTTCTTCCCCAGGAAGAAGATGTCTTCACTTGGGAGGAAGAGAGGATCCAAGAAGGACCGACACAGCAAGATCTTCACCCGCCAAGGCCCCAGAGACCGCCGCATGCGGCTGTCCCTAGAGATTGCTCGCGAGTTCTTCGATCTCCAAGACATGCTTGGTTTCGACAAGGCAAGCAAGACGGTGGATTGGTTGATGACCAACTCGCGAGAAGCCATCAAAAAGCTGACCAGAGGTCTCTCCCATGCTAATGGGGGAGGCAGCGGCACTGCAAAGAGCACTGTGTCGTCTGCCTCGGAAGGCGAAGTGGTGTCGGGGTTCGTCGAGTCATCCGGCAATCCAAATTGCAGGAAGGAGAAAGCTAAAGAAGCTACCCAAAAGGCAAAAAGTAGCCGACCATCAAGAAAAGCTGCATTCAACCCTCTTTCTAAAGAGTGGAGGGCAATTGCGAGAGCAAGGGCTCGTGAAAGAACAAAGACCAAGAAGATGATGAATCTGAAAGTTGATGAATCAGATCAAATGCCCAATCCAATTAACAGCTATGAGTATGACCCAAACCAATTGGCAACCTATTCAAGCCCCCAAGAAACTGGTGATCAGGAGCCTGGTTCCCAAACTGGTGATAAGAAATACCCTTCTGAATTATTACCTGAAGTTGAGCCACTGCCTTCACTATCTTTAGATCATCAAAGCTCTCTTCATGACGCCGCCGCTGCCAATGACTCGCTTTCTATCTTACAATACCACCCACAACTCAGTATCTCAATTGGGCTGACCACTGATGATCTTATTTCCCTTCAAAACAATGAAATAAACCACTTCCTCCAACAGAATTGGGAGCTGGATGGCATGAGACAAAATCCAGGCTATGTCATTCCTAATGCGCATTTATCGGCAGACAACTTGCAGGATCGAGTCAGTAGCCCGCTCTTCAAAATGCCTACGGGTAATCGTTTTCATCCCCAATTCAGTGATGCACAATTCTACACCAAGCCCTGGGAGAACTACAATTGTTAGTGCTTTTTATTGCATTTTTCTCATCTTTTTTTTTCCCCTATTATGTCATGTGTATCCCTGCATAAGAACACTGTAAGAATGCTGTTCTCTGGGTGTGATTTATGAAATATCTTTAATTTCCCCATATGTGTTTGTTCCTTTCTCAATTCTTCAATGTTTGAGACCACGACATTGATTAGCTAGCAAGGAGAGTCCATTCTAGTAAATTAAAGCCTTAGTTTGGGTCTTTACTTTAAGAGAGAAAAGCACAAACTGGTACAATCATGGGTTTACATATGTTAGCTTGGAAGAAGGGCGATTTGGAATCTCATAAAAGGAACAGACAATATGATATTTTTGCATCATCTTCCACATTTGTTTCTACAGGAACTAAAAAGTGTTGTTTTGATGGAGATCTTGACTATATTTGTTCAGATTAGAATTTTCTTCTGGAAGTATATCAGACTTGCGTGTCCAGCATAACAGTAGTGGAGATACTGGTGTTTAGGGCAATTACAAACACAAATCCTCACCATATTTCAAGAGAAAGGAAGCAGCATACACCTCATCAAAAGCGGGTGTTGACTGCGAAAGCATATATAAGTCTTGCAAATGCTTTAATTTCTCATTCAATTGCATTTTTTTTTTTTTTGTGTGTGTGTGCATGTCCCAATCATCTAGTTGGGGCTCCATGGCTTGTACAATATTTTTCTATTAATATAAATTCTGTTATCTCTCAAAAGAAAAAATGGCACTACGCTAGTAGATGTTTCACAGAGTCAGGTGCAGTGTGGAATTTGCAACACTAATTGTGTGTTCCGAATCATGATTTAAGTTAGTTGGTTTAGCTCTTGGTGTTTCTTCTAGTGCCCGTCTGTGTCAGTCATGCCATACCAGGCCCAAACCAAACAAAAGAGAAATTAATGAACTTGACTCTTACAAAGGGCTAAAAAAGCAAGTCAATTGCGATAAGAGGGCCGAAGTTTCCAGCATCCCGTGGATGATTTAAGATGATTGTTAAGATTAGGATTATCTTGTTTTGTGAGTCTCCAGGTCAGACTGCACTATGGTAACTCCTCTCAAGTCAACTAGTTCCTTTCAGTTGTCTTTGATGAAAAGAAGTAGGAGTGTTTTGTTTGTCTGTGGATGCCTCTATCAGTTATATTCGGGATATATAAACAAAGACTACCACTTGTGCTGCCTTTGCCATCTAAATTCTTTTAGTTACTTACTTCTCTAGTGTCTATTGGTTTGTTGGATTTTAATTGCATATGAAACATTTCTTAAGAACATTATTTCTAAATATTCTCTTACCTTTTGTGTCATTATCTAACCAAGTTAGTTTTATTAGGGAAGAAACTATTGGACTATTGTAATGCAGCATGCAAAAGAACTCAAGCGTGTGTTTGGTGTGTATACAAAGATGGATATAGATAGATAGATAGATATATAGATAGATATAGGGAGAGTGAGTTTCACTTATGGCTTCTGTCTTTTAGTTTCTCTTTAATTTGGATTTAAATTTGTCAATGATTTGAATCTCTTTAGGCAATGTATCCTAGAAGGCATTTTAGCCCAACATAGCCTTTTGGAAATTGTTCTTCCCTCTTTGCTCTTTATTTGGTTTGAAAGGACATTGATAAGAACCCACGCTCTCTCGCAAGCTAAGCTGATGCAAATCTTTGTCAAAGAAAATAATCTATCCCTAACTTCTAGACATCTTCCCTGTGCAGGTGCTAGTCTGTCTTCATGAAATTCAATCAATATAATGTATTATAGCAGTTCATTATATCCTTTTCCAACTATGTGGCTTCTACAGGTCACCTCCAAATTGCCCCAAAATAGAGCATCATGCTTGAGAATGTCAATACCAGTAAAAGAAATCAAGTCAATTGGATCTTTGCACAGTATGTTATTTTCATTATCTCATAATTTCTCTCTTTCTTTGTTCCTAGGAACCATTGTATGCCATTACATGATGTGCATATGTTACATCATAAGCTACTTGTTGATCAGGATGGTGGCAATATGACAAATTATTTTAGAAGTGATTTCAAATTGCGTCTCCTACTTTACACAGTTCAAAGTCTCCAAGGATCTTCCCCTAATGAAATAGTCATATAACTTGATTGACCATGTATATCCCTGTTTTCTTGACCGATCTACTTCTGTTTACTTTTTCATGGTTCACTACCATGATCTAAAGTTCCAAACATGCACTAGTCTTCTGCTTACTTCTGTTTACTTCTTTCAATTTCACCCTAGGGAGCAAATGATCCATGTATCTTACCAGGACCTTTTGAACGCAGTCATCTAAGTCAATAGCAAGCTTTTTTTCTTTTGCCAAGCAATTCATTGTCACTAAGAACCAATCTTGTATATTGCTTGTGCAATTTTCAAGGCCGACAGTCATCTTAGTTGATTTTTAATATCTCACCAGGTCCTTAAACTGAGATGCTAAAGCTTCAGGGAGGCTCGAAGGTTATTTTGTTTAGTCAGTGAGGCTGAAGGTATTTGAAAAGTATATTATGTAGGCTCTTCTAGCCTTTCTATAGAAACCAATTAATTTGAAGGATAGAAAGATATAAGACACAATGTGCTCAAATTCTTCTTCATGATTTTCAAACTACGACTTTACCTCGAGTTTTAACATACATCATCATATAATCAATAACTAACTCAACACACTAACCCAAAAGAATACAAATCTGTATGACCATGTGCAATATAAACACAAGGATAGAGGATACTCACATAACTATAGGCACAAAAACCTACATTAATGCAGTGCATTATTTCAACAAAATTTACGTCTAATGAGGTGCTGAAGAGTTTTGTGTGAAGGACATATTGATACGTGTGATTGTGAAGGTCTGTAAAGTGTGTAGTGTCTTTTTTTTTTTTTTTTTTGTTGTTGTTGTTGCAAAAGAAAATCATTAAAACAAGGGGAGAATACATGGGTTTAAAAGAAATTAAACTAACAAAAGAATACAAGAAAAAGGATTTACCCAAATAGCTAAAAATCAAGGTTAAAACTAGCCTGGGATGTTTCTTGTAGCTAATGAAATTAGAAGAGTACAGCTGAAAAAGAATATACTTCATTTGGCTCAATCAGAAGAAAATAAGCTCCAAGGCATGTTGCAGGGTTTGGAGAGGAGAGCTAATTCTATTGGAGAATAGAAGATCGCTGTCCAAATCGAGTGGCTTATAACCAAGATCATTTCACCTAAGCCCTTTTTCTCTGCATGATCCACATCTACCAAGATCCCAGATACTGTGAGCCAAGTAACGAGGAGGATACAAATTATCCTTGAAGCAAAAAAAAAGTAGCAAGGAGGATACAGGCATCCAGCTTGGAATAAGAAGTTCGAAACTTCAATAGCATATAGGCACTCGAAAGAATTCTTTCCATAACTTAGAAAGTTTGTTCAGTAAGAATTTAAGCTTCATAAATATTCATTTTCTTACAACCATGGCACTGAAGCCAAAACAACTCCAAACTATATATAAAGAAAAACAGACCTCGCCTCCTAAACTACTACACACCAAGATTTGCCACTCCAGCAACTATCTAAGCTTGACAACCCAACAAGTAGCTAGTCATATTCATTAGGATTCAGAAAAGATTAAATTGCATATCATTTAAAACAAATCATAGATCCTATTTGAAAAAGATATGCTAGAGATTACAGATACAAAATGGACCCCTTTAAAACTAATTCTAAACATGAGAAATCATGTTATATGTGATTAAAAATAACCACATAACAAAATATAGAAATCGGAAATCTAAGGTATTAAAAATAACCTCATCATAACAAGAAATATAGAAATAAGAAATTTATAGTTTCGAATTTTAAAAATATAATAAAATCTCCTTCTATATTACAATTTGTGAAAACATCCAAACTGGTGAAGATAACCAAACATGCACATGTAGATAACATATAGCAATTGATGAAAATAATAAAACAGTCGGACACAAATATAGATACGTGGGCTAACATATAACTAACAGGGGCACTGAATACTGAGTGTCAATCTCAAACTGACAAATGGCTCTATGCTTGTGGTATGATCAGTAGAGATCTAGATCTTCGGATAACCACCTGGCCAATTAATGGCTTATGTTAGGGTCTTTCACAAAGGAACTTCGCAACACCCTCTTAACTTGTAAGCAATGCTATTCTTTCAAATATTCAGTACTTAAAAGATCATAAAACATTAAAATTGAAATCATATATATATGATAACTACTCTCTTTTCAAATCACCATTGGCGCCAGATTCGAGTCATGCATCAAATCAGATCGAATATTATTAAATTGATCGTAGAAATCTCATTCACTTAAAAATCCGTTTATATATCAAGCAAAACATATAGATTCATGTCAAGATTCAAGATACATCACATATTCATTCAAATAAATTAATCGGACAAATAAGACAACTTTTCCAATTTTCGATTGAAACAAAGTAAATCAGATTGGCATAGTCTTCAAACTTTGTTTATCGGCCCATGAAAACATCAAATCAAATAGAAACATAATGTTTCTAAAGATAGAAGAAAATGGAGCCTTAATTATTTGACCAACTACTTACGTGCACTTCAAAGTTGTATTCTATATAATTGATCAAAAGATCAACCTAAACAGAATCTTAGTGCTCTAAATGTAAAAGGAAGTAGAGTGGTGTCAAATCTCAGTTCAAGCAAAAGAGATATTTAGAATTGGCATCATGCTAAGCTCGCCATCCAAGTGAAAATCAATATAGCTAAAGGCGAGTTGAGTGAGCCTCATAGAAAAAGCCATCTTGAGTTCAAATTCTCCTCTTCTCAATAAAAAGAAAAGATGGCCAAAGATGTTTTTGCATCATCTTCTTATTAGCCAAGAGGACATGTAAAGACAAAAGGTCAGAGAAATCATAGTCCATTTGGATGATAGCTTTACAAATTTCTTCCATGCAGCATTCAAGATGAAGTAAAAAAAAATCTAAAATCAACTCAGTTATGAAAATGGAAGGTATTTCTCACACTATTGCTTCGCCCATTGATAAACTTTTTTGTTGATTACTTCACAAATATTTTGGGTCCTTCCAGAAATGAATTAAAATAAATCTCTCGAGCATTGAGGTAACTGGGACTCTGAATTCTCTTTAAGTGGGAAATTTGAGCACGGATATCAACTTAGGAGGTAGAGCATGTTATCAAAATTATGAGTCATTATGGGCCATGATGGTTTCTGTATGACCCTGGTCTTAATTATTGGTAATTAATGATTGATTGATCTTACTTAGCAGCTCACTAAATTGTTTTAGTTCTAGAATAGTTCCGGCTGAAAAAGGGTAGGATTGTCTTTCAGGTATCGAGAGGGGTATATAGGGTATTTATAAAAAAAAGGTCAAATCCTGGCTAGTTAGATAGCTTAAGTTACTCCGAGTAACCTTCGTGTTCAAGTCATAGTCCTTTGATGTCCGAAAACCCCTTGTTTTCAGTTTTACAATTTAGAAGGAACATAGTCGTCATTTTCATAAAAGTTGAGTTTTTCCCTGGAACCTCGAAATACGTTCACTCATAGACTCCTTACAAATTAAGTAGATTTTATTTCAAGAAACTTTTGTTCTTGGTCCAGACCATTCGACGTCAAGAACCCTTACGTTTTCCCCATTCTTTTCATTTAAGTTGAGGGGACATGGATGTCATTTCTGAAATTCATGATTCCCATATGAAGGTAGTCATCTTCATCTTCTTCCCCATTCTCATTTCTACCCAAAATCAGACAAGCCAGTAGCTGCTCGGTCACTGCTCATCCCACCTCCATTTCTTCATCAAATCACGAATTGAATCCAAGGAATTTCCTCCCCACAGTCCCACCACCTCAGCCAACCCATTTTCTTCACAATTTGTATTTGGCAGTACAAGATTGGCAACCACTCCTTCGTTGTTTGGGAACCTAGAGGTAAGATCTCTCATCCACCTTTTAGATTCGAGTTTAGGAACCTATTTCCACCCTAGATCTCGACATACATGATGATTGGCCAACTCCTCCCTCATTTTCCAAGTTTTGTGTGATTTTGAGCTCGAATTTTGGGGATATTTGGGGGAGAAGAGGAATCTCACATGTAGCTCATGATTTTACAGTGTTTTTAGTTGATTTGGAGGTTCAAGGCAAGTGACAATCCATGTTTACAATCCCCAAGCATGTTTAGTAATTTGATTTCGATGTATTGTGCATGTTAGAGTACTTTTTATGTTTAATTGCATGTAAAACCATGAAATATTAAAATGAAAACTGGATAATGTGTTTTCTTAGCCTTAGAAGCATGCCTAGACGCTAATAAATGGGGGCAATAAGAGAAACCATAAAATCCAAACTGCCCAGGGTCTTTCGGCTATTCATCCCAGAAACAGTCGGTGGTTTGACTGATAGGCCAAAACGAGAGCGACCAATTAACTGGTTAGCGGTTTGGTTTTCCAGACCGCTAATTCACATAAGCACTTGAAGGTTTGACATGTCAAATTGCCAACTGGCGTGCAAAATCCTTTTTTCTTATGTTTTTGTACTTCTCATTGGACTCTTAAGTTGTTGGCCCTTATAGGCCATGCTCTTCGACCCTTAGTGAACCAGAACCTTGGCCTTTTGTATATGTACCATAAGCGCTAAAAGAAAGTTCTAAAGCTATTTTTTGGGTTAAGGGCATTGCCCATGCACCCCCAGCGAGCTTAGCGCAGAGCTCAACCCACCTACCATTGTGGTTTATCACTAATAAGTACTGGACTTAAGTTAGGATGTGGACATAAATTAGACTTATCAAAGTTAGGTATGACTGAAATTAAGTGACTTATGTGAGAACTTGGCCCCGGCGGCACCCTTAACCACGGGGCGTAGCGTGTCAACCACGAGCTTCAAATGGTGAGCCTCCGTTAGCCCGCATCTGGAATATCCAAGTCCTAACACTGAGCTTATAAGTCAAATTCCGTTTTAACTTAGCATGACACCTTTTAAAACCGTACGGCCCCGGAAACCGTAAAAACTTCAAAGTTAAGAATGCTCGGGCGGGTGCAGTACTAGGATGGGTGACCTCCTAAGAAGTCCTCGCACGTGCACTTGGGCCAAAGCGGACAATTTCATGCTGACTTGGGCTGGGCTGTGACACTTTTGAGCAAACTACATTATGAGTTGTTCGGATGCATGTGTGGTACAATGTTGCGTTGTCAATATGTAAACATGGGACCTTAGTTGTCAACCACCTTCAAAGTGCCAAGATATTGATATGCTACGGAAAAGTAAGATCCTATGGCTACATAGAGATGAATGTCCTTGTACTTAGATGTGGATGATAACCCTACTCCTAGAATTTGTAGGGTATACTGTCATGCATTACTTGGTATGTATTTAGTATTATTGACATAAATGGGTTTAAGTGACCTCCGTCGAGGGATATTGACATTCTCATACGGTTATGGATTCGCCAGAAGATACATGGGTATTATCATGGGTTTGAGTCGCAATTCTTCATCATCTGGAGTGTTCCTCTAGAGGAATAAACCAAGTATTCATGGTCTTACAAAGCCTTTTCCAACCAAAACCCATGACTTTCAATCATTTCTTTGATTTTCTCACTTGAAGGAGTATGGGTGGTCCATGACTTCAAAGTGTAGTTGTGCATGCTCCCTTAGCCCTCATTATAGTTCTTCCATAAACAAAGATTCAGAGTGGCACAACCTTAGACACCCAATGATACAAACACCAGCAGCTCCCTTAGATTGTACAAAACAACTCTTGAAAAATAAGTGATGAATTTCAAAAATTACTATTTAGTCAAAATTAGTTTCTACCCATCAAAATACTTGGTAAAAACATCCCAAATTTAATGACAGAGGCATAAAGCACCTTGGCAGCCAGCTGGAAGAAATTGGTAGAAAGAGAGGCACAAACAGGCAAATAATGGGCCATGTCTGGCCAATTCCTGTTTGGTAGAACATGGGCCCATAGGAGCTGATCTTCGCAGTTTTCTTTCATTTCTTCATTTTTTTTCAGTTTTAACACCATCTAAGGCCAGATGGAGGAGTTGTAAAGTGAAATTTGTAAATAACTTGCATCCATGATGCAAGAGCATGAACCTATGTAATATAAATTTGAGAAAGAAATGAAAGTCACAATTTTGTGTAATGAATCTTTCTCATATTTTATGTACTTTGACCGTTTTCACACTACAGTAGGGAATAACTCCTCCTCAACAACTTTGAGAGAGAAATTAGCATATTCCTTTTTTCTATAAAGAATAAGAACTCCCCCTCGTCAACTAATTGGAGAGGAGTACTCTCTTTCCATATTTTTAGTTCTTATTTATTTTTATTTTTTTTGTTATTTTGCTAGAAAGGGGACTCAAACACGCACACAAGTCCCAACCAACTGAGTTATTGGTCAAATGAAAGGGTTTTCTTCTAGAAGATAATTCTTAATGTTTAGTTTGCACTCTACTTGTCTCTCTATATATGTATGATACTCTTATACGGATGCTTCTCATGAGAGACTGTAACGTCCCAATTCTGAATACAAAGTTTACCGCCAAAGTACTCGAATTTGGGGCGCTAACTCCTGGAAAATCCGAGAATTTCCAAGATCATAGGTCCACAATGAGGTCTAACTTAAAACTTTTTAACAATATATTTGATCAATAGTTAAGTGCAAAAGCATAAAGAATACAGCGGAAGTAATATCAGATAATAGCGGAAGCAGTAAAGGTATTAATTGTACATGAAGCAAATGTAGCAAGGCACTAGTCTAATTTAAATATCAAAGTGTGAAATATAAGTACATACAAATGAATAGTCCCACCTTGCTCACTACAAAAGTCACTCGAAACCTGCAAGAGAAATCACTCATGCCCCTGGTATCCAACCTCTGGCTTGACCTCCTGATCAATCGGTCCCCATCCGTACTCGTCCGCTCGAGGTCGAGGATAATACCTAAGCACCAAATGATGAGTCAGACTGATGGATCTGACAAGACACTGTATACAAGTAACATAAGATGTATGTATCAAAGGGAATAGAGATGATGATAATGTCATAAGAATAGCGAAGGTATAAATGCTAGGCAATTAGCAAGATATAGTAAGTAGTTCCAATATGAAAGTAAAGCATCTAATCTCATTGTCTATCAAATATGGCACATTCACACGAGTTGGACACCGTAAGATATTATGTCGCGGCTCTCCCATACTCTAAACTAGTCGCAACGGGAAAATAAAGTATAATGCAAGGGATGACAAGCCTCGCCAATAATAATGACAATATCCACATTCTAACACTCTATGGATCGAAACCGGAACCCCACCGGCCGTCTAACCATAACTCATCATGATAACTCCATTCACAATATATAGCTCCCACCAAGGATGATCGGTCCAATGATTAAGCTTATAACAACCGAGGATGATCCTAGCCACAAACACGGATCAATGATCTCCAATCCATAAATTCGAGCCACCACAAGGAAATCCTAAGTTTAGGTCTTCCGATTTCCGTTTAATTAACAGGTATTAACAGTGAGTAATTACAAGAGTGAACAACAATTAATCAAGTATATTAAATCCCCATGACCATGTCAATTATTGGAAGAAGTAACAAAAGTCCAACCTAGGTAACGGCCCCCTTTTTAGGTCCAGGTCCATGTCAGGCAATTCAATTCCTATATGAAGTTTCAGATGCCAAGGAAGTGTGTTTTTGTGCTCCTTAAGTTACAGGCATCTTCGACAACATATAAGGATCGAATCGGAATCCAAATAATACACTAGACCCTACTTTGGTGGTCTCCATGAATCAAGGTCAAGCACAACCCTTAACTCATGCTAGGCAAATCAATGAAAGTCCAATTGGATGGTCAATGGGCCCCACAACAGACCAAGAGACCAAAAATTACAAATTTGGAATTTCACTGTCTGTAGTGTATCCGGTCGACATCCTCCAAAGGTGGTCGACCGCCAGGTACACTGGAATGGTCAGAATTCTGACTCTCAGGTCAACATCCAACCTAGTGTATCTAGTCGACATCATGGCCTGGGTGTCGACCGCGTACATAAAGATTTTTGGACATTAACTTGACAAGCAGAGTTCACTTTTTTGAATTTCTGTAGTGTGTCCGATCGACATCCTAGCCAAGGTGGTCAACTGGGTACACTAGATTTTCGTAACTCCCAATTACATCTTTGATTTTCCTATGTATCCAGTCGACATTCTCCAGGGGTGGTCAACCGGGTACATTGAGAATTCAAATTTCTAGAACTCTTCCATTTCAATCTAATTTTCAGTAAAACTCAACTGAATCTAGTCCATTCTTCATATCACCATGTCCAAACATGAAGACTACTCCATCCATCATCAATTGGGCCATTGATCATCCAAATGGGAAAAAACCATCCATCAAGGTAAAAAATCCAAGAAAACAAGGCTTAAAGAGATAGGTCTAACAATCAATTACCACATGAATTGAAATTACATAATCAAATAATGAAGAACATGCATTCTATGCTAAATAAGTATATTGTACTTGCCTCTTCTCCAAATGCAATGAAAATGGCTAGAAATAGAGAAAACCAAGCTCCAATATAGAAATCCCAGCTCCTATGGCTTCTATCCTCTCAATCAGTCACAAAACACAGAACTAGATAGATCTATAGCTCCTAATCCCATATTCACACGAGAATTGCAGTAAGGAATGTGAATTCTAGAGAGAAAGGGAAATCACATGGAAATTGATTTAAAGAAAGAGGATTACCTTGATTTGTAGAGATAGGAGAGATCTATGAGATGTGAGAAGTCCTTAGGAGAGATGATATCAGTAGCTTATATAGATCTTCTTCTTCTTGTAGTTGGGAACCCTAGATCTAGGGTTTTTTTAGAGGGAAATGGAGGGAAATCTTGGAGGAAAATGAGAGAATTGGAGGAAAAATGGGTAGGAAGAGAGAAAGAGAGGAAAATGAGAGAGGAGAGAAAGCTCGCTGGAAATGAGGGAGGAAGGGGTTCTTTTATAGTTTTGTGATGAAAAGGAAGTGCCAATAATGCCCTTCCTTGGTTAGTTGAGAATTGAGATAAGTGCATGGGCATTTAGGGAATTTTAGGTGTAATTAGAATATTCTCATGTGGCAACCCTCATATCAATTCTTATTACTAGCAAGGGCCTCTAGATAACTAACAAACCTATAAAAGTCTAATAAACACCCTATAGGTTCTAGAAAATATAAAAAGAGACTAATTCCTGTAAAATAGGCTAAAATCATAGAAAAATACTATACTACCCTTAGTAGCCCCTATTAAGTAATGTAACTAGCTAACATAATATTACAATTGAAACAAATCAAACATAAGTGGGGGTCTACAAGGGGTGGGGCCTCACAGAGACATCATGCAAAACCTCCTCTTTTAGGCACATGGGACCCCTATGATCAATCCAACCCCCCATAAGAAAATTGCAATGGTTAGAGATATATATACCCAAACAAAATGTAGTTAATCACGATGTTTATGGAGTGAGAAAAAAATAGAGCTACACTTTCATTTTAGGGAAAATTATGAGGAAAATCCTCAAAATCTGGGAACCTCGAGTTTAGTCCTGAAACACATGATACACCTTAGGAAGACTTTGTACAACATATAAATACTTTTTCTTATCAAACCGCCCTCCATACAAGATTATCAAACCGCCCTCGAGTTTAGTCCTAAACTCCCGATTGATTCAAGATTATCTCAAGCATCCCTTTACAAAGAATAAGGACTAATGGATTTCAGCTAAAGGCTAGATTGAGAGGGCTTATTGAGTTGCCTGATCATCTTTAGTAGTCCTCTTCTTACATAAACTAAAAGAAAGGGAAGAGAAATACACCTTGAAAGGAAGCGGACTACACAAACTAAGATACCAAGAAGAGTTTTCACTCTACTCCTACTTCCCAAATGAGTGCTCTCCTAGGAATGTCCTCTCGTCACTCAGGGAAAGGTGATATTTATAGTTGTTTCCCTCGTGTAGAGTCCATGATAACGAGATAATTATCTTCTTGGTGGAGGTTTCTTCTGTGGTATCAAGGGTTTTCTTAGTGGAGGTTTCTTCTGTGGTGTCAAGGGTGTTGCCACTTGCTCTTGGCCAATCCAAAGAGAAAGGTAGAACACTCTTAAAGATTATTTTCTTCCGAGTGTTGCTACCTACACACTACAAAAATCTTTCCACACACTACATTTTTTTTAAATTAAAAATTAAAAATAAAAAACCCCTAAACTACCGTTATCCCTCTCCTTCCCTCTCTTCCTTTCCCTATTCCAGCAACCCCGCCAGCCGCCGCCCTACGTCGACCCATCTCCATCTCTTCCTCTCCTGCTTCGGCAGCCCCCACCCGCCCACATCCCCATCCCCAGGCGCCCACCCACAACCCTCCCCCACCATCCTTTCAGTGTTGCCAAAGTGGAGGGAGAGAAAGGGAGGGAAAGGGAGACAGACAAGTGGGGGAAGGAGGGAGACTAGGTGGGGGAAAGGGAGAGGGTTGAGGGCGGGCGGGGAGAGGGAGAAAGAGGGAAAGGGTGGGCGGGGCTGCTGGTGGTTGGCGAGAGAGAGCGGGAGAAGCAGAGGGAAGAGGGGTTTCGAGTGGGGGCTGATGGCGAGCGAGGGGAGAGGGGGAGAGAGGAAGAGAGAGGAAGATAAAGGGGGAGATGGGGAAAGGGACAGGGTTGTCAGAAAGGGGGGGGGATGGGGAAAGGGAGAATGAAAAGGAGAGGGCGGGCGGGGGCTGCCTGTGGCGGAGGAGAGAGATCAGGGAAAGGAAGAAGGAGAATGAGAGGGATCGGTGTCGGGCAGGGGCTGCTGATGGCGGGGGAGAGAAATAGGGAGAGGAATAAAGAGAGCGGGACGCCGAGGTGGGCGGAGGGCGGAGGTGGCCGGAATCTACTAGGAAGATGGAGAGAGAGGGAAGGAGAGGGATAGGGGTAGTTTATGGATTTTTTTATTTTTAATTTTTTTTAAATGCAGTGTGTGGAAAGCTTTTTGTAGTGTGTAGGTAGAAACACTCTTTTCGTCCACCCTTATTTACTTTTTTACACTCCTTGCTTTTCTTGTGTCTACACCTCCTTAAATTGACACAAGTTTAGAGTTGACACTTATCCAACTGTTACTCTATGTTGGATTGATATCCTAAAATTTGATACGTTCTAAAACTATTAAACTTGAAGGAGATAGATCGACAAATTAGAATGATCTATTATAGATGAGATTTTGCACACACATAGGTCCCGTTCTGATCTTTTAATCGACTCCCTAATGATTGGTGAACCCTCAAGTGGGCCTCACAAGGGAATTAAAATGGACAGTCAGTTGTCTCCACTAGAGCATAACCCATAAATATAATAGAAAGTCCACAAGTGGGATAAAGCTTTGTTACAAACATTAGTGTGGAGCCTCTTTTTAAGAACATGGGACCCCTATGATAAATCCAAGCCCCTCACACCCACTCCTGCCCATGAATTGGCAAAAAGCAAAATTTTACACTCATCCAGCTATTACTAACAGAAAGAAAAATGATATCTTCCACACAATTAAACTTGATCAGAGTCATGATATAATTGAGTTGGACTTCTGCACACATGTAGGTCTCACTAAGATCTTTCAAACCCTACCTTTCTTGTGAGTTGTTGTGGCCCCAGGTGGGCCACACATCGGGTATGTGTAGGATGCATGGTCCATGGGTTGTTCTCACATGTACACTCTCACCATTTGTGCCCTTTGCGGGGGCCCACCTAGGGCCACATTAATTCATGGTGAAGATGATGATCGAATGATCTAGATAGGACCTACATGTATGCGAAGTTTCAAGTCCATGAGATCATCCTAAACCCTTGATCCATGCCCTCAAGTTTAATAGTTCTAGAAGCCTTTTTTTTTTTGGATTTCAGTCCAACGATGAGTCTCATTCCAATGGATATCAAACCTGGTGCCTGTGACATTCAACACGGTGGGGTGTGTGGCGGGGCAATTTGGATTTTTCATGGGGTCCCACACACTTAAAAAATGGTCATCCACACGCTTACTCCATTAGAATATAAATATAGGGAGATGCTCTTATGAGAGTAGCTCTTATGGTACTATGGGAGTAAGGGGTGGGGCCCTCACATTTAGGTTGTGGGCATTAGATATGGATGTGGAGTGCCGCCCTTACTCTCACAATACCGTAAGAGTTACTATCACCGGAAAGAAACTTCTTGGATGGGCCCATATATCAAGTTTGGGGTTGATTCCATGCTTCTAACCCCTTCATCCGTAGCCTACAAATTTAACGACTTTATATTAAAGCAAAGATTTTGACCTTCGATCCAACGGTCTCATCCATTTGGATAGTCAAAAACTTGATGGATCTAGTTTACTTAAGGAGGTCCTATTATGTAGAAGGTTCGAATGTATCATAAAGTCGGCCCAACTATGTTATCCCTCACCCTAACATGGTGAGGGATGGATGCACATGAATATTTTCCATATATATTAATTTGCTCCTATGCATATAGTATGAACAGGCGCACATCTCATATATATACCAGCTGCTAGGGCTATGAGAACTTAGTCCAGGCGGCACCCTTAACCACGAGGCATAGAGTGTCATCCACGGGCTTCAAACGCCGAGTTTCCGTTAGCCCGCATCGGAAATATCCAAATCTTGGCCATGGGCTTATAAGTCAAACCCTGTATTAACTTAGCATGAGGCCTTTTAAAACAGTACGACCTCAGAAATCGTAAGAACTCCGTAGTTAACCATACTCGAGTGGGAGCAGTACTAGGATGGGTGACCTCTTGGGAAGTCCCCATGCGTGCACGTGGGTCAAAGCGGACAATTTTATGCTAAGTTGGGCGGGGCTGTGACAGTTAGTATCAGCGCCGAGGATGGCTCTATTTTCGGTGGGGGAGAATGTGAGAACTTGGTCTGAGCGCACTCTTAACCACGGGGCATAGCATGTCAACCGTAGGCTTCAAACGGCAAGTCTCCGTTAGCCCGCATCAGAAATATCCAAGTCTTAACCCTGGGCTTATAAGTCAAACCCCGTATTAACTTAGCATGAAGCCTTTTAAAACCGTGCGGCCCCGGAAACCGTAAGAACTCCGAAGTTAACCATGCTGGGGCGAGAGCTGACCTCCTGAGAAGTCCTCGCGCGTGCACGTGAGCCAAAGCGGAAAATTTCATGCTGAGTTGGGAGGGGCTATGACAAGGGACCACCTAGGGACCCCACAGATCATGAGACAAGAGGGATCAAAAGGTCCAAATGGGACCACCCAGCTATGAAGTTTCAAGTTAATCCGATGTTGCTACACCTTGATTTGTGCACTAAAAGTTAAACAATTTTATATAGAAATTTTGTTTTATTTTTTTTTGACATTAGATCCAATGCTCTAGTAACAATGTAAAGTAAACCCGTGTGGGAGGGTATTGGAGTAAATTAGCGAAAGGTCCCTTAACTGTGTCATTTAAAGGATCCGATCTACAAAAGTTTCTTTTAAGGCCTTAAGTCCACCTGGCTTTTAACATATTTCAGCCAGAGGTCCCTAAATACGCCAAATCACACATTGTTATGACTGATTTGCCCCTGTAACTGTCCATAGTTATGTAACGCATTTAATCCCTAGTTTTAAGCTCATTAACATTATATTTAATGATTGATTTGCCCCTATAAACATATCAAGCTGTCTCAGAGATTTTATTTCCTAGTTTTAAATCAAATTTCAAAATTTAAATGGGAAGGAACGGTGATTGATAGATATCTGCCACTCGTCCAAAACAACCCTTCCTCCCGCGTGTTTGCAGAAATGCTCGAAAGCCAATTTGAAGTCTGGGATGTATGGCTTCACCTTCATCACTAAGAACTTCCTCCTCACCAGCGCAACCAGAAACCTAAACTGGTCCGAATATGGTAAGACAAGCAGGGTGAGTGTTGTTATGTTGGTTTTCAATGCATCTCCTTCTATAACCATAAATTCATGGGCTAGAGAAACACCCACTGGTCCTTTCTCGTCTTCTCACTGGTAGACGCAGTTTTAGCTGCTCTTGTTGACCCTTTGTGGGTTCTGAGTGTTTGGACGAGCTGGTATTTCGATCGCTTGCAGTAATTTCTTCAGTTTGAGAGTAGCAACGTATCGCCCCCATGCACAAGATGCAGTTGTAAAGGAGCATCGAGCGGTTGTTGCTAATCTTCCTTGTCATACTTTTGGGCAAAACTCGGATAAATATGTTCCAAACTCAGATAAATTTGTTCGAAACTTAAATAAATTTGTTCCAAACTCAAAAGAATTTGTTTCAAACTTAGATAAATCTGTTCGAAACTTAGATGAATTTGTGCCAAACTCAGATAAATTTATATCAAACATTTATCTGAGTTTCGAACAAATTTCTGGCAAGACTCAGATAAATTTGTTATGGACTAGAGGCCTTAAACAACAAGGTTAAGGGACCTATGGCTAATTTATCATTATTTACCTGTCTCTATTTCTCTCTCTCATTTCCTATCATTGTTCTCCAGATCTCATCACTCTCTCTACTTTGATTAAATCTGAAATAGAGACAGACAGAGACTTAGACGAACAGATAGAGATGGAATTGGCAGATATACAATAGAGCAAGAATGAGAATGGAAGAAAAGTGAAATACAAGAGAATGACTATAAAGGCCGAAGAAGATGAAGATGTACAGTCCCACGTGCAGATTTTCTGGATATTTCTCCTTCCTTGAATCAGTTTTCCCTATTTTCTTTCTCTTATTTGTCGTAATCCTTGATTTGTGCAGTCAAATCATCTTCACAAAATTGACGGGCTTTCCCCCTTATATCTCTAACTGAAACTCTTAACAAAATCAATTTTCCTTTTTTGTATAGAACACAGTGTATTAAGAGGGGCATTCTGAACTTTTTAGCTATTTAAAACTTGAAAATAGACATTTGTCGCTACGGAAAAAAAACTTGGACCGTTTGCAACAAAATGCAAAGTTATGGGACTAGTAGCCAAACACCCCTTTGTATTGTACATTCTTACTAGTATGCACGGGAGCAAGTGTCAATGAAAATGAGTAGCTTCTTTCTTCCTCCAGAAAACTCCAAAGAGTTTACCTCTTTTGATGGTCTGTATGGTGTGAGGGAATCCATCGGCACGAGTGAACCACCTTCCAAACCCCGATGTAAGTGAGTTTACAATGCACCCCACTACGTGCTCGAGTAGCATTGCTCTTCCAATGCCATTACCAAACCATGGCTCAGTACTGTTCTCCATCCATAACCTCTTATAAGACACCTATCAAGTAATCTACAACTTCATTCCAAAAAATATTCAAACTTCCACCAAAACATAAAAGTGAGCCATTTGTACGATCACTTTTTCTTATGTGACTTTGTTTTATTGCAGCCAATGTGCGATAGTCAATTGCCTTTCAATTAGCACCAGCAACAAATGCCCGAGCTAACAAAGTAATACTAGATTTATATCTTTCATTAAAATATTGATGGGAGAAAATAAATTTAAATAAAAAATATAGTATGCTGATGATAATGAATAGAGCGATTCAAGGGTATTAAGTTATGAAAGTTGTATTCAGTAAGCATGACTCTATGTAGTGCCAAGAGTTATAAGAAGAGTTTCCAATGGAATACTTGCTACAATTAAAGAAAATCAAAGTGTCCCATAAATGGGAGGGTCAAAATCTATTGTGTGCAATCAAAATCAATTCGTGGTTGATTTCAATTTGAAATCAGTCCCTTTCATATATAATGACTAGCAAATTGCCTCCGTGCTTAGCACAAGCATTAGAAGTCATACAAAAATTATCATTTAATTTTATGACATAAGTATAAATTTTAATTTTGATTTCATATGTTTATATTTTATAAAATCTAAAATAGATGTATTTCTCACACATAAATTTTTTTTGTAGGCTTTCTTAAAAATCAAACATAATTTAAATAAATAATAACATGGAGATTAAAATTTTTTTTTCTAGGAACATGAAATATGAAATATTGAGATGAAAAAATTATAAGAAATTTAGAATATGAGATTTTCCAATTATGGGCAGGTTTGGTAGTGAGTTGGTTAGATTCCGAGTAGGTATAGAGGTTTTTGGACTTTGACTCAAGCGAGGTTCTGGACAAGCTTATATTTTGATTTGCTTGACTTGCATTCCCATTGACAAAATTATTGCCACTTACCTTTATTTAAAACCTCTATCATGACAACATTGAAAGAAAAAAAGAAAAAAAAAAGCGATGAGGGAGACTGAGCTTTGATGGGGACCAAACAAAGTGAGATAGAGAGGTGTTCCTAGGCGAGGGCAGAGAGAGAGAGAGAGAGAGATTTGAGTGCCATTAAAAAGGGAAGAGGGAAGAATAGGAATCTAAAGGAAGAGTCGTTTGGGAAGAGGGAGAGGTGGGGAGTGCGTAATAAATGATATTTTACTGAATTGTATTAGATTAGATAATATTAAAAGAGAGTTCAAAATTGTAGAGATGATCAAAATCAATTGGAGTTGGTTTCAATTTGAAATCAGTCTCATTCATATATAAGAACTATCAAAATGAGCCCGTGATTAGAACTATCAAAATGTGCCCTTGACAATTAAAAGAAAAAATAATTTTTAAAAGAATATGCAGTCAAATTCAAATAATGTATATGAAGAGTTATGGTCATGTAGGAATTATGAACATGAGAGGGTCTGTGAAAGTTGAGGGACAATCAAAACAATTGATTGCAATTTATAAGGGAAACTGTTAATGTGGGGAGTCGTTTTGAATCTAGTATTTAGAATATAGTCAAAATCAATTAAGCCTGATTTCTCAATTGGATTTAGTGCCATAATCTCTTTCATATATAAGAATTGCTTCACAATTAATCTCAAGTTATTAAAAAAAAAGGCACATTCATTGTTATCTTCTCAATATCTTGATCTTGAGACCGCTTTACGATTTAGTTTTTCGACTTTAATGCCTTACGGCCATTTGTTTTCATGTAATTAAGTTTTAAGGAATTTTAAAGTTGATTGCATTCCTAAACGTGGTTAAAATCAAATAAACAAAGGTGAAGATTCATAAAGAACTATCAAATAATCTCTTTTGTAATTGAAAAGGAATGCCCAGTCATTCTTCAGTACACCCGCCGCGACTCCTGCTACAAGCTCTGATACCACTTGTAGGATCTTACACCCCATTGAGTTACCACTTATCCCAAACTAATCGGTGATAGGAAATGGCACAACAATAGTGTTATGGTGAGGGTGAGGGCTTAACCACGATTTTGACCACAGCGATGGTGGATATTGACCTCAACACATACCATAAATTCCTAGGTATTCAATTTATTGCAAACAAACAGCCCTTCTAAAGATTGGAGGAAGCTTCTAGCTTTTGATTCATGACATATACCAAGCTAATTATTGTACAACCATAAAAAAATGGAAAAATATTTATTTGAATTGATTGTTGGAAAATAGGTGGGCCATTCAGATAGGTTTCAAAAACTTTTGACCCACTTGATGCAGGGATCAACTATCTAGAAGGCAACTAACCCAATTCAGGATGTAATCCCTCAATTTCATAAACCATGTACAGCAACATAACCTATCTAGAAGATAGAAACTATCATCTAAACATGCAATCTTTAAATCCACAACATACAAGGATGTAGATTATACCTTTGGAGCTTTGTTGTGCTCTAATGGAGGATTTGAATTCTTTTTTTGATGATGAACACCTTCACTAATCAAATTAAGATCTCCAACACCCTTTGATCTGCCACGCTATGTCCCATATCAGATTCTCTTTTCTCAAGAAGATGGTGGGATCTCCAAGAGAAAAACCCTAAAGAAAACTAGAAGAGAAACTAGAAGAGGGAGAAGATGTGCAACAACTTGCACAAAGAGAGGAAGAGGGATTTAGGCGTGAATCCCTAGGTGGGATTCCCATTTAGGAGGTCCAAGCCACCTCCCTATCTCCTTTTATAGCACTTAAGCATCCTCCTCTTTCTAATTGAAATAGAAGTCATACTTCCACTACAATTAGTTGCTTACTAAATCACAATTAGAAGTCTTACTTCAAATATGATTAGTAACCTCCTCTTTTACTAATTAAAATAGAAGTCCCACTTCCATTAATAATTAGTAACTTACTATTACCACTATTAGAAGTCTCAATTCAAATAGAAATAGTAACTTTCTATTTCCTTTTAGAGTTCTATTATAATTAGTATATTTCTAATATATTGGGCTAGCGTGGGGACCACTAGGGATTCCTTAGAAAGCTGGCTCCAACTGGGACACGCGACCCCACATCTCATGTGCAATCCGGGCCCATAGTTAATTGCAAATAACTCCACTATATAAATGAAATTGCACTCCAGTCTTAGGAATATATTTCAATGAAGACCCTAAACTTTTCAATTACCACAAGTAGGCCCCTCCATCATTATCCATAGATCAATTGGAATAAATCTGTCTCATCCAATATTAGATCCACATCTTATTATCCTTGAGCCCCAATTAAATATAGTGATCATTTGGTACCGCTCCAATTAACTCTTAATTGGAATGGGTGCGCACTTACCAATGATAAATCCATTAATTGGCACAAGGGGATAATGTAGATAGATTCCATCTTGATCATCACATGTTCCCACAGTCCTACTACCACGTACCCAAGACACCAAGGTGTTGACCTACAATTGGCCTCATTCATTGGTGACTCAAAGCAAATGAATAGACAGAAACTTGAGTTCATCAATGTCTCAGGATTGAGAGCCTACTGCTAGGGAATTATGAGAGCAGTCCTTAAATCGAGACAGTATTTCATAAGGTGCTTCTCATGGTCCTTCAATATATCCAATGTACCAGCACTATGATCCAGAATCTTACATTCTAATGATCGAGACAAATCACACTATCTCATAGTGATCAAAGTACTGCAACCTTATCAAATGAGATGCTCAATCTCATCACTGGTTGTGAAGATATTTTAAGTATAAGATTTGTGACACATATCTCCCATATGTGGATCTCATCCATATACATATATCACATCTAATATACTAATGGGACCCGGTTCATCTCATGAACCATTATGTCATATATATTGGTCATGTGCATTAAGTAATAAATCACCATTTATCTCATGAAAGGAAAGCATGATTATATTGATAAATAAAGAAATTAATCAATTTATTTATCATATACTGGTATTGAGACCATAAAACTAACATTGAGTGCATAAGATATAAATTTTAATTGAGTGAACTAGTCCACATATTTCCACAGATAAATATGTTGGGATCAGTTCCAATGTTGCCTAGCTAGGCTTTCCAAGTGGTCCCAAACAAAAGATGCATGATGGTGACACACTACATGAACTTAGGTTAGATTTATATTCCACACATGGTAGGCCATCCCAACTTTTTATGACAAAGACAGGATCCATCAGCCATTTCAGCCTTTAGTGCATGACTAAAGGCATATTAAAATTCAATGGAAAGTTTTAAGTTTGTTCTCTATTCACTTGGGTAATAACTTGAATTTTGCCATTCTTTCTGTAAAGCAAGCAATAATCATTTCCAATTTGAATGAAGTATCCGTGTAGAACAAGTTGTTCCACACTTGGCAGATTTTGATTGAAACTGAGAACCAGTGCTACATCTCTTATTCAGTTCACTTCTCTCTGGGTTAGTTTCAATGGCTATTGTCATCTTTTCACTAGTTGAACAAGAGCAACGTTGTGTGATTTGATACCCATAAAGATCAACTTTAACTTGTTATGTCCGTGTAACCATATATCTCAAGTGGAGACGCACAAAGAACATATTTTCCTAAAGCTATTCTTCAATAAATCTTGCATCATGCTGATTGTCTTTTGAGGCGGAATCCTTCCTCACCCAACCATATCTTTTGCACATAAAAGATCGAGGCTTTCCACTGTTCCGAAACTCACCTTCAACAAGTTGGATCTTTTCACAAAAGCCACTCACTCATATCATTTATGTATTGACACCATTTTGCAAGTGGTGGGAGATTTTATTTAGGTGTGGAAAATTTGGTATGAAAATGGCTTTGTTTGTACACCATTTTCACTGGGCAAACAAAAATGATTATCATAAACCATTATATATGTAAATGAGTGCAAACAAATGGCCCCTAAAGACTTGCTTGTGTAATGCCATGGAAGAGGGAATACATGTTTCCTTTTCTGAGTAGACAGGGGGAGGGGGAGGGTCAAACAAGTTTCTTATCTTGTGTAGAAAAATCCCATAAAAATGGGGATTTTCTGAGGAGTTAATTCCAACATTGGACGACCTTAAAATGAGTGCCAGACCTTTTCTTAAGAAAAGATTATCTTTGATTGTAAGTATTCCTGAGTAATTTGTAACCTTGAAGGATTTGTTCTAATCTTCGAACATGTATATACGATTATTTTTTCTAAAGATGTATTTAGGATTATGAAGACATGGACACATAATTCTGGACTATATGGTTACAAATATTACACCCTGGAAGAAGAAGAGAGGAAGGGGGAAAAACCAAACTAAGGTCCTCCAGTGGAGCTCTCTTGAGGATTTTCAATTAATGGGTGGGTGAAATCTGTGTAGGGTAAGTATCACTCTAATGAGATCCTCCCAACAGTTTGTTTCAAATTGTTGATGTTTAATGGTTTTGCAAGTACAATATTTGTGAAATAAATCCATTGAAGTGTAATGGTCAGATCATTTTAGTGCCGAAATTAGATCAATGCCAATTCAGAGAGGTTGGTGCTTGTGAAGGGCTTGAGGAATGAAAAAGAAGGATATGTGTAGCCCCAGCCAATGTCTTTAAAAATAAATGTCCCATGCTGCTAGTTCAACTAATAAAGGGACATGAAAATCCGGGCTCCGGGGGGTAGGATTGCAGGATTCGGCACAGGTAGAGGCAAAAGGTTATCAATCAGTGCACTTCAGAAAAAGGTATGGGTAGGTGATGGTGATCTCCAGTAACGCGCCCACTCTACCCAGCAGGGGCAAGCCCAAGGGATAGCATGGTCTATTAAAACCAAAGAACAACTATATTTTATAAAGAGAGAGAGAGAGAGAGAAGTAAATAATAAAACTACTAGTGGAAGAAGCCCGGCCCAGCCTGGGCCCTGATTGTAAAGAGATTTTGACACTAAAAAGATTTTAAAGATAATTAAAGAAATAAAAATATATTTTAATATTTTTTATATATTTAGAATAAATGAATAATTTTTAAATACAAATAAATAAATAAAGATAAAACTCAAGAGATAATATGAAAGTATCCAAATTCAATATTGAAAAGTTAAAAAAACAAAAGAACAAAAAAAAAGTATCATAAATTCGAAAATAAAGCTAGAAGGATATAAAAATATTTAAGAAAAAAAATCTTATCTAAAACATTAATATTGGAACATTAATGATATCTAGTTTTGAATTTGAAACAATAAGAGGAAAAAAACCATTGTCGTAATCAGATTTAAATAATACTAATAGTAATAATAATAACAACAACAACAATACAGAACATTTAAGACCTAATAACATAAACCCCTTTATACTGAAATTTCACAAATCATAAGACCCACCAACACAATTCTTTCAAACGAAAATACAAATTAAATCCCAGTTACAAAAACACATAAAAAGAAAACTTCGAAATAACACCCGCGGCCAATGTGGACAGTAATTAAAAAAATTCTCAAAACATTCTCAAGCCCAAGCTTTTATCTGTAAAACAAGACAAACATCCAAAACTGAGTAGAGATGCAAACTGAGAGAGATTTTAGGGTGGAGATAGACTTATTATAGTTGGGTCTTTCTTATATTTCTCTCTTTATTTCAAAATGGGAAGATTTTAGGGAGGACTGGAGGAGAATTGAGGAAATAATTTCAATGAAAGAAATTCCTGAGGTGGGCCACTCATGAGATTTTTTGGCTTTCTTTGATCTATGGTTTGTGATTCTTTGACAGGCAATATACCATGTGGAAGATTTAGATTTGTCTTTGGACCACCCAAGATGGAAAAAACATGATCTAGGTGCATTACATAAATTTTCCAATATTAAGAAGGCACGTCCATTGTATGTGCCAATAGATTAGATAAAATTGATTAGGATTACAAACTGATTTGAATTGATTTAAGGGTTGTGTCCATTGTATGTGCCAATATTCGTAAATTGCAACTTGATAATGGAGTGTAGTGGGCCGCATCAAGTGGTGGAAAGTGGGTCAGAGGTTATAGGTGTACCACACAAGAAATTGAGAGAAAGCAACATTTGTATGTGGATTCCTTCCTTTTTTCAATCTTGTATATGCAAATCATATCATATACAACCTAGATTGACGCGCTGGGGAGTTCCTTCTCCAAACTGTATCATATTGAAATCAAGGGAAATAATTTACGGAAAGTGATAAATGTGATCTTAAAAGATAATATTAAGCAGAACAGCTCATTACCTTGGTGGTAAGGAGTGACGGTTCTCATTCAGAGGTTTTGGATTTGAATCCGGCATCCTCTCTCTATTCTCCTTTCAAGGGTCCCCACACCCGTTCGCTGGGTTGCCAAAAAGAAGAATATAAGATTAAGATTATTTGAATGGCCTTGTGTTTTTGCTAGATACTTCACTTGACCTGTGTACGTCTTTACGCACGCGTGTGCGGGCTTCTTTTTTTCGTTATGTACGGGCTTTCTCTTGGTTCAAAAAAAAAAAAAAAAAAAACTTATCATAAGAAAATCGATGGAAACATGATGGGCATGAGGATTTGAGAAGAGATTATTTAGGGATGCTTTGATAAATTTTAATAAGGATAGGAAGAGTTAATTGAAGATTAGAGACCAAGATAATAGTATGACATCTTTTCAGGTATATGATTAGGGATTACGGATAATGTTAGCCCAATAGGACTTGGGCACTAGATGATGAGTTGGGTTTGTGGGGATCCTTTATTTGGAAACCAAGATCTCTTAGTCCTTCAGAGTCTTTTTGCTATATATAACTAGCATAGCAGGCCATGCCTAGCCCGGTAAAAAACAAAAAAAGGGAAAAGGCATAGATATATTATTATTAATAGAAGTACAATATTCTATAATATTACAGTATGTAATATTAACAGATTATCCCTAAGAAAGTTTCCCAATAGTCATATAATCATACATAGGGTGCCAGAAAAACTGAAAATAGAAAATAGTAAGAATTAAAAATAAAAATATTAATATCTAGCAAGGCAGGCCTATACTAAGACTGGGCCAGAAATAAAGTTGTATTCAATTTAAAGTTATTTTTTGAGATAGCAATGAGAAAGAATAAATTTATAAAAAAATATATATATATCTTTTTTTAAAGCTATATTTAAAGTTTATTTAAAGGAGAAGTATGTTGTAAAATTAAGTAAACTATAGACCAAACTTGCTTATTAATTCTCATGCATTTTTAATTTTCATATCACTTTTAGGTAGCAAAAAGAGAAGAAACACGTCAAGTTAAATTAATTGATATGTTATCTTTTAATTAAGAGAGCAAAAGTCAGTGAAAAAAGCTTGAGCTGAACATATATATTCTAAGAACATTATAACAACATTAAAAGAAAAAAAAAAGAACTTATGTTTGAGATTCATAATTTGTGTTATGGACACTATATGATCACTTAATTAGCATAACCCTCAATCCATGAACCACCCTCATTGGGCCAGCTTTTAGCATCACGATGGTCATGTGATAGCTACTTAATTTATTATAGCAAACAAACCCCATATTAAGGTCAACCCCTAAAAGTAGTATAAGTGGTTGAATTCAAGAATTTTCTCTCAACACAAATTAATAAGTTTTAAAAACAACTTCAAAGCAAAAGGATGAAAACATGTAACTTGATTAATTTCAAAATGCCAACCCCATCATTAGAATGACCATGTTTTGAATAATGTGATTAACGCAATCTTATGCATTAGTTAATGGTTTTGATTGGTTTGAACTAGCTAGGTCTCATTGAGGAGTGTCATGAATATGTCACCAATGATAAGATCTTGAGGGCCCATAAAGTTGGTGTTTGAAGGAGAAATGTGTTGTAAAACTAAGTAAACTATAAGCCAAAATTGAATTTATTAATTATCATGCATTTTTTAATTTCCTTATCTCTTTTAGGTAGAGAAAAAGAGAAGAGAAACATGTTAAGTTAAATTAATTGCTATGTTGTCTTTTAATCAAGGCAACAAAAATCCATGAAAAAGGTGAACCTGAACATATTCCAAGAATAATATAACAACATTTTAAAATCCAATCCACAGACTACCTCCATTGGGCCAACCTTTATCATTATGATGGTCATGTGCCAATCTTTGTTGCTTTACCATCTGGTGTGGGTCTTTACTGACAAATACTTTCTAAAACTATTAAAGTAGTAAAGGATCGATCTAGATCGTATGTGCAATGTAGAGCTGGTCATATTAATAGTTGTATGTTTATACATTGATATTCTTCTCAAATTTAGCTTTCATACATATAACTGTTTTCTGCTTAACTTCTCATTTTAAATAGCAAAAAGTTTCACCGGTCTTGAATGCCTTTTCTCGTAGAAAAGTATTCACACCAAATGATGGAAAATAGTTTTCCACAAAAAAACGACCCAGTATTTTATGGAATTTCCATGGAAAGGCAATTGCATAAACATGCCCCAAAGGGTAGGTCGCATCCTTCAGGAGCACAAGAGACCAATATCATCTTCATATCTCCCAAGCTTAATGCTAAGAATTATGAGTCACTAGGACAGGCATGCTGCCGGCAATACAAGTTGACACAGATTGGGATGTCTCTATTAGTAGTCACGGTTTGTCAATCACCTCCTACGACACCATATCCTGGTTAATATTCCTTTTGATGAAATCATGTTGTGCAATCTATCCTTTCATCTTACATATGAATAAAGATCTCTCCAACAGATTTTTCTCTAGTCACCTCTAGTGTGCTCTGATAATTAATCAGATATCTTTTCCTTTAATGATCCTGTCATTCTTATAATGGACTTTAAGATGCACATTAACACTACATACAAAACTTCCCAATAAACATTATTACGGCAGAACTTTAGAACAATTTTTGCTGAGATTAGTTTTACAAGGGACTGGTTTTAAGGATGAATTTAAATATAGTGCCTTGGCTGGAGAGTAGCTGTTTTGTGGCTGATGTTTAAGGGGACTACAGGATAGAGTAAAGGCTGTTCGGAAGGGTTAAACAAGAGGTGTCTTTTAGTGCTGAAAAGGGGTTATTACTGACAACGCTGACGGCCAAATGGTGGATGTGATAATGGCTAAATGGATGCTGTATGTGAAGTGCTCGACCGTGACAGGGCAGCAATAACTAAGATATGGACTGGTTTCTTTATTATAATTCTTGGAATTCATGTCCAGTGACTGTTTTGAACATTTGAAATGGTAGAATTTTGAAATGCTATTGAATTCTGTCATTTTTAAATTCTCCATTTTGTTCCTATATGAATTCTTATCCGTGAATTTTTAAATTTCTGAATTTCATAAAAATCTGAATATGGGCCCATCTCGACAGGAATCGAATGGGCCCAATTCTTGCAATTGTGAATATGGGTCCCAATTTTTTGTAGGAAAGATCAGCATCCTCTGTTGGGTGCCGAAATTCCAACCAAACTTCTCGGAATTCCAAAATTCTAAAATACTCTTGGAGGGGCTAGCATTTTGGAATTCTACCTTTTTGGCATTTGAAAATTTTGACTTACTTAAATATCGAGAATTCCACCAAAATAACATTGAATGTCTGACAGGAATTCTTGAATCCATGGACAGTTTGAATTCCTGTCAGAAACGCTTGTAAAGAAACAGGCCCTAAATTAGGGGTGTTCATGGGTCGAGTTAGGCCAGGCTTAGGAATATCCGGGCCAAGCCGACTTATAAACTCTAACCGACAGCTCGGCCCAAGCCCCACTCTCGGGCATAACTAGCTGACCCCTGGGGACGAATGAAGTGGTTCTAGTGGGCATTCAATCCCATATCAGGGGGATCAATACCGAGGCTATAGTCATTTGAGGGCATTGGTCCAGCTCCTCATCGCATCTTCTATTGGGGTAATTGTTCAATATCAATCTAGCTATAGTCATTTAGCTGTTATGACCGACCTAAAATAGCTATAAGAACGAATCGCAACAATCATTTGGTAATCATTGAACTAACCGCTGATTATCATACCTATAGCACGCCCTTGCCTGCTTGTTTAATACTTTCATAGGTAATCCGCCCCCCTGAAGATGAGCCAGCCAGCAGTTTACATTGTAAGGGAAAAATGGGCTGGTTTGATTGTGTCTATATCCGTGAGATGTCATGCTTTCAACTCATTTATATTAACTTTTATATCAGAACTTTTTTTGGGGGACAGGCTAGGCTTGGGCTCTTTGCCACCGAATCCAAGACTGACCCATCTAAACAGGCTTAAATAAATACTCCTATCCCAGCCCAGATACTAAACTTTAGCCGCAACCCGGGCCAAATCAGGCTGGGCCATGAACACACCTATATAGAGTTAGATGGCCGATCGCACAGGGTATAAGTACAGGTCGATCTTTAAGGCCAGTCCAAATGACTCATTAGGGGACTGCGGCTATTTTTGGACTGCGCTACAGGAGTTTTTGAGCTGTGTTTTAGGTTGCCAAATGGGTAAGTTTTGGAAAGGGTTTGGTGCTGAGATTTGTCAATTCATGGAAGAGTTTTAAGTAGGCTTCTGGCAAAATTTTGGAGGGGTTCTAATGGCTGCAATTGAATGTTAACTAAGGCACAGGTTCAATGCATTTACGGAGAGATGTGAGGGAAGTTTAAAAGGATAGATTTGTGCGGGACTTGGTGTTACACCCCATCCCAAGTTAATCAATATTAACTCTAATTAATAGAGATTAAAGAAAATTAAGCATGATTAATCAAGATAAATGTAATTAATGATCAAGATTGATCAAATTAGTCACAAGTAGGTGAGTTAAGCATTATGGAATGAGTTTGAAAGGAATAGACTTAATTGAGTTGATTTTATACCCAAATTAGTGAGATTAAGGGTTTTTCCGTAAATACGGATTTATGCGTATTTCGTTGGATACTGTAAAACTTGATACCATCGTGTGTATCTCAAATGAGTACATCAACTTTCGTAATAGACTTGATTTCATCTGACTTAAAATGAGTCAAATGAGCCTTGAATTGACTTAAACTTGAAATGTGTAAAATGTGAGGGGTTAAAGTGCAAAATACAGTTTATAAGGTTTCAAATGAAAACCAAACTCAGTCATTCGGTGGTTTTCATTCCAGCAACAGTGAGGGAGAGAAAGAGAGCAGTCTAGGTTCTTTCTGTTTTTATTTCTCGTTTGTCAAATGCTTGGAAAAGGAATTTTACAAGTGATTTTGAAAGGGAAATTGTGAGATTCATCTTCTCCATCATCTTCTTCACTTTTCTTTGGAGAAAAAGTTAAAGGAAAGCTGTGGTTTCTCTTTGTTAAGCTACAAGTAAGTAGATTCAAGTTCTTTGTCGAATTTTCAAGGCTATTGAGTGATTAGAGTTGTTGTTTAACGCAATCAACTAATGAATTTCTATTTTGGAATTGTTCTTGATGTTAGGCTATCAAAGAAGGTTTTAATTGAGATTTTGATCTCAAAATTCAAAGCTAACAAGGGAGTTTTTGTATCAAACTTGAATTAGAGGCAAGTATAAACAGTGGTCTATGTTAATATGCGAATAAGTATGGTATTTCTTGAATTTTATTGTAAGAATGATTTTAGCTCTAGATTATATGGGTTGATTGAATGAATGGATTGTTAACAATTGATGTATGTGAATGAGAATAAAGGTGGGAACAGGAGGTTCCATTTTTGTGTGCAGGTTGTTAATGGAAGAAGAGTGGATCTGGAAGAGAAAATCAATTTCAGAAACCTGAAACTGAAATTCATTTAAGGTCCGATTGGAATTTGATTCTATTTGAACCAAATGTTGGTTTTAGGATCATAAATGGTCTATAAAAATTAGTTTGAAAACTATTAAGGAGTAGTAAATTAATTACCCTTTCCACAAAATAACATCCTTGGATTTGGATCCAAGAGAGTTTGAGTGTTAACTAAAAGGTTAATCAAAGTTGGGTAATGGTAATCCAATAATAATATTAGCTACTAAAGCTAGCCGATTAGAAATTGATTAGTTAGTCGAAACTAATAAAATTTCAGAATTAATTTTTGAGTTTTAAGGAAAAGAGCTTCTTGATTATATCAAGGCTGTTGATATTGTTTTACCACCATTGGTGTTAATTAAGGGGACTTTAATGTACAAATTCACATAAATTGTGATGTCCATCGAGAATAACACATACATTAAACAACTGAGGATTTCACTTGAATGGTTGATAAAATCTTAATTGAATTGTACATTGAATTTTGTCCAAATTGGATTGTAAATTGAATTGAATCCATAAAGGATTGTGCATTGAATTTGATCGTACTATATTGAATCTATTAATTGTAATTGAACGAAATTAATATGTTAATTGTATTGTTTCTTTTGAGTCTAACACTCATAGTAATTTCAATAATGCTCATTATAGTTGTTTTTGCTGCAGCAGATTATTTGGGAGTGTTCCGGAGCTTCGTTGTGATGTCAGTAGTCCCTGGCCTGGGCACTGATAAATCCCACAATATATGATTCCTTCCGTATGGAAGATGTGATTCCTTCCTTTTAGGAAGATGTGATTTTAAATGAAATGCTGTTGTAGATTGCCAAATAATAGAGACTCTTATTGATTTTGAATTGTGTTTGTATTAGTCTAACAATGAGTTAGATGGATTAAATGAGTAATTAGCATGTTCAATCAAGTAATTGTTTATACATTGTTGAATTGTTAAATTCATAGTGTTATTTATGGCATTACAGGCCCAGCTACCCGTGTCGATCCTGCTTGGAAATAAGCGATAACATTTGATATGAATTTTTGGATAACAAAATCAGTAAATGGAAACTTTGAGAAAATTTGTTGGAACGTTTCACACTTTTTATTCCTTGCATTGTATTTAAATGTGCAAGTGAATGTTATTCATATTGTAAATGATTTTTTTTTTATACAGGAGCAATGTATATTTGTTTATAATCCGCATAATGTATTATTAATATCCCTTATGAATTTTATGTGATTGAAGTTCACGGTAGTAAGTATGAGACACGACTCGAGGTTAACTCGGATTAATCATAATCTTGGGCTCGGGTCATGTCATATTTATTGTATCGTATCAGAGCAAAGCGAAAGAGTTAAGAAAATTTTAAAATCCTTAGGAATTGTAAGGAGACAGTGAGAAAACGTCAGATTGCGAATCAAATCCTAATTTTGGATTTGTGATTTAATTGCTTTCACTAAATGTGATATATATGTGATGGAAGCGTAAAGATGTCTATCTTATCTTCCTGTGTTATTTTCAGAATGGCATCTGGCTTAGGAAGCAGAGGAAATGGGAATGATAATCCTGATTATATGGTTAGTGGGAATGAAGGTCCTACACCCACACCTCCTACTCTTAATAGCGATGCTAAATTCGCTGCTATCTTAGAACAGTTAGCTAAGAGCCATGAAGCTTAATTGAACATGCAAACGCAACAAATGAATATGCAAACACAGATTGCTGCGATGTTGCAAGTACAAAGTCAAATGCAAACTCAGATGCAGGCTCAGATTCAGACTCCACAAACACCACCAGTTCAGCCATTGCCTAATGTTGGTACTCAAGTGGTAGTGCAGTCCAAAGAAAAAAGATCATAATGTTCTTTATGAACAATTTAGTAAAATGGGAGACACTGAGTTTCATGGTAAGGAAGATGCATTGGTAGCAGATGAGTGGATACAACACATCTAAGATGTGTTTGATACTATTGTGTGTACTCCAAACCAGCAGGTGTTACTTGCCTCTTCCAGCGAAGGAATGGTGGAACGGTGTTAGAAGTACAGTAATATAGTAATTGAAACACCTACAGTCACTCTTTGGGAGTGATGGATCGGCTTTTTTTCTCTCTCTCTTCCGTTCCAGGGCTACCAGGAGGCTGGCTAGAGGGAAAAAGGCAAGCATCAACATTTTTGTATGGGTATGCCAGATTTTCTATTATACTTGGAATTTAGAAATGATGATCTGGAGATCCACCTTCACAAGTAAAAAAGGAAATCAACTTTTTTCCTAACTTTTCATTGCACATATATTTAAGAAAAGAGACAAAGTTTTTGAATGCCGTAAGAGGTGATTTTTCTTTGTTTGCCTTGAAAGGCAGTTTTTCCGTAAAAAGTAATGTTTGTCGTGAAAGGTGATGTACAAATCTCATCAATAATGAAAGACAAGAATTGTGATTTTTTTGTCTCTTTAGAAAAAAAAATACAAAATACAATAGAAAAGTAAGAAAATGAATTCTGACTTCTCAGGAAATTGTAGGGACTCGTTCAGATCAACAGTCGCAAGTCATGTATGAACTTCGCCATCATCCTTCAGATGAGAACATATGATGCTTTGATTCTTTTGGCTTGGCTTGGACTTCAAATATTTAAAGAATAAAGACCAAGGGGAGGTCCTATATCCAATAAAAAACTGAGTAGACGGGCTGAAAAGCCGCGTCTAGGCCATGTCAGATAGAAAGATAGGGCCTTAAGGGGGGTGACCCCCCAAGGGATTTCAATCACCATGTGGTGTTTGTTGCAGCAGAGTTTCTTCAAAGTAGCAAAGCTTATTTGCGCAGTGTCTGGATTTTGGAGATTTTTCTTCTTGGATTCCTCTCCCCCTCTCTATGGATCTATTCTTCTTGGAATGACCCCCCTTTTATAGGCTTTTGGTAGCCATTGGGTGGGTTTATGAGCATTGATGGCATTGATGCTCCATGATAGGAGGAGTTACTGTCGGAAGTTTATATAAAAACATACTTTATGTATTTGTCTTTGACTAATTCATTTTTAGTATATTTAGTCTTCTCATCTAATTGAGATTTTGTATGGGTAAATGGTTGCATTGTTCATTAATATGCATGTTAGTGTCTTTTATTCTATAAAGTAGACAAGTTGGTGTATAGAGTTTCACTTATACACGAAAGACTTATTTGTCGGTTCTTATAGAATATAAGTTGGTGTTCACAATCTAGATGGATTTGGACACACCATCGGTACAATTGTAGCATGATGTTTTAGTAGGTTTGTCTTGGCTGCAGGAAACGGTATAGTTTCGGCTCATTATACTAATGCACTATGTGTGTATTGAACAAGACCGTATTTTTGGGTTTATTGTCTTTATACTGACTATATAAGATGATGAACACCCAAATGGTTATTATGAGTGCTTGTACTCTTAATCCCGACATAAATAATAGATTAGTGTTTGGCATTTTCATTTACGAAGGAGTGAGATCTTTTATGGGTCAATAATCTCAGTGAATTGGATGACTACACTACGTGTATAGTGGATATTAGTTTATTGACGGAATCCATGTCCCGTAATAGGGATTGATGATATCCCCTTGATGAAGCTTCTAAGTTTTGATTATGTCAAACCCTTCAGGTGGACTTTGTGTCTAACATATCAAATAAGTTAAGTGTAAAGTCTCAAGGAATTATAAAGATATCGATTAAATATAGATGTCAGTAATTATTTAATCGATGGATATCTGAAATCTTAACGTGGAGAGATTAATAAGCATTTAATAACAAGAAGCTTGAAATATTATTTTGAGAATAAGGACAAGAGTGCAATTAAAATTCTTTAGTGGACTGAATTATAATTTGTGGAACTAGGTATCTAATTTGAGTCGAATTAGGGTTTCCTGTTTCCATAAGGAGCCTATCTTTATTTCCTTCTTAAGGTCCCTATTGTAGCCTATAAATATGCGCCACTGCTATCTAGGTTAACAAGAAGAAAAGTAAGAGCGAAATCTCGGTTTTGGAGAGCAGAGGAGAATTCGCAGAAGATGCCCACTCCCTTGTGCGAGTACGAGCATATAGGAATACAGTAGAAGATCTTGAGGTTTACGAGTTGCTGTAAAACCGAGATCAAATCAGAGAGATCTTGCAGGTATGATTTAATCATATTAGATCAAAGTTATTTCCGTAATGATCTGTACGCAATATCTAGAGATCCTGGTTTCTACTCGTTTCTTACAATTGGTATCAGAGCCGATCTTGATACTATGTATGGATTGAAGAAAACATAGTAAGATTATAGGTTGCTGTAAGAAAACATCGTCTGCTGTTGCTGTAAGTAACCCCTGTTTTGCAGCGAAATATCTAACCTTTGGTTTGTAGCAACTGAGTAACTGATCTGGCTATCATGGTCACCATGTGTGTATGTTATGTGGATGGATCCCATGAATTAAGTTCATGGTTACAATTTTACGTATTTTACAATTTTTATGGTGATGTAATTATATTCAAATAGCATGTGAACTTCGTTTGTCAGGAGGCTTATGTAAGACCCCGTCCCGAGTGACATCGATTAGTGTTAATTAAGTTGTGTTTTAGTTTTAAGCGTGTTTAGTGGGTTTTGGGTTAAGTTGGGATTAAATAGCTTTTGTTATAGCTTTGGAGAATTTTTAGTGCCTTTGTGATTAGTGAGACCCTTTGGGGGTTCCTTTTATGACGTTGCGTTTACTTGGGGAATTGTCTGAGATTCTTGTGTTTATTGTTTTTATCCCATTTTATTTATCTCATCAATCCCTACAACTTTCATGTTGATCCCGTACCCGTTCGAGATCCCAAAACCCGACCTTCCTAGCATTGAGGGCAAAACAATCTTTTTACACTAAATCTATACCCAAAATTTGATATCCTCGAAACCCGCGAACATATACTTTTTAGAAACTAGATATTTTGACGATCGTTTCTCCCTTCTTCGTCGATTTCAACGAGGTCCCGAAAATCTTGAGTTCAACCTAACTAGTTTGTTAAGTGGTGGGACCCAACTCCATTTTCTATAAAAAGAGAACCCATTTCCACTTTCACCTTTCTTCGCTCAAAAACGTGGGAGTGGAGTGTTGGGAGCTGCCTAAGGTTTCTCTTGCCATTTCTTCTTCTTCATCTCGCTTCCACATCAATCTTGCACTAACCAAGAAATGAACTTCATCTTCTTCTTCCCCACCATGAATGCTCATCATTGGTACCATTGGTGAAGAATTTCGGCAACATTGGAGTCTCCTTTGAACTCACCTTGTCCATTTGAAGACCTTCCAAGTAGGTTCCTTCTTCTACCTCTTAGATTTGGGTTTTTCTAGCCCTAGAGAGTCTTTTCCCTCTCCTATTGCAAGCTTCTTCTTCTTCATTCTTGTTTTGACCCTTTAGGGTTTGCTTTTGGGGGTTTTTGTGTAGCTTTTGTTCTTGGCTTGGAAGAGTGTGCTTAGAAGATTGATCTCTTGATTTGAGACCTAAGGCAAGTGGATGAAATGTTATTTGAGCTTTGTATAGTTTTCATGAAGAATGTGGTTGATTTGTCGTTTCTATTCATATTTATTGATTTACATTGATTTTTGAAATAAATGCTCTTGAATGAACCTTGCTAGCTCATTTAATGCTTTGGAAATATGTTGGTTTATAGTCCTTGTTGTCTCTTGGATATATCTTGAATGAGTACTTGTGATTTGGATTCTCTTTCCTCGTGTGGTTGTTGTGGTTAAGAAGGAGGTGATGGGATGAATACTTATTGAAGTTTTGGAGAAGTGTTGAAAGATGTATTGGAGGAGCTTTTAGCTCATTTTATTGCAAGAAATGAATAGGAAGTGAGGAGAGTGGTTTTGAGGAGGAAAAAAGCTCAAATTTGAACACAGTGGGAGTTTCCCGCACCTAGCGGCTAGCTGACGGTCACCTATCGGCTAGCCGCCTGGTGACTGGCGGCTAACCGCCAGCCAACCGAACAGTCGTGGTTACAATTCTAGAGAGCTGATTTTCTCTTTAGAAGGCGCGGTCAGCCAGCGGCTAACCGCCGAACTCATCGGCCGCTAACCGCCAGCTAACCGAGCCGTCGCGGTTACAATTCTAGAGAGCACCATTTTCTTCTTGAAGACGCGGCCAGCCTCACAGTTAGCCAGCGGCTAACCACTGAACCCATCAGCGGCTAATCGCCAACTAATCGAGCCCATTTCGATTACATTTCCAATGTTCTGTATCTAGGTTGACAAATCCACGGTCAACCAGCGACTAACCTCCAGGTGACCGACCTTACCCAAGAATTTTGAAATGAAGAGAAATGAAAGGGGTTTCTGTACCAATCATTTGTGAACCCTTTTAGAGAATGATGGAGATTGCTCACCTGGATATATGTATGAAGCCCGTTTGAGAAAGAAACCATGTCACAAAGATTCATTGAAGTTTTGAATTTACCAAAGTGTATAAGGAGCCTGGAATGTCTTCAAATTCAATGAGTACCAAGTCTATATTGAAATCGACATTCGGGACCCCTATTCACCTTGAACTAATTTTGAACCCCGACACTTGTCTTGAGATTTCGAAAGTTGCATCGTGTTTTCAGTTATCCAGAAAGTATTAAAATTGTATTTTAGTATTTTGCTAGCCCGGTTACATATTGCCCAAATTGAAAGGATACTGCCTTGAGCACCCCCGTCCCGCTCGGTTATATACTTGTACTTGATGTATTTTTTTATAAATGTCTTGATTTAGGTTAATTAACCTATGAGTCGGCACCACTAAGCTTGGATAACTTTGTTGGTTTGATCCACCAACTTGGAGATTCCCCTCTTGTCCCGCCAGCTGCAGTTTGGATCCCGCTACCCGGTTATTACCGTGGTCTTGTCTCGATACCCCGGATTGCTACCGTGGTTCCCGATGCCCGGCTCGCTACCGTGATCATGTCCTATATATTATATGTATATGTATATATTTCGTTGTTTCTCCTCACCTCATGTGACTAAGATCAACATCTTGATATGCTCTGTCACTTCGGTGATAAAGGCTTAGTTTCGTGTGGTTGCCATCTTACTTGTTTCCCGTTTCCTTGGTTACCTTTACATGTTTTACAACACATACTTGTATTTGAATAAATGATTTATCTCTTTTATGGAAATTGTTATTTAATCAGGTTTGAATGCTTTTGAAGGTAAATTCATTTATTATGATATTGTCATGCCTTTTCACCCGTTTGCCAAACCGTCGTGTTTGATCCACTCTTTGGTACTCAGGTCCGGACATTATCTATCCCGAGGCGGAGCTTAAGGAGGCAGTCGGTGAACCGCAATGCCTAGTTGAGTGGCATGCTGACGATGTCGTTTAGACATTTGGTTCCTATGAGAGACGTAATATTTTGGGAAACATTTAACCATTCTTTTAGGGATTGGTATTTTGTTTTTATTGGCCTTTGTTGGCCTCAATTTTTGGGAAATGTAATTAAATGATGTTTTGTATAAATTTTAACTTTTCTTTTGGGAAAGCACTAATGATCATTGCTCATTCTAATACTTGATTTACACATGTGTTTCTATCTTGTGACTAGAATTGAATGTTTGATTTGTTACACGCTTCTGCATTGAAAGAAATATTTATGTTATTGTGATATCCTCACCACGGACACCTGGGGAAAATTAAATAAACTCACACACAATAATTAGCCAATCTCGATCTTGGATTAGGCCTGCGGGCCTGGTCCGGGGTCGTGACAGCTTAGGACTCAATGTAATTTTTTATGGTGATGTAATTATATTGAGATAGCATGTGAACTCCGGTCGTCAGGAGGTTTAGGACTCAATGTAATTTTTTTTCTTGGAGATGTAATTATATTGACCCCCGCCGGGGGAAACCCCGGACCCCCTCTACGAAGGGCATGCTTAAAGAAGTGGCAATCATGAAGACAAAAGGTTTCTTACTTGACCATGATAGCTAGGCCTCTTTTGCTGGTTGTCATTACTTTTTTTGTGCTTGGATGTTTATTATTATCATTACTTGCTAAGCCTGTTTAATTATGTTTGGAATGGTGTAGTAGTAAAAAAATAGGGTTTCCTATTACTACTAGATTTTAAACTGGTCTTAATTAAACTGTTTTATAAGAACCCTCATTGTTAAATAACTAAGTGGGAGAGGGAACACCTAAAGTTCCCACTGTCTCCATCATTGGTTTGTAGGAGATGTAATTGATTTATGTGTTGACCTTGGAGTCTTCCTCCTAATCGGATGAGGTAATTATGGAATCTCGAGTACAAACTCCAATATGGATGATTTAGGGTAATTATTAGTATAGGTCTCTTCTCCATCTAATGGGACCGAATATAGAATAATGGACCTTGAATTTAATGATGGTATACACTTAGTTATAAATAACAGTATGCTCTCCATCTGAGCCACTTCTATTATTTACAGGACCAAAGTTATGGCAGCTATTTGGTTTTACTTGGCATGGTTAGTTTCCTTGACAGTAGAACTAAAAAATTATGTCCTCACATCGAGGCATACTATGCATTGGTGTTATAGATTGTTGTCGGATTCTTTTATAAATTGGCGGATGGAGCCATTTTCCTTTTATTTGAATCCAAAGATTTATTTTTGCCCATCATAATTTGCTAATTATGTAAATCTCAGGTTTTAAGATGAATGCTTTCAATCTACTTGCTGTAATTCTCAAAGAACACAAACTCATTGGACCTAATTACAATGACTGGAAAAGAAATTTGGATATTGTGCTAACTGTTGAAGAGTACAAATATGTGCTCACTGAGGTGTGCCTAGAGAAACCTGAAGATGGATGTACCGATGAGGTAGCCATCGAGGCATACAAAAAATGGATCAAGGCTAATGAGACGGCGCAATGTTACATGTTGGCTTCCATGTCAAATGTTTTGTAACATCAGCATCAATCTTGTCCTACTGCCTATGACATTATGTTCAGTCTCAACGAGATGTTTGGTGATCAGGATCGGGTAGCTAGACAGGTTGCTATGAAAGAACTGGTTAACACTAAGATGGCTGAAGGTACCTCTGTGAGGGATCATGTCCTAAAAATTGTTAGTTTTATGGTCTCAATATCAAGGGTATATGATGTAATAAATTGATTAATTTCTTTATTTATCAATACAATTCATGCTTTTCCTTTCATGAGATGAATGGTGTTTTATATACTTGCACATAACCAATACAAAAGACATAATGGCTCATGAGATGAACCGGAGTCCATGAGTATACTAGATGTAATACATGTGTATGGATGAGATCCACATACAGGAGACACGTATTGCAAATCTTATACTCAAATATCTTCACAACCAGTGATGAGATTGGACATCTCATCTGACAAGGTTGCAGCGCCTTGATCACTATGAGATAGTGTGATTTGTCTCGATCATCGGAATGTAAGATTCCGGATCATGGTGCTGGTACATTGGATGTATTGAAGGACCATGAGAAGCACCTTATATACATTGTCTTTAATTTCTGCTCTCATAATTCCCTAGCAATAGGCTCATAATCTTGAGACATTAATGAACTCAAGTTTCTATCTATTCATTTGCTTTGAGTCACCAATGAGTGAGGCCAATTGTAGGTCAACACCTCGGTGATTTGGGTACGTGGTAGTAGAGCTGTGGGAACATTCAATGGTCAAGATGGAATCTATCTTTAATATCCCCTTGTGCCAATTAATGGATTTATCATTGGTAAGTGCGCACCCATTCCGATTAAGAGTTAATTGGATCGGTACCAAATGATCTTTATAATTAATTGGGGCTCAAGGATAATAAGATATGGATCTATTTTGGTGGACAGGTCCATTTGATCCATGGATATAGATGGAGGGGCCTACTTGTGGTACGGAGGAAGTTTAGGGTCTTCATTGTAATTTATTCCTAAGACTGGAGTGCAATTGCATTTATATAGTGGAGTTATTTGCAATTAATTGTGGGCCCGGATTGCACATGAGATGTGGGGTCGCGTGTCCCAGTTAGAGCCAGCTTTCTAAGGAATCCCTAGTGGTCCCCACGCTAGCCCAAGTTATTAGAAAGATACTAATTCTACTTGAACTCTAAAAGGAATGTTACTATTTCTATTTGAAGTGAGACTTCTAATAGTGGTAATGGTAAGCTACTAATTATTAATGGAAGTAGGACTTCTATTTTAATTAGAAATGAGAAAGCTACTAATTGTTGTGGAAGTGAGACTTCTATGGCAACTAGCAAGAAAGAAGTTTACTATTTTGTAATGGGAGTTAAACTTCTATTTCAAATAGGAAAAGAGGAGGTATGGAGGGCTATAAATAGAGGAATCATCCCCTCTTGGTCGTGCATCATACATAGAGCAAATTCAGCCCCTTTGTGCAAGTGTTGCACAAGTCCTCTTCCTCTCTAAGTTCTCCTCTCTTTCACCTTTAGTTCCTTAGAGTTACTAGTTAGGTTTTCTCTTAAAGATTCCACCATCTTCTTGAGAAAAGAGATCAAATACGGGTCATAGCGTGGAAGATCAAAAGGTGTTGGAGATTCTGAATTGGATAGTGAAGGTGTTCATCATCAAAGTAAAGAACTCAAATTCTCCATTAGAGCACAACAAAGCTCCAAAGGTATATCTACATCCTTGTATGCTGTAGATTTCGTGGTTGCATGTTTATGTGCTATTTTCTATCTTCTAGATAGTATATGTTGTTGTACATGGCTATGAGATTGAGGGATTGCATCCTGGATTGGGTTTGTTGCCTTCTAGACAATTGATCCCTGCATCAAGTGGGTCAAAAGTTTTGAAACCTGTCTGGAAGGCCCACCTAGTTTCCAACAATTGGTATCAGAGACTTACCTCATCTCTAATCTTTTTAGATCAACAAGCTTGCTCCAATCTTTGCATGAGATGCGAAGAAGATGAAGCAAGGGCTATGTAAGGATCAGTTTTGATGAATTTACTTGGATTGATAGTAGATTCATGTTTGGATAGCCACAAAAGGGTTTAATAATGATGGAAGGATAATAGGAAGCCATTGGAACACTTTGGAAGTGATTTGGGGAAGAATGGACACGAAACAGAAAACCCATGTTGCAGGTTTTCGTCAGTCTGGTCGACCTGGCCCCGTGCTCGGTCGACCGGCTGACTTGCAGGTCGGTCGACCGAGCCCCCTGGCAGGTCGACCGAGCCTTCTGTGCAGAATGATGCAGAAACTGATTTTTCCAGTTTCGGGTCTTCTTTTACTTCCTGTTTTTCCAGCATTATTTGGCAGCCTATTTTGTGATTTGTATGGTTGTATGAGATACTAACTTGCAGATGATCATGTCCTCTCCATATGGCCCACAAGTCTTTTGCTTTCTTTTTATGGTTATTGGTTTCATTAAGGCTAAATGTAAAGGGTGTCATGGTTTCCGTGGTTTCCCGTGAAAGGGCAAGGCATGATGAATTTCCCTATAGCCCTTTTATTTCCATGTTTAGATTACCATGTAAGTCTCATAATTGAGGCATAGGAATTTATGTAATTTTTCTAAATTTGTAAATTCTGGCGATGTCCGAGACAAAGAAGGAAAGCGATGTTGGACTCCTAATCAAAGAGTTTGAAGATTACCAAAAGAGTTTTGGAGTTGCCCAAAGAGTTTGATGACTCCAGAAGTTTTGGAAAGTTTAGAAGTCCAAGAAGTCTATTCCATTTGGGCCATGTGGAGGAGAGGACTAGTTTCTATTTTTTGCAATTTCTATTTATGGATGCATGCTTAATTTAGAATGTTTCCAGATCTGATCCAAACATAGCAAGTTACTAAAATTGGTCAAATCAAATTAATTTTTGGAAAGCGTTCTAATTAGTGTTGATGACCCATGAGATGGACACATTGATAACACTAATTTAGAAACTGGACTTTCCTTAAAATAACTTGACTTGGAACCAATCTTAGATCATATCATGAGATGATTTGATGTTCATATGTATACATGTGGGCCCTAATACCTTACAAGGAAATCCTCAATTCTAAAATATTAAGTGGGAGCGGGGCATTTATATTTAGAAATCCCCATAGTTTTCCACCATAGGTCCATTGTAAGGAAAGTATTAGCCTCGCGCCATCTTGAGAATGGCCGTTCCCCACGGAGGGCTTTTACTTGTCTTGTTACTAGATATGGATCTCCTATGGATAGTGTTGGTGAGACGAGTTGAGGGCCCACTCCCCAAAGAGGAGCTGATCGCAACGGTTGTCATGCAATGCTAGTTGGTGGGTCACACTTAACTAAAATATATAATGATGTAGTATCCCCAAAGATTTGCCTCATGTATTTTAGAAACTGAAGCTAATCGGGAGTCATTCATTATTTGGTATGAGATACCTAGATAATAAAGAATGAAGGGGATCATGGAAAGTTAGTCTTAATCCTAATTTTGACCAACTTTGATCCGCACCAATCTAGGTGGTATTCGCACTCCCCAAGGAGGCATACCTCGGGGATTGGGATTCCGATGTATTATGAATTTAGTGGTTATGAGGATTCCATATAAATTTGGTAGAATACTAAACCCTAATGTCATTTAAATTCATTAATTGAATGTATGGTTATGTGCTACAGTATTTCAAGCATGAATTCAAATACTTTCAATCCACTTGCGACCATCCTCAACCAGAATAAATTAGTGGGATCCAACTATGTAGACTGGAAACGGAACCTGGATATAGTCCTGATAGCTTCAGGATATAAATATGTCCTTACCAAACCCCCCCTTGATGAGCCATTGCCGGAAACATCACAGGAAGAAAAGGAACTTTACACCAAGGGGGCCAAAGACGATGAGATGGCCAGATGTTACATACAGGCATCTATGTCTAATGTTTTACAACACCAACATCAATCCTTTAAGACTGCATATGATATTATATCAAACTTATAGGAGATGTTTGCGGAACAGGGCAGGCCTGCTAGACAGGCTGCTATGAGGGTGCTTATAAGCACAAAGATGGCTGAAGGCACACCAGTACAGGACCATATGTTGAAAATGATGTACTCATTGAATGAGTTAGATGTACTGGGGGCTGCGATTGATGCAGAATCACATATAGATATAATCCTTGAGTCACTACCAGAGTCATTCAACAATTTCAAGGTCAATTACAACATGAATAAGATGAATTTGACTCTGGCTGAGCTGTCTAGTCAGCTGGTGGTGACTGAAGGGATTATGAAGAAAAAGCCAACTACCCTGATGACAGAAAAGTCATTTGCCAAGTCCAAACCGAAAGGCAAAGGGCGGAAAGGCAAGAAGAAATCAGTTCCGAAGGGTCCTAAGGCGGAGAATGGTCCTAATGGTGGTGTTGGCAAGGCTAAGGGATCGGGGACAAAAGGAAAGTGTTTCCATTGTGGTATGACAGGACATTGGAAAAGGAATTGTCCAGATTATCTGTCTAAGAAGAAGACCTCAGGTATGATTGAGTCGCTTGTTACTGAAGTTAGCTTTGCAACTGGTACTTCAGAATCTTGGTGTGTGGACTCCGGGGCAACTAATCACATATGTAATTCGTTGCAGGGGTTCCGGGAAACCAAGAGACTCGGTGACGGCGAAATCATTGTCAACCTAGGATCTGATGCTAAGGCGGATGCGGTCTCAGTAGGAGTTATTACTTTATGTTTTCAAGATAATAAGTTGGTTTTGTCAGACACTCTATATGTACCGTCTTTAAAACGGAATTTAATTTCAGTTTCTAGTTTGGTGAATAAAAATTATTCTATTACTTTTGATACTGAAGTTGTCATAAAGAGAAATGGTACTTTTATATGTTCTGGCAAGGTAACCAATGGGCTTTATCTGTTAACTCCTACAATGTATGAGATACATGATACCGAAATAATAAATAGGCCATCATTAAAGAAAAGGTCACCTTCATCTAATCCAACAAAACTTTGGGACTTGAGGCTAGGTCATGTAAACCTAAATAGGATTGACAGGCTAGTGAAAGATGGTATCTTGCCTTCATTGGTGGTAGAACCAATGCCTGCCTGTGAGTCCTGTCTGGAAGGCAAAATGACCAAAAGACCCTTTTCATCCAAGGGCAATAGGGCCAAAGATTTATTGGAATTAGAGCATACCGATGTGTGTGGGCCCATTAATGTCAGGGCCAGAGGAGGATATGAATACTTCATCACTTTCACAGATGATTATTCAAGATATGGATACATATACCTTATGCACCGCAAGTCCGAGGCTTTTGAAAAGTTCAAAGAGTTTCGAGAGGAAGCGGAAAAGCAATTAGGTAAAAGTATCAAGACTCTTCGATCAGATCGAGGAGGAGAATATCTCTCTGGTGACTTTATGGCACACTTATCAGAAAATGGGATTCTATCCCAGTTGTCTGCTCCTGGTATGCCTCAACAGAATGGAGTAGCGGAAAGAAGGAACCGGACTCTTTTAGATATGATCAGGTCTATGTTGAGTTTCTCAGGATTACCTATATCCTTTTGGGGATATGCCTTGGATACTGTGATGTACATACTAAACCTCGTACCATCTAAGTCTGTACCTAAGACTCCCCGGGAGTTGTGGTCTGGGCGAAAGCCTAGTCTACAACATTTACACATTTGGGGTTGTCCAGCACACGTGCTGAAGGTAAAGACAGATAAGTTGGAAACGAAGTCGGAAGTATGCACTTTTGTAGGATATATCCTAAAGGAACTAAAGGTTGGTTATTCTATAATCCCAGAGAGCAGAAAGTGCTAGTAAGCACCAATGCGGTTTTTCTGGAGGAAGATTATATGATGGATCGGAAATCTTTAGAAAAGGTGATCTTGGAAGAGATTCAAGAACAATCGATTCCAAATCCAAGTATGATCGAACTTGAGGGAGAACCGCCCTTACCAGACCCAGTAGTTACACCAGTGCCTCGTCGTAGTGGGAGAATAATCAGCCCCCCTGATAGGTTCTCGTTCTTGGGAGAGTCTTACGAGGCAATCCCGGAAGAACTTGAACAGGATCCCTGTAACTATGATGAAGCAATTAATGACATAGATTCGGGACATTGGCAGGATGCTATGAAAGCTGAGATGGAGTCTATGTACTCTAATCAGGTCTGGACACTTGTGGACTTGCCTACCAATATCAAACCTATTGGGTGCAAGTGGGTCTCCAAAAGAAAAAGAGGACCAGATAGAAGAGTTGAGACCTTTAAGGCCAGGCCTGTTGCGAAAGGGTATACTAAGAAAGAGGGTATCAATTATGAGGAAACCTTCTCGCCGGTAGCCATGCTCAAGTCCATCCGGATAATCTTATCCATTGCAGCTCATCTCGTTTACGAGATTTGGCAAATGGATGTCAAGACGGCATTTCTCAACGGCCATCTTAAGGAAGACATCTATATGATGCAGCCAGACGGTTTTATAGCAAGTAACCAAAAGCAAAGAGTTTGCAAGCTGCAGAAGTCCATTTATGGACTGAAGCAGGCATCCCGAAGCTGGAACATCCGTTTTGACCGGGCAATCAAATCATTTGGTTTTAGTCAAAATCCGGATGAGTCATGCGTGTACATGAAAAATGAAGGTGACAGGGTAGTTTTTCTGATTTTATATGTCGACGACATCCTTCTCCTTGGGAAAGATATAGGAATGTTGTCAACGGTAAAAGTTTGGTTAGCAAAGACTTTTGATATGAAGGACTTGGGAGAAGCTAGTTACATCCTAGGGATCAAACTCCATCGAGACAAGAAAAATAGGATGATTGGCTTATCTCAAACTGCTTACATAGATTAGGTACTTGTACGGTTTGCTATGCAAGACTCCAAGAAGGGTATCACACCTTTCAGGCATGGAGTGCACCTTTCCAAGGATCAGGGTCCCAAGACCCTAGAGGAAAAGGAGCAAATGAGAGCAATTCCATACGCTTCGGCTGTTGGTAGCCTCATGTATGCTATGCTATGTACTAGACCGGATATCTGTCATGCAGTGGGCTTAGTCAACAGATATCAGTCTAACCCAGGTCTGACCATTGGACTGCTGTAAAATGTATCCTCAAGTACTTGAGAAGAACTAGAGATTACATGTTGATTTACGGCAGTGATGAGCTGATTCCAGTCGGATACACAGATTCTGACTTCATGTCAGATAAGGATTCCAGGAAATCTACCTCTGGTTATGTGTTTATGCTTGGCGGAGGAGCTATCAGCTGGAGGAGTATTAAACAGGAATGTACCGCTGATTCCACTTCTGAAGCTGAATATGTAGCGGCTTGTGAAGCAGCTAAGGAAGCAATATGGCTCAAAAGATTCCTTTTGGAACTTGGAGTGGTAACTTTGGCGCGACAGCCGCTCACAGTTTACTGTGACAGCAGCGGGGCAGTCGCCCAGTCCAAGGAACCCAGGAGCCATAAAAGTCAAAAGCACGTACAGAGGAAGTACCACTTGGTTAGAGAGATTGTGCAGAGAGGTGATATTGCAATCACCAAGATAGCCTCTGCGGACAATCTGGCAGATCCATTTACTAAGCCTTTGACCACCAAGGTTTTTGCGCAGCATGTAGACGGGATGGGCAAGAGATGCAATCCTAATTGGCATTGAGCCCAAGTGGGAGATTGTTAGTTTTAAGGTCTCAATATCAAGGGTATATGATGTAATAAATTGATTAATTTCTTTATTTATCAATACAATTCATGCTTTTCCTTTCATGAGATGAATGGTGTTTTATATACTTGCACATAACCAATACAAAAGACATAATGGCTCATGAGATGAATCGGAGTCCATGAGTATACTAGATGTAATACATGTGTATGGATGAGATCCACATATAGGAGACATGTATTGCAAATCTTATACTCAAATATCTTCACAACCAGTGATGAGATTGGACATCTCATCTGACAAGGTTGCAGCGCCTTGATCACTATGAGATAGTGTGATTTGTCTCGATCATCGGAATATAAGATTCTGGATCATGGTGCTGGTACATTGGATGTATTGAAGGACCATGAGAAGCACCTTATATACACTGTCTTTAATTTAAGGTCTGCTCTCATAATTCCCTAGCAATAGGCTCATAATATTGAGACATTAATGAACTCAAGTTTCTATCTATTCATTTGCTTTGAGTCACCAATGAGTGAGGCCAATTGTAGGTCAACACCTCGGTGATTTGGGTACGTGGTAGTAGAGCTGTGGGAACATTCAATGGTCAAGATGGAATCTATCTTTAATATCCCCTTGTGCCAATTAATGGATTTATCATTGGTAAGTGCGCACCCATTCCGATTAAGAGTTAATTGGATCGGTACCAAATGATCTTTATAATTAATTGGGGCTCAAGGATAATAAGATATGGATCTATTTTGATGGAAAGGTCCATTTGATCCATAGATATAGATGGAGGGGCCTACTTGTGGTACTGAGGAAGTTTAGGGTCTTCATTGTAATTTATTCCTAAGACTGGAGTGCAATTGCATTTATATAGTGGAGTTATTTGCAATTAACTGTGGGCCCGGATTGCACATGAGATGTGGGGTCGTGTGTCCCAGTTGGAGCCAGCTTTCTAAGGAATCCCTAGTGGTCCCCACGCTGGCCCAAGTTATTAGAAAGATACTAATTCTACTTGAACTCTAAAAGGAAGGTTACTATTTCTATTTGAAGTGAGACTTCTAATAGTGGTAATGGTAAGCTACTAATTATTAATGGAAGTAGGACTTCTATTTTAATTAGAAAGGAGAAAGCTACTAATTGTTGTGGAAGTGAGACTTCTATGGCAACTAGCAAGGGAGAAGTTTACTATTTTGTAATGGGAGTTAAACTTCTATTTCAAATAGGAAAAGAGGAGGTATGGAGGGCTATAAATAGAGGAATCATCCCCTCTTGGTCGTGCATCATACATAGAGCAAATTCAGCCCCTTTGTGCAAGTGTTGCATAAGTCCTCTTCCTCTCTAAGTTCTCCTCTCTTTCACCTTTAGTTCCTTAGAGTTACTAGTTAGGTTTTCTCTTAAAGATTCCACCATCTTCTTGAGAAAAGAGATCAAATACGGGTCATAGCGTGGAAGATCAAAAGGTGTTGGAGATTCTGAATTGGATAGTGAAGGTGTTCATCATCAAAGTAAAGAACTCAAATTCTCCATTAGAGCACAACAAAGCTCCAAAGGTATATCTACATCCTTGTATGCTGTAGATTTCGTGGTTGCATGTTTATGTGCTATTTTCTATCTTTTAGATAGTATATGTTGTTGTACATGGCTATGAGATTGAGGGATTGCATCCTGGATTGGGTTTGTTGCCTTCTAGACAATTGATCCTTGCATCAGGTGGGTCAAAAGTTTTGAAACCTGTCTGGAAGGCCCACCTAGTTTCCAATAAAAATGATGAGACACCTCAATGAATTATAGGTCCTTGGAGCTGAAATTGATGGGGGGACCCAGATCGATATCATTCTCCAGTCCTTGACTGATTCCTTTGAGAATTTTCGCTTAAATTACAACATGAATAAGCTCAATTTTTCTCTAGCGGAATTACTCAAGGAACTTCAGGCTGCTGAGGGCCTTCTGAGAAAGCCACCTAGTGTTCACGTTGCTGAAAATTATTCTGTTTCTAAACCGAAAGGCAAGAAGAAACAAAAAAAGGGTCAGAATCGTTAGGAACTTCCTCAAGGGGGCAACGGACCACTAGGTGCAGTGAAAAAGCCTAATGGCAAGTGTTTTCATTGCAAGCAAGCGGGGCACTGGAAAAAGCAATGTCAAACTTTTCTCAACAAAGTAAACAATAAAGGTAAATTTCATTCACTAGTTGTTGAATTATGTTTGGCAGTTATATCTACTAGTACCTGGTATGTAGATACGGGGGCCACTAATCAAGTTTGCAATTCATTGCAGAGGTTCCAGGAAACCAGACAGCTAAGTGATGGGGAGATCTATTTGCTTATGGGTAATGCTACGAAAGTGGCAGCAGTTGCTGTAGGAGACGTTTGTCTAAGTTTTAGTAAAGATAGGACTTTAATTTTAAAAAAATTGTCTTTATGTTCCCTCCATAAGGAGGAACTGAATTTCTATTTCCAAGTTGGTTAAAGACAGATATTCTGTTTATTTTAATAAATTTGTGGTTATTAAGTACAATAAGCGTTTTATCTGTTCTGGTTCATTGGTGCATGATCTTTATATTGTTAATCCTGTCTCTCCTAAACTGCAACTGACCGAATCAAATAACACAACTACATTACCATGTAAGAGAAAGGAACCTTCGAAATTGAACCAAACGTATTTTTGGCATTTACGCCTTGGACATATTAATCTACACCAAATTTCAAGACTGGATGCAAATGGACCATTACATTTATTGGAAGTGGAGGCCATTCCAGTTTGCGAATCTTGTTTAGAAGGGATTACATCCCAGCTGTCTGCACCAGGTACACCTCAACAAAATGGTGTTGCAGAAAGAAGGAATAGGACTCTTATGGATATAGTAATGTCAATGATGAATTATTCTCATTTACCTAATTTGTTCTGGGGGGCATGCTCTAGAAACGGCTGCATATATTCTAAACTTAGTTCCATCTAAGTCAGTGCCTACTACACTCATAGAACTATGGACTGAGCAAAACCCATTTTAAAGCATGTTCGGATTTGGGGTACTCTAGCACATGTGCTGAAAGGGAACGCAGATAAGTTGGAACCAAGAACGGAAGTTTGCATTTTCGCTGGATATCCCAGAGGAACGAAAGGTGGTTTGTTCTATAATCCCAAAGATCAAAAGGTCATTGTTAGCACCAATGCTTGATTCTTAGAAAAGGACTATGTAATGAATCACAAACCCCAAAGCAGAATTGTTCTAGAGGAATTGAGGGAAGAAAGACCTACCAAAATTTTCCATTGCCAATAGCACAGGAGGAAACACCTCAAGCTGATGATACTCCAAGTGAAACCACCAACATGATGGGTAACCCGCCAGATCAGCATGTCGATGGTGGCACACCAGGATTAGTTTCAGCACAGTGTGACACTACTCATACACAGACACAGGGTGTGCCTCGTCGTAGTGGGAGGGTTATTCGTCAACCCGAACGGTATATGTTCTTGGGAGAGTCATTCGACGGAGTCCCTGATAAGCTAGATACCGAACCCTATAACTATAATGAAGCACTTCATGACAGAGATGTAGAACTATGGCAACAAGCTATGAAATCAGAAATGGAGTCTATGTACCATAATCAAGTCTAGGATCTTGTAGAACCTCTAGAGGGGATAAAACCTATCGGTTGTAAGTGGGTCTACAAGAAGAAAAGAGGGGTGGATGGAAAGGTTAAAACCTTCAAAGCTAGGCTTGTTGCGAAAGGGTTTACTCAGAAAGAAGGTATCGATTATGAGGAGACTTTCTCGCCAGTAGCCATGCTGAAATCCATCTGGATCCTTTTATCCATTACGGCTCATTTTGATTATGAAATTTGGCAAATGGATGTCAAGACGGCTTTCCTTAATGGAAATCTTGATGAATGTATCTTTATGGTACAACCAGATGGATTCGTAGCTGAAGGTCGTGCGCACATGTTGTGCAAGCTTAAAAAGTCCATGTATGGACTTAAGCAAGCATCTAGATCTTGGAACATTCGTTTCTATCAAGCCATTAAATCTTATGGTTTCGAGCAAAACCCTGATGAACCCTGTGTGTATAAGAGGTGTAACGACAATATGGTGATTTTCTTAGTACTTTATGTAGATGACATACTGCTCATTGGAAACGATATTGGGGTGTTGTCTTCGGTCAAAGTATGGTTGAGCAGTCAATTTGATATAAAGGACTTAGGGGAAGCTAGTCACATTCTAGGGATCAAGTTGTTGCGAAATCAGAAACAATGAATGTTGGGCTTATCTCAAGTGGTTTATATTGATACAATTCGTGCCCGTTTCAGCATGCTTGATTCCAAGAAAGGATTTCTTCCTTTCAGGCATGGAATTACTTTATCCGAGGATCAGTGTCCTAAGACACCTAATGAGATAGAAAAAATGAAAGAAGTACCTTATGCTTCAGCGGTGGGAAGCCTCATGTATGCAATGCTATGTACTAGACCTGATATTTATTTTGCCATTGGCATGGTTAGAAAATACCAGTCTAATCCAGGGAGAGAACATTAGACTGCGGTAAAGCATATACTTAAGTACCTTAAGAGGACTAGAAATTATATGCTGATTTACTAGGGCGAGAATTTGATACCGATTGGGTACACAGACTCGGACTTCCAGTCAGAAAATGATGCCAGAAAGTCGACCATAGGATTTGTATTTACCTTGGGAGGTGGAGCTATAAGTTGGAGGAGTATGAAGCAGTCTTGTACTGCTGACTCTACCATGGAAGTTGAATATGTGGTAGCTTCTGATGCAGCCAAGGAGGCAGTTTGGCTCAGAAACTTCTTGATGGATCTAGAAGTGGTACATTTGGTAAAATCACTTATAGTACTTTATTGTGATAATACCGATGCGGTTACTAATGCAAAGAAACCCAGGATGCACAAGAAGGGTAAGCACATCCAGTGTAAATATCATCTCATACGAGAAATCGTACAGAGGGGTGACATAATTGTCACCAGGATTACATCGGCAGACAACCTGGTAGATCCTTTTACAAAGAGTTTGCCAGCAAAGAGTTTTGATGGTCATGTGGAAGGCATAGGGTTAAAATATATGTCAGCATGATTTTGAGTCTAAGTGGAAGATTGTTGGAAATTTATACTAAAAACATACTTTATGTATTTGTCTTTGACTGATTCATTTTTAATATATTTTGTCTTCTCATCTAACTGAGATTTTGTATGGGCAAATGGTTGCGTTATTCATTAATATGCATGTTAGTGTCTTTTATTCTTTAAAGTAGACAACTTGGTGTATAAAGTTTTACTTATACATGGAAGACTTATTTGTCGGTTCTTAGTGAATATAAGTTGTTGTTCACAATCTAGATGGATTTGGACACACCATCGGTATGATTGTAGCATAATGTTTCAGTAGGCTTGTCTTGGCTGCGGGAAACGATATAGTTTCAACCCATTATGCTAGTACACTATGTGTGTATTGACCAGAACCGTGTTTTTGGGTTTATTTTCTTTAATTTGACTATGTAAGTGAGGAACACCCAAATGGTTATTAGTAGTGCTTGTACTCATATTCCCGACATAAATAATAGACATATACATGTAGTGTTTGGCATTTTGATTTATGAATGAGTGAGATCCTTTATGGGTCAATAATCTCAGTGAATTGGATGACTCACTACGTGTATGGTGGATATTAGTTTATTGACGGAATCCACGTCCCGTAATAGGGATTGATGATATCCCCTTGATGAAGCTTTTAAGTTTTGATTATGTCAAACCTGCAGGTGGACTTTGTGTCCGACATATCAAATAAGTTAAGTGTAAGGTCTCAAGGAATTATAAAGATATCGATTAAATATGGATGTCAGTAATTATTTAGTCGATGGATATCTGAAATCTTAACGTGAGGAGATTAATAAGCATTTAATAACAAGAAGCTCGAAATATTATTTTGAGAATAAGGATAGGAGTGCAATTAAAATTCTTTAGTGGACTGAATTATAATTTATGGAACTAGGATTCTAATTTGAGTCGAATTAGGGTTTCCTGTTTCCATAAGGAGCCTATCTTTATTTTCCTTCTTAAGGTCCCTATTGTAGCCTATAAATATGCCCTACTTCTCTCTAGGTTAACAACAAGAAAAGTAAGAGAGAAATCTCGGTTTTGGAGAGCAGAGGAGAATTCGCACAAGATGCCCACTCCCTGGTGCGAGTTCGAGCATAAAGAAATACAGTAGAAGATCTTGAGGTTTTCAGATTGTTGTAAAACAGAGATCAAATCAGAGAGATCTCGCAGGTATGATTTAATCATATTAGATCAAAGTTATTTCCACAGTGATCTATACGCAATATCTAGAGATCTTGGTTTCTACTCGTTTCTTACAGTTACAAGTTTTTATTTCATGATTTTGTAACTCATTTTTCTTGGCTTTTGATTGGCCGATTGAGAATGATTGGCATTTAATCACCTTTAAACTCCATGATGAAAGGAGTTTTATGATTTATTGTCATGATTGCTTGGACTTATAACTCCTTTTTTCCTTGATTCTAATTGGGCCGTCCAAAATAATGAGTTAATGACTGCATTAACTTGTCATAAAATAAGTCATTTAACTGCATTAAGTGGTTGCCAGAGCTCTCCAAGAGTCGCGAGCCATACCGTGTCTTTTGGAATTTTTCTTGCGATGATTGCCGAGGGATCCACAAGTTATTTGATGTCAGATGGCGATGCAACTTCAGACAGTGATTGATATCTTTGGGTCGGTAACATCTGTCATATCGATTTCTCAATCGGTCGGACAGAAAGTGTACTTTCTTGGTTGGCCGGTTTGGCGATTTTGAAGCGTGTGATGATGATCACATGCTCTTGATGGTAGATCTGAGATGTTGGTGAAAATCAGCTGATTTTGAGCACCAAAAATCAGATTTTCAGAAAACCACAAGGGCTGGGATTCTCGAAACTCAAAAAGGGTCTGAAAATGGACCTTTCGGTGGAAATCAGGCGACCCGGATTTCCAGAGTCGCCACCGGCGACCATGGGGACTTTTCCCCTTTTTAGTTGCCGTTTTTAGACCGTTTTTCGATCTTTTCTGATTCTTTTTTCTCCTGTATTTTTCTTGACATTTTTCCTCATTTCTTGCCTTGATTCTCCTGAAGAAAACCCGACGAGAAGCCATGCAAATCGGAGCACAAAGTTTATTATTTTTTGGAAAGTCCAAAGACTTTGTCGCCGATTTTCATTCAGAAGTCAAAACTAGGTCAAACGATATCGGAATGACCTGAAATTTGACGCGTAGCCCTCTGGAAGCATGTTGAAGCCACCTGTGTGCTCTATTTGATGAGTGATGGTCTCGGTTGTCGCCGCCGAGAGGCTTGATTTTGCTACTTGAGGGTTGACGGAGCATTTTTGGTGGTATTTTGGGACCATCCGTAGGCTCTGATTGAAGTTTTGATATCTTCGACACTGTCGCTGTTGGGAGAGTTGACTTTGCTGCGGCCGTTTCCCTTTTGGGCCAAATGATGTCGGAATGGCTTGAAACTTGATGTAGAGCCTCCTAGTGGAATTTTGAGGCCAGCTGTGTACTTTGTTTTGTATGTCAGGGTCTCTAGCCACCGCCCTGCTCAGCTGCTGGAGGAATGAAATTAGGCCAAATGATGTTGAAATGACCCGAAACTTCAGGTGTACCCCTCTTTTGGCTGTTTTAAATAATCTTGCAGTTTTTGTTTGGTTCTGACAAGATTTGATGCTTGAAGTGACATTGCTTGTTTGTAGTAGGATGCGGCTTCATGTAGCATTCGATGTCGAAGAGGCAAAGTGACATTTTTGGTGTCAACAAATGCCCTCTCGAGATACAGCGACTAGTTGCATAACTTTTTAAGTCGATGTGCCTCGAAGAGAAGTTTGAAGGAGAGATTTTGACTTGACCAAGAGTTTTTGAGCAATTTTCTTTTTGGTATGATAGCCTTTTGAGTTTCCAAGGGGATTTTATGGTAGTGAAAGAGATCACGTACCATCTCAAGGAAAAGTTTTGAAAATGACATGAGGTATTTGGATTTGGCTTTTTCTTTTTGACCTTGTGAACCTAAGGGCTTTATGTGGCACATTAGGTGATCAAGAAGGGTTTTTTGGCTGAATGTAGCAACTTAGGGGGTCAGGATTTGGTTTTTAGTTTTGGCCTTGCGACCTAACAGGTTGTATGTGGCAAGTTAGGGGACCAGGGTTTGGCTTTTGGTCACTCTTTTGGACTATTTTGGGTCCAGTAGAGTGGTTTGGATGTCAATTTCAAGATTTTGGCTCAGTTTGGTATATGAGGTTGGATGGTTTTGAATTTTGAAAGCTCATGAGGCTTGGATTTTTTTTTTTTTTTGGTCCAATCAACTCAAAAAGGGCATGAAACCATGTTGTATGCTCTTGGTAAAAGGGATTTTTCTTTGACTAAAAGTCTATTTTAGTGCCTAGGTGGTCAAACCTGGCTCATGTGGGCTAACCCATGGGACCTTAAACTTTAAAGATGGCTTAGATCTCATGTGGTGTTATTTTGTAGAGAATATCTAAAAATATCTCCTTTGGATAGAGAATATCTTAAAATATCCCTAATTTGGAGAGAATCTCTCAAGTTTCCTTTCTTTTGGAAAGAATTTCTCAAGGAATCTTCTCTTTAGGAGAGAATATCTCAAATCTCCTTTCTTTTAGGAAAATTGCTAATTTTTAGCACTTACCTCCTAGCTTTTCTCCTTGTTTCCTCTTTTGGTTTGCTCTCTTTTATAAAAGCAATGGGAGGTTGGATCTCTTGCTCTTATTGCTTTCTTTTTGCAAAAGTCTTTAAGAGTGCTCCAAGGTCAAGAACCTCTCTTCTTCTTCAAAGATCTTCAAGTTCTCTTTTTTTTCTCCATCCATGGCTTTAAGTAAGTTTCCTTTTCCATCAAGAAAACTCCATGTAGAAGTAGGATAATGAGAAATGAGTTTGTTGCCCTCAACCGTGATGAGATGAGACAGCGATTAATCGCTCTCAAGGATGAGGAATTTTATAAGACTGTGGTAAGCATCCATCCTTGTGTCACCGACGATCAGAGCATTGTGCCCAAGCCTACCTTCTTCTTTGGTGATGCAATCCTTGACAAATCAACATACCAAAGAAGATGTTTTCAGTTCTCTTACACGGCAGAACTATATCTGCCCGGTCGACCTTCGATCGTACCATCTCGATCATGAGCCTTTCTCCCACATGCCCTAAGAGGGAAAATCCTCCAAGCTAGGTGAAAAGGACTAATGTGATCAAGACCGGGGTTTTTGTTGGCGGCCCTTCCGAATATGCAGAAAAGTCGCATGTCCATATGGGCATGTTGATGCCGGCCAGCGGCTACCAAGGTTCTGATCATCTGTCAGTCGATTTGAGACCGGTGGGCCTTGGCATTTTTTGGGGTGACGGCAGCAATTGGGTGAAACCTTTTCGACTTCGTGACAGTTTCAGTGCTGACTCAAGCTGTGAATCATGGACTGATCACACTCTGCAGTTTGGTGGGGCCACTCTGAAGTAGGCCGAGATTTTTTTAGCGGTTCATGTTTTTCGGCAAATCGTGGTTTTCTCCGATGAAGCCTTCATGGCCATGTTGGAGTCATTCCCTCCACAAACCAACACCTTCATTGTTACAAATGGTGAGATTGGTTATTCTTTAAGGGAATTGAGTGCCATCACCGGGCTGCCTGTCCTCGGCAAACTCTATGAGGAGTTCATGCCTATTGACAGTGTCCTTGAGGAGCAGTATGAGGAGTTCAGGCTTTTGTACTTTCAGCTTGTCGCCTTCTACGATTTTTTGAAGGAGAAGGAGGGCTCAAAAGTTAGGTGCAGCAGTTGGAAGAGTTGTAGCTTTTTGTCCCCCAACTTCTTTGACAGCGGGAAGTCTTCGGATAGTATGGCCCAGGATGCTAGGGATAAAAACCCAAGTTTGAAGAAGATCTCTGTCATGCGAGAAAATTTGAAGAAAATCTTCGCAAGCACAGACGCCATTTATTCTGACATTGCACTAGGGAGAGATCTCGCTGTTTACCTCACTTATTGGCTGGGTGAGGCTGTTTTTGCTGGAGGAGATGAAACGCACATTAGGCCACATTGTATTTTTCCGGCTTGTCAGATGGCATTCGGAGAGTGGATGGCTTTGGTGCCTACTCTTTACCTATTTGTGTACCGAACTACAGGCTGCTGTTTTTCTGGTTCCGTTTGGGCTCCCTATGAACAGGGTATTCTCAACCCATATTTTTTATTCGTGGTATTTGTACCACTGTCCCGGCCTCCATCGAGTAGGAGTTGCACAGGATGATGACCCTTTTATGATTCGATTGGCTAGAGGGACAGCCGTTTCTGAATCTCTTTTGTCTGCCCGTTTGAGTATCCAATGGTTCAGGGACGTCGACATTGGGCAGTCTTCAGTGAAGCTTTCTCCGAATTTGCAGAAAAAGGCTTTTGATTTTGGTGTCTCTCGTGATTATACTAGAGCAGGGTCGGGAAGACACTATTCTCTGACAAACGTAGAAAATAGGTGGCTTTTCAACATACATGTTAGGACGATGGTGTATCATAGAAATCTTTTTGTCGACATCCAGCTGTATGTCCCCTCGTGTTTTGCGCTGCAGTTACGCTTCTCTCAAGGCGTTGTTGGAGAGCCTTCAAGCATGGTGAAGCGTTTTGGAAGTTTGCGGGACAGGAGGAATGCATGGGCCTTTTACAATGCGGAGGACACTACCGTCATGATTTCTTATCCTGAGTTGCCCACTTTTCGGACTGCTGGCATTACGAAATGGTTCGTGGAGAGCTTTTCAATGTACCGGGGGCTTTCCAAGAAAGAGCTCGATGTCAAGCAATCTCCTGGGAAGGGTCTTGGCAGATCAAATGGCGTCCGACGAGAGGAAGTTCTGGCTTTCCTTTCTGGAGAAAAGAATAAGATAGGCTTTCTCAGCGACCATGACATCATTAGATCAGGAGCTGTATAAGAGATACCTGGTGAGGTCTTGAAATAGCTAGAGGAGGAGGAGGCCGAGATCGACGCTTGGATGCAAACGGAACGAACTAAGGCTTCCATGGAGTCCACTGGGAAAAGCAGACCATCCAATGAGGAGTTAAGTGAAAGTCCTGACTTTGATAGTGTGGCGGGTACTTCAAGCAAACTGACCCATAGAAGCAAGAGGAAGAGAGGGCAGCGCTGTAATAAGAGCCAGTACAAAGACTCTCCTGATCTGGAAGTCCCTCTCACCATTGCTGAAGAGGTGTCAGGGGACGCTGATGAGCCTCTAGAAAAGTAGAGTCGAGAAGAAGAGATTGTTGATGACGGTATGTTTTTCCCTTTTTCCTTTTATTTAATAGAAAAAAATTTATTTTGATCCGTTGCTCTCTTTCTTTTAGCAGAAGATGATGACTTGGCGATGCCCGAGGTTTTGTCCGATGAGGTGATAACGGATCCAATTGTGGCATCTGAGGAAGAGCCAAGGGACTCTGGCGTGGTTCCAGAACCTTCATCTGGTATGATTTTCTTTTGCTTTTACCTCTTTTTGTTCTTCTTTGCCGCCATCTGCTAACATATATTTTTTTTTTGTTTTCTTGCCAGCTGACTTGCCAGAGAATTCTGACGACTTTGAGCCATTCATGGATGCGACCTTTGACAATGCTTCGGATGAACTCATGGGGGCAGAAAGTATTCCGTTGTCGTCGAAGAAGGTATTTCTAGTAATAACTCTAATGATAATGATTTCTCAACAGGATCATAGTCATATCTTTTTTGTGTTTTACTGGGAGGTTGTAAGGTAACAGAAGAAGTTCCTCCGTCTTTCTTAGGGCCAGAGTAGAAGATGCCTGCAGCTGATCCCGAAGTAGGGACTTCTTCTTCCAATTTCAGTACGGCAGGGGTGAAACCTTCTGAGGAGATTCCTTCGCTGGTGTCTTCGATTAGAAAGAGTTTGATGATTACTCCTCCAATAGGGCATGACACGGGAGTCGACCGATGGAGAGGGGCGAGCCTTCATCTGAGGCCGTCTCTTCAGTATGCGAAGAAAGTGTTAAAGAGCGTCTTCAGCTCATGGGTCGGAACTCTTTCTTCTGGCCACTTGGAAGTTGGCTTCGGCATGATAAAGCATGTGCAGGACTTTTTGCTGATAGCGAAGAGGTCGATCTGGACATTCCAAGTGCAAAGGCTTTTGTCAATGAAGTTATCGCTTTGGGCAACAAGTGGATTGAGACCAAGAGTTTCCCAAATGGTGACTTCTTCAATGAGATGTTTTTGAAACCTTCCGGCGAGGTCAATTCTGAGATGCAACCTTGATTGGGATTGAGCCCAAGTGGGAGATTGTTAGTTTGATGGTCTCAATACCACGTATATGATGTAATAAATTGATTCATTTCTTTATTTACCAATACAATCATGCTTTCCTTTCATGAGATGAATGATGTTTAATTATATACTTGCATATAACCAATAAGAATGACATAATGGTTCATGAGATGAACCAGAGTCCACAAGTATACTAGATGTAATACATGTGTATGGATGAGATCCACATACAGGAGACATGTATTGCAAATCTTATACTTAAATATCTTTACAACCAGTGATGAGATTGGGCATCTAATCTGACAAGGTTGCAACACTTTGATCACTATGAGATAGTGTGATTTGTCTCGATCATCGGAATGTAAGATTCTGGATCATGGTGCTGGTACATTGAATGTATTGAAGGACCATGAGAAGCACCTTATATACACTATCTTAACTTTAAGGTCTGCTCTCATAATTCCCTAGCAATAGGCTCATAATCTTGAGACATTAATGAACTCAAGTTTCTATCTATTCATTTGCTTTGAGTCACCAATGAGTGAGGCCAATTGTAGGTCAACACCTCGGTGATTTGGGTACGTGGTAGTAGAGCTGTGGGAACATTCAATGGTCAAGATGGAATCTATCTTTAATATCCCCTTGTGCCAATTAATGGATTTATCATTGGTAAGTGCGCACCCATTCCGATTAAGAGTTAATTGGATCGGTACCAAATGATCTTTATAATTAATTGGGGCTCAAGGATAATAAGATATGGATCTATTTTGGTGGACAGGTCCATTTGATCCATAGATATAGATGGAGGGGCCTACTTGTGGTACTGAGGAAGTTTAGGGTCTTCATTATAATATATTCCTAAGATTCGAGTTGAATTGCATTTATATAGTGGAGTTATTTGCAATTAACTGTGGGCCCGGATTGCACATTAGATGTGGGGTCGCGTGTCCCAGTTGGAGCCAGCTTTCTAAGGAATCCCTAGTGGTCCCCCACGCTAGGAATCCCCACGCTAGCCCAAGTTATTAGAAAGATACTAATTATAGTAGAACTCTACAAGGAAATAGAAAGTTACTATTTCTATTTGAAGTGAGACTTCTAATAGTGGTAATAGTAAGTTACTAATTATTAATGGAAGTAAGACTTCTATTTTAATTAGTAAAAGAGGAAGTTACTGATCATATTTGAAGTAAGACTTCTAATTGTGATTTGGTAAGCAACTAATTGTAGTGGAAGTAAGACTTCTATTTCAATTAGTTAGAGGAGGTGGCTTGAATGTTATAAAAGGAGGAGAGGAGCCCTTGGACGTACCTAATGCATGATCCCATCTTGGAATTCACGCCCAAGATCCCTAGTGCAAGAGTTGCACACCTCTTTTCCTCTCCCTCTTCTAGTTTCTCTTCTAGTTTCCTTTAGGGTTATTCTCTTGGAGGTTCCACCATCTTCTTGAGAAAGAGAATCTGATACGGGCCATAGTGTGGAAGATCAAAAGGTGTTGGAGAATCTGAATTGATTAGTGAAGGTGTTCATCATCAAAGAAAGATATCAACTTCTCCATTAGAGCACTACAAAGCTCCAAAGGTATAATCCACATCCTTGTTTGTTGTAGATTTCATGGTTGCATGTTTAGGTGTTGTTTTCTATCTTCTAGATAGGATATATTGCTGTACATGGTTTATAAGTTTGAGGAATTGCATCCTGAATTGAGTTTGTTGCCTTCTAGATAGTTGATCCCTGCATCAAGTGGGTCAAAAGTTTTTGAAACCTATCTGAATGGCCCACCTATTTTCCAACAATTTTTGCTGATAGCGAAGAGGTCGGTCTGGACATTGCAAGTGCAAAGGCTTTTGTCAATGAAGTTATCGCTTTGGGCAAAAGTGGATTGAGACCAAGAGTTTCCCAAATGGTGACTTCTTCAATGAGATGTTTTTGAAACCTTCCGGTGAGGTCAATTCTGAACTAGATGAGATCTCGCGGACTCGGAAGCAGTTCGTTCGGGAGAGGAATGTCACCAAGTTGGCTATCATCCAGCTAACACAAGACCTGCACTGTCTTGATAGGGAGGTCGTCGAGGCCAGGCAGCTTCTCAAGCTATTGGAGAACAAGCTACTGCCAAATGGACCTCCATTGTAGAAGCTCGTGCTAGAGAGGGGACTCTGATTCGCCAGGTTGAGGAGGCTGACAACAATCTCCGGAGGAAGACTCAAGAATATGAGCAATGGCAAATTCTTTGGAAAGAACTTTCCTGTGCTGAAGATGGGTCACGACATTCTGCCACATTTTATGGAAAGATTTTGAAGAAGCGTGGCCTGGAAGATTTGGAGGCTAAGGCCAAGAGTTTGCTTGAAGAGTTGAATGTTTGGTTGAAGACCATGTTAGATTGAGAACCTGATTTTTTGTAACAAACTCTTTTCTTCTTTTCCTTAGTACCTCCATGAAAAAACATTTTTGGTACTCTATATACCTTTCACTTAAATTCTTTTTGATAAAAAAAAAAGCAAAAGTAGGATGAAAATGTTTGTTTGAAAACTTGACCAAAAGGTTGTCATTTTGTGAAAATCTCTTGTCAAAGGATTGTTTTGACATGAAAGCTAGATTTTGAGGCAAAAAACCCCTACTTTTTTTTTATGGCTTGAAAGCCAAATTTTGTGGCGTAAAAGGCCAAAACTTGGGTTTATGGCATTAGAGACAAATTTTGGGATGGCATAAAATCCGAATTTTGTGATGGCATGAAAGCCAAATTTGGGTTTATGGCGTGAAAACCAAAATTTTGTGGCATAAAAGCCGGTTTTTTTTTGTGGCATGGAAGCCGAAATTTTTTTTTGGGCATGGGAACCGAAATTTGTTTATGGCATGGGAGCCGAAATTTGTTTGCGGCATGGGAGCCGAAATTTTCTTTGGGCATGGGAACCGAAATTTGTTCGTGGCATGGGAGCCGAAATTTGTTTTTAGCATGGGAGATGAAATTTGTTTTGGGCATGGAAGCCAAAATTTGTTTTTGGCACGGGAGCCGAAATTTGTTTTGGGCATGGAAGCTGAAATTTGTTTTTTGCATGGGAGCCGAAATTTGCTTTGGGCATGGAAGCCGAAATCTTTTTATTGGCGTGAAAGCTAGATTTTTTGAAAACCAAGTTTTGATTTGTTGGCGTGAAAGCCAAATTTTTATATTTTTGGCATAAAGTAGTAGGGTTTTTGATTTTTTGGAGTGAAAAGCCGGGTTTTTGGCATAACGGCAGCCTTTTTTTTTCAAAAATGCAAGTATCGACAAAGAGTCGCCTCCCAGCTAAATGGTATTGCGAGTATCGATGGAATGTTGCCTTCTTGCTCATTCGATTGCGAGTATCGATGGAATGTCGCCTCCTCGCTCATTCGGTTACGACTATCGATAGAATGTCGCCTCCTCACAAATTGGGGTACAAGTATCGATTAAACGTCGCTTTCCAGCAATTTCAAAATTTTGTTTTTGTGGGTATCGACTAAATGTCGATTCCCCATGATTTTTGAAATTCGAGATTTTTTAAAATCGGGGTTGTGGATATCAACCGAAATGTTGCGTCTCCGTGATATTTTCAAATTTTACAAGTATCGATGAGGTGTCTCTTCCTTGCGATTTTGAGATTTTGGAAGTATCGAATAGGGTTCGCATCCTTTCGAATTTTGGGTTTTGCGAGTATCAGCTGCATGTCGATTCCCCGCGGGTTTTTTTTTTTTTTTGAAAAACCATTTTTTTATTTAAAGACACGAGGGTCATAAATTTTGACTCAGAATCATCTTTTGTGGTAAAAGTCAGGGCGGACTAGGGTGGAAATCCCTGAGTCCTGATTTTTGTTTCAAACCATAAATTTTTGGGTTCAAGGATCTAAAGTTTTTGTCAAGTTCCGGAAGAAGCTCCTAAACTTGGATTTTTGGATTTTTTTTTTTAACTATGAAAGTAAACATTGTTTTGAGAGTTTTCTTTTTTTTTAGAAATTTCAACGTAAAGATGAAAATTCCAAAAGGAGTGGGTTTGACGAGTAAGTACGTATGAATAGGCGTTTGCCGTGTAGACTCTGACCCGGTGTAAGAAGTCTTCAAGGGTAGTACCGCTTCAAGAACTTATCGTTGATGGGCAGCATACATCTGCCGCCCTCCATGTTTAGAAGAACGTATCCGCCGTTGGAGAAGACTTTGTCGATGACGAAGGGTCCATCCCATTTTGGTTCGAACTTGCCTTTGGATTTGTGGGCGAAATCCATTTGCCTTTTTACTGCAAGAACCAAGTCTCCCTTTTTGTAGGCGTGTTGCCTGACCTTCTTGTCGAAAGATCCTGCCATGCGTGCTTGGTAAAGCTCAGTCTTTTGTAGAGCTTCGAGCCGTCTCTCATCAAAATTATTCAGCTCTTGTAGTCTCAATTTGACATTGCTTTCTTGTGTCATGTCATTTTGCAAAGATACCCTTAAGGAAGGAATTTGTACTTCCAAAGGGACAACAGCTTCGCATCCATAGACCAATGAGAATGGTATGCTATGAGTTGGTCCTCGAACGGTGGTTCAATAGGCCCATAAAGCTTTTGATAGTTTGTTGCCCTAGTCTCTTTGTTACTAGATACCATTTTCTTGAGAATTTTACAGAGTGTCTTGTTAAAGGCTTCTGTTAATCCGTTCGCTGCAGGATTATATGGAGTCGAAGGACAACTTCAAATTTTGTACTTGTCACAGAACCTGTAGAATCTGTGATCCCAGAATTGTGGTTTGTTATCATAGACGAATCTTTTAAGTATGCTGAAGTGACAAATAATGTTGGTGCTCAAGAACTGAATGACTGATGCCATCTTCATTTCACTGAGCACAAATGCTTCTGACCACTTGGAGAAACAATTCGTAGCGATGAAGATGAAGCGATGACCTTTGATTGATGGATGAGAGATGGAACCTATGATGTCCATACCCCAGGCTTCAAAAGGTCATGATATCGCTGTAGGATGTAGCCATTCTGGAGGCATGTGGACATAATCTCCATGAACTTAGCATTGTCGACAGCGCTTAGCAAATTGCATAGCGTCAACTACCATGGTAGGCCAATAACAACCTAACCTTTTTATCTGATCATAGAGCTTAGGACCAACCTGATGGGCTACACAAAGACCAGCTTGAACTTCTTTGAGGGTTTCCTCAGCCTCTTGTTGCGACAAGTAGCGCAGAAGTACTCCGTCGAAAGATTTTCTATAACGGATTTTTAAAGGAATATCCAAATGAAAGTTTGGGGCTCGTCTTTGAATACTTACCCACTCTTTTGGATCTTCAGGTAGGATTCTGAACATAGTGTGTGAGGTCCCGCCCTTGGTGGGCCCTCTAAATGCTATTTTATAGACTAATTTATTCTAATTTATGTTAATTATTGGTTAATTATACTAATCTTTGCTAATTACTACTAATCTTTGCTAATCTTGGCTAATTATTAATTAATTGGACTAATTAGGGGCTAATTAGATTGACTAGTTAGATTTCCCTAAGTTATAGTTAGACTAGCTTGGTTTAGTTAGTTTTGGGGTTAGATGGGTGTTTGAGTCAATCCTAGGCTTTTAGAGCTAGATTGGTCATTAGTTAAGTCTAATTAAGTAAGTAGTGAGGGTTTAGTGCTAAGGGTGCTCCTCATCTAGAAGTTTCCAGCTAAAAGACAAGCCTACCCCTAACCTAAACCGTAATCCCATGCTAACCCAAGGGCTATTACTGTCATTAATCTCTCCCCTAAATCTATTTAAGGGCTCTTATCCCAAAAGCCCTAAACCCTAATCCCAAGCTCAGCCCCCATCCCAAGAAAACTACCTCCAGCCCCTATTCACTGTTCCTCCCAACTTCCATTTCAATTCATCCTACGTTTGAACAAGAGACAGCCACTGCTACAGTTGTGCTGGAATCCATCTTGAAGCTACAGAAGACTACTGCTGCAGCCCCTTCACCATCTTCTTCCTTCCCATTTCATTTCCTCTAAGCTACTGTTGCTGTCCTCTTCTTCTTCTCCTTCATTGCTATGACTGCTGGAATTCTATTTGAAGCTACAACAGTTGATACTCATCTTCTTCCTCTTCATTTTCTCACCTGGGAGGTCATGCTACTGCTGGAGTTTGTTTGAAGAGCTGCTGTGTCTTCTTCATCTTCTTCTTTGTCATTTCTTCCTTCTTTCTATTGTTGGATCTGTGCTGGAGAAAGCATTTGAGGACTGTTACTCTGCTGCATCTCATCTTCTTCTTCATCTTCCCATTTCCTCTCTTCATTTCTCTCATTTTCCCTCACTCCACCCACTGAGTCTGTTGCTGGAATTTCCCTGGGAGCTACTGTTGTGCTGGAATTCTTCATTAAGGGGTTGCAGCTGCCATATTTCTTCTTCTCCTTTGAGCTGGGACCATTTCAGTTGTGCTGGGACTGTTTTGGAGCTGCTGCTACACTACTACAGCAGCTGGGTCATCTTCTTCTTCACTCCTCTGCATTTCAGCTGGACTGGGCTCTTTCTCTTCTCTTCTATTACTCTCTCTCTACAAATCTTCCTAAAGAAAGGCAAGTGCATCTTACTGTTAGCTTAGGACATATGTTTTCTTTCCTTGATTTCAGTAGTTCCATTTCGTAGTGATGATTTGATTCAGTTCTAGTTTACCTTGAGCTCTGTTTTCTATTTTGGATGAAAGGTCACTGATGGATGGGGGTTTTCACCCCCCATTTGGAAGATCAGTGGGCCATAAGGTGATTAATGGATGCTTATTGAGTTATTTAATGATTAGAAGTGTTTGGGTGAAGTTTGGAAGCAATTGGAAGTGGTTTGGGCGAAAAAGGAGTCAAAACGGAGAAGTTGCAGAAATTCACCTGACACTGAAATTGCAGTGTGCTCGGTCGACCGAGACACCCTCCTCGGTCGACCGGCGACACTGCAACCTGCAGAAATTTCAGTCTCAGTTATTTTTCTGCAGACTCGCCCGGGACTCGACCGATAGTGTTCTAGGTCGACCGAGACTACTAAGTTTTTGGGAAAAATTGGCCCTCAGCCATTTTCCTGCAGAAAACCCATTTCAATTAGTTTGGTTGACCCGGCTTAGCCCAGGTTGACCCGGTATACATGGTTTTCGCAGGGAATGACTAATAGTTGGTTTTTCACCCAAAAACTCAGACTGTTTACACCCAAATCAACCTAATACTTAGGATTTACATTTAGAAAGTGTTTAAAGCTGGAACATCAATCTTTCTAAGGTTTTTAGAGTATGCGGTCAATCACCTAGGCCAGGTTGTTTGACCGGACACGCTGTAAGCCTTTAGAAACGAATTGAGTTGTCCAGGAGGCCTGATTTAGATTAGTTAGTGCACTCGGTTGATCCTCCCGGCCAGGAGATCAACCGAGCTCACAACACATCAGGTTCACCTGGAAAACCCTGATTGTTCCAGTTTTCAACATTTAAGAGTTGTGATCAGTTGTGGGGCCCATTGACCATCCAAATGAGCATTTATCAGTGATCTAAGCCCGAGTCAATGGTGTGGCTCAACCTTGACTCGCGGGGACCACTGTTTAGGGTTTAGGTTATTAATCTAAGATGATTCGACCTCTAAGAGTTGTCAACAATGCCCTTAACCAACTAAGCACCAAATACAGTATTTTACGGCATTAATGACATCGTTTAGAGATCGAATTACCGGAGATGGACCCGAACCTAAAGTGGCCATTACCTAGGATTGGACCGTTGGATTTCCCGTTGATTCTCTTATTGAAGTTTATACTTCACTGTTATTATTACTCTGTCATTCTTAGATCTTTAGAATAGCTGTTTACTATTAATTAAACATAATTGGAAGACTTGAACCTAGGGTATCTAGAGGTGACCCGATGGTGTGGTTTCGGAGATCATTGACCCGTGTCTGTGTCTAGGCGGGCCCTTATTGGGCCTAAGTGTGGAGATGTGAAACCTTTACCTTGAAGAGGTAGTTTTATTGGACTGTTAAGCTGTTATGGATTGGAATGGAACTGTTTATTAGTATAAGTGGATTAGTTGCCTCGTGTGGACAGTTTTAGACCAGGCCATGTACTGATGGGCCTTGGTATGGATCCAACGAGTGGGCCTGGACCTTGAATGAGATCCAGAGATTATATTGAGATGTGTAGACCTCTTAGAGACATGGATAGGACCTTGTTCACGCAAGGCAAAGCCTAGACAGACACAGACCTTAGAGTTATTCTCGAGTCGGCATGAACATTCACTCGGTTGATTTAAGCTCAGCCTGTGGACTGATCATCCCCGGTAGGAGCTAGATGAGTGTTGTAGAGCTATCATGATGAGCTGTGTGGTTGAGACGGACGGTGTGATACCGTGCCGATCTGGAGTGTTGAGATGATGAGTTGATGAGTGATTTACGGGATTAGTTATTCCCACTGGTGAGATTTCCCCACCGCAACTGTGTTCAGTATGGGAGGGCCGCGGCATAATATCCCGCGGTATTCCAGCTTGTGTGAATGTGCCACCTTGTTGTAGTAGTTTAGATGATTTCATTTATACTGATTCCTTATGATTTAAATGCACAACTGCCTAGTTCATTTCCCTTGCTATTCATTTAATTTATGTACCTGTCTTTAATTCCTTTGATATATATGTTCTATGTTAGTAGTATGCTGTAACTTGCCAGATCGTTTAGATCTGACCCATTCATTGGTGCTTAGGCCTTGATCCCGAGATCCCAGACGATGCACTAGCTGTAGTGGAGGCACCCGTTGCAGGAGAGTACGCATGGGGCCCGGCCGACACGGATGTCGAGCCGGAGGGTGGAGACGATCTATATGGGTTTTGAGGGACTCCCTTTGTTTTGGGTTTGAGAGACAATTTTGTAGCAAGTTGGGTAGATTCAAATGTATAAGTTTTGATTAACAACTGATACTGTAACTAGACCTTTGTTCTGCTCACACTTTATATATCGATACCTATTGTTTCCGCATTGTTTAACTGTTATGCTTCCGCAATTTCAATGTTATTATTATATTGGTCAAAAAGTTTTAAATTGGACCTCACTGCGGCCTACGATCTTGGAAGTTCTCGGATTTTTCGGGAAGTAGCGCGCCAATTTCGGGTATTCGAACGAGTATATCGGTATCCGGAATTGGGGCGTTACATTCATTGGTATCAGAGCGAGCTGGTCTCTAGGAAATAAAATACACTAGAAACCATAGGACGTAGTGAGGATTCGAGTGACGGGATACGTGTAAGGACGATGGATTGGGTAGAGTCAGTATAGTTTTAGGTTTTGGATTTAAATTGACACAAGTTCTTTTTCATGACAGATGTCTGGAGGCGGTGCACCACCAGGGACGATAGCTATCGACGAGCTGTCCGCCCATGAGCGTCGTTTCGAGAGATTTCTCCAGGCCTTCCTTGCTTCTCAGGAGGCCCAGACCGTAGCTCACCAGAGGCAGACAGGGGATTTTGCGCAGTTTCAGGCGCAGGTCCTGGATGTTATTGATAAGGTGGCTCTGCCAGCCCCCGGGGATGTGCCGGTTTGGGGGGCAGACCCGAACATGATCTTTGAGAGGTTCCTCAAGAGGGGACCGCCTGAGTTCACGGGCGTAGACGACCCTATGGTGGTGGATGATTGGATCGTCCAGATGGAGAAGATCTTCCGAGTCTTCGAGTGCTCGGGGCGCCAGAGAGTGCAGTTAGCGGCTTACATGTTCCGCGGCGTGGCGGAGGACTGGTGGAGGGTCATGCAGAGGCCCTATGAGGAGATTGGGGACGAGGTAGCATGGACTGCCTTCAAGACTGACTTCCTCCGGAAGTTCATCCCCACTCATGTCAGAGAGCGTAAGCTCCGGGAGTTCCAGACTCTCGTCCAGGGTAACATGACAGTCTCGCAGTACGAGGTTCGCTTCACCCAGCTGTCCCGGTTTGCAAAGGCGCTGCTCACGTCAGAGGCCGAGAGGGTTCGGCGGTTCGTCGACGGTCTCAGCGAGGAGATTCAGATCGCCATGACCTGCATTGAGCTGCCTACCTACGAGGAGGCTTTGAGGAGAGCTTTCTGGGCAGAGGAGCATCTCTAGCGGCTAGAGTCCATTCGTCAGCAGAAACGACTCCGGATCACTCCGATCAGGCAGCAGCCCATGCCTCTACGACAGCTGCAGCCATTCCAGAGGCAGAGGCCGGCAGGGCAGTTCCAGCCTCAGCATCAGCATCGTCAGCAGCAGCAGCCGCAGCATGGACCCCGAGTGTGCTACGACTGTGGAGAGCCAGGGCATATCTCCAGGTATTGCCCGCTCCGTGGAGGTCAGCCTCAGATACTTCGACTTCCGGCACCTCCAGCAGCTCCGGCAGCCCCAGCTCCAGCGGCTCAGCCCGCACGTCAGGCTGCACTTCCACCTCAGCAGCAGCAGTACCGTGCTCATCAGCAGCAGGCACGGGGACCTCAGCAGCCCAGAGGGCAGCACTTTCAGCGAGGGCGTCAACAGAGGTACCAGGGCCAACAGCATCATCAGCAGAGACCCTAGGCTGTGGGTCGAGCTTTTGCACTCACTCATGAGGATGCAGAGGCTGCAGGGGACGTCGTCGAAGGTACCCTTTCTATTTGTGACCACCCTGCTAGAGTATTGTTAGATCCAGGGGCGACACATTCGTTTGTGTCGTCTGCCTTTACTTTAGTCTTTGGTGGAGTAGGTGAGGCTATGCCCTGCACCTTAGTTGTGTCCACTCCGATGGGTAGGAGTGTGGTGTGTCAGACATACCACCCCAGATGCCGAGTGTAGATCGGGGAGTGCATTTTGCTTGCAGATCTGATCGTGCTACCCATGCATGACTTCGACGTCATTTTGGGGATGGATTGGTTGGCTAGATATCGAGCAGTGATGGATTGCTTCAAGAAGACAGTCAGATTCTCCATCGAAGGTTCAGACGACACGATCGAGTTTGTGGGTGAGAGGAGATCACCTAGCACTCGGATGATATCGGCACTGAAGGCCGAGAGACTGATGAGATCAGGTTGCGAGGGCTACATCGCTTTTGTCTCAGAGGACAAGGAGTCTAAGAGAGTCGAGGAGATTCCAGTTGTTTGCAAGTTTCCAGATGTATTTCCCGACGAGATCCCGGGATTGCCGCCTATTCGAGAGATCGACTTCACCATCGAGCTTGCACCAGGCACGGCACCGATTTCGAAAGCTCCCTATCGCATGGCTCCTGCAGAGCTGCGAGAGTTGAAGACTCAGTTGGAGGAGTTGTTAGAGAAAGGCTTCATCAGGCCGAGTGTGTCGCCGTGGGGCGCACCAGTGCTCTTCGTAAAGAAGAAGGATGGATCGATGAGGATGTGCATCGACTACCGGCAGCTGAACCAGGCAACAGTGAAGAACAAGTATCCTCTTCCCCGGATCGACGAGCTCTTCGACCAGCTTCAGGGTGCGCAGTTCTTTTCAAAGATAGACTTGAGGTCGGGGTATCATCAGCTTCGAGTCAGAGAGCAAGATGTGCAGAAGACAGCGTTTCGATCACGCTATGGCCACTATGAGTTTCTTGTGATGTCGTTCGGGTTGACGAATGCACCCGCAGTGTTCATGTCCCTGATGAACAAGATCTTCGCTCCGCACCTCGACAGCTTCACAGTGGTCTTCATCGACGACGTGTTGGTCTACTCCAAGTCCAGAGGGGAGCACGAGCAGCATTTGAGGACATCTCTCCAGTTGTTGCGCGACAACCAGTTGTACGCGAAGCTCAGCAAGTGCGAGTTTTGGTTAGAGCAAGTAGTCTTCCTTGGACACATCATCTCCAAGGATGGACTAGCAGTGGATCCCTCGAAGATAGAAGCAGTGACGAACTGGGCGAGACCGAAGAATGCCACAGAAATCAGGAGTTTTCTCGGTTTAGCAGGCTACTACCGCAGATTCGTCAAGAGTTTCTCCACGATCTCAGCACCGTTGACCAAGCTGACACGGAAGGATGTACCGTTCGTTTGGTCCGATGCTTGCGAGAACAGCTTCCAAGAGCTGAAGGAGAGATTGACGACAGCACCGATCTTGTCTTTGCCTTCTGGCAGTGGTGGATTCGTAGTCTTCACCGACGCTTCAGGGACCGGTCTTGGATGTGTTCTGATGCAAGAGGGCAAGGTTATTGCCTATGGATCGCGCCAGTTGAAGGAGCACGAGAAGAAGTACGCCACTCACGACTTGGAGCTTGCAGCAGTCGTTTTTGCCTTGAAGTTGTGGCGGCACTATCTCTACGGCGAGAAGTTCGAAGTGCACTCAGATCATCGCAGTTTGCAGTACCTGTTCACGCAGAACGACCTCAACAACCGGCAGAGGAGATGGATGGAGTACATCAAGGACTACGACTTCCCTATCAAATACCATCCTGGTAAGGCGAATGTCGTAGCAGACGCTTTGAGCAGGAAGACCGCCCTCGTCAGTTTCCTAGCAGCAGAGGGTGTGTGGACCGACGTCTTCAGCAGCTTAGACGTTCAGTTTCAGCCACTCAGCGAGAGTGTCTTGCTTGCCACCATGTCAGCGTGGGAACCAGAGTTGCTAGGCAAGGTCAAGGACAGTCAACGCAACGATCCGAAGCTTGTCAGAGTGATCGAGCAGATCGACCAGAGGCCAGAGTTCAGACTGATTGGAGGAGTGCTCTACTATCAGGACAGATTGTGCGTGCCAGACATTCAGGAGCTGAAGGATGAGATTCTTGCAGATGCGCACCATAGCAGATACTCGATTCACCCCGGCAGCACCAAGATGTACCAGAACCTGAGGAGCTACTACTGGTGGAACAATATGAAGAAGGAGATAGCTCGCTATGTCTCCAGGTGTTTGACGTGCCAGCAGATCAAGGTCGAACACCAGAAGCCGCCAGGACTACTTCATCAGCTTGAGATCCCCCAGTGGAAGTGGGAGCACATCACCATGGACTTCATCGCAGGACTTCCAGCCACCAGGAGGCGCCACGACGGCATTTGGGTGATCGTGGATCGACTGACTAAGTCAGCCCACTTCTTGCCAGTGTCGATGAGAGCAGGACTCGAAGTCCTTGCCAAGCTGTACGTGGACCGGATTGTCTCGTTGCACGGAGTTCCAGCTTCGATTGTTTCAGACAGAGACCCGCGATTCACTTCGCACTTCTGGGAGAGTCTTCAGCAGGCCTTGGGCACCAAGTTGAGCTTCAGCACAGCCTATCATCCTCAGACAGACGGCCAGACAGAGCGCACCAACCAGACACTAGAGGACATGTTGAGAGCCTGTGTCTTGGACTTCAAGGAGAACTGGGAGGATTCCTTGCCATTGTGCGAGTTCGCCTACAACAACAGCTTCCACGCGAGCATCAAGATGGCACCGTACGAGGCTTTGTACGGGAGGAGATGCAAGACCCCAGTCTGCTGGGAAGAAGTTGGTGTCAGGAGTTTCCATGGTCCATCCATAGTCAGCGACACCAGCGAGAAGGTTCAGCAGATAGTTGAGAACCTGAAGGTCAGCCGCAGCAGACAGAAGAGCTATGCAGACAACCGGCGCAGACCTCTCGAGTTCGAGAAGGGAGACAGAGTCTTCCTGAAGGTTTCTCCAGCTAGAGGTACCCTGAGGTTTGGTGAGAAGGGTAAGCTAGCGCGGAGATACGTTGGACCCTTCGAGATCAGATCGAGAGTTGGAGACGTCGCTTACAAGCTTCAGCTACCGCCAGAGCTTTCGGGAGTGCATGACGTGTTCCACGTCTCCATGCTGAAGAAGTACGTAGAAGACCCGACTCACATTCTTTATCACGAGCCCCTCAACATCCAGCCAGATGCTTCGTACGTCGCCAAGCCAGTTGCGATTATCGACACCAAGGAGCAGGTGCTCCGAACCCGAACCATTCATTGGGTGAAGGTTCAGTGGGAGCATCACACTCCGGAGGAGGCTACGTGGGAGCTACGCGACCAGGTGGAGAAGGACTATCCACATCTTTTACCTCAGGTATGTTCTAATCTTGTTTTTACATTTGGGGACCAAATGTTTTAAAAGGAGGGAATGATGTGAGGTCCCGCCCTTGGTGGGCCCTCTAAATGCTATTTTATAGACTAATTTATTCTAATTTATGTTAATTATTGGTTAATTATACTAATCTTTGCTAATTACTACTAATCTTTGCTAATCTTGGCTAATTATTAATTAATTGGGCTAATTAGATTGACTCATTAGATTTCCCTAAGTTATAGTTAGACTAGCTTGGTTTAGTTAGTTTTGGGGTTAGATGGGTGTTTGAGTCAATCCTAGGCTTTTAGAGCTAGATTGGTCATTAGTTAAGTCTAATTAAGTAATTAGTGAGGGTTTAGTGCTAAGGGTGCTCCTCATCTAGAAGTTTCCAGCTAAAAGACAAGCCTACCCCTAACCTAAACCGTAATCCCATGCTAACCCAAGGGCTATTACTGTCATTAATCTCTCCCCTAAATCTATTTAAGGGCTCTTATCCCAAAAGCCCTAAACCCTAATCCCAAGCTCAGCCCCCATCCCAAGAAAACTACCTCCAGCCCCTGTTCACTGTTCCTCCCAACTTCCATTTCAATTCATCCTACGTTTGAACAAGAGACAGCCACTGCTACAGTTGTGCTGGAATCCATCTTGAAGCTACAGAAGACTACTGCTGCAGCCCCTTCACCATCTTCTTCCTTCCCATTTCATTTCCTCTAAGCTACTGTTGCTGTCCTCTTCTTCTTCTCCTTCATTGCTGTGACTGCTGGAATTCTATTTGAAGCTACAACAGTTGATACTCATCTTCTTCCTCTTCATTTTCTCACCTGGGAGGTCATGCTACTGCTGGAGTTTGTTTGAAGAGCTGCTGTGTCTTCTTCATCTTCTTCTTTGTCATTTCTTCCTTCTTTCTATTGTTGGATCTGTGCTGGAGAAAGCATTTGAGGACTGTTACTCTGCTGCATCTCATCTTCTTCTTCATCTTCCCATTTCCTCTCTTCATTTCTCTCATTTTCCCTCACTCCACCCACTGAGTCTGTTGCTGGAATTTCCCTGGGAGCTACTGTTGTGCTGGAATTCTTCATTAAGGGGTTGCAGCTGCCATATTTCTTCTTCTCCTTTGAGCTGGGACCATTTCAGTTGTGCTGGGACTGTTTTGGAGCTGCTGCTACACTACTACAGCAGCTGGGTCATCTTCTTCTTCACTCCTCTGCATTTCAGCTGGACTGGGCTCTTTCTCTTCTCTTCTATTACTCTTTCTCTCTACAAATCTTCCTAAAGAAAGGCAAGTGCATCTTACTGTTAGCTTAGGACATATGTTTTCTTTCCTTGATTTCAGTAGTTCCATTTCGTAGTGATGATTTGATTCAGTTCTAGTTTACCTTGAGCTCTGTTTTCTATTTTGGATGAAAGGTCACTGATGGATGGGGGTTTTCACCCCCCATTTGGAAGATCAGTGGGCCATAAGGTGATTAATGGATGCTTATTGAGTTATTTAATGATTAGAAGTGTTTGGGTGAAGTTTGGAAGCAATTGGAAGTGGTTTGGGCGAAAAAGGAGTCAAAACGGAGAAGTTGCAGAAATTCACCTGACATTGAAATTGCAGTGTGCTCGGTCGACCGAGACACCCTCCTCGGTCGACCGGCGACACTGCAACCTGCAGAAATTTCAGTCTCAGTTATTTTTCTGCAGACTCGCCCGGGACTCGACCGATAGTGTTCTAGGTCGACCGAGACTACTAAGTTTTTGGGAAAAATTGGCCCTCAGCCATTTTCCTGCAGAAAACCCATTTCAATTAGTTTGGTTGACCCGGCTTAGCCCAGGTTGACCCGGTATACATGGTTTTCGCAGGGAATGACTAATAGTTGGTTTTTCACCCAAAAACTCAGACTGTTTACACCCAAATCAACCTAATACTTAGGATTTACATTTAGAAAGTGTTTAAAGCTGGAACATCAATCTTTCTAAGGTTTTTAGAGTATGCGGTCAATCACCTAGGCCAGGTTGTTTGACCGGACACGCTGTAAGCCTTTAGAAACGAATTGAGTTGTCCAGGAGGCCTGATTTAGATTAGTTAGTGCACTCGGTTGATCCTCCCGGCCAGGAGATCAACCGAGCTCACAACACATCAGGTTCACCTGGAAAACCCTGATTGTTCCAGTTTTCAACATTTAAGAGTTGTGATCAGTTGTGGGGCCCATTGACCATCCAAATGAGCATTTATCAGTGATCTAAGCCCGAGTCAATGGTGTGGCTCAACCTTGACTCGCGGGGACCACTGTTTAGGGTTTAGGTTATTAATCTAAGATGATTCGACCTCTAAGAGTTGTCAACAATGCCCTTAACCAACTAAGCACCAAATACAGTATTTTACGGCATTAATGACATCGTTTAGAGATCGAATTACCGGAGATGGACCCGAACCTAAAGTGGCCATTACCTAGGATTGGACCGTTGGATTTCCCGTTGATTCTCTTATTGAAGTTTATACTTCACTGTTATTATTACTCTGTCATTCTTAGATCTTTAGAATAGCTGTTTACTATTAATTAAACATAATTGGAAGACTTGAACCTAGGGTATCTAGAGGTGACCCGATGGTGTGGTTTCGGAGATCATTGACCCGTGTCTGTGTCTAGGCGGGCCCTTATTGGGCCTAAGTGTGGAGATGTGAAACCTTTACCTTGAAGAGGTAGTTTTATTGGACTGTTAAGCTGTTATGGATTGGAATGGAACTGTTTATTAGTATAAGTGGATTAGTTGCCTCGTGTGGACAGTTTTAGACCAGGCCATGTACTGATGGGCCTTGGTATGGATCCAACGAGTGGGCCTGGACCTTGAATGAGATCCAGAGATTGTATTGAGATGTGTAGACCTCTTAGAGACATGGATAGGACCTTGTTCACGCAAGGCAAAGCCTAGACAGACACAGACCTTAGAGTTATTCTCGAGTCGGCATGAACATTCACTCGGTTGATTTAAGCTCAGCCTGTGGACTGATCATCCCCGGTAGGAGCTAGATGAGTGTTGTAGAGCTATCATGATGAGCTGTGTGGTTGAGACGGACGGTGTGATACCGTGCCGATCTGGAGTGTTGAGATGATGAGTTGATGAGTGATTTACGGGATTAGTTATTCCCACTGGTGAGATTTCCCCACCGCAACTGTGTTCAGTATGGGAGGGCCGCGGCATAATATCCCGCGGTATTCCAGCTTGTGTGAATGTGCCACCTTGTTGTAGTAGTTTAGATGATTTCATTTATACTGATTCCTTATGATTTAAATGCACAACTGCCTAGTTCATTTCCCTTGCTATTCATTTAATTTATGTACCTGTCTTTAATTCCTTTGATATATATGTTCTATGTTAGTAGTATGCTGTAACTTGCCAGATCGTTTAGATCTGACCCATTCATTGGTGCTTAGGCCTTGATCCCGAGATCCCAGACGATGCACTAGCTGTAGTGGAGGCACCCGTTGCAGGAGAGTACGCATGGGGCCCGGCCGACACGGATGTCGAGCCGGAGGGTGGAGACGATCTATATGGGTTTTGAGGGACTCCCTTTGTTTTGGGTTTGAGAGACAATTTTGTAGCAAGTTGGGTAGATTCAAATGTATAAGTTTTGATTAACAACTGATACTGTAACTAGACCTTTGTTCTGCTCACACTTTATATATCGATACCTATTGTTTCCGCATTGTTTAACTGTTATGCTTCCGCAATTTCAATGTTATTATTATATTGGTCAAAAAGTTTTAAATTGGACCTCACTGCGGCCTACGATCTTGGAAGTTCTCGGATTTTTCGGGAAGTAGCGCGCCAATTTCGGGTATTCGAACGAGTATATCGGTATCCGGAATTGGGGCGTTACATTCATTGGTATCAGAGCGAGCTGGTCTCTAGGAAATAAAATACACTAGAAACCATAGGACGTAGTGAGGATTCGAGTGACGGGATACGTGTAAGGACGATGGATTGGGTAGAGTCAGTATAGTTTTAGGTTTTGGATTTAAATTGACACAAGTTCTTTTTCATGACAGATGTCTGGAGGCGGTGCACCACCAGGGACGATAGCTATCGACGAGCTGTCCGCCCATGAGCGTCGTTTCGAGAGATTTCTCCAGGCCTTCCTTGCTTCTCAGGAGGCCCAGACCGTAGCTCACCAGAGGCAGACAGGGGATTTTGCGCAGTTTCAGGCGCAGGTCCTGGATGTTATTGATAAGGTGGCTCTGCCAGCCCCCGGGGATGTGCCGGTTTGGGGGGCAGACCCGAACATGATCTTTGAGAGGTTCCTCAAGAGGGGACCGCCTGAGTTCACGGGCGTAGACGACCCTATGGTGGTGGATGATTGGATCGTCCAGATGGAGAAGATCTTCCGAGTCTTCGAGTGCTCGGGGCGCCAGAGAGTGCAGTTAGCGGCTTACATGTTCCGCGGCGTGGCGGAGGACTGGTGGAGGGTCATGCAGAGGCCCTATGAGGAGATTGGGGACGAGGTAGCATGGACTGCCTTCAAGACTGACTTCCTCCGGAAGTTCATCCCCACTCATGTCAGAGAGCGTAAGCTCCGGGAGTTCCAGACTCTCGTCCAGGGTAACATGACAGTCTCGCAGTACGAGGTTCGCTTCACCCAGCTGTCCCGGTTTGCAAAGGCGCTGCTCACGTCAGAGGCCGAGAGGGTTCGGCGGTTCGTCGACGGTCTCAGCGAGGAGATTCAAATCGCCATGACCTGCATTGAGCTGCCTACCTACGAGGAGGCTTTGAGGAGAGCTTTCTGGGCAGAGGAGCATCTCTAGCGGCTAGAGTCCATTCGTCAGCAGAAACGACTCCGGATCACTCCGATCAGGCAGCAGCCCATGCCTCTACGACAGCTGCAGCCATTCCAGAGGCAGAGGCCGGCAGGGCAGTTCCAGCCTCAGCATCAGCATCGTCAGCAGCAGCAGCCGCAGCATGGACCCCGAGTGTGCTACGACTGTGGAGAGCCAGGGCATATCTCCAGGTATTGCCCGCTCCGTGGAGGTCAGCCTCAGATACTTCGACTTCCGGCACCTCCAGCAGCTCCGGCAGCCCCAGCTCCAGCGGCTCAGCCCGCACGTCAGGCTGCACTTCCACCTCAGCAGCAGCAGTACCGTGCTCATCAGCAGCAGGCACGGGGACCTCAGCAGCCCAGAGGGCAGCACTTTCAGCGAGGGCGTCAACAGAGGTACCAGGGCCAACAGCATCATCAGCAGAGACCCTAGGCTGTGGGTCGAGCTTTTGCACTCACTCATGAGGATGCAGAGGCTGCAGGGGACGTCGTCGAAGGTACCCTTTCTATTTGTGACCACCCTGCTAGAGTATTGTTAGATCCAGGGGCGACACATTCGTTTGTGTCGTCTGCCTTTACTTTAGTCTTTGGTGGAGTAGGTGAGGCTATGCCCTGCACCTTAGTTGTGTCCACTCCGATGGGTAGGAGTGTGGTGTGTCAGACATACCACCCCAGATGCCGAGTGTAGATCGGGGAGTGCATTTTGCTTGCAGATCTGATCGTGCTACCCATGCATGACTTCGACGTCATTTTGGGGATGGATTGGTTGGCTAGATATCGAGCAGTGATGGATTGCTTCAAGAAGACAGTCAGATTCTCCATCGAAGGTTCAGACGACACGATCGAGTTTGTGGGTGAGAGGAGATCACCTAGCACTCGGATGATATCGGCACTGAAGGCCGAGAGACTGATGAGATCAGGTTGCGAGGGCTACATCGCTTTTGTCTCAGAGGACAAGGAGTCTAAGAGAGTCGAGGAGATTCCAGTTGTTTGCAAGTTTCCAGATGTATTTCCCGACGAGATCCCGGGATTGCCGCCTATTCGAGAGATCGACTTCACCATCGAGCTTGCACCAGGCACGGCACCGATTTCGAAAGCTCCCTATCGCATGGCTCCTGCAGAGCTGCGAGAGTTGAAGACTCAGTTGGAGGAGTTGTTAGAGAAAGGCTTCATCAGGCCGAGTGTGTCGCCGTGGGGCGCACCAGTGCTCTTCGTAAAGAAGAAGGATGGATCGATGAGGATGTGCATCGACTACCGGCAGCTGAACCAGGCAACAGTGAAGAACAAGTATCCTCTTCCCCGGATCGACGAGCTCTTCGACCAGCTTCAGGGTGCGCAGTTCTTTTCAAAGATAGACTTGAGGTCGGGGTATCATCAGCTTCGAGTCAGAGAGCAAGATGTGCAGAAGACAGCGTTTCGATCACGCTATGGCCACTATGAGTTTCTTGTGATGTCGTTCGGGTTGACGAATGCACCCGCAGTGTTCATGTCCCTGATGAACAAGATCTTCGCTCCGCACCTCGACAGCTTCACAGTGGTCTTCATCGACGACGTGTTGGTCTACTCCAAGTCCAGAGGGGAGCACGAGCAGCATTTGAGGACATCTCTCCAGTTGTTGCGCGACAACCAGTTGTACGCGAAGCTCAGCAAGTGCGAGTTTTGGTTAGAGCAAGTAGTCTTCCTTGGACACATCATCTCCAAGGATGGACTAGCAGTGGATCCCTCGAAGATAGAAGCAGTGACGAACTGGGCGAGACCGAAGAATGCCACAGAAATCAGGAGTTTTCTCGGTTTAGCAGGCTACTACCGCAGATTCGTCAAGAGTTTCTCCACGATCTCAGCACCGTTGACCAAGCTGACACGGAAGGATGTACCGTTCGTTTGGTCCGATGCTTGCGAGAACAGCTTCCAAGAGCTGAAGGAGAGATTGACGACAGCACCGATCTTGTCTTTGCCTTCTGGCAGTGGTGGATTCGTAGTCTTCACCGACGCTTCAGGGACCGGTCTTGGATGTGTTCTGATGCAAGAGGGCAAGGTTATTGCCTATGGATCGCGCCAGTTGAAGGAGCACGAGAAGAAGTACGCCACTCACGACTTGGAGCTTGCAGCAGTCGTTTTTGCCTTGAAGTTGTGGCGGCACTATCTCTACGGCGAGAAGTTCGAAGTGCACTCAGATCATCGCAGTTTGCAGTACCTGTTCACGCAGAACGACCTCAACAACCGGCAGAGGAGATGGATGGAGTACATCAAGGACTACGACTTCCCTATCAAATACCATCCTGGTAAGGCGAATGCCGTAGCAGACGCTTTGAGCAGGAAGACCGCCCTCGTCAGTTTCCTAGCAGCAGAGGGTGTGTGGACCGACGTCTTCAGCAGCTTAGACGTTCAGTTTCAGCCACTCAGCGAGAGTGTCTTGCTTGCCACCATGTCAGCGTGGGAACCAGAGTTGCTAGGCAAGGTCAAGGACAGTCAACGCAACGATCCGAAGCTTGTCAGAGTGATCGAGCAGATCGACCAGAGGCCAGAGTTCAGACTGATTGGAGGAGTGCTCTACTATCAGGACAGATTGTGCGTGCCAGACATTCAGGAGCTGAAGGATGAGATTCTTGCAGATGCGCACCATAGCAGATACTCGATTCACCCCGGCAGCACCAAGATGTACCAGAACCTGAGGAGCTACTACTGGTGGAACAATATGAAGAAGGAGATAGCTCGCTATGTCTCCAGGTGTTTGACGTGCCAGCAGATCAAGGTCGAACACCAGAAGCCGCCAGGACTACTTCATCAGCTTGAGATCCCCCAGTGGAAGTGGGAGCACATCACCATGGACTTCATCGCAGGACTTCCAGCCACCAGGAGGCGCCACGACGGCATTTGGGTGATCGTGGATCGACTGACTAAGTCAGCCCACTTCTTGCCAGTGTCGATGAGAGCAGGACTCGAAGTCCTTGCCAAGCTGTACGTGGACCGGATTGTCTCGTTGCACGGAGTTCCAGCTTCGATTGTTTCAGACAGAGACCCGCGATTCACTTCGCACTTCTGGGAGAGTCTTCAGCAGGCCTTGGGCACCAAGTTGAGCTTCAGCACAGCCTATCATCCTCAGACAGACGGCCAGACAGAGCGCACCAACCAGACACTAGAGGACATGTTGAGAGCCTGTGTCTTGGACTTCAAGGAGAACTGGGAGGATTCCTTGCCATTGTGCGAGTTCGCCTACAACAACAGCTTCCACGCGAGCATCAAGATGGCACCGTACGAGGCTTTGTACGGGAGGAGATGCAAGACCCCAGTCTGCTGGGAAGAAGTTGGTGTCAGGAGTTTCCATGGTCCATCCATAGTCAGCGACACCAGCGAGAAGGTTCAGCAGATAGTTGAGAACCTGAAGGTCAGCCGCAGCAGACAGAAGAGCTATGCAGACAACCGGCGCAGACCTCTCGAGTTCGAGAAGGGAGACAGAGTCTTCCTGAAGGTTTCTCCAGCTAGAGGTACCCTGAGGTTTGGTGAGAAGGGTAAGCTAGCGCGGAGATACGTTGGACCCTTCGAGATCAGATCGAGAGTTGGAGACGTCGCTTACAAGCTTCAGCTACCGCCAGAGCTTTCGGGAGTGCATGACGTGTTCCACGTCTCCATGCTGAAGAAGTACGTAGAAGACCCGACTCACATTCTTTATCACGAGCCCCTCAACATCCAGCCAGATGCTTCGTACGTCGCCAAGCCAGTTGCGATTATCGACACCAAGGAGCAGGTGCTCCGAACCCGAACCATTCATTGGGTGAAGGTTCAGTGGGAGCATCACACTCCGGAGGAGGCTACGTGGGAGCTACGCGACCAGGTGGAGAAGGACTATCCACATCTTTTACCTCAGGTATGTTCTAATCTTGTTTTTACATTTGGGGACCAAATGTTTTAAAAGGAGGGAATGATGTGAGGTCCCGCCCTTGGTGGGCCCTCTAAATGCTATTTTATAGACTAATTTATTCTAATTTATGTTAATTATTGGTTAATTATACTAATCTTTGCTAATTACTACTAATCTTTGCTAATCTTGGCTAATTATTAATTAATTGGGCTAATTAGATTGACTCATTAGATTTCCCTAAGTTATAGTTAGACTAGCTTGGTTTAGTTAGTTTTGGGGTTAGATGGGTGTTTGAGTCAATCCTAGGCTTTTAGAGCTAGATTGGTCATTAGTTAAGTCTAATTAAGTAATTAGTGAGGGTTTAGTGCTAAGGGTGCTCCTCATCTAGAAGTTTCCAGCTAAAAGACAAGCCTACCCCTAACCTAAACCGTAATCCCATGCTAACCCAAGGGCTATTACTGTCATTAATCTCTCCCCTAAATCTATTTAAGGGCTCTTATCCCAAAAGCCCTAAACCCTAATCCCAAGCTCAGCCCCCATCCCAAGAAAACTACCTCCAGCCCCTGTTCACTGTTCCTCCCAACTTCCATTTCAATTCATCCTACGTTTGAACAAGAGACAGCCACTGCTACAGTTGTGCTGGAATCCATCTTGAAGCTACAGAAGACTACTGCTGCAGCCCCTTCACCATCTTCTTCCTTCCCATTTCATTTCCTCTAAGCTACTGTTGCTGTCCTCTTCTTCTTCTCCTTCATTGCTGTGACTGCTGGAATTCTATTTGAAGCTACAACAGTTGATACTCATCTTCTTCCTCTTCATTTTCTCACCTGGGAGGTCATGCTACTGCTGGAGTTTGTTTGAAGAGCTGCTGTGTCTTCTTCATCTTCTTCTTTGTCATTTCTTCCTTCTTTCTATTGTTGGATCTGTGCTGGAGAAAGCATTTGAGGACTGTTACTCTGCTGCATCTCATCTTCTTCTTCATCTTCCCATTTCCTCTCTTCATTTCTCTCATTTTCCCTCACTCCACCCACTGAGTCTGTTGCTGGAATTTCCCTGGGAGCTACTGTTGTGCTGGAATTCTTCATTAAGGGGTTGCAGCTGCCATATTTCTTCTTCTCCTTTGAGCTGGGACCATTTCAGTTGTGCTGGGACTGTTTTGGAGCTGCTGCTACACTACTACAGCAGCTGGGTCATCTTCTTCTTCACTCCTCTGCATTTCAGCTGGACTGGGCTCTTTCTCTTCTCTTCTATTACTCTTTCTCTCTACAAATCTTCCTAAAGAAAGGCAAGTGCATCTTACTGTTAGCTTAGGACATATGTTTTCTTTCCTTGATTTCAGTAGTTCCATTTCGTAGTGATGATTTGATTCAGTTCTAGTTTACCTTGAGCTCTGTTTTCTATTTTGGATGAAAGGTCACTGATGGATGGGGGTTTTCACCCCCCATTTGGAAGATCAGTGGGCCATAAGGTGATTAATGGATGCTTATTGAGTTATTTAATGATTAGAAGTGTTTGGGTGAAGTTTGGAAGCAATTGGAAGTGGTTTGGGCGAAAAAGGAGTCAAAACGGAGAAGTTGCAGAAATTCACCTGACATTGAAATTGCAGTGTGCTCGGTCGACCGAGACACCCTCCTCGGTCGACCGGCGACACTGCAACCTGCAGAAATTTCAGTCTCAGTTATTTTTCTGCAGACTCGCCCGGGACTCGACCGATAGTGTTCTAGGTCGACCGAGACTACTAAGTTTTTGGGAAAAATTGGCCCTCAGCCATTTTCCTGCAGAAAACCCATTTCAATTAGTTTGGTTGACCCGGCTTAGCCCAGGTTGACCCGGTATACATGGTTTTCGCAGGGAATGACTAATAGTTGGTTTTTCACCCAAAAACTCAGACTGTTTACACCCAAATCAACCTAATACTTAGGATTTACATTTAGAAAGTGTTTAAAGCTGGAACATCAATCTTTCTAAGGTTTTTAGAGTATGCGGTCAATCACCTAGGCCAGGTTGTTTGACCGGACACGCTGTAAGCCTTTAGAAACGAATTGAGTTGTCCAGGAGGCCTGATTTAGATTAGTTAGTGCACTCGGTTGATCCTCCCGGCCAGGAGATCAACCGAGCTCACAACACATCAGGTTCACCTGGAAAACCCTGATTGTTCCAGTTTTCAACATTTAAGAGTTGTGATCAGTTGTGGGGCCCATTGACCATCCAAATGAGCATTTATCAGTGATCTAAGCCCGAGTCAATGGTGTGGCTCAACCTTGACTCGCGGGGACCACTGTTTAGGGTTTAGGTTATTAATCTAAGATGATTCGACCTCTAAGAGTTGTCAACAATGCCCTTAACCAACTAAGCACCAAATACAGTATTTTACGGCATTAATGACATCGTTTAGAGATCGAATTACCGGAGATGGACCCGAACCTAAAGTGGCCATTACCTAGGATTGGACCGTTGGATTTCCCGTTGATTCTCTTATTGAAGTTTATACTTCACTGTTATTATTACTCTGTCATTCTTAGATCTTTAGAATAGCTGTTTACTATTAATTAAACATAATTGGAAGACTTGAACCTAGGGTATCTAGAGGTGACCCGATGGTGTGGTTTCGGAGATCATTGACCCGTGTCTGTGTCTAGGCGGGCCCTTATTGGGCCTAAGTGTGGAGATGTGAAACCTTTACCTTGAAGAGGTAGTTTTATTGGACTGTTAAGCTGTTATGGATTGGAATGGAACTGTTTATTAGTATAAGTGGATTAGTTGCCTCGTGTGGACAGTTTTAGACCAGGCCATGTACTGATGGGCCTTGGTATGGATCCAACGAGTGGGCCTGGACCTTGAATGAGATCCAGAGATTGTATTGAGATGTGTAGACCTCTTAGAGACATGGATAGGACCTTGTTCACGCAAGGCAAAGCCTAGACAGACACAGACCTTAGAGTTATTCTCGAGTCGGCATGAACATTCACTCGGTTGATTTAAGCTCAGCCTGTGGACTGATCATCCCCGGTAGGAGCTAGATGAGTGTTGTAGAGCTATCATGATGAGCTGTGTGGTTGAGACGGACGGTGTGATACCGTGCCGATCTGGAGTGTTGAGATGATGAGTTGATGAGTGATTTACGGGATTAGTTATTCCCACTGGTGAGATTTCCCCACCGCAACTGTGTTCAGTATGGGAGGGCCGCGGCATAATATCCCGCGGTATTCCAGCTTGTGTGAATGTGCCACCTTGTTGTAGTAGTTTAGATGATTTCATTTATACTGATTCCTTATGATTTAAATGCACAACTGCCTAGTTCATTTCCCTTGCTATTCATTTAATTTATGTACCTGTCTTTAATTCCTTTGATATATATGTTCTATGTTAGTAGTATGCTGTAACTTGCCAGATCGTTTAGATCTGACCCATTCATTGGTGCTTAGGCCTTGATCCCGAGATCCCAGACGATGCACTAGCTGTAGTGGAGGCACCCGTTGCAGGAGAGTACGCATGGGGCCCGGCCGACACGGATGTCGAGCCGGAGGGTGGAGACGATCTATATGGGTTTTGAGGGACTCCCTTTGTTTTGGGTTTGAGAGACAATTTTGTAGCAAGTTGGGTAGATTCAAATGTATAAGTTTTGATTAACAACTGATACTGTAACTAGACCTTTGTTCTGCTCACACTTTATATATCGATACCTATTGTTTCCGCATTGTTTAACTGTTATGCTTCCGCAATTTCAATGTTATTATTATATTGGTCAAAAAGTTTTAAATTGGACCTCACTGCGGCCTACGATCTTGGAAGTTCTCGGATTTTTCGGGAAGTAGCGCGCCAATTTCGGGTATTCGAACGAGTATATCGGTATCCGGAATTGGGGCGTTACATTCATTGGTATCAGAGCGAGCTGGTCTCTAGGAAATAAAATACACTAGAAACCATAGGACGTAGTGAGGATTCGAGTGACGGGATACGTGTAAGGACGATGGATTGGGTAGAGTCAGTATAGTTTTAGGTTTTGGATTTAAATTGACACAAGTTCTTTTTCATGACAGATGTCTGGAGGCGGTGCACCACCAGGGACGATAGCTATCGACGAGCTGTCCGCCCATGAGCGTCGTTTCGAGAGATTTCTCCAGGCCTTCCTTGCTTCTCAGGAGGCCCAGACCGTAGCTCACCAGAGGCAGACAGGGGATTTTGCGCAGTTTCAGGCGCAGGTCCTGGATGTTATTGATAAGGTGGCTCTGCCAGCCCCCGGGGATGTGCCGGTTTGGGGGGCAGACCCGAACATGATCTTTGAGAGGTTCCTCAAGAGGGGACCGCCTGAGTTCACGGGCGTAGACGACCCTATGGTGGTGGATGATTGGATCGTCCAGATGGAGAAGATCTTCCGAGTCTTCGAGTGCTCGGGGCGCCAGAGAGTGCAGTTAGCGGCTTACATGTTCCGCGGCGTGGCGGAGGACTGGTGGAGGGTCATGCAGAGGCCCTATGAGGAGATTGGGGACGAGGTAGCATGGACTGCCTTCAAGACTGACTTCCTCCGGAAGTTCATCCCCACTCATGTCAGAGAGCGTAAGCTCCGGGAGTTCCAGACTCTCGTCCAGGGTAACATGACAGTCTCGCAGTACGAGGTTCGCTTCACCCAGCTGTCCCGGTTTGCAAAGGCGCTGCTCACGTCAGAGGCCGAGAGGGTTCGGCGGTTCGTCGACGGTCTCAGCGAGGAGATTCAAATCGCCATGACCTGCATTGAGCTGCCTACCTACGAGGAGGCTTTGAGGAGAGCTTTCTGGGCAGAGGAGCATCTCTAGCGGCTAGAGTCCATTCGTCAGCAGAAACGACTCCGGATCACTCCGATCAGGCAGCAGCCCATGCCTCTACGACAGCTGCAGCCATTCCAGAGGCAGAGGCCGGCAGGGCAGTTCCAGCCTCAGCATCAGCATCGTCAGCAGCAGCAGCCGCAGCATGGACCCCGAGTGTGCTACGACTGTGGAGAGCCAGGGCATATCTCCAGGTATTGCCCGCTCCGTGGAGGTCAGCCTCAGATACTTCGACTTCCGGCACCTCCAGCAGCTCCGGCAGCCCCAGCTCCAGCGGCTCAGCCCGCACGTCAGGCTGCACTTCCACCTCAGCAGCAGCAGTACCGTGCTCATCAGCAGCAGGCACGGGGCGAATAAATCTGAACCTGAGTACCAAAAGTAGTGGGTCAGACACGACGGTCTGGCAGGTGGATGAAAAGAACACAATATAGCGAATAATAATACAAATGATAAATCATGCTATTTGCTCAAAATGCTGCATATAATTATACGGGTGCAAAGTCGGGAATCTCGGGGAAAACTTGTATTCATTTCAAGCACGGGTAAAACATGAACATCTAATAAAACATGTATTCATTTACATCATCTATAATCATAGACATTTGACAATCGGGTATTCGTCTAAAACATGTATAAATATAGTGGTTTGACAAAACAAACGTTCATTTGAAACTTAAGTAAAACACAAGTATACAACAAATCAGGTATCCGTAGCAGTCTGGCAAAACCAAAGTTCATTTGAAACATATGTGAAAAATACGGATATTTAACAAATCGAGTGTTCGTTTAAAACAGGTGTAACCAAGGAAATCTGACAAGACTAATGTTCATTTAAAACATATCTCAAAGCAGGGATATTTAATAAATCGGATATTCATTTGAAACCGGTATAAACATAGTGATCTGGCAAAACAAGTGTCATTTCAAACATATTTCAAAGCATGGGTATTTAACAATTCGGGTATTCATTTAAAAACAGGTATAAATATAGATATCTGACAAACCAAATGTCCTTTAAAACAAGGCACGGGTATTTAACAATTCGGGTATTCCTTTAAAACACGTGTAATCATATAAATCTAGCAAAAATCATTGATCGTATGGAATATATGTAAAAGCATGGTTCTTCAACAGATCGGGCATTCATTTAAAACATGTGCGGGTACAAAGAACAGAAAACAATATATTAATAACTGAATTTACATTGGAGAATATTAGCACTTGTTTAAATAACAACTTTCATAAAAGCAATGAATCATTTATCTGAAAACAAGTAAGCAATATAAACCATGTCGGGTGTCCAAGGAATCGGGAACTGGCAAGATGGCAACCACACGAAGCTAAGTCCTCTATCACTAAAGCGATAGAGCAATAACTAGGCCCTGATCTCAGTCACTCGAGGTGAGGAGAAACAGGGGATCTCATATCAATACATATACATATACTAGGCCCTGATCTCAGTCACTCGAGGTGAGGAGAAACAGGGGATCTCATATCAATACATATACATATACTAGGCCCTGATCTCAGTCACTCGAGGTGAGGAGAAACAGGGGATCTCATGAATGCATATACATTTACTATACGGGACCACGGTAGCGAGCCGGGCATCGGGACCACAGTAGCAATCTGCGGCATCGGGACGGGACCACGGTAATAACCGGGTATCGGGACGGGACCACGGTAATAACCGGGTAGCGGGTTCCAAGCTGCAGCTGGCGGGACAAGAGGGGGATCTCCAAGTCGGTGGATCAGACCAACAAGGTTATCCAAGCTTAGTGGTGCCGACTCATAGGTCAAATACAATCGAGACAATGCAAGTAAATCAAGTACAATAGATATACGGGCAAGACGGGGGTGCTCAAGGGCACACTAACATTTCATATCGGGCAATACATGTCGGGACAAATAACTGTTACTAGTGTAACTTCAATGCTTTCGGGAAAACAAGTCATGTAATGCAAATCTCGGGAAAAGAGGTGAAACAATGAACTATAACAATTTCGGGCAAACATATCGGTTTCAAGATCTATTTAAGTGGATAGGGGTCCCGTATGTCGATTATGACAATTACTTGGTACTCCTTGAGTTAGAAGACATTCCGGGCTCCTTATGCACTTTTACTATTTTTCCAAACTTAAAATGAGCTTATGGGTAGTACTAGGTATTACAATAGCAAGAATCAAGATTATAAACGGTCCATCCTAGGCATGACATTACTCCGGAAACATCGAGTAACCGATTCAGTCATCGAAAGGAATAGAATTAGCGATAACCAAGGAAATAGACTTGTGTTTAGATATAAAGAAGATATCGCGTCGTTCCATCCCGTTCAAGATTGAAATGGATTGAACTTCAATGCCACCGAACCAACCGTGAGGCGTGTCGGCTCAAGACATTCTCACACATGGTCCAAACAGTCCAAAAAGGGTAGTCGGGGTCCCACCTAGAACCAAGAATTAGTGTCTAAATCAACACCATTCTTTTCTTTTAGTTCCCTAGTCTTAGAGACCTTAGATTGGGGTACAATTGGTCTTAACACTAAGGTATACACCCTAGGACTCATAGAAAGCCCAAAGGTTTCCAAAAAAACACAATATCAAATTTCACTGGACTCAAACTGAGTCCTCCGATCGATCGGCCGAAGGGCCGATCGATCGGTCGAAATTTCTGTACCAGAATGTACAGGGTCCGATCGATCGGCCGATCGATCGGCCCAAAAAGGCTTACAGTTACTGACAGTCCGATCGATCGGCCTGTAGGTCCGATCGATCGGACCTGGGTACAGCAGGTCCGGGAAAGTTGATTTTTCCTTCCTTTTTGTTTCCTTTCCTTCCAACACATGATCAACCACAAAGAACCATAAACAAGATGGTTTAAATGCATGTTTCCAAGGCAATAACATGAGCTAAAGAGCTCCTCATTTCCAATTCCTCTCTTTCCATTCTTTCCATTCACAACAAATCTCAAGGTGGGGAAAAACTCATTCATGTGAAACCATTTGAAACCTTGACAATATGATGCATACATTTTCCAAGCATGAACAAGAGGGAAATAACTCATCAATAAGCACATTTCGAAATCAACAATAATCATAGTGAAGACAACTACTAAAATCACCAAAACCCTTAATGAAACAAGATTTTTCTCACAAAACATGTTAATAATCAAAACAATCCATTCATCCACTTGCCTTTGACTCTAATCAAGCAAATCAAGCTCCTAATCACCTCCCAAGCACAAGATCAACAATCTCTACAAAAACCCCCAAAACAACCCAAAAATGGGTTAAACCATGAAGAAGAAGAAAGAACTCCCAATAATGAAAATGGAGCTTCTCAAGGGCAAGAAGAACACATATCTAGAAGATTTGAGGAGGGAACTTACTTGTGGAGTCTTCAAAAACACAAAGTTAGCTCAAGGAGGGTTTCAATGTTGGTGGATTTCTCTTCTAATGGCATCCATGAAAAGCTTGCAAGGTGGAGAAGAGAATGGTGATCTCCATTTCTTGAGTGATGATCTCTTGGAGTGGCTTGGAGATGAAGAAGCAAGGAGAAGAAGAAGAACACAAGGGAAAACCCTAGGTTGCTGGTTTGGGCTGGAAAATGGAGAATGAAGTGAATGAAGGAGATGGGTTCCCTTTTATAAGCAAGTGAGAATGGGTCCCACAACTTAAGGGACTTAGGTGGCTGAAATCATCTAATTCGGGACCTCGGATGGATTCGACGAAGAAGGAAGAAATGATCGTCGAAATATCTAGTTTCCAAAAAGTGTATGTTTCACGGATTTCGAGAATATCGAGTTTTGGGTACAGATTTGGTGTGAAAAGACTGTTTTGCCCTCAAGGCCAAGAAATCGGTTTTTGGGTTCTCAAATGGATACGAGATCAACATGAAAGTTGTAGGATTCCTCAAGATGAATGCAATGGGCCAAAAACACAATACGAAACCAATCGGAAAAATCTCACAAGAAAATGCAAAGCCGAAAAGGGAACCCCCAAAGGGCCCCACAAGCTACCAAAGCACTCAAAAGCCCAAAACTAGAAGAAAACCCATTCTAGCTCACAAACTCAACCCAACAACTACTAATCCCACTAAAAGAACTAATCCACAAATAAAACAACACTAATCCAAGAGATTAGGGGTCGGGTTCTCACAGCATTTACACAAATGTTTTCACCTCTGAGGATGTGGCTGATGTGACAGATGTCAAACTTTTGTCGAAGCAATTGCGCCTTGTTGTAGTAAGGCAACAAATCGGGCTTCCTGACTGTTAGTTTTATGGTCTCAATACCAAGGGTATATGATGTAATAAATTCATTAATTTCTTTATTTATCAATACAATTCATGCTTCTACTTTCATGAGATGAATGGTGTTTAATTATATACTTACACATAACCAATACAAAAGACATAATGGTTCATGAGATGAACCGGAGTCCACAAGTATACTAGATGTAATACATGTGTATGGATGAGATCCACATACAAGAGATATGTATTACAAATCTTATACTTAAATATCTTCACAGCCAGTGATGAGATTGGACATCTCATCTGACAAGGTTGCAGCACTTTGATCACTATGAGATAGTGTGATTTGTCTCGATCATCGAAATGTAAGATTCTGGATCATGGTGCCGGTACATTGGATGTATTGAAGGACCATGAGAAGCACCTTATATATGAAAGTCCAAGATCGAATCCTAGAGGGGGGGGGGTGAATAGGGTGAGCTCAAAGTCCTAGACCAATTTTTAATTCTTTTAACTCTTAAGTCACTTATGCATTGGAGAATAATAATGAAATCAACTAAACAAGCATAATCCATAAAATGAAAGCATAGAGGCAATCACCATAACACAAGCACGTATAGTGGTTCGGCCAAAATTGCCTACATCCACTCCCGGTACACCTACCGGTATCCACTAATTCCACTTAAGGTTTAGGATCACCTCAAACCTTACAAACAACACTATGCTTTTCAAGGCTTAGCATAAACCTTTACAACATATGCTTTTCAAGGCTAAGCATGAACCTTTACAACATGGAACTTTTCTCTTAAACAATATGCCTAATAATGCATGGATAAAGAGAACAATGAAGTGCAAAGAAATGCCTCTTAATAGGCTAGTTTGAAAATGAAGCTCAAGTTCTAGAACAATGCATGAAAATGACAAAGTCTATGTGAAATGCATTTTCTAAAAGATTACTCTTTCTCTTTTAAAAGATATGAACTTAAATGATGCAAAGATGTTTAACATATATTTGAGAAAGAGTTGTATGTCTAACACAAGTGATTCATAATGAAAAACAACTTGTTTTCAAAAAGATGATCTAAAGGCTAACAAGTTGATTTTTGAATCAAGAAACTAAAATCATGTGTAACTTAGACAATATGTTGCATTCATAAGTCTCATGTGATTTTTAAAGAACTAAGCATGTTATGAAGGTCAACATCTTAATAGGAAAGCAACTTGTTTATCATGCATTGGAAAATAGATCAAAGATTCAAAACAAAACATGATTTTGAAAAGAGTAGGATTAAAGGAAGCACACCCATTTGAAGATCAAAGGTTGAATAAGAGGAATGGCTTCATAATCCTTGTGAAAATGCTCCTAAGAAGTTGCTTAGCCTTGGCCTCAAAGGCCTCTCCAATATCAGCACCTTTCTCCAACCAAAAAGCCACTTTTTATAAAGATAAAGTTGCCAACGGCTAGTCCTCGGTCGACCGAGAAACAGGTCTCGGTCGACCTAGAAAGCACAACGGATATAAATCTGACCGTTGGAGCTTCAGCTCAAAATTCTGCAGAAATGACCTGCAGTTGTCTCGGTCGACCGAGACCACTGCCTGAAACAGCCCAGAAATTTGACATTTGAGAGAAACTTGAGGCTTATGAGGGCACCTTCCAAAGGACTTTCAAACACATCTACCAAGCATTAAATCATGACTAAAAGAAGATGAAAACTGAGAATTTAAAGCCATGAAAACTCCAAAACACAATAATGAATTTAAAGCTAGAAACTTTGGAAAGCTTGGAAGGAGTTTTGAAATCAAAAACTCTATGAACTGAAGAGGCAACCTGAACAAGTAAACCATGCATGATATTTGATAAAACAAAGATTCAAGAAGAAGAAATATGCATGATGCTCCTATGAATAAAGCCATGTAAGAATGAGAGAACAAGCTATATGAAAGTGAATGCATCCTATCAAATTGCAACAAAACTGAAACTCTAACAATCTCCCCCTTTGCAATTTGATGGCTACTCTTGAAGCTTGAACTCTCTTTCAATTTTCTCTTCAGCTTGAACTCTTGAAGCTTGAACTTTGGATATTTAAGGAGCTTTGGATAATTAAGGAGCTTTGGACAATTGGGAGCATTTGGATCTTTTGGAGCTTTGGATTTTCCTTGTAGGAGCGACGACAAAAGACGACCAACCTAGAAGCTATACACAAAATGCACTCTAGGCAAAGCTACTCCCCCTCAAACAAAGCAACCCTTTTTAAATCTTCTCCCCCTCACTTGGTGAGCTCTCTCCCCCTTTGACATCTAATTGCAAAGGAGCCTGCCCACAAAGATAAAACACATAACCTTGTTAGTAGCACCTGCTTATAAGAGATATAAAAATAAGATTAGAAACAGGTGAGAAGCCAATAAGAAGTTAGAATTCAGGGCAAGGGCCAATGCCCAATTGATGTCTCAATTTAATGAAACGATCATTTCCAAGGGGTTTAGTGAACAGATCAGCCAATTGGGTATCTGTAGGGACAAACAATAGCTCAATAGTGCCTTGGTCAGCATGATCACGCAAGAAATGATAGCGAATGTCAATGTGTTTAGTGCGTGAGTGTTGAACAGGATTTTTTGAGATACTGATGGCACTAGAGTTGTCACACATGATAGGCATGCATTGTTGTGGAACATTATAGTCTAATAAGGTTTGTTTCATCCACAACAGCTGGGCACAACAGCTACCTGCAGCAATATATTCAGCTTCTGCAGTAGACAAAGATACAGAATTTTGCTTTTTGCTATGCCAGGCTACTAAGCAATTTCCTAAGAAATAGCAGCAGCCACTAGTGCTCTTCCTATCATCTATGGATCCTGCCCAATCTGCATCACTATATCCAATTAATTGCAGAGTTGAGTCATGAGGATACCAGATACCATAATGAGAAGTCCCATTAATATATTTTATGATACGTTTAACAGCTTTAATGTGAGATTCTCGGGGGTCAGATTGATACCTCGCACAAATTCCTACGCTGAAAGAGATATCAGGGCGACTAGCAGTGAGGTAGAGAAGGCTTCCTATCATGCTCCTATAGAGTTTTTGGTATGCTTTCTTACCCTGAAGGTCACTAGAGATTTTAGTAGAGGATCCCATAGGATTGCAACTAGTCTTAGATTCTCCTAATCCAAACTTTTTCACTATTTCTAGAGCAAACTTGGATTGACTAAGAAATATACCTTGATCAGTCTGACTAACTTGTAATCCTAAAAAGAACTGAAGGGGTCCTACCAAACTCATTTCAAACGTGGAGCTCATTAACTTAGAAAATCCTTGAGCAAGATGATCAGATGTTGATCCAAAAACAATGTCGTCCACATATATTTGAGCAATGAGAATATCTTTACCAACCTTTTTAATGAATAGAGTCTTGTCCACATTCCCACACTCATATCCATTTTCAAGTAAGTGACTTGTCAGCTTTTCATACCAGGCTCTTGGGGCTTGTTTCAATCCATAAAGAGCCTTTTTCAACTTAAAAACATATTCTGGGTGATGAGGATCCTCAAAGCCTTGAGGTTGAGTAACATACACATCTTCCTCAATTTCACCATTCAAAAAGGCACTCTTCACATCCATTTGAAACAGTTTAATCCTCATGCTGCTGGCATAAGCTAATAGAATTCGAATAGACTCCAATCGAGCTACTGGGGCAAAGGTTTCCTCAAAATCAACTCCTTCAACTTGAGCATACCCTTTGGCTACAAGTCTAGCTTTGTTCCTTATAACATTTCCTGATTCGTCCAGCTTATTCTTGAAAATCCATTTGGTGCCAATTTGACTTTTGCCTTCAGGAAGAGGTACAAGATCCCACACATCATTTTTTCTAAACTGGTTTAGCTCATCTTGCATGGCATCAATCCATTCAGACTTGGTTTCTGCTTCAGAGAAATTCTTGGGCTCAATTTGTGAAACAAATGAATAGTGAGCACACAGATTATGAACCTGTCTTCTTGTCATGACTCCTTTTGAGATATCTCCAATGACATTATCCAGATTATGATTTCTTAAAAGCTTTGTGGGCATAGTGGGGACTGAGGGAATTTCTTCTTCAATTTCAGATGAAATAGGCTGCTCAACTGAGATCTCTTCTTCATCATGAGGAGATTTCTTAATTTGATTTGCCTCATCAACTACAACATGAGCTGATTCCATGACAGCCATAGATCTAAGGTTGAAAACTCTATAAGCCTTGCTTTTATCAGAATATCCTAAGAAGATCCCTTCATCAGATTTTGAATCGAACTTTTCAAGCTGCTCTCTATCTCTTAAAATATAGCACTTGCTACCAAACACCTTAAGATACCCCAGATTAGGTTTTCTTCCAAAATACAGCTCATAAGGGGTTTTGTTAGTGTTCTTTGTCAGATAAACACGGTTAATAAGATAGCATGCAGTATTGACAGCTTCAGCCCACAAGTTTCGCGGGAGATTTTTCTCATTAAGAAGGGTTCTGGCCATTTCTTGAATAACTCTGTTTCTCCGTTCAGCTACTCCATTTTGCTGAGGAGTTTTTGGAGCAGAGAATTGATGACTGATCCCATGGCTTTCACAGAAGTCTGCAAATCTTTCATTTTCAAATTCACCTCCATGATCACTTCTTATCTTCTTAATTTTGCAGTCCTTCTCAACTTGAATTTTCTTGCAAATCCTTATGATATTATCTACTGCATCTGATTTAGCATGAAGAAAGGCTACCCATCCAAATCTCGAATAATCATCAACCATCACTAGGATATACTTTCTCCCACCAATACTCTGAACAGGTGCTGGTCCAATGAGGTCCATATGAATGAGTTCAAGGGGACGAGCAGAGGATATATCTTTTATACCTTTAAAACTTTTCTTGATCTGTTTACCCATTTGACAAGCCTTGCACAATTCAGATTTGTAATCATCTAATTTGGGTATTCCTCTAACAATTTCTTTCTTTGATAAGATCTTCATCAGTTTGTAATTTATATGTCCCATTCTTTGATGCCACAACTGATTTTCTTGAACTTTAGACATTAAACTCATGGATTCATTCTCACTACATTCTTCTATGGTATAGATGTTATCTTTAGTACGTAATCAAGTGAGTAGAACTTTGTGGGATTTCTCATCCAGAACTTTGCAAGATTTGCTGTCAAAGACAACTTTGTTTCCTTTGTCACACAACTGACTTATGCTCAAGAGATTATGCTTTAAACCATCCACAAGGAAAACATCTTTTAATGTAGGCATTTGATCTCCTCCAACACAGCCTTTTCCTATAATTTGAGCTTTCCGATTATCTCCAAAAGACACATTACCTCCATCATAGTCCTCAAGAGTGATAAATCTAGAACGGTCTCCAGTCATATGCTTGGAGCAACCACTGTCCAAAAACCATCTAGAGTTTTCTTTAACTTTAAGAGCGGTTTGAGCAAAAAAATTCTTGACACTTTTCTCTTTTTCAATCCAAGTAGCCTTAATGAAGGTAGAGGTAGAAGTCTTGGGAACAAACTTGAAATGAGCTCTAGAACTAAGATTTTGAGACATCCTAAACTTAAAAGGACAGTTAGGAACTAGATGACCTATTTGATTGCAAAAATGACAAGTCCATCTAGAGGAAAAGAAGATTTTACCTATAGGTTTGAGATGAGTCCTAGTATTATGTTGAAAGCTATTCTTCTTGCTACTAGAGGAGCATTCATAACCTATACCATTCTTGTTACCAAAGACTTTATTCAAGCCTAACATTTGATAGAATTTGTCATTGCCTAAGGTAAATTTTTCAACAACATGTTTTCCTTTTTCAAGTTTCATTTGAAGAGATTCTGATTCTTGTTGACTAGATTCTAACAGACTTTGTAACTTATGAATTTCTTTTTCAGCTTTAGCAAGATTGTCATTAGAGGTAGTCAACTTAGATTGAACATTTTTTATCTCATTGTCTTTCAAGATTAATTGATCTTTTAAAACATCTAGATCATTCACAAGCCTTTTAGATTCACTTTTTAAGCTTTTATTTTTCTTGGTTATGACTTCACATAGTTCATATAGTTCCTCATAGGCTTGATGAATATCATTGTCATTATTCTCTTCATTTACTTCTTCTATTAATATGTTATGATCATTGTTTTCTTCAATGGGAGTGAAGAGAAGCCAAGAAGTGGAATTATCATTATCTTCATCATTTTGAGGTTCATTATTGTCACTACTTTCATCTTCATCATCATCCCAAGTTATGTTTAAGACTTTCTTTCCTTTCTTATCTTTCTTTTCAGATTCCTTAGGGGAGGGACAATTTTGAGCAATGTGACCAAAGCCTTTACAATTATAACATTGCACATCCCTTTTGGTAAAAGATCCCCTTGAGTTTCTTTGAAATTTTTCATTTTTAGAATCTTCAGAATATTTATAGTTCTTTTTGTTCTTAAGGAAATTCTTGAACTTCTTAGCAAGTAAAATAGTGTTTTCATCATCACTCTCACTCTCATTGTCATTTTCTTTATGTTGGGAGCTAAGAGCTACACCTTTCTTCTTGCTAGGGGCTTCAAAGTCTAATTCATAGGTGAGAAGATTTCCTCTAAGTTCTTCTATTTTGATCTTGTCCACATCTTTGCTTTCGGTTATAGCAACTATCTTAGGTTTGAACCTTTTGGGAAGAGATCTTAATATTTTCCTAACAGCTTTGGACTCATCCATCTTCTCTCCTAGACCTATGAGGGAATTGACAATCTCCATGAATTTAGTATAGAACTCATCAAATGTTTCTTCCTCTTGCATTTTGAGTTCCTCATACTTAGTAGACAACATTTGGATTTTAGCAACTTTGACTTGATTGGTCCCTTCATGAGTGGTCTCTAAGGTATCCCACACTTCCTTAGCAGTAATACAATTTACTACCCTATTGAACTCTTCTTGGGACAAGGCACAAAACAAGGAATTTTTTGCTTTAGCATTTAGATTTGCCCTATCTTTCTCTCCTTGAGTCCAATCTTTCTTGGGCTTAACTTTGATAGCAATGACATGTCCTTCAGAATCTTGTTCAGTGATAATGGGATCATGATACCCTTCTTCAATGATACTCCAAACATCTAGATTTTGAGATTCAAGAAAGACTTGCATCCTAATCTTCCAATACCGGTAATGAGAGCCATTGAACAAGGGAGGTCTATTGGTGGCATGGCCTTCTCCTAATTGGGATTGCATGATGACAACAAAGGCTAAAACTCACTCTAAGGATTCTAACTCTAGGTGGTTAGACCTAAACAAGAGCACCTAGGCTCTGATACCAATTGAAAGTCCAAGATCGAATCCTAGAGGGGGGGGTGAATAGGGTGAGCTCAAAGTCCTAGATCAATTTTTAATTCTTTTAACTCTTAAGTCACTTATGCATTGGAGAATAATAATGAAATCAACTAAACAAGCATAATCCATAAAATGAAAGCATAGAGGCAATCACCATAACACAAGCACGTATAGTGGTTCGGCCAAAATTGCCTACATCCACTCCCGGTACACCTACCGGTATCCACTAATTCCACTTAAGGTTTAGGATCACCTCAAACCTTACAAACAACACTATGCTTTTCAAGGCTTAGCATAAACCTTTACAACATATGCTTTTCAAGGCTAAGCATGAACCTTTACAACATGGAACTTTTCTCTTAAACAATATGCCTAATAATGCATGGATAAAGAGAACAATGAAGTGCAAAGAAATGCCTCTTAATAGGCTAGTTTGAAAATGAAGCTCAAGTTCTAGAACAATGCATGAAAATGACAAAGTCTATGTGAAATGCATTTTCTAAAAGATTACTCTTTCTCTTTTAAAAGATATGAACTTAAATGATGCAAAGATGTTTAACATATATTTGAGAAAGAGTTGTATGTCTAACACAAGTGATTCATAATGAAAAACAACTTGTTTTCAAAAAGATGATCTAAAGGCTAACAAGTTGATTTTTGAATCAAGAAACTAAAATCATGTGTAACTTAGACAATATGTTGCATTCATAAGTCTCATGTGATTTTTAAAGAACTAAGCATGTTATGAAGGTCAACATCTTAATAGGAAAGCAACTTGTTTATCATGCATTGGAAAATAGATCAAAGATTCAAAACAAAACATGATTTTGAAAAGAGTAGGATTAAAGGAAGCACACCCATTTGAAGATCAAAGGTTGAATAAGAGGAATGGCTTCATAATCCTTGTGAAAATGCTCCTAAGAAGTTGCTTAGCCTTGGCCTCAAAGGCCTCTCCAATATCAGCACCTTTCTCCAACCAAAAAGCCACTTTTTATAAAGATAAAGTTGCCAACGGCTAGTCCTCGGTCGACCGAGAAACAGGTCTCGGTCGACCTAGAAAGCACAACGGATATAAATCTGACCGTTGGAGCTTCAGCTCAAAATTCTGCAGAAATGACCTGCAGTTGTCTCGGTCGACCGAGACCACTGCCTGAAACAGCCCAGAAATTTGACATTTGAGAGAAACTTGAGGCTTATGAGGGCACCTTCCAAAGGACTTTCAAACACATCTACCAAGCATTAAATCATGACTAAAAGAAGATGAAAACTGAGAATTTAAAGCCATGAAAACTCCAAAACACAATAATGAATTTAAAGCTAGAAACTTTGGAAAGCTTGGAAGGAGTTTTGAAATCAAAAACTCTATGAACTGAAGAGGCAACCTGAACAAGTAAACCATGCATGATATTTGATAAAACAAAGATTCAAGAAGAAGAAATATGCATGATGCTCCTATGAATAAAGCCATGTAAGAATGAGAGAACAAGCTATATGAAAGTGAATGCATCCTATCAAATTGCAACAAAACTGAAACTCTAACAATATACACTGTCTTTATTTTAAGGTTTGCTCTCATAATTCCCTAGCAATAGGCTCATAATCCTGAGACATTAACGAACTCAAGTTTCTATCTATTCATTTACTTTGAGTCACCAATGAGTGAGGTCAATTGTAGGTCAACACCTCGGTGATTTGGGTACGTGGTAGTAGAGCTGTGGGAACATTCAATGGTCAAGATGGAATCTATCTTTAATATCCCCTTGTGCCAATTAATGGATTTATCATTGGTAAGTGCGCACCCATTCCGATTAAGAGTTAATTGGATCGGTACCAAATGATCTTTATAATTAATTGGGGCTCAAGGATAATAAGATATGGATCTATTTTGGTAGACAGATCCATTTGATCCATAGATATAGATGGAGGGGCCTACTTATGGTACTGAGGAAGTTTAGGGTCTTCATTGTAATTTATTCCTAAGACTGGAGTGCAATTGCATTTATATAGTGGAGTTATTTGCAATTAACTGTGGGCCCGGATTGCACATGAGATGTGGGGTCGTGTGTCCTAGTTGGAGCCAGCTTTCTAAGGAATCCCTAGTGGTCCCCACGCTAGCCCAAGTTATTAGAAAGATATTAATTCTACTTGAACTCTAAAAGGAAGGTTACTATTTCTATTTGAAGTGAGACTTCTAATAGTGGTAATGGTAAGCTACTAATTATTAATGGAAGTAGGACTTCTATTTTAATTAGAAAGGAGAAAGCTACTAATTGTTGTGGAAGTGAGACTTCTATGGCAACTAGCAAGGGAGAAGTTTACTATTTTGTAATGGGAGTTAAACTTCTATTTCAAATAGGAAAAGAGGAGGTATGGAGGGCTATAAATAGAGGAATCATCCCCTCTTGGTCGTGCATCATACATAGAGCAAATTCAGCCCCTTTGTGCAAGTGTTGCATAAGTCCTCTTCTTCTCTAAGTTCTCCTCTCTTTCACCTTTAGTTCCTTAGAGTTACTAGTTAGGTTTTCTTTTGGAGATTCCACCATCTTCTTGGGAAAAGAGATCTAATACGGGTCATAGCGTGTAAGATCAAAAGGTGTTGGAGATTCTGAATTGGATAGTGAAGGTGTTCATCATCAAAGGAAAGAACTCAAATTCTCCATTAGAGCACAACAAAACTCCAAAGGTATATCTACATCCTTGTATGCTGTAGATTTCGTGGTTGCATGTTGATGTGTTGTTTTCTATCTTTTAGATAGTATATATATTGTTGTACATGATTTTGTTAGGGGTTTTGTAGATTGCAATTTGATGGCTACATTAACATTCTAGCATCATTTAATTTACACACATATGCATTGATTTAGAAAAACTTGAAATCTTGATTTATACATGCATTGTTTTTAAGATTTGTAAAAGTATTGATTTATGCATGTTTTGTTTTTTAAACTTGGATGCAATTAGATTTGAAAAGAATTTTTATAAATCAAGCAAGCCATTGGTTTTAAAGTTTCGAATCATTTTTTTGCTTTTTATGTTTCATGATTTTAAACCACTTAGCTTGATTTAAATCATGTTTCCAAGCTTGATTTAATGGCCCAAAAGTTCCCACAGAAAATACTTTGAAAATATGCAATTTTTGGGAATTTTGGTCCCAGGGGGTCGAACCGCAGTGTGGCCGGTCGACCGGCCCAGGGGACCCGGTCGACCGACCACACTGCGCGGTCGACCGGGGCAAAGAGTCGTTGGCTCTTCCAACGGTCACTTTTCTGACCGTTTGTAGCTAGGTTGACCGGGCTCTGTACCAAGTCGACCGGGCACTCGCAGAAACCCACTTTTTGGGTATAAAATGAAGTTAATTCCTTTTCTAAAGTTGGAGATTTACAAGACTCTTTTGAGGTGTTTTGAGACAAAAAAAAGGGGATGAACTAAGAGAGATCAAGGGGTCATTAGTGAAGCTAAAGCTTTGATCAATGAAGTTAAATCTCTAAGTAAGCTTTACTTTTTATTAATCATATGTTATATGCTTTGTTTAAATTATTGGTAAATTAATTTTAGCATTATAACTATGTTGTGTTGAATCCATTCTTTTTCTAATCTTTGATTTATGTTGGATTGGATTCTTCACCCTTGATTTCAAACCAAGTTGTTTTAAAATCTTCTTTAATCATGCTTAGACTAAATCTTTGATTTCTTTTAGCATGATTCATTTTCTTGGTTGAGACTTCATTTGTTGTTTTCATTCATTTGAACTTTAGTTAAATTAATTTGGTTTTGAAAACAACATTGCACTTGCATCACATGTTCTAAGTTAACAAATCTCATACAACTTGTGAGCTCTTGATTTTCATGTCATTAACAAGTTGATATTCATACATGTGATTTGCATCAAACTTCAATCAAATCTTTTATGTGCCTTATATTGAATGAGCCTTCTTTTTAAACTTGATTGAAGCTATCACACAGACACATCATGAGCATACACATTTGTATTCATATAGTGTTTGTGTGAGTTTGTTTTTCACTTTCATATTAGCCTATTTAAGAGGCAATTCCATTGACCTTAAATTGTATCTCTTAGAGTGTTCTTTTGTGAAGACACCTTCTTTGAGAAAACCTTCATTTGTAAAGGTTATTGCTTAGCCTAAGAAAAGCATTGTGTAAAGGTTATTGCTTAGCCTAGAAAATCATCTTGTAAAGGTTGTTGTTAAGCCTAAAAAAGCAACATTGTAAAGGTTATTGCTTAGCCTATTGAAAAGCATAGATAGTGGAAATCCGGTGGGGTGATTAGATCACAAGCCGGTAGTGGATGTAGGCATTGAGGCCAAACCACTATAAATCTTTGTGTGGTGGTGTTTGCTTGTGGTGATTCTTTTTAGCTTCCGCATATTGTTTGTTTATCATCACTTGTGACCAGTTTATTTTTAAGAAGTTAAAATTTGTCATAATTGGTCACATTTTGTAGCTCACCCTATTCACCCCCCCCCCCTCCCTCTAGGGTTAGGATCCCAGGACTTTCAGATTTATGATTTTGAGGAATTGCATCCTGGATTAGGTTTGTTGCCTTCTAGATTATTGATCCCTGCATCAAGTGGGTCAAAAGTTTTTGAAACCTGTCTGGAAGGCCCACCTAGTTTCCGACAATGACTTCAAATTTCTTATTCATCTGGTTGATGATCAGTTAAGAGTCCCCAAAAGCTTCCAGCATGGTGATGCCGGATTCGAGGGCGAGTTCCAATTCTACAATGAATGCTTGGTATTCAGCTGCACTGTTTGAACATCGTTCTAGTAGCGAGAAAGCGTGTGGAATCATGTATTTTCCAGGACTAACAAAGAGAATGCCAATTCCTGATATCTGCTTTCCTTTTTCATGTGTCCTGGTTGCGCCGTCGAAGTACATATCCCATGATACATTTGATGAGGAAATCTCCACAGTGTAGACAGGTTCGTCTGGGAGATCATCCATGAGTGGAGAATCTCTAGGCAATGGATGCTCTGCGAGAAAGTCTGCTAGAGCTTGACCTTTGATTGCTTTTTGTGGTACATACTTAATATCGAATTGCGATAAAAGGATGGACCATTTTTCCAGTCGAGCATTGAGAGAACCTGCTTTTGTGACAAGGACCTTTAAGAGATTGATCATCTTAATCAGGTAGACTATGTTGGACGGCAGGTAGTAACGTAGCTTTTGTATGGCGAACATCACTGCAAGGCATTCTTTTTCGACTGGAGAGTAGCGATGCTCCGCACCTACTAACATGCGACTGAGGTAATATAGAGCAGCTTCTTTTCCTTCGTTGTTTTCTTGTGTGAGTAGAGCCCCCAAAGAATAATCGAGAGCTCTTGTGTACAAGATGAATAGTTTTCCAGTTGTGGGGTAGCCAAAACTAGAGGTCTGGTCAGGTATGTTTTGATGTCTTGAAATGCAGCTTCACATTCAGCATCCCAAACAAAGTCCACACTTTCTTCATCAAGTGAGAGAATGGACGACACTTTCCTGATAGATTAGAGATGAACCGTCGGATGTATGCCAATCTTCCTTGAAGCCCTTTTAGTTCTCCTAGGGTCCTTAGAGATGGCATTTATAGGATAGCCTTGACTTTGGTGGGGTCAAATTCTATTCCGGCTTTCCGAACTATGAATCCGAGAAACTTACCCGATGAGACACCGAAGAAGCATTTTAGTGGACTCATCCGCAGTTTTTGTTTGCAAAGTCGGAGGAAGATTTCTCGAAGATCTTTGAGTGGTCTTCTTTTCTTTGGCTTTTGACGGCGAGGTCATCAATGTAACATTCGACCGTCTTATGCTGCATATCTTGGAATATCTTCATCATAGCTCTCTGATATGTTGCACCAGCATTTTTCAGACCAAATGGCATGACAATGTAGCAATACACGCCAAACGGACTCCAAAATGATGTATGCTTTTCATCTTCAGGATGCATCTTTATCTGATTGTAGCCAGAGAAGCCATCCATGAATGTCAATCGTTCAAATCCACATGTGTTGTCAATCATCACCTCTGGTATGGGGAGCGGGAACTCATCTTTAGGGTATGCATTATTTAGGTCTGTATAGTCAATACAGGCCCTAATCTGCGCATTTTTCTTTGTCACGGGGACGATGTTAGCTAACCATTCAGGATGTTGTTCTTCGCGAATGAAGCCAACGCTTTTGAGTTTCTGAACTTCTTGTTCAATTTTGTCCATTACATCAAGACGGAATCTTCTTTGGCCTTGTTTGAAAGGCTTGCTATCTTTTTGCAAATTGAGTTTATCAACTGTTATTTTGGGGTCTAAGCTAGGCATTTCAGCATAAGACCATGCAAAACAATCAACGAACTCACGAAGAAAAGAGATATACTCAGGTAACTCATCATCCTTTATATTCTTTCTTATGAATAAAGGACATGGGTTATCAGGTGTCCGCAAATCTATCTTTTGAACAGGATCTTCTATTAGAAGGTTTGAAGGTGATTCTTCCACAATATTTTTGGAGGCTTCCAATTCAACGTGGCCTTCTGAAGTTTCAAAAGTATTTGCAGACCAAAGCTCTGCTTTTGTCCATGGGTCTTCTTGATCAGTACTCTTCTCAAGACTTCCTATGAGATAGTCCCAATCATCTGCTGAAACTAGGTCGAAGTAGGGCACTTCTTTTGGAGACGCTGGTTCTTTTGGATCAGAAAACCGTATTACTGTGTCGTCGGATAATTCCTCTTCATTATCAGAGAAATCGTACCAATTGGATGAGCTTCCTGGATTCTTGATATCCAGGGAGATCAATGTCTTCATGAACACGAGATGTTAAGGCATTGTTGACAAAATAAATTTCCAGCCTTTGTGTCAACTATCCCATGGGAGTCTCAAGATCATACCCTAACCCGTATGAAGTCTTGTCTATATGACGGTGGGATTTCCAATCCTCCAGTTGACTTTTGATCAGGGTGGGTTCCAATGGCGTGAGAATACCACGGCCTCCTCCCAAACCGATTGGATTCTGAGCATCAGAGCCCATTTTCTTCATGATAGCTTGTGCCATTAGACTATACAGGGATAGCTAAGGCATACCTTTGTTTTGGAAAGGTTCAAGCGAAGAATTTGATGAAGAAGCTTCCAATATGTGGAAGAAGATTGGCTTTTCTTCTACTGTAGTTGCCAGAACGATAAAGAAAGCAGACGCAGGGTCTTCTACGTCGGTAGGTGTCTCCAATGGAGTGAGAGCAGGCTGAACTTACTGAGTATCAACTTGGCTTGATGGTGTATCATCTTCTGGCTCTGAATCCGAATCTATGTCTTGCATGATAGACACGAAGGAAACAACAAACTTGCCCCCAGTCTTTTGTTTTGTCTTCTTTGCTTTGGTGGTGATTACCAAAGACTTGGAAGATTTGAGGGAGATAACGAAGGGAGATGGATTGCTCTCTTCGGATTTGCCTGAAGGTTTGTTTTCTTCCAATGATTGTTGAGGAGCCTTGCCCTTCTCTTTCTAGAGATTTTCGGCAAAGGGTGTTGTTTCTTCCTCCTTTTCTTCTTTTTCATCCTTGTACATCTGAGCATCTGCAAAATGAACATCTTTGCCTTTAAAGGGTTTTTTGTCTGCAAACACTCGATGTATCAAGCCATCGTTGCCAACGAACTTGATGCATTGATGTAAAGTTGAAGGGACGACACCATTCTTGTGTATCCAAGGGTGTCCAAGAAGGATGTTGTAACATGAAGGGGTTCTTATTGCATACACAGTGACTGTAGAGATAAGATCACCGATTTGCAACTTGAACCAGATTTTGCTGATAGGCCTTTGAGCGCTCTCATCATATCCGAAGATGGATACAGATATGTGACTCAGCTTGCTAGGTGGAATGCCCAACTCTTCAAGTGCCAAAGTATAGATGAGGTTGAGTGCAGAACCTGGGTCGATCTGGACTCTTTGTATGGGCATTTCTTTGACGTACCATGTGAAGTACAAGGATCGGTTGTACTTTGTCTCGCCTAACAGGAGGTCATCCTTATCGAAGGCGATGGTTGCACTTACTGCTTTCTTAACCGAGAGGCATTCAATGTCTGATCCCTCGGTTTTCTTTTTTTCTCCCTTTAAGGAAGTATTTGAATTTTTGATCCTATAGTCCATTTCAATTTGTAGGACTTGTGGGGCATGTTTGTCGATATCTGCATTCAGACTTTGCAATTCTGAAATGAGATTATCATGAATGTGTGGAGACATTCGTAATAAATCATGGATGTATAGTCGTGCAGGTATGTGTTTGAAGTGTTCAATCAAGTCGTTCTTGAAAGCCTCCCTGGGGCCTGCATTTTCATTATTGTTGCCACTTGGGGCGTTTACAACTTGCTTTCCCGAAGAATTTACATAAGAAGAAGAAGGTTGGTTGTAATTTTTGTGGTAATCCCAGCCAGAGCAGGTACCTCTACCAACTTCAAGAGCTTCTCGAAAAGGTTCTTTGTTTGGAAGATCGCCCTCGGAATCAGGGGGTTGATCCTTCTCATTTGCTGAAGACATCTCTGTAGCGGCATTGCCGTCCTCAATGATTGCGTTGCACGGAGAATTTTTCAGGAACAAATCCTGAACAGCATCTAGCAACTTTTCTTCCTTGTTGAATAATTTATCGGTCCAAACATCTCCTATAAGGTTGGTATCTGGGGCTAGTTGACCGGGTTTTCATTAAAGAGGACTTCATCGGCTGGAGTTTCTTCAGGCTGATCGGTCGGAAGAGATGTGAGTTTTGATGTCACAGTTTCAGGGGACAAAGGCTGAAAAGGTGATATCTCAGTGGAAGTCACCTGAGAAGATGTAGCTCCGGAAGATATACTACCAGATGTAGTCTGAGAGTATGTGTCTTCGGCAGATGAAGCTTCAGAGGCACTATCATCCTGAGCTATCGCATTGCAGGTTGCCCCGATGGGAGATGCCCCCATAATAGACTTTTGGAAATCGGACTCATCCTCTGATGTAAGAGGATCATCGATCCAGCAGTTTTCTTCATTTTTCAGGATTACCGGAGGAGGTATTTGTAAATCTTCAAGGAGTTCTTGTGAGGCCCCACCCCTTGTGGGCCCTCTAATTGAATTTTTGAATACTATTTGATATTAATTATTAGCTAATTATACTAATTAGGGGTAGTAAGGGTAGATATAATTTCCTAAGTTTTGGTTAAGTTAGTTTAGTTGTGTTAGTATTAGGGTTTTGGGGGTCTTGTGTAATTCTAGGGTTAATTAGTGAGGGGAGGCCCTAGCTAGGGATTAGAGTTAACTATAGGGGGGTATCCGCAAAACACTCTTCTAGAACCTTCCCACCTAAAGACCTATTTGCCCCCAACCCTACCCCTAATTCTATACAACCTCAAAGGGCATTTCAGACCTTAGCCACCCCCAAATCCTATAAATATAACACATTTCCCAAGGAAGCCCTACTACTATTCATCTCTTCCATTTCCTTCCTCTTATTCTCTTTCATTTCTCTTCTAGACTTAGGCTGGGACTGTTCTTGTGCTGGGAAGACCTAGGAGTTGCAACTTCTTCTTAGCTTGGATTGGTTTTCTTCTCTTCTCTCTCTACAACCTCTCATATCACAAAGGTGAGATACAATATACTGATTTATTATAGAACATGTGTTTTTTGTTTTCCTAGATTCTGTATTCCAATTCAGTTTAATGTTTATATGCTAGAAGTACCCATGAGCTTAGAGTAGATGGATTTTCTTGGCATTGATGGATGGGTTTCATCCCATTTGGAAGATCAATGGCCCATTTTGTTGTTAGATGGAGGTGCATTGGACTGTTTTTATGTTTTTCATTGATTTGGTGAAGTTTGGGAGTGATTGGAGGAGTTTTGGTGGAAAAACGTGTTGAAAATAGGAAAACCCTGAAAATTGGGTTTCTACAGATTTCGTGTGTACCCGGTCGACCGAGCCCTGCCCAGGTCGACCGAGCACACTAAAACCTGCAGAAAACAGGTCTTAGTTATATTTTCCTGCAGAACTGAGTTTCAGTGTACCCGATCGACCAGGCCATGCCTAGGTCGACCGAGCACACTGATTTTTGCAGAAAATAACTGGGAGTGGAAATTTCTCTCAGACCCAGGCATCCAGTGTACCAGGTCGACCGAGCACACTGGAATTGCAGTAGGAAGTAGCTGAGAGCTGGGACATCACCTTTTCCAGGGTTTTCTGCGTATGCGATCGACCGCCCAGGCCAGGAGGTCGACCGGACACACACGGAATCATTGAGTATAGACCATGACTCCAGGAGGCTTGACCTAACTTTTCCAGTGCACTCGGTCGACCGACCAGGCCAGGAGGTCGACCGAGCACACTGCACACCAAGTCGACCTGGGGGTCAACCCCTAGTGTACCCGGTCGACAGAGCCCTGTGCCAGGTCGACCGAGCACACTGAGACCAGTGATTTTCCAGTTTTCAGTAGTTTGGAGTTGTGATCATTTGTGGGGCCCATTGACCATCCAAATGGAAATTTATTGATGTGCCAAGCCCGAGTCAATGGTGTGGCTAAACCTTGGCTCGTGGGGACCACCAAGTAGGGTTTTGGTCATTTAATCTAAGATGATTCGATCCTTAAAAGTTGTCAACGATGCCCGTAACCTCAGGAGCACCAAACACAGTATCATTTGGCATCTGAGACTCCATTTAGAGATCAAATTACCTGAGATGGGCCTCGACCTGAATGTGGTCCATTCCCTAGGATTGGACTATTGTATTTCCATATTGATTCTCATATTGAAGTTCATACTTCACTTTTCTCATTTACTGTTACTCTTAGATCCTTAGCGTAGCTTATAACTGTTAATTAATGGAAATGGATGACCTGAACCTAGGATATCTAGAGGTGACCCGATAGTATGATTTGAAGAACACTGACCCGCGTCTGTGGCTAGGCGGGCCCTTATTGAGCCTAAGTATGGAAATGTGTACCCTTAGAATTGGAGAGGAGGATTTTAATAGTCTTATAACTCATGATGGATGAAAATGAGATGTTTATCAGTAGAAATGGACATGATGCCTCGTTTGGACTGTTTTAGACCAGGCCATGTGTTGATGGGCCTTGGTATGGATCTAACGAGTGGGCTTGGACGTGGATTGTAATCAATGGACTAATTGATATATGAACCTCTTAGAGACTTGGTTATGACCTTGTTCATGCAAGGCAAAGCCTAGACAGACACAGACCCTTAGAGTTTTCTCGAGTCGGCATAGACATTCACTCGGTTGGTTTAAGCTCAGCCTGTGAACTGATCATCCCCGGTAGGAGCTATTATGAGTGTTGAGGAGCTATCATGATGAGCTATGTTGTTAAGACGGACAGTGTGATACCGGGTCCGGTCTTTGAGTGATGAGTGTATGAGATGATTGAGTGATTTGCGGGGTTAGTAATCCCCAGCACTGGTGAGATTCCCCGCCGCAATTGTGTTCAGAATGGGAGGGCCGCGACATAATATCCCGCGGTATTCCAGCTCGTGTGAATGTGCCATTTTGTAGTAGATTAAATGTTGTATATTTATCTTGATTCTTTATGCTTATCTTGCTCAACTGCCTAGATCATTTACCTTGTTACTCTTTAATTTATATACATGTCTCCACTCTTTTGATATATATATGTCATATGTTACTTGTATACTGTGACTTGCCAGATCTTTAGATCTGACCCATCTTTGGTTCTTAGGCCTTGACCCCGAATTTACTGAGGACGTGCTCACGCTAGTAGAGGCGCCTGTCGTCGGAGATTATGGATGGGGCCCGGCCGACCCGAAAGTCGAGCCGGAGGGTGGAGAGCCGTTACCAGGGCTTTGAGCGCTATTTTGTTTGGGCTTTTGAGCGAAATTTTGTAGTGAGCCGGGTTGTTATCAAAAATGTAATTAACTTTTGCTCTTAACAATTAACACCTTTGAACTAGACTTTGATTCTGCTCACATTTGATATATATTGATACCTATTGCTTCCGCTTTACTTCTTATGCTTCCGCAATTTAATCATTGAGTTTATATTGTTCGAAAGTTTTAAATTGGACCTCACTGCGGACCTATGATCTTGGAAGTTTTCGGATTTTCCGGGAAGTAGCGCGCCAACTTCGAGTATTCCGACGACTTTCTCGGTATCCGGAATTGGGGCGTTACAATTTTTATGGTATCAGAGCGAGCTGGTCTCTAGGAAATAAAACACACTAGAAACCTTAGGACGTAGTGAGGATTTCAGAGATGGGATACGTGTGAGGACGATGGATTGGGTAGATTCGATGTAGTCCTAGGTTTTAGACTTGAACTGACACAATTCCTTTTCATGATAGATGTCTGGAGGCGAGGCACCCCCTGAGGCGATAGCGACCTGCGATCAGTCCGTCCTTGAGCGTCGTTTTGAGAGATTTCTTCAGGCTTTCCTTGCTGCTCAGGAGGCCCAAGCGACTGCCCATCAGCAGCAGACAGAGGACTTTGCACAGTTTTAGGCGCAGGTCCTAGACGTGATCGATAGGGTGGCTCAACCTGGATTCGAAGCAGCACCTATTCGGGATGCAGACCCGAACATCATCTTTGAGAGGTTCCTCAAGAGGGGACCGCCAGAGTTCACAGGCACGGATGACCCCATGGTCGCGGACGACTGGATCGTGCGGATGGAGAAGATTTTCAGAGTCTTCGAGTGCACTGGACAGCAGAGGGTGCAGCTAGCTGCTTATATGTTCAGAGGAGTCGCTGAGGATTGGTGGAGGACTATTCAGCGTCATTACGAGGCGATCGGGGATGAGATTGCTTGGACGGCTTTGACGGCAGACTTCCTCCGGAAGTTCATCCCATCACATGTCAGAGACCGCAAGCGCGAGAGTTCCAGGCACTGGTGCAGGGCAGTATGACTATCTGCCAGTACGAGGTCCGTTTCACCCAGCTTTCCCGATTCGCAGAGGCTCTAGTCACGCCTGAGTCAGAGAGGATCCAGCGGTTCGTCGAGGGACTGAGAGATGATATCCAGCTGAACATGTCTTGCATCGAGATTCACACCTATGAGGAGGCTTTGAGGAGAGCCTACTGGGTAGAGGAGCGTCTACAGCGGATCGAGACTGGACAACAGCAGAGACAGATCCAAGCCGCTCTGGCCAGACCACAGCCCGTGCTCCCACGGCAGCAGTAGCCATTCCAGAGGCAGAGGCCGGCAGGTCAGGCAGGGCAGCATCAGCAGCAGCGTGGGCCCAGAGTGTGCTATGATTGCGGAGAGGCAGGGCACATCTCCAGATTTTGCCCACTCCGAGGAGAGCAGCCCCCGATGCTTCAGCTACCGGCACCTCCTAGAGCTCCAGCTCCAGCCCCAGCTCCAGCGGCTCAGCCAGCGTGCCAGGTTGCATTAGCACCTCAACAGCAGTACCGTGCTCAGCAGCAGCAGGTACGTGGACCCTAGCAGCCTAGAGGGCAGCACTTCAAGTGAGGGCGACATCAGAGGCACCAGGGCCAGCAGCACCAGCAGCAGAGACCCCAGGTTGTGGGTCGAGCTTTCGCACTCACTCATGAGGATGCAGAGGCCGCAAGCAACGTGGTGGAAGGTACTCTTTCTATCAGTGATCATCTTGCTAGAGTGTTGCTTGATCCAGGAGCGACACATTCATATGTGTCTTCAGCTTTTGCTTTAGTCCTTGGTGAGGTAGGAGAGGCTATGCCTTGTACATTAGTTGTGTCCACTCCGATGGGTAGGAGTGTGGTGTGTCAGACTTACCACCCTAGATGCCGAGTATAGATTGGGGAGTGCATTTTGCTTGCAGATCTGATTGTGCTACCCATGCATGACTTCGACGTCATTTTGGGGATGGATTGGTTGGCTAGATACCAAGCGGTGATGGATTACTTCGAGAAGATAGTCCGACTCACTATCGATGGATCAGATGACACGGTCGAGTTTGTGGGCGAGAGGAGATCTCCTAGCACTCGGTTGATTTTGGCACTGAAGGTTGAGAGATTGATGAGGTCAGGCTGCAAAGGCTACATCGCATTCATCTCAGAGGACAAGGAGTCCAAGGGAGTCGAGGAGATCCCAGCAGTCTGTGAGTTTCCTGATGTGTTTCCTGACGAGATCCCGGGATTACCGCTTGTCAGGGAGATCGACTTTACCATCGAGCTTGCGCCAGGCACAACACCGATTTCCAGAGCTCCTTATCGCATGGCTCCGGCAGAGCTGCGAGAGTTGAAGACCCAGTTGGAGGAGTTTCTAGACAAAGGCTACATCAGGCCGAGCGTGTCGCCATGGGGCGCACTAGTGCCCTTCGTGAAGAAGAAGGATGGATCGATGAGGATGTGCATCGACTATCGACAGCTGAACCAGGCAACAGTGAAGAACAAGTATCCTCTTCCTCGGATCGACGAGATCTTCGACCAGCTTCAGGGTGCGCCGTACTTTTCGAAGATAGACTTGAGATCGGGATACCATCAGCTGCGAGTCAGAGAACAGGATGTGCAGAAGACAGCGTTCTGTTCACGCTATGGCCACTACAAGTTCCTTGTGATGCCGTTCGGGTTGACAAATGCACCGGCAGTGTTCATGTCCCTGATGAACAAGATCTTCGTACCATACCTCGACAGCTTCACAGTGGTGTTCATCGACGATGTTTTGGTCTACTCCAAGTCTAGAGAGGAGCACGAGCAGCATTTGAAGACGTCTCTACAGTTGTTACGTGACAACCAGTTGTACGCGAAGCTTAGCAAGTGCAAGTTTTGGTTGGAACAAGTAGTCTTCCTCGGGCATATCATCTCCAAGGACAGACTAGCAGTGGACCCAGCAAAGATAGAAGCAGTGATGAATTGGGTGAGACCGAAGAATGCCACGGAGATTCGGAGTTTCCTCGGATTAGCAGGCTACTATCGCAGATTCGTCAAGAGCTTCTCCACGATTTCAGCCCCGTTGACCAAGCTGACGCGGAAGGATGTACCGTTTGTTTGGACGAATGCTTGCGAGAACAGCTTCCAAAAGCTGAAGGAGAGATCGACGGCAACACCGATCTTGTCTTTACCAACTAGTAGTGGTGGATTCGTAGTCTTCACCGACGCTTCGGGGACCGGTCTCGGTTGTGTTTTGATGCAGGAAGGGAAGGTCATTGCCTATGGATCGCGCCAGTTGAAGGAGCACGAGAAGAAGTACGCAACGCACGACTTGGAGCTAGCAGCATTCGTTTTTGCGTTGAAGTTGTGGCGGCACTATCTCTATGGAGAGAGATTCGAAGTGCATTCAGATCATCGCAGTTTGCAGTACCTGTTCACTCAGAATGACCTCAACAATCGGCAGAGGAGATGGATGGAGTACATCAAAGATTACGACTTCCCTATCAAATACCATCCGGGTAAGGCGAATGTCGTAGCAGACGCTTTGAGCAGGAAGACCGCCCTCATCAGTTTCCTAGCAGCGGTGGGTGTGTGGACCGACGTCTTCAGCAGCTTAGATGTCTAGTTTCAGCCACTCAGCGAAAAAGTCTTACTTGCTACCATGTCCGCATGAGAACCAGAGTTGCTAGGAAAGGTCAAGGACAGTCAACGCAACGATCCGAAGCTTGTCAGAGTGATCAAGCAGATTGACCAGAGGCCAAAGTTCAAATTGATTGGTGGAGTGCTCTACTATCAGGACCGATTGTGCGTGCCGGATATTCAGGAGCTGAAGAACGAGATCCTCGCAGATGCACATCATAGCAGATACTCGATTCACCCCGGCAGCACCAAGATGTACCAGAACCTAAGAAGCTACTACTGGTGGAACAACATGAAGAAGGAGATAGCACGCTATGTCTCCAGGTGTTTGACGTGTCAGCAGATCAAGGTCGAACACCAGAAGCCGCCAGGGCTACTTCATCAACTCGATATACCCCAGTGGAAGTGGGAGCATATCACCATGGACTTCATCGCAGGACTTCATCAACTCGATATACCCCAGTGGAAGTGGGAGCATATCACCATGGACTTCATCGCAGGACTTCCAGCCACCAGGAGACGCCACGACGGCATTTGGGTGATTGTGGATCGGCTTACTAAGTCAGCTCACTTCTTGCCAGTTTCGGACTCGATGTCCTTGCTAAGCTGTATGTGGACAGGATTGTTTCCTTGCACGAAGTTTCAGCTTCGATTGTTTCGGACAGAGACCCGCGTTTTACTTCTCACTTCTGGGAGAGTCTATAGCAGGCCTTGGGCACCAAGTTGAGTTTCAGCACCGCTTATCATCCTCAGACAGACGGGCAGACCGAGTGTACCAACCAGACACTGGAGGACATGTTGAGAGCTTGTGTCTTGGACTACAAGGAGAACTGGGAGGATTCCTTGTCGCTTTGTGAGTTTGCCTACACCAACAGCTACCATGCGAGCATCAAGATGGCACCGTTCGAGGCTCTATACGGGAGGAGATGCAAGACCCCAGTCTGTTGGGAAGAAGTTGGTGTCAGGAGTTTCCATGGACCATCCATAGTCACTGACACTAGCGAGAAGGTTCGACAGATAGTCAAATACCTAAAGATCAGCCGCAGCCGACAGAAGAGCTATGCAGATAACCGGCGTAGACCTCTTGAGTTTCAGAAAGGAGACAAGGTTTTCTTGAAGGTTTCCCCAACAAGAGGTACCCTTAGGTTTGGCGAGAAGGGTAACCTAGCGCGGAGATACGTCGGACCTTTCGAGATCAGGTCAAGGATTGGAGACGTTGCTTACAAGCTTCAGCTACCGCCAGAGCTATCAGGAGTGCATGATGTATTTCACGTCTCTATGCTGAAGAAGTACGTGGAGGACCCTACGCACATTCTTCATCATCAGCCACTCAATATCCAGCCAGATGCTTCGTACGTCGCCAGGCCAGTTGCGATCAACGACACCAAGGAGCAGGTGCTCCGGAACCAAACCATCCATTGGGTGAAGGTTCAGTGGGAGCATCACACTCCGGAAGAGGCTACGTGGGAGCTACGCGGCCAAGTGGAGAAGGACTATCCACATCTTCTACCTCAAGTATGTTCTAACTTTGTTTTTACATTTGGGGACCAAATGTTTTAAAGTAGGGAATGATGTGAGGCCCCACCCCTTGTGGGCCCTCTAATTGAATTTTTGAATACTATTTAATATTACTTATTAGCTAATTATACTAATTAGGGGTAGTAAGGGTAGATATAGTTTCCTAAGTTTTGGTTAAGTTAGTTTAGTTGTGTTAGTATTAGGGTTTTGGGGGTCTTGTGTAATTCTAGGGTTAATTAGTGAGGGGAGGCCCTAGCTAGGGATTAGAGTTAACTATAGGGGGGTATCCGCAAAACACTCTTCTAGAACCTTCCCACCTAAAAACCTATTTGCCCCAACCCTAACCCTAATTCTATACAACCTCAAAGGGCATTTCAGACCTTAGCCACCCCCAAATCCTATAAATATAACACATTTCCCAAGGAAGCCCTACTACTATTCATCTCTTCCATTTCCTTCTTCTTCTTCTCTTTCATTTCTCTTCTACACTTAGGCTGGGACTGTTCTTGTGCTGGGAAGACCTAGGAGCTGCAACTTCTTCTTAGCTTGGATTGGTTTTCTTCTCTTCTCTCTCTACAACCTCTCATATCACAAAGGCAAGATACAATATATTGATTTAACATAGAACATCTGTTCTTTGTTTTCCTTGATTCTGTATTCCAATTCAGTTTAATGTTTATATGCTAGAAGTACCCATGAGCTTAGAGTAGATGGATTTTCTTGGCATTGATGGATGGGTTTCATCCCATTTGGAAGATCAATGGCCTATTTTGTGGTTGGATGGAGGTGCATTGGAGTGTTTCTATGTTTTTCATTGATTTGGTGAAGTTTGGGAGTGATTGGAGGAGTTTTGGTGGAAAAACGTGTTGAAAATAGGAAAAACCTGAAAACTAGGTTTCTGCAGATTTCGCGTGTACCCGGTCGACCGGGCCCTGCCCAGGTCGACCGAGCACACTAAAACCTGCAGAAAACAGGTCTCAGTTATATTTTCCTGCAGAACTGAGTTTTAGTGTACCCGGTTGACCGGGCCATGCCCAGGTCGACCGAGCACACTGATTTTTACAGAAAATAACTGGGAGTGGAAATTTCTCACAGACCCAGACATCCAGTGTACAAGGTCGACCGAGCTCTCCTCCAGGTCAACCGAGCACACTGGAATTGCAGTAGGAAGTAGCTGAGAGCTGGGACATCACCTTTTCCAGGGTTTTCGGCGTATGCGGTCAGCCGCCTAGGCCAGGAGGTCGACCGGACACACACGGAATCACTGAGTATAGACCATGACTCCAGGAGGCTTGACCTAACTTTTCCAGTGCACTCGGTCGACCGACCAGGCCAAGAGGTCGACCGAGCACACTGCACACCAGGTCGACCTGGGGGTCAACCCCTAGTGTACCCGGTCGACAGAGCCCTGTGCCAGGTCGACCGAGCACACTGAGACCGGTGATTTTCCAGTTTTCAATAGTTTGGAGTTGTGATCATTTGTGGGGCCCATTGACCATCCAAATATACATTTATTGATGTGCCAAGCCCGAGTCAATGGTGTGGCTCAACCTTGACTCGTGGGGACCACCAAGTAGGGTTTTGGTCATTTAATCTAAGATGACTCGATCCTTAAAAGTTGTCAACGATGCCCGTAACCTCAGGAGCACCAAACACAGTATCCTTTGGCATCTGAGACTCCATTTAGAGATCAAATTACCTGAGATGGGCCTCGACCTAAATGTGGTCCATTCCCTAGGATTGGACTATTGTATTTCCATATTGATTCTCATATTGAAGTTCATACTTCACTTTTCTCATTTACTGTTACTCTTAGATCCTTAGTGTAGCTTATAACTGTTAATTAATGGAAATGGATAACCTGAACCTAGGATATCTAGAGGTGACCCGATAGTATGATTTGAAGAACACTGACCCGTGTCTGTGGCTAGGCGGGCCCTTATTGGGCCTAAGTATGGAAATGTGTACCCTTAGAATTGGAGAGGAGGATTTTAATAGTCTTATAACTCATGATGGATGAAAATGAGATGTTTATCAGTAGAAATGGACATGATGCCTCATTTGGACTGTTTTAGACCAGGCCATGTGTTGATGGGCCTTGGTATGGATCCAACGAGTGGGCTTGGACGTGGATTGTAATCCATGGACTAATTGATAGATGGACTAATTCATGCAAGGCAAAGCCTAGACAGACACAGACCCTTAGAGTTTTTTTGAGTCGGCATAGACATTCACTCGGTTGATTTAAGCTCAGCATGTGGACTGATCATCCCCGGTAGGAGTTATTATGAGTGTTGAGGAGCTATCATGATGAGCTATGTTGTTAAGACGGAGGGTGTGATACCGGGTCCGGTCTTTGAGTGATGAGTGTATGAGATGATTGAGTGATTTGCGGGGTTAGTAATCCCCAGCACTGGTGAGATTCCCCGCCGCAACTGTGTTCAGAATGGGAGGGCCGCGGCATAATATCCCGCGGTATTACAGCTCGTGTGAATGTGTCATTTTGTAGTAGATTAGATGTTGTATATTTATCCTGATTTTTTATGCTTATCTTGCTCAACTGCCTAGATCATTTACCTTGTTACTCCTTAATTTATATACCTGTCTCTACTCTTTTGATAGATATGTCATCTGTTACTTGTATACTGTGACTTGCCAGATCTTTAGATCTGACCCATCTTTGGTGCTTAGGCCTTTACCTCGAATTTGCTGAGGACGCGCTCGCGCTCGTAGAGTCTCCTGTCGTCGGAGATTACGGATGGGGCCCGGCCGACCCGGAAGTCGAGCCGGAGGGTGGGGAGCCGTTACCAGGGCTTTGAGCGCTATTTTGTTTGGGCTTTTGAGCGAAATTTTGTAGTGAGCCGGGTAGTTATAAAAAATGTAATTAACTTTTGCTTTTAACAATTAACACCTTTGTTAAGTTGTCTCCTGGCTTGCCTTCGCTGTTGAGTAGTCGGCTTTGTTTTGACGATCCCCCAATTTTCATCTTCAAGGAGGTCGGGATGCACCCATATAGGTTGTCCGTCTGGTGTTTGATAAGGAACCAACTCTTAGGACGTTTGAGTCATTTTTATCACCTTGAAGGAAGTAGTGATCTTCTCCTTTGGTGACTCCGAAGTTTGTCCATATGACACCATGTTGACGGAGGTAGACTCATAGTTTTTGTCAAAGGTGATGACTCTGTTTTTCCACATCTCGTTGATGTTCTCTCTCACAATGAAGCATTGATTGAGAGGATGCGAGACCATCTGGTGATATAGACAATACCGAGGATCGGTGGTTTTGCCAACATCTCCTAGTCTTTTGGGGACTGGCAAGGTAAGTTTTCCATTTGCTAAAAGTGCCCCCAAAGATTTCTTCAATATCTTCATCGAACGGGTATTTTTTTTTCTACCCGGTCTTTGAAGGCCTTAGAGAGTTTGGATTTCTTACCTACAGCTTTATTCTCAGCTTTCTTTGGCTGCTTAGGAGCTGACTTAGTTTGCACATTAAGAACCTCATTTTTCTTCGGTTTTGAGGCCGTAATGGTAGTCGTCTCTTTCTTCGATGATTTATGACCGTTAAGGTCTTTGATCACCATTTCATCTTCCATAGATGCTTCTAGGAGATCTCTCGGGTTCTTTGATTTATTGACGACGATCATGGAGCGGATCCTTGCTCTCATGTTGTTACGGCAGATGTCGACCAGCGATGCTTGTTGCGGTACATCTGAGCACTTGTATGTCATCGCCTTCCACTTGTGAATGAAGTCGTATGTTGATTCATTCTCTCCTTGTTTTAGGCTGCAGAGTTGCGCCATAGTAACATGATGATCCTCACCTTTGAAGTGGGTCGGGAAGCGTGTCTCCAACATGTTCCAGTTTTGAATGGAATTCTCCGGCAGAGTGGAGTACCAATCAAAGGCCGCACTTTTTAGGGTACTTGCAAAGAAACGGATCTTAAGGGCATCTTGATCCGCAATAGCTCATGTTAGGATTTTGAAGTGGATGACGTGCTGTCTGACTGAACCTTTCCCCGTGTATGTTTGGAGAGTGGGTTGTTTGAATTTTACAGGGAATTGAACTAAGTTCATCCATAGGGGATAAGGTGGCTTGATCCCATGCTCCTTTAATGTACCCTCTACTTTTGTTTTGGTGAGGATATCATCAATGTCCTATTTGGTAAAGGCACGTAACTCATCATCACCACCGTTTGTCTCATCATTTATATGGACTTCATTGTTTGGTGGACGTTGGAAAGTGAGAAGAAGGTTTTCCACCAGAGCCTCTATTCTCTGTTGTCCTTGCTCCAGCTGCTAGATGCGTGTGGTTACATCATCATGCGGCGGAGGCTGCTCAGCATTTGTAACCAAGACGTTCACCCTTCGAGAGTCGAATGAGGACATCGTCTTGGTGACTGAGCCGGAGCTCATTCTTTTGGATGAAGAATCGGAGGAGTAATTACTCTGACGTCCTTGGCTTGAAGGAGCGGGAGAATTCTCCTGATGTCTTCGTGTCTGGGAGACGCTGTGAGTCACCAGTCGTCTGAAATGAATTTTAGTTGCCGACTTCTGGCATTTTCTGGCTTTGCCAACCATATGGACAGCAGCAACTTGATCAGGTCTTTCTCTCTCGACCCATTTTTAGAGACATGAAGGGTAAAATGCTTGGTTCTTCACTTTTCTAGTCTCTTTTGTTGATATGCCGCACGGCGATGTATGCGACGAGCAATCTGAGCTTCGGTGAGCTCTGGCTGAGCTCTAGCAATGAAGGACATAGTCCCTTGTGTACAACAGTAGAGCTTGTCTTCTTTGAAGCCAGGCATGGACAGGATCCGGACGCGGTTCTTTACCTATCGTAATGAGACTTTGAATTTTGCTAGTTCGGCCCTTGTTGAGATGAAGGGTCGAACTGCAGGAGTGTAGGCCTTGGCAGGTTCTCGCAGAGGCCTTGTGATGCAAGATATGATTTTTGGCTTGTAGAAGTAAGCCGACTCATGCTGGGTTGATTTGTTTGTTTGGCGAAGGGTAGGCCTCTCCTCTTTCATGTAAGAGAGAGGGTAGAGCCGGCTCTCCTTGAGAGGGGCCAGGTATACTGTTTTTGTAGATGCTCGGGACCTCCTTTGTTTTGGTGAAGGTCTTGGGGACCAAGTCTTGGGGTAGACCTGGTTTTTTGCAAGTTGAGGCTTCGTGGGGTTGCCACGGGCTTCAGGCTTTATGATGGCTGCTTTGGTGTCGGAGCAATGACGTGTCCAGAGACAGTTTTCTGCCTCTTGGCAGATACAGTTTCTTTTGCGAGGAATGGAAATGGTCTCAGTGACCCGAAGACAATGGTCCTGGGAGTAGAGGTTAACCCGGCGTTCTGAGAGTTACCGAAGGAGATGATGCTTCGACAGTTGGCAGGGTGCTTGTGCATGCGCTTGTTCTGATTCTCTTGAAGCATGAGCTGGTACTTGTTCTCGTCAAAGGTGATGGTCAATGAAGCTGCCATTGTAAGTTTGGAAAACTTCTGAAACAAGCCCACATCCATTAGTAATCACAAGAATATGGTGATCATAAATGAAAAAGAACTATGGTTTTGTCCTTTCAAATCACTCGAGGAAACATGGCCTGGCCCAAGCGAGGTGAAGAAGGCAAAAAGCCATAGAGGGTACACTCGTTCTAAACGCAAGTATAGAGGCTTAGAGTGAGCATTCCAGTGACTGCTAGAAGCAATTGTAAACCTTAATTCAAATTATCGAGAAGCGAGGCTCACTCGAAGTAAGATGATATAAGGTTAAAGATACAAATGTGTCGGTCGCAAATACAGTAGACCCAAAAGAGCATACTAGCACTGCTAGGCACAAATGTTGCAAATCGCATCCTTGGAATGGACACGAGATGGGTTTCTTTTTAAAGGTCAAAATTGGATTCATAAAAGAGAGCAAATGGTATTTCATTCCGAACATAAGCAACAAATGATTTCCGCAAGCTACTGTCCGAAAGAGAAAGAACCAAGATTTCACAAATTTGAACCCAAAATGACGGAAGTTTTGTTTTTTTGAAAGGTAAAAATTGAATTTATCAAAGAGAGCAAGTGGTGTTCCAATCCGAACGCAAGCTACAAGCGATTTCCGCGAGCTTTCATCCGAAAGGGAATGAACCAAGATTTCTCATATTTGAATTCAAAAATGACGAAAGTTTTTTTTTAAGGTTTTTTTTTTGTTCAAAGAGCCTTTTTTTTAGAATTTTTTTTGAAAAGTACACATAGGTTTCCAATTCAGTCTTATGAAACCTCAGTAGATAGATCAGGCTCTAGGTAAGGGTAGGATTACTTAATGAACCCGTTTGGAGGACCCTTGCCTCGAACAGTCTAGCTGCCTCCACACTCTAGACAAGGCTTTTCTTAGATCCACTTTGGTCAAAGAACGCAATTGGTGTAACCTTAGTGGCCCTTTTTTCTAAAAAAAAAAAACATTTCTTGGAAGATTTCTAATGGACCCATCAAAGAGAGCGAATGGCCCCTCCCAATCCAAATGTTGGCTACAAACGATTTCAACGAGCCATTGTCCGAAAAGGAAGAAACCAAAGTTTCTCTAATTTGAATCCAAAAGAGAAAAATTTTGAAATTTTTTTTTTTTTGAAAGATCTCTAACGGACCCATCGAAGAAAGCGAATGGCCCCCCCTCCCAATCCAAACGTTGGCTACGAACAATTTCCGCGAGCCATTGTCTGAAATGGAAGAAAACAAAGTTTCTCTAATTTGAATCCAAAAGAGAGAAAACTGATTTTTTTTTTTTTTGAAGAGTTTGAAATTAGACTCTCTTTTTTTCAAAATCCCTATCGGACTCATAAAAAAAATGACCCATTCCCCGAAACGAACAATAGCTAAAAACATTTATGTGAGCTATCAAGTTCGGAATGGAAATGATCAAAGTTACTCAAAATTGAATCCAAGAAAGAGAAATCAAATTTTTTTGGTGAAATGAGAAAGAGTGGAAATAAATTCAAAGATAGAAATTTCCAAAAAAATCCATCTCATGTTTTTTTTTTTTAAATGCAAGATCCGACATAGGCCACCAACTAGAAAGGAGCCTAAGAATCTAAGCATCACGTTCTCAAATGAAGGAGTCCCACCGGGTGTGCCAACTTGATGGACCCGGCTTTTTTTCTCTCTCTTCCGTTCCGGGGCTACCGGGAGGTCGGCGGTGGGAAAAAGCGAGCATCAACATTTTCGTACTGGTATGCCAGATTTTCTATTATACTTGGAATTTAGAAATGATGATCCAGAGATCCACCTTCACAAGCAGAAAAGGAAATCAACCTTTTTTCTAGCTTTCCATTGCACATATATTTAAGAAAAGAGACAAGGTTTTTGAATGCCGTAAGAGGCGATTTTTCTTTATTTGTCGTGAAAGGCGGTTTTGCCATAAAAGGCGATATTTGCCGTGAAAGGCGATGTACAAATCTCATCAATAATGAAAGACAAGAATTGTGATTTTTGTTGTCTCTTCAGAAAAAAATACAAAATACAATAGAAAAGTGAGAAAAGGAATACTGACTTCTCAGGAAATTGCGGGAACTCGTTCAGATCGACAGTTGCAAGTCATGTATGGACTTCACCATCGTCCTTCAGATGAGAACATTTGATGCTTTGATTCTTTTGGCTTGACTTGGACTTCAGATTTTTAGAGAATAAAGACCAAGGGGAGGTCCTATATCCAATAAAAAAAACCGAGTAGACGGGCTAAAAAGCCGTGTCGAGGCCATGTCGGATAGAAAGAGAGGGCCTTGGGGGGTGGCCCCCCAAGGGACTTCAATCACCCTGTGGTGTTTGTTGCAGCAGAGTTTCGTCAAAGTAGCAGAGCTTCTTTGCGCAGTGCTTGGATGTTGGAGATTTTTCTTCTTGGATTCCTCTCCCTCTCTCTCTGGATCTATTCTTGGAATGACCCCCCTGTTATAGGATTTTGGTAGCCATGTGATAGGTTTATGAACATTGATGGCATTGATGCTCCATGATGGGAGGAGTTACAAGTATTTATTTCATGATTTTGTAACTCCTTTTTCTTGTCTTTTGATTGGCCGATGGAGAATGATGAGCATTTAATCCCCTTTAAGCTACATGATGAGAGGAGTTTCATGATTTATTTGTTAGTTTTATGGTCTCAATACCAGTATATGATGTAATAAATTGATTAAACTTCTTTATTTATCAATATATATTATTGCTTTCCTTTCATGAGATGAATGGTGTTTTATTACTTGTTTGCACATAACTAATACGAATGACATAATGGTTCATGAGATGAACCGGAGTCCACAAGTATACTAGGTGTAATACATGTGTATGGATGAGATCCACATACAGGAGACATGTATTGCAAATCTTATACTTAAATATCTTCACAACCAGTGATGAGATTGGGCATCTCATCTGACAAGGTTGCAGCACTTTGATCACTATGAGATAGTGTGATTTGTCTCGATTATCGAAATGTAAGATTCTAGATCATGGTGCTGGTACATTGGATGTATTGAAGGGACATGAGAAGCACCTTATGTACACTGTCTTTACTTTAAGGTCTGCTCTCATAATTCCCTAGCAATATGCTCATAATCCTAAGACATTAATGAACTCAAGTTTCTGTCTATTCATTTGCTTTGAGTCACCAATGAGTGAAGCCAATTGTAGGTCAACACCTTGGTGATTTGGGTACATGGTGGTAGAGCTGTGGGAACATTCAATGATCAAGATGGAATCTATCTTTAATATCCCCTTGTGCCAATTAATGGATTTATCATTGGTAAGTGCGCACCCATTCCAATTAAGAGTTAATTGGATCGGTACCAAATTATCATTATAATTAATTGGGGCTCAAGGATGATAAGATATGGATCTAATTTGGTGGACAGGTCCAATTGATCCATGGATATAGATGGAGGGGCCTACTTGTGGTAATTGGGATGTTTAAGGTCTTCATTGTAATATATTCCTAAGACTGGAGTGCAATTGCATTTATATAGTGAAGTTATTTGCAATTAACTGTGGGCTCGGATCGCACTTGAGATGTGGGGTCGCGTGTCCCAGTTGGAGCCAGCTTTCTAAGGAATCCCTAGTGGTCCCGACGCTAGCCCAAGTTATTAGAAAGATACTAATTATAGTAGAACTCTAAAAGGAAATAGAAAGTTACTATTTCTATTTGAAGTGAGACTTCTAATAGTGGTAATAATAAAGTTACTAATTATTAATGGAAGTGAGACTTCTATTTTAATTAGAAAAGAGAAAGTTACTAATTATAATGGAAGTGAAACTTCTATTTAAAAAGAGAGTTACTAATTGTTAGAGAAGTAAGACTTCTATTTCAATAAGTGAACAAAGAGGAGGTGGCTTGAGGGCTATATAAAGAGGAATTAACCCCTCTTGGACATCCTCCATGCTATTCCATCTAGGGATTCACGCCCAGCCCCCATTTGAGTGCAAGTGTTGCATCTCTTCCTCCTTTCCCTCTTCTATTTCTCTTCTAGTTTCCTTAAGAGCTTTCTCTTAGAGATCCCACCCCTCTTCTTGAGGAAAGAGAATCTGATACGGGTCATGGCGTGGAAGATCAAAAGGTCTTGGAGATTCTAATTTGGCTAGTGAAAGAGTTTCATCATCAAAGAAAGACACAACTTCTCCATTAGAGCACTACTAAGCTCCAAAGGTATAATCTACTTCCTTGTATGTTGTAGATTTTGTGGTTGCATGATTAGGTGTTGTTTCTATCTTCTAGATAGGTTATAATGCTGTACATGATTTATGAGTTTGAGGGATTGTATCCTGGATTGGGTTTTGTTGCCTTCTAGATAGTTGATCCCTGCGTTAAGTGGGTCAAAAGTTTTTTAAACCTATCTGAAAGGCCTACCTACTTCCAACATTATTGCCATGATTTCTTGGACATATAACTCTTTTTTTCCTTGATTCTAATTGGGCCGTCCAAAATAATAAGTTAATGACTGCATTAACTTGTCATAAAACAGGTCATTTAACTGCATTAAGTGGTCGTCAGGGCGCTTGAAGAGTCACAAGTCTTACCGCATCTTTTGTAATTCTTCTTGCGATGATCGTCGAGGGATCCACATGTTGTTTGATGACGGATGGCGATGCAACTTCAGACACTGATTGATATCAGTGGGCATGTAACATCTGCCCTGTCGATTTCTCAATCGGTCGGACAGAAAGTGAACTTTCTTGGTTGGCCGGTTTGGCGATTTTGAAGCATGCGATGATGATCACATGCTCTTGATGGTATATCCGATATGTTGGTGAAGATCAGCTGATTTCGAGCACCAAAAATCAAATTTTCAGAAAACCACAGGGGTTGGAATTCTCGAAACGCGAAAAGGGTCGAAAAATGGCCCTTTCGTTGGAAATCGGGCGACCCAGATTTCCAGGATCGCCGGCGACCATGGGGACTTTTCCCTTTTTTGGTCACCATTTTTCGGTCGTTTCTCGATCTTTTCTGATTCTTTTTTCTCCTGTATTTTTCTTGACATTTTTCCTCATTTATTGGCTTGATTCTCCTGAAGAAAACTTGACGAGAAGCCTTGCAAATCGAAGCACAAAGTTTCTTATTTTCTGGAAAGGCCGAGGACTTTGTCGCTGATTTTCCATCAGAAGTCAAAACTAGGTCAAACGATGTCGGAATGACCTGAAATTTGACGCGTAGCCCTTTGGAAGCAAGTTGAAGCCACCCATGTGCTCTGTGTGATGAGTGATAGTCTCGATGGTTCTCGCCGCCGAGAGGCTTGATTTTACTGCTCGAGGGTTGATAGAGGCTCAAATGTTGTCAGTTTGACTTGAAATTTGACACGGAGCCTTTTTGGAGGTATTTTGGGACCAACCGTAGGCTCTTATTGAAGTTTTGATGCCTTTGATACTGTCGTCACCAGGAGAGCTGACTTTGCTGCGGTTGTTTCCTTTTTGGGCCAAATAATGTCGAAATGGGTGAAACTTGATGTAGAGCCTCCTAGTGGCATTTTGAGGCCAGCTGTGTACTTTGTTTTGTGTGTCAGGGTCTCTGGCTTGGCCGCCGGGAGCTCCTGCTCAGCTGCTGGAGGAGTGAAGTTAGGTCAAATGATGTTGAAATGGCCCGAAACTTCAGGTGTACCCCTATTTTGGCTGTTTTGAAGAACCTTGTAGTTTTTGTTTGGTTCTGAAAAGATTTGATGGTTGAAGTGACATTGCCTGTTTGTAGTAGGATGCGGCTTCATGTAGCTTTTGATATCGAAGAGGCAAGTGACATTTTTGGTGACAACAGGGAGATTTTCAAAAAACATTTTGAAAGGAACTTTGTTCTAGAGCATGTGAGGCAGAGAAAAGAATCAGAATTTCTGAATTTAAAACAGGGGCAAATGACTGTGACAGTGTATGTGCAAACTTTTATACAACTGTCTAAATATGCCAAGGACTTGATAGATACAGAAGAGTATAATATAAAGAGGTTTATAAGTGGTTTGAACCCAGCTTACAAGAAAATAGTCCTGGCAGGTCAGACGCCTATACATTTTGATGATGCAGTGGACAAAGCATATACTGCTGAAGAAGTTCATCAAGAGGAATTAGAATCAAATACTAGTCCTAAGAGGAATGGAAGCTCTTGGTTTAAAAAGGGAGGCAAATTCAAGAACAAGAGACAGAAATATGTTGCTAAAGTTGAGGTTAAACCAGTTTGGGATACATGTGGGAAAGCTCACAAAATCGAAGCTTGTTGGAGAAACACTGGGGCATGTTTTGCTTGTGGTTCAATGGAACATAAAATGGCTCAATGTCCCAGAGTTAGAAGAGATAATTGAGCTCCACAGCAACAGCCTCCTCAGGGTCGGGCAGCATTTCTTACTCCTCCACAGCAACAGCAACAACGTCAATGGCAGCAACGTTAAAGACAACAACAACCACAGCAACAATAACTGCAGAATAGGCCTCAGGCTGCAAGTCAAGTCTATGCTGCAAAATAGGGAACAAGTTAAAGCTGCAACTAATGTTGTGGAAGGTATAATTTATGTTGATAATAGACCAGCGGCTGCATTATTTGACCCTGGATCTAATCATTCAGAATTTGCCATTAGTGATTGGGTATTTCTAAAGACTTCTCTAATGAAAGGTACAATCCGATTTGGGCAGAAAGGAATGCTTTCACCAAGATATATCGGACATTTCAAGATAAAGAGCAGCATTGGAGACGTGGCTTATCGTTTAGATCTTCCATCGCAACTCTCCATTATCCATAATGTATTCCATGTATCAATGCTTCAGAAGTATGTTGCAAGGTAGATTCTACTCATCATCAACTATGCTGAAATTCAAGTTCAACCGAGCACCACATATGTTGAGAAGCCAATTCGAATTATTGATACCAAGGAACAAGTTCTTCGTACAAGGACGATCAAATAGGTTAAAGTCTTTTAGGCTCATCATGAACCCAATAAAGCCACATGGGAATTGGAAGAACAAATGGCTCGAAAATATCCAGAGTTATTCGTTCAGGTGAATTTTATTTGTTTATGTTTTATTTTTAATTGTGTTACATTCGGAAGACCGAATGATTCTAAAATTTTAGGAGAATGTTACACCCCATCCCGAGTTAATCGAGATTAACTCTAATTAATCGAGATTCAAGCAAATTAAGCATGATTAATCAAGATAAATGTGATTAATTATCAAGATGGATCTAATTAGTCACAAGTATGTGAATTAAGCATAATGGAATGAGTTTGAAAGGAATTGACTTAATTAAGTTGATTTTAGACCCAAATTAGTGAGATTAAGGGCTTTTCCATAAATATGGAATATGCGTATTTCGTCGGATACGGTGAAACTTGATACCATCGTGTGTATCTCGATGAGTACATCAACTTTCGTAATAGACTTGATTCCATTTGACTTGAAATGAGTCAAATGAGCCTTGAATTGACTTAAACTTGAAATGTGCAAAATGTGAGGGGTTGAAGTACAAAATTCAGTTTATAAGGTTTCAAATGAAACCCAAACATAATCATTCGGTGGTTTTCATTCCAGCAATAGTGAGGGAGAGAAAGAGAGCAGTTTAGTTTCTTTCTTTTTCGTTTCTTCTTTATCAAATGCTTGGAAAAGGAATTTTACAAGTGATTTTGAAAGGGAAATTGTGAGATTCATCTTCTCCATCATCTTCGTCACTTTTCTTTGGAGAAAGAGTAAAAGGAAAGATGTGGTTTCTCTTTGTTAAGCTACAAGTAAGTAGATTCAAGTTCTTTGTAGAATTTTCAAAGCTATTGAGACAACAGCAACCGCAGCAACAACAACAACAAAATAGGCCTCAAGCTGTAGGTCAAGTCTGTGCTGCAAATAGGGAACAAGCTGAAGCAGCAGCTAATGTTGTGGAATGTATAATTTATGTTGATAATAGACCAGCGGTTGCATTATTTGACCCTGGATCTACTCATTCACTTGTAGCACTTCCATTTGTTTGTGATATTAAAAAATAAATTAGACGACTGTCAAATGATTTCACTATGACAACTCCATTGGGAAGAAAAGTAGTATGTGAATTATATGTACCACAATGTAGTGTTAAAATCAGTGAGGTGTTAATACCAACGGATTTGGTAGTGTTGGCTATAAATGATTTTGATGTAATTTCTGGCATGGATTGGCTTGCAAAGTGCAGAGCCTATTTGGACTGTTTCTGCGAAATCATTACTTTTAAAGTAGATGAAGCCAATGCCAGTGTATTGTTAGAAGGAACTCAGAAGAAATTTGGTACGAGGCTTGTTTCAGCAATAAAAGCTGAACGTATGATGCGAAGTGGTTGTGAAGGCTACATCGCGTTCATCGCTGAAAAGGAGCCAAGGAAAGAATTAGGAAACATTCCTGTAGTCTATGAATATCCCGACGTGTTTCCAAAAGAAGTGTCAGGTCTGCCTCCAGCAAGAGAAGTAGACTTTACTATAACTTGTGCTAGGTACTGCACCAATATCTCGGGCACCTTATAGAATGGCACTGTCAAAATTGCAAGAGTTGAAGAAACAAATACAGGATTTGCTCGACAAAGGTTTTATGGTTAGCATCAATTAAGAGAACATGAGAAGAATTATGTTACTCATGATTTAGAGCTCGCAGCAGTTGTATTTGCTTTGAAGCAATGGAGACACTATCTATATGAAGAAACGTTTGAAGTTCACTGTGATCATAGAAGCCTTCAGTATTTATTTACTCAGAAGGACATTAATTTGAGACAACGTCGTTGGTTAGAGCTGATCAAAGATTATGATTTTCCGTTCACCTATGTACCTGGAAAAGGTAAGGTAGTGGCTGATGCTTTGAGTCGCAAATCTGCTAATTTGGCATCGCTGGTGGGTGGATGGCATTTGATTGAAGGGTTTAGAGATTTGGATGTGTCCATTGAAATGGTGGACAATAGAATTATGGTTGCAGCAATGTCTGTATTTGAACCGATTCTTATCAAACAAATCAAGGAAATACAGTTTGAAGATCCTAAATTAGTGAAAATCAGGGATGACATTGCAACTAGACCAGATTTTGTGTTGGTGGAAGGAGTTCTCTACTTTAGAGACAGATTATGTATACCAACACAAGAAGATTTGAAGCAGGCAGTGATGTTTGAAACTCATCACACCCGATATTCTATGCATCCAAGAAGTACAAAAATGTATAGAAATCTGAAGGACGGGTTTTGGTGGAATAATATGAAGCGAGAGATTGCATGATATGTATCCTCATGCTTGACCAGTCAGCGTGTGAAGTTTAAGCATAGAAAACCACCTGAATTACTTCATCCTTCACATATTCCTAGATGGAAGTGGGAACACTTGACTATGGACTTTGTATCTAGTTTACCAATGACCAGGAGACAACATGACACTGTATGGGTGATTGTGGATCGTCTTACAAAGTCAGCAAATTTTCTTCCATTTAGAAAGGATATGGGGTTTAATGAAATCTCCAAGTTGTCTGTGAGGGAAGTGACTAAATTGCATGGAACACCTGTTTCAATTGTGTCAGATCGAGACAGTCGGCTTGTTTCTACATTTTGGCAGTCATTCCAGAATTCAATGGGTACTAGACTCTGATTTAGTACTGCATATCATCCCTAGACATATGGGTAATCTGAACGGCCAATTCAGACATTAGAGGATTTGCTTCGTGCCAGTGTTATGGATTTTGGTACTGATTGGGATGAGCATCTCTCATTGTGTGAATTTGCATACAACAACAGTTATCACTCCAGCATTGAAATGGCACCGTTTAGAGCATTGTATGGTCGCGGATCTAAGACTCTAGTTAGCTGGAATGAAGTTAGAACCAGAAGTTTCCATGGTTCTACTATTATTGCAGAAACAGCTGAATGAATGTAAAAAGTGCAAGACAGATTGAAAGTAGCCCGATCAAGGCAGAAAAGTTATGCTGACAATCGTCGGCGTGATTTAGAATTTGCCATTAGTGATTGGGTATTTCTAAATACTTCTCCAATGAAAGGTACAATCCAATTTGGGCATAAGGAATGCTTTCACCGCGATATATCGGACCTTTCAAGATAAAGAGCAGAATTGGAGACCTCGCTTATCGTCTAGATCTTCCATCGCAACTCTCCGATATCCATAATGTATTCCATGTATCAATGCTTCAGAAGTATGTGCAAGAATGCAGATTCTACTTATATCATCAACTATGTTGAAATTAAAGTTCAACCGAACACCACATATGTTGAGAAGCCAGTTCGAATTACTGATACCAAGGAACAAGTTCTTCGCACAAGGACGATCAAATGGGTTAAAATCCTTTGGGCTCATCTTGAACCCAGTGAGGCCACATGGGAATTGGAAGAACAAATGGCTCGAAAATATCCAGAGCTATTCATTCAAGTGAATTTTATTTGTTTATGTTTTATTTTTAATTGTGTTACATTCGGAAGACCGAATGATTCTTAAACTTTAGGAGAATGTTCACCCATCCTAAGTTAATCAAGATTAACTCTAATTAATCGAGATTAAATAAAATTAAGCATGATTAATCAAGATAAATGTGATTAATGATCAAGATGAATCTAATTAGTCACAAGTAGGTGAATTAAACATAATGGAATGAGTTTGAAAGGAATTGACTTAATTGAGTTGATTTTTGACCCAAATTAGTACGGATTTATGCGTATTTCGTCGGATATGGTGAAACTCGATACCACTATGTGTATCTTGATGAGTACATCAACTTTTGTAATAGACTTGAATTCATTTGACTTGAAATGAGTCAAATGAGCCTTGAATTGACTTAAACTTGAAATGTGTAAAATGTGAGGGGTTAAAGTGCAAAATTCAATTTATAAGGTTTCAAATGAAACCCAAACTCAGTCATTTGGTGGTTTTCATTCCAGCAACAGTGAGGGAGAGAAAGAGAGCAGTCTAGGTTCTTTCCTTTTTGTTTCTTCTTTGTCAAATGCTTGGAAAAGGAATTCTACAAGTGATTTTGAAAGGAAAATTGTGAGATTCATCTTCTCCATCATCTTCTTCACTTTTCTTTGGAGAAAGAGTTAAAGGAAAGCTGTGGTTTCTCTTTGTTAAGCTACAAGTAAGTAGATTCAAGTTCTTTGTAGAAATTTCAAGGCTATTGAGTGATTAGAGGTGTTGTTTAACGCAATCAACTCAATAATTTATATTTTGGAATTATTCTTGATGTTAGGTTTGTTAGATTATATGGACTCAATCCATCAGATGATGTAATAAATTGATTAATTTTTTTATTTATCAATAAAATCATACTTTCCTTTCACGAGATGAATGGTGTTTTATTACTTAATGCACATGATCAATACATATGACATGATGGTTCATGAGTTGAATCGGGTCTCATTAGTATATATATTAGATGTGATATATGTGTATGGATAAGATCCACACACAGGATGTAAGTCCGGGGATCCGAACCCTAGAGGGGGGTGAATAGGGTGAGCTCCAATTATGACCTATTAAGACAAATATTAACTTCTTTAAAACAAACTAGTCATAAGTGATGATTATCAAACAAAATGACGAAGCTTAATGAAAACAATCACCACAAAGCAAGCACCATCACACAAGGATTTATAGTGGTTCGGCCTCAATGCCTACATCCACTACCGGCTTGTGATCCAACACCCCACCGGATTTCCACTATTTATGCTTTTCAATAGGCTAAGCAATAACCTTTACAATGATGTTTTTCAAGGCTTAACATCAACCTATACAATATGCTTTTATAGGCTAAGCAATAACCTCTTCAACCAAATGATTGGCTATCTCTCTAAGTAGTGTCTAACATACACTTGATGGAGATACAAATTTAGCTCATTACATTTGCCTCTAAAATAGGCGGATATGAAAATGAAAATCTAATATACACACTATGAATGCAAAGATGAACGTACATGATGTGTGTGTGTGATGTCCTCAATCATTTTGAAAATGAAAGTTCATAAATGTATGCCTAAGGCTTTCGAAAGTTTTAGCTTATAAAAACATTTATGATTGAGGAAAGAATGCAAGTCACATGTTAAAAGTAACAACTTGTTAATGATGACAAAGATTCACAAGTTGTATGAAATTAATTAGCTCTAAACATGTGATGCATAGGGATGTCAATCAAATCAACAATGTAGCTCATAAAACATAAAAATAGATTTGATTGAAATAAGGGGACAAATCATATGTAATTATAAATACAACTTGAATAAGATATACCAATCAAAGCAAAGCAAGTTGTAAAACTTTAAAACAAATTCACATATGATTTGTAAAGATGTTGAATCCACAATATAAGATATATTTTGAAAGAGATTTTCTTATGATGAAAAACAACACCCAAAGATTCAACCAAGTATATGAATCATGTTACATATAATTTCAAAGATTCTTCCATTAACATGATCTACTTAGATTTACCAAGGATAAAGTACTACTTGGGTTGAATCAATGGTGATGCATCCAAAATAATAGATCAATTCAAAATATAAAACATGCTAAGGATACAACACATCATAGGTTAACATGCTACTAAAGATTAATCAAAGATAAAACAAAACATGAAAACATATGATTTGTAAAGAAGTTGAATCCAAAACATAAGATAGTTTTAAAATTGATTTTCTTATGTTGGAAAACAACAACCAAAGATTCAACCAAGTATATGGATCATGTTACATCTAATTTCAAAGATGTTTCCATTAACATGATCTACTTAGATTTACCAAAGATAAAGTACTACTTGGATTGAATCAATGGTGATGTATCCAAAACAATAAATCAATTCAAAACATAAAACATGTTAAGGATACAACACAACATAGTTTATCATGCTACAAATGATTCACCAAAAATAAAACAAAGCATGAAAACATATGATTAAGGAAAGTAGAGCCTACTTGGTGATTTAACTTCATTAATCCAAGCTTTAGCTTTCCTAATGATCCCCTTCATCCCTTAGTTCATTTCCCTTTGATTTGCCTCAAAACCCCTCAAGGAGGGCCTTGAAATTCCCAACTTTTGGCAAAGGAAAGAACTCATATTTATAGCAAAAAATGCCCAACGGATAGTCCCGAGTCGATCTGCCAACAGGGGGGGTCGACCTGCTACACACAACGGTCAAATTTTTGACCGTTGGTGCTCCAGGACCCAGTCAACCTGCAGTGTGGCAGGTCGACCCGGGTCCCTGGGCAGGTCGACCTGCCTCACTGCAGGTTGACAGCCAGGGACCAAAAATTCCCAACTTTGCATAATTCAAAGGTTTTCTAGAGGGAACTTTTTGGGCCATTAAATCAAGCTAAAATACATGTTATAAAACATTCTAAGGGGTTTAAAAACATGAAACATAAAAAGCCTAAAACGATTCAAAACTTTAAAACCAAAGGCTAGCTTGATTTCTAAAAACTCTTTTTTTAAAAAACAAATGCATCCAAGATTAAAAACAAATCATGCATAAATCAAATCTTTTACAACTCTTCAAAACAATGCATGTTTAAAAACAAGATTTCAAGATTTCTCAAATCAATGCATATGTGTGTAAATCAAATGATGCTAGAATGAAAATGCATCCATCAAATTGCAATCTACAAAAACCCTAACACAGGAGACATGTGTCACAAATCCTATACTTAAATATCTTCATAACCAGTGATGAGACTGGGCATCTCATCTGATAAGGTTACAACACTTTGGTCACTACGAGATAGTGTGATTTGTCTCGATCATCAGAATGTAATATTCTGGATCACAGCGCTGGTACATTGGATGTATTAAACGACCATGAGAAACACCTTATGGAATATTGTCTCAATTTTAAGGTCTGCTCTCATAATTCCCTAGCAATAGGCTCTCAATCCTGAGACATTGATAAACTCAAGTCTCTATCTATTCATTTGCTTTGAGTCACCAATGAGTGAGGCCAACTGTAGGTCAACACCTCGGTGTCTTGGGTACGTGGTAGTAGAACTGTAGGAACATTCAATGGTCAAGATGGAATCTATCTATATTATTCTCTTATGCCAATTAATGGATTTGTCATTAGTAAGTGCGCACCCATTTCAATTAAGAGTTAATTGAATGGTACTGATGATCATTGTGATTAATTGGGACTCAAGGATAATAAGATGTGAATCTAAGATTGGATGGGACAGATTTATTCCAATTGATCCATGGATATTGATAGAGAGGCCTACTTGTGGTAATTGAAAAGTTTAGGGTCTTCATTGTAATTTATTCCAAAGACTGGAGTGTAATTTCATTTATATAGTGGTGTTATTTGCAATTAATTGTGGGTCCGGATTGCACATGAGATGTGGGGTCGTGGTGTCCTAGTTGGAGCCAGATTTCTATGGAACCCCTAGTGGTCCCTACGCTAGCCCAAGTTATTAGAAAGATACTAATCCTATTTGAGCTCCAAAAGGAATGAATTAGAAAGTTACTATTTCTATTTAAAGTAGGACTTCTAATAGTGGTAGTAGTAAACTTACTAATTATTGTGGAAGTGAGACTTCTATAGTAATTAGAAAAGGGAGAAAGTTGCTAATTGTTTTGGAAGTGGAACTTTTATTTCAATTAGGAAAAGAGGAGGCTTGAAACGTTATAAAAGGAGGAGATTTCCCCTTGGACGTCCAGTAATAGGAGAAAAACGTCCAACCCCTTTTTGTGTGCAACTGTTGCACATCTCTCTCATCTCTTTCTCTTCTAGTTCCTTGGAGTTTCTAGTAAGGTTTTCTCTTGGAGTTTCCACCAATCTTCTTGAGAAAAGAGATCTGATAGTGGGTCAAAGCATAGAAGACAACATGGTTTTGAAGATCCTAATTTGCTTCACAAAGAGTTCTTGTTCAAGCTAATTGTCTTCTTCTCCATTAGAGCACTACCGGGCTCCAATGGTATAATCTACTTATTTATTTCTTGTGGATTTTTTTTGGATGCATGGTGTTGCTGGTTTCTATCTTTTAGATAGGTTTTACTGTTGTAAATGATTGATGAGACGGAGGGATTGCGTCCTGGATATGGTTTATAGCCTTATGGTACTTGATCCCTGAATCAAGTGGGCCAAAAGTTTTGAAAGTCTATCCACGAGGTCCACCTACTTCCAACAATGTTATCAAAGAGGTTTTCATTTGAGATTTTGATCTCAAAATTCAAAGCGTTTTTGTATCAAACTTGAATTGGAGGCAAGTATAAACAATGGTTTATGTTTATATGCTAATAAGTATGGTATTTCTTGAATTTTATTGTAAGTATGATTTCAGCTCTAGATTATATGGGTTGATTGAATGAATGGATTGTGAAGAATTGATGTATGTGAATGAAAATAAAGGTGGGAACAGGTTGTTCCATTTTTGTGTGCAGGTTGTTAATGGAAGAAGAGTGGATATGGAAGAGAAAATCAGTTTCAGAAACCTGAAACTGAAATTCGGTTAAGGTCCAAATGGAATTGGTTCTATTTGAACCAAATGTTGGTTTTAGGATCATAAATGGTCTATAAAAATTAGTTTGAAAACTATTAAGGAGCAGTAAATTAATTACCCTTTCCATAAAATAATATCATTGGATTTGGATCCAAGAGAGTTTGAGTGTTAACCAAAAGGTTAATCAAAGTTGGGTAATGGTAATCCAATAATAATATTAGCTTCTAAAGCTAGCCGATTAGACATTGATTAGTTAGTCGAAATGAATAAAATTTCAGATTTAATTTCTGAGTTTTAAGGAAAAGAGCTTCTTGATTATATCAAGGCTATTAATATTGTTTTACCACCATGGCTGTTAATTAAGGGGGCTTTAATGTACAAATTCACATAAATTGTGATGTCCATCGAGAATAACACGTACATTTTGATAAAATCTTAATTGAATTTTACATTGAATTTGGTCCAAATTTGATTGTAAATTGAATTGAATCCATAAAGGATTGTGCATTGAATTTGATCGTACTGGATTGAATCTGTTAATTGTAATTGAACGGAATTAATATGTTAATTGTATTGTTTATTTTGAGTCTGGCACTACATAGTGATTTCAATAATGCTCATTAGAGTTGTTTCTGCTGCAACAGATTATTTGGGAATTATTCCTGAGCTCTGTGGTGATGTCAGTAGTCCCTGGCCCGGGCACTGATAAATCCCACAATATATGTTTCCTTCCGTATGGAAGATGTGATTCCTTCCTTTTAGGAAGATGTGATTTTAAATGAAATGCTATTGTAGTTTGCTAAATAATAGACTCTTATTGATTTTGAATTGTATTTGTATTAGTCTAACAATGAGTTAGACGGATTAAATGAGTAAGTAGCATGTTCAATCATGTAATTGTTTATACATTCCTGAATTGTTAAATTCATAGTGTTTTTTATGGCATTATAGGCTCAGCTACCCATGTTGATCTTGCTCAGGCCTCAGCGTCAGCGGAGGAGACCGCTTCGGTTCCTCCATGAGGGTTAGTTGAGTGGAAATAAGCGATAACATTTTATATGAATTTTTGGAGAACAAAATCAGTAAATGGAAACTTTAAGAAAATTTGTTGGAACGTTTCACACTTTTCATTCCTTGCATTGTATTTAAATGTGCAAGTGAATGTTATTCATATTGTAAATGAATTTTTGTTTTATACAGGAGCAATGTATATTTGTTTATAATCCGCATAATGTATTATTCATATCCCTTGTGAATTTTGTGTGATTGAAGTTCACGGTAGTAAGTATGAGACGCGACTCGAGGTTAACTCGGATTAATCATAATCTTGGGCTCGGGTCGTGTCATACTTACTGTATGGTATCAGAGAAAAGCGAAAGAGTTAAGAAAATTTTAAAATCCATAGGAATCGTAAGGAGACGGTGAGAAAACATCAGATTACGAATCAAATCCTAATTTTGCTTTCACTAAATGTGATACATATGTGATGGAAGTATAAAGATGTCTATCTTATCTTCCTGTGTTATTTTTAGAATGGCATATGGCTCAGGAAGTGGAGGAAATGGGAATGATAATCCTGATTATATGGTTAGTGGGAATGAAGGTCCTACACCTACGCCTCCTACTCCAAATAGCGATGCTCAATTCGTTGCTATCTTAGAACAGTTAGCTAAGAGCCATGAAGCTCAATTGAACATGCAAACGCAGTAAATGAATATGCAAGCACAAATTGCTACGATATTGCAAGTACAAAGTCAAATGCAAACTCAGAAGCAGACTCAGATTCAGACTCCACAAGCACCACCAGTTTAGCCATTGCCTATTATTGGTACTCAGGTGGTAGTGCAATCCAAAGAAAAAGATCCTAATGTTCTTTATGAACAATTTAGGAAAAGAGTAGCCATTGAGTTTCATGGTAAGGAAGATGCATTAGTAGCAGATGAGTGGATACAACACATCAAAGATGTGTTTGATACAATTGTGTGTACTTCAAAGCAACATGTGTCACTTGCCTCTTCCATGCTACTGTATGTAGCGAAGGAATGGTGGAAGGGTGTTAGAAGTACAGTAATTGAAACACCTACAGTCACTCTTTGGGAGACTTTCAAAAACAGTTTGAAAGGAACTTTGTTCCAGAGCATGTGAGGCAGAGAAAAGAATTAGAACTTCTAAATTTAAAAACAGGGGCAAATAACTGTGACAGTGTATGTGCAAACTTTTATACAACTGTCTAAATATGCCAAGGACTTTATAGATACAAAAGAGAATAAGATAAAGAGGTTCATAAGTGGTTTGAACCCAGCTTACAAGAAACTGGTCCTGGCAGGTCAAACGCCTATTCATTTTGATGATGCGATGGACAAAGCATATACTGCTAAAGAAGTTCATCGAGAGGAACTAGAATCAAATAATGGTCCTAAGAGGAGTGGAACTCTTGGTTTAAAAGGGGAGGCAAATTAAAAAAAAAGAGACAGAAATATGTTGCTAAAGCTGAGGTTAAACCAGTTTGTGAGACATATGGGAAAGCTCACAAAACTGAAGCTTGTTGGAGAAACAATGGGGCATGTTTAACTTGTGATTCATTGGAACATAAAATGGCTCAATGTCCCATAGTTAGAAGAGATAACCGAGTTCCACAGCAACAGCCTCCTCAAGGTCAAGCAGCATTTCCTACTCCTCCACAGCAACAGCAACAACGTCGGAGACAACAGCGACCACGGCAACAGCAATAGCAGAATAGGGCTTAGGCTACAGGTCAAGTCTATGCTGCAAATAGGGAACAAGCTGAAGCTGCAGCTAATGTTGTGGAAGGTATAATTTATGTTGATAATAGACCAGCGATTGCATTATTTGACCCTGGATCTACTCATTCACTTATAGCACTTCCATTTATTTGTGATATGCAAGAATAAATTAGACGACTGTCATATGATTTCACTGTGACTACTCCATTGGGAAGAAAAGTAGTATGTGAATTATATGTACCCCAATGTGGTGTTAAAATCGGTGAGGTGTTAATGCCAGCAGATTTGGTAGTGTTGGCTATAAATGATTTTGATGTAATTTCTGGCATGGATTGGCTTGCAAAGTGCAGAGCCTGTTTGGACTGTTTCTGCAAAATCATTACTTTTAAAGTAGATGAAGCCAATGCCAGTGTATTGTTAGAAGGAACTCAGAAGAAATTTGGTACGAGGCTTGTTTCAGCAATAAAAGCTGAACGTATGATGCGAAGTGGTTGTGAAGGCTACATCGCGTTCATCACTGAAAAGAAGTCAAGGAAAGAATTAGGAAACATTCCTATAGTCTGTGAATATCCAGACGTGTTTCCAAAAAAAGTGCAAGGTCTGCCTCCAGCAAGGGAAGTAGACTTTACTATAGAGCTTGTATCGGGTACTGCACCTATATCTCGGGCACCATATAGAATGGCACCGTCAAAATTGCATGAGTTGAAGAAACAAATATAGGATTTGCTCGACAAAGGTTTTATTAAATCTAGTGTGTCTCACCATGGGGAGCACCTGTATTATTTGTCAAAAAGAAGGATGGCATCCTACACATGTGTATCGATTATAGGCAGCTAAATCAAATGACAATCAAGAATAAATATCCGTTGCCTAGAATTGATTAGTTGTTTGATCAACTCGAGGGTGCAACATATTTTTCTAAGATTGATGTCCGATCTAGATATCACCAGATTCGTGTTAGAGATCAAGATGTACAGAAGACAGCATTTAGGACCCGATATGGGCATTATGAATTTCAAGTTATGCATTCTAGATTAACAAATGCACCTGCAGTGTTTATGGCTTCGATGAACAGAATTTTTGCTGCTCATTTAGACCAGTTTGTTGTGATCTTCATTGATGACATCCTGGTATATTCAAAGTCAGAGCAAGAATATTCACACCATTTGATAACAGCATTGCAATTGTTGAGAGACTCAATTGTTTGCAAACCTAGAGAAGTGTGATTTTTTGCTACAGTAGGTGGCATTTCTAGGTCACATAATTACTAATGAAGGATTAGCCGTGGATCCAGCTAAAATTGAAGCCATTACAAAGTGGCAAAGTCCGAAAAATGTCCCATAATTGTGGAGCTTTTTAGGATTGACTGTATATTACAGAAGATTTGTGAAAGACTTCTCTAAAATTACAGCCCCATTGACAAAACTAACTCAGAAGAACATTCCATTTGCATGGGATGAAGAATGTGAGTACAGTTTTCACACGTTGAAACAAAGATTAGTCTAAGCCCCAATCTTGTCATTACCTGACGGAAGAGGAGGATTTATAATCTATTCTGATACTTCCGGTATTGGATTGGGATGTGTGCTGATGCTGAATGACAAGGTCATTGCCTATGATTAGCGTCCATTAAGAGAACATGAGAAGAATTATGTTACTCATAATTTAGAGCTCGTGGCAGTTGTATTTTCTTTGAAGCAATGGAGACACTGTTTGTCACGCCCCTGAAAGTGAAACTGGGGTTATGCGTGAGATTAGGGCCAACTAAAAAAATTTCAACATTAATCAAATGCAACATGGCCCCAATCATGTCCCATGTGAATCGAAGACTGCTGTGAGGTATAAACATTTCCTCAAATACAATAAACAAATAGCGGAAGCTTTATAAATGCAAGTGGTATCTTAAAGATGTATAGTTTAAGAGCAAATATTGATTATCATATTTAGAGTTCAAGTTTGAAATGCATAGCATTCCGATCGTAAGAAATGCACAGCATTCGAATCATAGAACAGACCAACAAACATCTAAACAAATAGGCAGTCCACATATGTTAATCACCAGGGGATAGTTCCACTTGTCCCTCCAGCTCAACATGAGAGCTGTGGTAGAGTAAACAATAGACACGGGATAAGAACCCGGCAAGCAATCAGATGATAACCTTCATAAGAAAATAAACAAAACAAAACATCATACTTCTTACAGAACGGGTATCTGATGGTGTACATCCATCTAAAATATAAAAAGTCGTACTGCGCAGACGTTCAATCCAAAGTCCTCACAGAGATGGTGCCCCAAATGTGTTGGGCATTAACAGCTAAGTGGTGCCTGACACAAGAGTCCTAAACATACGATAGAAAGGGGCTAGACTTTCCTGCATGAGCAAGATTCTTTAGTCAAAAGAGAAACTACCTTTTCATCATCAAATCAATGCCAAAATCATCAAACTTCTTCAAATATCATCATCAAATCAATGCTGAAATCATCAAACTTCTTCAAACATCATCATCATAGGTAGTTCTCAACAAGCTTTTACAATCAAAGCCGTCTAGCCTCAACACTTCAACCATACTTCGAAACAAACGGAACATCAAAAGGAATCTTAAGTTCATCATCTAAGTTCTTCATATAATCCCAAACAAATCAAAATAAACGAAGTTAATGAACATGGACATTTCATGTAGAGAGTACCAAACGGTACAATCCGGAATCATAATCGATAGACAATCCAATCCTAAGTCTAATATTAATCACGAAGCATCGTACATCCCTACTCAGTCAACGAAAGGGATTAGGGTTCACGATACCCAGACGAACAATCTTCGTGCACAGATTTAAAGAAGGGTATCTCGTTGTCCCATACCGTTCAAGATTGAGGTAGGTTGAATCCCTAAGCAACCGGAATAACCGTCAAGAAATCGGCTCAAAACATCCTCACATATAGTCAAATGAGTCCAAAAAGGGTAGTCAGGGTCTCACCTAAGTCCACAAGTCCTAAAGTATCCGCGATATAAAAATGCAACCACAGTTATGTCCGAAATGATCATAACACCAGGTCACATTGAGGCTTCAGTAAGCATGAGCATGTACAGACAATTGACAATAAAAAAAATATTTAGAAATTAATAAAGGAATGCAAAGTTGTCAAATCGGTGCATAAAGAAATCATAAAAACATGATTTTGGTTTCTTTAATAACTTTTCCAACAAAAGTCCTCTCCTATTCATACTCATGATTTACATGAGGCCTCACCAAAACGTGACATGTGTTCTACAATGAGCACAAGGGTGTCTAGAATTGAAATTAGATGCTAGAATCATAAAGAAGAGCAACATATCATAGCATAATATAGATATCTACTTGCATTGGTGAGTGCACTCCAAAATGGGGAAGAAAATAGAAAACCCATTATTTAAGCACAAATTGGGGAAGAACCTTTCAAACCTAAAACAACCTACAAAAATGAATGCAAAGGGTAGTAAATAGTTTTCCGAAACCATTTCTAAGGAAAGAGGGAAAAGGCCCTAATTTCTACATGCTTATGAGCTTACCTAGAGATGGAGAATTAATGGATGGCTTGGAGAAATGGATACTCAAGGTCGTTGGAGCATGGGGAGGACAATGAGGGTGATCCTGTTAGCTTGGCGGGGCTTCAGTTTAGCAGGAAGCAAGGGAGAGACAGTGAGAGAGTAAGAAGTTCCAGAGAGAAAGAGAGTAACAGAGAAAGAAACAGAAGTGGGGAATGGGGAGGTGGGTTAACCCACATGAGTGGTAAGGTGTGATGGGATAAGGGAGAGATGGTGGCTGGGCACGTGGTTGTGAGGTGGGATGGGGTTTGAGTGTTTGACTCACATGAATTATAAAAAGGTGGGACAAAGGGTATGATGGGAATTAATAAAATAATCTAAAGTGGGCTCGGGTCAGGTCAAGTTTTTGAGAGATTTCGAGGGTCTGGATCGGAATAAGGTAGAAGGGAAAAGTCCGAGAAATTAAGAAATCTATCCGATGGTACCAAAATCTCAAGAAAAGGAAAATATGAAAAAACCTTCGAAACTTGCCGGAAATTGAGACACACACCCCTACTATCAAACGAGCTCGGAATCACGCGAAACTTCGCATGCGTGACTCACACATCAAACCCGACTCGCTAAGATTCTAAACACACTTAATCACCTAACAATTAATTAATTATAATTAATAGAAGATTAAGGGATGGGATGTTACATCCCCCCCTCCCAGGCTATTTAGTCCTCCAAATCTCTAACACACCTCTGGCAATAACTCTAGATGCTTTTCCCTAACCTGATCTCTGAGTTCCCAAGTCGCTTGACTGTGATGCTCCCACTATACTTTAACCCAATGGATGGTCCTTGTCCTCAACACCTGCTCCTTCGTGTCAATAATCTTCTTTGGTCTCTCCACAAATGTAACATCTGGTTGAACATCCAAAGGTTCGTGATGTAGCACGTGTGAATGGTCTGGGATGTACTTCCTCAGCATGGAAATGTGAAAAACTTTGTAAACTCCTGCTAACTTTGCTGGTTGTATCAATCTGTAAGCCACTTCCCCGACTCACATATCAATCTCAAACAGTCCGATGTATCTTCGAGCCAATTTCCCTTTCTGACTGAATCTTATAGTTCCTCTAATCAGTGAGACTTTGAGAAACACCTTGTCTCCGACCTGAAACTTCAAATCTCTCCTCTTGGGCTTTGCGTAGCTCTTTTGACGATCTCTTGCAATCTTTAGCCTATCGATGATCTACTTCAACTTCTCACTGGTATCATTGATGATCGAAAGTCCGTGAAAACTCCGAACACCAATCTATTCCCAACAAATCAGGGTCTTGCACTTTTGTCTGTATAATACCTCGAACGGTGCCATCCCGATACTGGAGTGATAACTGTTGTTGTAGGCAAACTCACACAAAGGAAGACTCCTCTCCCAGTCCTTCCCGAAATCTAAAACACATGCCCGCAACATATCCTCCATAGTCTGGTTGGTCCTCTCTGTCTGTCCATCAGTCTGAGGGTAATACGCAATGCTAAAACTCAATGTAGTACCTAAGGTTGCTTGCAAACTGACCCAAAATCTGCCCACAAACCTCATATCTCTGTCTGAAATAATGGAATCTGGAATTCCATGCAATCTGACGATATTGTCTATGTACTTATGTGCCAACACATCCATGGATCCTCTCATCTTCATCGGAATGAAGTGTACTAAATTGGTAAGTCTTTCAATAATCACCCAAATACTATCATTGTCCTTCGCGGGTGGTAATCCTGCAACGAAGTCCATGGTGATGAACTCCCACTTCCATTCCGGTGTCTTCAAAGGTTGGAGTGACCCTGAAGGTCTCTGATGCTCAACCTTCACTTGTTGGCACACTAGACATCTCGAAACAAACCCTGCAATGTCCTTCTTCATGTTGTTCCACCAATAAAAACTCCTCAAGTTCTAGTACATTTTGGTGCTCCCAGGGTGAATAACATAACAGTAATGGTGTGCCTCAACCATAATCTTGTTCCTTAAATCATGTACACCCGGTACACACAATCTATCCTGGCAATACAACACTCCATCTATGAGTCTGAACTCTGGCTTGTCTGCTATGCTGTCTATCAGTCTGACTAACTCTGGATCTTCTCTAACTGCCCTTGATTTTGACCAGAATCTCTGGTTCCCAAGTGTGCATGTTGGCAACCATGACTCTTTCACTCTGAGGCTGGAACTCTATGGCCAAATCTCTGAATAATTCCATCAAAGACCACTCTGTCTGTAAGCATCTGGTATTCGTTGTTTTTCTACTCAATGCATCTGCAACCATATTTTCTTTTCCTGGATGAAACTTTATCGGAAAGTTGTAGTCCTTGATGTATTCCATCCATCTAGTCTGCCTCATGTTCAAATCCTTCTGCCCGAACAGATACTGCAGACTCCTGTGATCTGAGTGAACCTCAAATTTCTCTCCGTACAAGTAATGTATCCACATCTTTAGTGCCATAACCACTGCTGCAAGCTCCAAATCATGGGTAGTGTATCTATTTTCATGTTCTTTCAGTTATCTAAACCCATAGACCACTAATTTTCCTTCCTGCATGAGCACGCATCCCAATCCAATGCTTGAAGCGTCTGTAAAATCACAAATCCTCCAGTTCCTGAAGGTAAAGTAAGGCTAGGAGCTGTGGTCAATCTGGTCTTCAACTCTTGAAAGTTTGCTTCGCACTACTCTGTCCACACAAAAGGAACATCCTTCCTTGTCAACTTGGTCAATGGAGCTGCTATACTGGAAAATCCCTTCACAAATCTTCTGTAATACTCGGTCAAACCCAGAAAACTCCTGATTTCTGCCACTATCTTCAGACTCTACCAACTGACTATTGCTTTAATCTTCGATGGATCCACTACCATACCTTCCTTCAAGATGATGTGTCCGACAAAAGACACTTGGTCAAGCCAAAAATCACACTTACTTAGCTTGGCATGGAGCTGATTCTCTCTCAAAATCTGCAATGAAGCCCTCAAATGCTCTGCATGATCATCTCTAGACCTCGAATAGACTATAATATCGTCTATAAACACCACTATGAACTAATCTAAGCATCAAGCAAAGATTTTGTTCATCAAGGCCATGAAAACACTTGGTGCATTGGTCAACCCAAATGGCATCACCAAGAATTCATAATGGCCATATCTGGTCCTGAAGGCTGTCTTCTGCACATCTTGGTCTCTGACTCACAACTAATGGTAGCTTGATCTCAAATCAATCTTCGAGAAATCATGTGCTCCCTGCAACTGATCAAACAACTCATCTATTCTGGGTAAAGGATATTTGTTCTTGATTGTAACCTGATTCAACAGTATGTAGTCTATGCACGTATGCATTGAACCATCCTTCTTCTTCACGAATAGAACCGGTGCACCTCACGGTGATACACTCGGTCTAACAAATCCTCTGTCCAAGAGATCCTACAACTGAACTTTCAACTCCCTTAGCTCTATTGGAGCCATACGGTAAGGTGCTTTTGATATCGGAGCCATCCCTGGCACAAGCTCAATCTTGAAATCAATCTCACGGACTGGTGGTAATCTAGGTATCTCCTCCGGAAAGACATCCGGGAAATCACAAAAACCTGGAATATCCTCCACCGCTTTGGACAATTTATCCTCCATGATAAATGCCAAATAACCGTCACATCCACTCCTAATCAATCAATTTGCCCTCAAGGCTAAAATGACTCAAGTGGACATGGGTCTCCTCTCACCAACAATTTCCACATTGTCCATTAACACTTGCAACCTGACTATCTTGTTGAAGTAATTCATAACTGCTTTGTAGGTAGATAACCAATCCATTCCCAATATCACATCAAAGTCTTTCATCCCTAGGATGATCAAATCTGCAGATAGGACAAAACTTCCCACCTGCACTTTGCACGCCGGATAATAGGACTCACACTACACTGTCTTCTCTAAGGGAGTACTAACAAGCAAAATGCAATGATATGGAGCTATGTCTCCCACCAAGCATGCAGCAAATATAGGTGACACGAATGAGTGTGTGGAACCAGAATCAAATAAAACTCTAACAGGTACATCTGAGATAGAGTGTGTACCTTCCACCACTCCTCATGCTTCCTCACCTTCCTACAGGTCCAAGGCCTAAAGTCTACCCTACTATTGAGGCCAATGTTGCTACCTCTACTGTCCTTGGGGCCTCTATTGCCCTCTATATAACGATGGTCCTAGAAGCCTAAGCGCTGCTGCTGCTGCTGTTGTAGTGCCCGAAGCTGCTGCTAATTAGGCTACTGCGGTCTACTGGGTGGTGCATGCCTCAAAGGCGCCGCTTCTAATTAGGCTACTGCGGTCTACTGGGTGGTGCATGCCTCAAAGGCGCCGCTGCCATTGGTGGTCTAGGAGGAGCTACGTTCCTGACACCTTGCTCGTTCTTCTTTGGGCAATCTCAAATATGGTGGCCCATCTGACCACATGTCACGACCCGAGCCCGAGATCGGATCACTAAAGGCTAACCCCAATCACGAAGACATCATACTTACTCCCGTAAACCCCGAATTAACCGAAGTTAAGACGAAGTCTACAAGGGATCTATCATGCGTACCTATCAAATGTAAATTTTACGGAATATATATATACATTGACAAAACTAATTACACAAGTCCTTTATATAACAATAAGGTTCATTTTATACATAGCGTTTCGTTTCATCTCCCTATTTGGTCACACTTTGCATATTCAAAATACAATGCAAAAGGACATTAGTTACATCTCAAAATCAATACATAAAAGTTCTCTCAAAACATCTTTCCAAAATGTTCTAACTCAATTCGCACTCGGACTCACGTCTATTCAGTCTATGCTCCTGGAGGAATTTGATTGGCCTCCTCCACAATCCCTTGTGAAAGTTAACGGACTCGTCGAGATACGTGTGTTGGTATCAAGAGTTTCCGTATTCGACTAAATACGGAAAATTTTATATTTACGAAAAAGTCCCTGTTTCCTTTGGTTTAGGCCAAAAATCCATTCAATTCATTTAATCTATTTCATTATCATTTCATTAGGCCTAAATCATTCATTTTAGGCTAATTCAGTTGCATCTAGCCATAAACCATCATTAGCTTAATTAAACATAGTTAATTAGCTTAATTCCAAATCAATTAGAGTTAATCTTGATTAACTCGAGACGGGGTCTAACATTCCCCTAAACTTTTAGAGTCATTCGATCCTCTGAATGCAATACAAGTCAATACAAGTCAATTAAACATTTCGAATTTTAAAATTACCTGAACGAATAGCTCGGGATACTTCCGAACCATTTGCTCCTCAAACTCCCATGTAGCTTCACTAGGTTCATGATGATCCCAAAGGACCTTGATCTATTTAATCGTTCTTGTATGCAGGACCGCTTTCTTGGTAACAATAATCTGAATTGGCTTCTCAACATATGTGGTGTTGGGTAACATTTCGATCTCTTCGTGATGAATGACATGTGAAGGATCAGCTACATACTTTCGAAGCATTGAAACATGGAATACATTATGAATACCAAAAAGCTCTGCTGGAAGGTCTAGGCGATAAGCCACATTTCCAATTCTACTTTTGACCTTGAAAGGTCCAATGAATCTCGGGGAAAGATTTCCTTTCTGCTCGAATCAGATAATACCCTTTATCGGGGAAGTCTTCAAATAGACTAAATCATCAACTGTGAATTCCAGATCACGCCGACGATTATCAACATAGCTTTTCTGCCTTGATCTAGCATTTTTAGCCGGTTCTGCACTCTTTGAACCCTTTCTGTTGTTTCAACAATGATCGTAGGACCGTGTAAACTTCGACTTCCAACCTATTCCCAGCTCACTGGAGTCCTACATCTTATACCGTACGATGCTTCGAATGGTGTCATTTCAATGCTGGAGTGATAGCTGTTGTTGTACACAAATTCGCACAATGCTAACTGGTCATCTCAATCACTCCCGAATGTTAGAAGTAGGTGGGCCTCGTGGATAGGTTTTTTAAAACTTTTTGACCCACTTGACTCAGGGATCAACTATCCAGAAGGATATAACCCAATCCAGGATGCAATCCCTCCTTCTCATCAATCATGCACAGCAATATAACCTATCTAGAAGATAGCAATCAGCAACTACTTGCAACAAAATAATCTATCACAAGAGGAGAAGCAGATTATACCTTTGGAGCTCGGTAGTGCTCTAATCGAGGAGAAGACAATCAACTAGAACAAGAACTCTTCTTGAAGCAATTAGAGATCTCCAAGACCTTGTTGTCTTCCACGCTATGACCCTCTATCAGATCTCTTTTCTCAAGAAGATGGGTGGGATCTCCAAGAGAAAACCCTACTAGAAACTCTAAGGAAACTAGAAGAGAACTAGAAGAGAGAGAGAAAGAGGAGAGATGTGCAACTCTTGCACAAGAGATGTTTTGGGCGTGAATACCAAGGATGGACGTCCAAGGGGGATTATTCCCCTTTATATAGCCTCAAATCTCCTCTTAAGACTCGCTTACTAATTGCATTAGAAGTCACACTTCCACACAAATTAGTAGCTTACTATTACCACTATTAGAAGTCTCACTTAAAATAGAAATAGAAACTTTCTAATTCCTTCCTTTTAGAGTTCAAGTAAGATTAGTAACTTTTTAATATCTTGGGCTAGCGTGGGGACCACTCGGGATTCCTTAGAAAGCCGACTCCAACTGGGACACGCGACCCCTCATCTCATGTGCAATCCGGGCCCACAGTTAATTACAAATAACACCACTATATAAATGCAATTGCACTCCAGTCTTAGGAATAAATTACAATGAAGACCCTAAACTTCCCAATTACCACAAGTAGGCCCCTCTATCAATATCCATGGATCAATTGGAATAAATCTGTCCCATCCAATCTTATATCCACATCTTCTTATCCTTGAGCCCCAATTAATCACAGTGATCATCAGTATCATCCAATTAACTCTTAATCGAGATGGATGCCCACTTACTAATGATAAATCCATTAATTGGCACAAGGGGATAATATAGATAGATTCCATCTTAATCATTGTATGTTCCCACAGTCCTACTACCACGTACCCAAGACACCGAGGTGTTGACCTACAGTTGGCCTCACTCATTGGTGACTCAAAGCAAATGAATAGACAGAAACTTGAGTTCATCAATATCTCATGATTAAGAGCCTATTGCAAGGGAATTATGAAAGCAGTCCTTGAATCGAGACAGTATTTCATAAGGTGCTTCTCATGATCCTTCAATACATCTAATGTACCAGCACTATGATTCAGAATCTTACATTCTGATGATCAAGACAAATCACACTATTTCATAGTGATCAAAGTGCTGCAACCTTATCAGATGAGATGCCCAGTCTCATCAATGGTTGTGAAGATATTTTTAAGTATAAGATTTGCGACACATATCTCCCGTATGTGGATCTCATCCATATACATATATCACATCTAATATACTAATGGGAACCATTATGTCATATGTATTGGTCATGTGCATTAAGTAATAAACACCATTCATCTCATGAAAGGAAAGCATGATTTTATTGATAAATAAAGAAATTAATCAATTTATTACATCAACTAATGGATTGAAACCACACTATCTAACACCGAAATCAACAACACTGGCACGAAACAAGTCTTCTAAAGTCTGTACAGTCCGTTCTAATTGTTCGTCCATCTATCGATGATAAGCAGTACTAAACCGAAGTCTAGTGCCCATAGAATTCTGGAATGACTGCCAAAATGAGAAAACAAACTGACGATCCCGATCGAAGACAATCGAGACCGGTGTTCCATGCAATCGAATCACTTCCTTGATGAACAATCTGGACATATCATTGAATCCCATCTTCTTTCTAAATGGAAGGAAGTGTGCAAACTTTGTAAGACGATCAACGATCACCCATACAGCATCGTGCCGCATTTTCGTCTTTGGTAAACCAGATACAAAGTCCATTGTGATATGTTCCCACTTCCATCTAGGAATATTCAATGGATGAAGCAATCCACGCGGTTTTCGGTGCTCAAATTTCACGTGTTGGCAAGTCAAGCAAGAAGACACATAACCTACTACCCCCCGCTTCATGTTATTCTACCAAATCTGTCATTGAGATTTCTATACATCTTTGTGTTTCTTGGATGCATAGAATATCTGGTGTGATGAGCTTCAAACATCACTGCCTATTTCAAATCTTCTTGTGCTGGTATACACAATTAATCTCTAAAGTAGAGAACCCCTTCTACCAACACGAAGTCTAGTCTCATTGTAATGTTGTCTTTGATCCTTACCAATTTCGGATCTTCGAACAGTCTATCATTGATTTGTTGGATAAGAACTGGTTCGAACACGGACATTGCTGCAACCATCACTCAATCGTCCACTATTTCAATGGACACATCCAAATACATGAATTCTCCAATCAGGTTCCATTAACCAACCAATGATGCCAAGTCAGCAGATTTTCGATTCAAAACATTAGCTACGACATTACCTTTTTTAGGTACATATGATAATGAAAAGTCGTAGTCCATGATCAGCTCCAACCAACAGCGTTGCCTTAGGTTAATATCCTTCTGAGTAAACAAGTACTGAAGGCTTCAGTGATCGTAGTGGACTTTAAAAGTCTTTCCGTACAGATAGTGCCTTCATTGCTTCAAAGCGAATACAACAGTCACGAGCTCCAAATCATGAGTAGCATAATTCTTCTCATGTTATTTCAATTAACGCGAACCGTAGGCAATGACCCTACCATTCTACATCAATACGTATCACAATCCAATACCTGAGGCATCTGAGAAAATCTCAAATCCTCCTTTTCCATCAAGTAAAGACAAGATTGGGGTTGTAATCAACTCTAGACTCACAGGTATCATTCCATTGAAATGGAACATTCTTCCGAGTCAATTTCATTAACGGAGCTGCTATCTCAGAGGAGTCCTTGACGAACCTTTTCTAATAGCCTGTCAATCCTAAAAAGCTCCGAACTTCAGTACGTTCTTCGAACTCTACCAATTGGTAACCGCTTCAATCTTAGTTAAATCAACAGTTAATCCATATCCGGTAATGATATAATCTAGAAATGCAACCTGCTGCAACCAAAAGTCGCACTTTTCTAGTTTTAGGCTATTCTCAGATGGTGTGAATGCTCCAGTTCTGACTTTGGTAATACCAAGATGTCATCAATGATGATTACGACAAACTTGTCCAAATAGGATGCAAACACTCTGTTCATTAAAGCCATAAACACCTCACATGCATTGGTTAGACCAAAAGGCATTACTAGAAATTCATAATGTCCGTATTGAATATGGAATGCAATCCTCTGCACATCTTGATCCTTAACTCAAATCTGATAATATCCAGATTGAAGATCAATCTTGGAAAAGTAGATGCACCTAGAGTTGATCAAAGAACTCATCGATCCTAGGCAGTGGATACATGTTCTTGATCGCCACTTGATTTATCTGTCTATAATCGATACACATTCGAAGGGTGCCATTCAATAAGGTGCCTTGAATATCGGTGCAGTACCGTGCATAAGTTTAATAGTAAAGTCTACTTCCCTTGCCAGAGGTAGACCTGGCACTTCATCTGGAAATACGTCTGGAAATTCACAGACTACATGAATATCTCGCAACTCCTGTACAGGCTTCTTTTCTTAAACAAATGCGATGTAGCCTTCACAACCATTACGCATCATTCATTCAGCCTGGAGTGTTGAAACAAGCCTCGTGTCATACTTCATTTGGACTACTTCAAAGAGTACACTGGCATTGGCCTCATCAACCCTAAAGGTGATGATTTTACGAAAACAGTCTAAATAAGCCTTGTACTTCGCAAGTCAATCCATGCCAAAGATCACATCAAAATCATGCATTGCTAGTATAACCAGTTCAACTGGCATTGACACTTCCCCAATCTTAACATTGCATTAGGGAATATACAATTCGCATACTACTCCCTTCCCTAAAGAAGTAGCTACAGTAAAATCACATGACAATTGCATTATCCGGTCTTGCATATCACAGCAAATGTAGGAGTTACAATGAATGCGTAGATCCGGGATCAACTAATGCAATTGCAGGTCTAGTATCTAGAAGGATTGTACCTTCAACCGCTGCAGCCTGTTCCCCTGTTAATAGCATAAGTCATTCCAACCATCTATGGTCTAATTGGTTGTTGCTGTCGTCTTGGCTGTTGATATGGAGTTCTGTCATCTCTCCTTGCCATAAGAGTTTAGACATTCTGTGTTCCATAGAACCACAAATCAAACAAGCTTCAGTAGTTCTTCAACACGCTTCAGACCTGTGGGCTTTTCCACAAGTCTCACAGACTGGCTTATTCTTATTCCCTGCATTATTCTTTTGCCTTTTATTCTTAAACTGCCCTCCTTTTCTAAACTGCTCGTAAAGGACATTAGGACCATTGTCCTTAGGTTGCACCACCACTTGAGTCTCAACATTACGTTGTTGCTGGACTGGTGGTATCAGTAGAGTCTATATCTGAGCCTGCATCTGGCTTTGTGCTTCTAACATGGCAGCTATTTGGGTCCACATACCCAATTGAGCTTTATGGCTCCTCGCCATCTATTCGTTACTCTTGGTTAACTGCTCCAGTATAGCAGTAAACCTAGCATCAGCGTCAGATATAGGAGGGGAAAGTGTGACTTCCACAAAGTCATCATTCCCATATCATGATCCAGAAGCCATGTTGTAAACAATACGGAAGATAAGATAATCATCTCTACACTTCCATCACATATATATATATATCACATATAGTGAAAGCATTAAACACAAATCCTAAGTTGGATTTGATACAAAACTTATCATTCCTAATTTCATTCTTACGTTTACTAAGTCTTTTAAATATTTTCTTAACCTGGCCTTTTAACTAGGCTATGATACCATACAATAAATAAGTCACGACCCGAGCCCGAGATCGGATCACTCAGGGCTAACCCCGGTCGCGAAGAAATCATACTTACTCCTGTAAACCCTGAATTAACTGAAGTTAAGACGAAGTCCACAAAGGATCTATCATGTGTACCTGTCAAATGTACATTTTGCGGAATATATATATATATATACATTGACAAAACTAATTACACAAGTCCTTTATATAACAGTAAGGTTCATTTTATACATAGCGTTTCGTTTCATCTCCCCATTTGGTCACACTTTGCATATTCAAAATACAATGCAAAAGGATAGTAGTTACATCTCAAAATCAATACATAAGAGTTCTCTCAAAACATCTTTCCAAAATGTTCTAACTCAATTCGCACTCAGACTCACATCCATTCAGTCAATGATCCTGGAGGAATTTGATTGGCCTCCTCCACAGGTTGCACGGCCTCTGCATGACCGGCACGAGTAACTGGGCCTGTAATGTTCATCAATAACACCGTGAACACGACGGTTCAACAATGTACACACAGATCTATAATAGTACATGCTTATAAATATACAAAATCGATCCAATCTAATAATTAACAATTCTACAGTCAATTTTCAATTCTAGCAATTCTACTCAATCTGTACAATGACAATAGTATGAGTAATTAGAGTCAAGTAATGAACAATCACTAACTTGGCAACTACCATAGCACTCATTTCATTTTATTTCAGTTCACATCTTCCAAAAAGGAAGGAATCATTCATTTCACATCTTCCTAAAAAGGAAGGAATCATTCAATTCTGTTCATCTTCCAAGAGGAAGGAATCATTCAATTCCATTCATTATCCAGGAGGAAGGAATCATTCAATTTTGTGGGATATACCAGTGCACAGGCCAGGGACATCTGGCAGTACCACGGAGCTCCGGAACACTCCAATCCATCTACTGCAGTAGGATTAACCATTAGTCATTGTTACATTTAGTAATTATTCATTCGTTCGTTCGTTCGTTCATGTCATTGTTTATTTCAGCTCGATATCCAACTTGATAAACTACTATGTAATGCTAGACTTAAGAATCAATCAAATTAATAAATTCTATTCAAAACTCTAATCAAAGTTCTAAACCAAATAATTGAGTGACACGTTCGTTATCTAATATACGTGTTATTCTCGATGAACATCACTTTAGATTGTTATTTGTACATTATGATAACCTTAGGTAACACCTATGAAGGTTTAGATACCATGGATACTAGCCCTAATGATTAGACTTTCATTTCAGAAAAATCAGAACTAAATCTACAATCTTCCTCAAGTTCGGTCACCTTGGCTATTACCTGTCGGTTAACCGAATTACATTCGGTCAGCTTTCTAGAATCTCATAATTTTTGATACATTTCCTTCAATTCGGTCACCTACTCGACTAACCGAATTCTCAAATTTGGCTAGCCAAACTCATGGCGGCTACCTTTCAGTTAGCTTTCCAGAAGCTTGAAATTTCTGATGAAAATCTCTGATGAATAAGGTCACCATTCGGCTAGCCGAATTCACAATTTCAGCTAACCGAAATTCATCGGTCAGCTCACGGTTAGTTTTCCAGATACTGACATTTTCTGCGAAAATCAACACAGATGGGTCGATCAGCTGGCGGTCAGTCGAACTGCTCCCAGAACTTCATTCCGGAGCTTTAGAGATTCTGAAGCAAACTCTGGATTTTGAGCTCTTTGAACTCAAATCACTTCAATAACATCTTAAATCAATAGAGATGTATATACTTGCCTTTATGAAGATCAAATTGACAAAAAGCCCTTTGTTTAGCTTGATTTTGGTGGAAACTTCTTAACTTGAAGCTTTTCTCCTAGAAAACTCAAGAAGGAGATGAAGAAGATGAAGTGTTCTTCAAAACCACCACAAAGCTTCACTCTTGATGCTTGGTGGAGAGGAAAATGGAAGAAAGAAAAAGAAAAAGGAAAGAGCCTAGGGTTTGGAACGAGTGAATGTGCTCATTGAAGCTCATCTTGAGCTTATATAAGCTCACTTTGCATTTAAGTCCACCATTTCTTCTCATTTACAATTTGAGTCAAATGAAAGTCCATTTGTTCCGTTTCTCGTCAAATGAATTCGAGTCCCTTATGAAAGTTAACATACTCGTCAAGATACGCGTGTTGGTATCAAGAGTTTCCGTATTCGATAAAATACGAAAAAATTTGTATTTACGAAAAAGTCCTTGTTTCCTTTGGTTTAAGCCAAAAATCCATTCAATTCATTTAATCTATCTCATTATCATTTCATTAGGCCTAAATCATTCATTTTAGGCTAATTTAATTCCATCTGGCCATAAACCATCATTAGCTTAATTAAACATAGTTAATTAGCTTAATTTCCAATCAATTAGAATTAATCTTGATTAACTCGGGACGGGGTCTAACACCACACTCAAAGCAACCTCCTGTTACCCATCTACACTCAACTAATGGGTGGTTCTTACCACAGTGAACACAACGGTCTCCCGGTGCTCGATCTGTCCTAGGCTTCTTAGCTTGCAGCTAGTATTGCTACTGTGAACGCTGCTGGTGCTGGTACGATGCTATGGACGCTACTGAAAATGTCCTGAACTTGGACTCTTAGCCAGAGTCTGCACTTGCTGAAGCTGTTGGGCATATAGTCTCTTCTTCCGGATAGACTCCTAGGCCAAATAAGCCCGTTTGAGGTTTCCTCATATGTAAGTAAAGTGACAGAAGTCACCTCCATCTGGATATTGGGCCTCAGTCCCCGAATGAACCTCATAACTAGAGATGTCAAATGGGGCGGGCCAGCCCAAACCTCTAGTCAACAGGCCGTGCTGGGCCGAGGAGGCTAGGCCTGTTGGCCCATTTGGCCCTGGCTCGCCTGGCGCGTGGACTAGTCCTCCAGCCCTCTAGGCCCACAGGGATAGGTCCGCCAGCCCGCCCAACGTCCATATCCTTTTTTTTTAAAGTCCATTTTAACCCCCCCCCCCCCCAACAGCTATAAAACAGTCTTATAAGGGGGATTTTGTGTCATTTTCCATTTTACAAAGTCTATAAATACCCTAACCCTCCCATTCTCATTCCTCACCAATTTACACAACTCTCTCATTCTTTATACATTCTCTAGCTCTCTCTCAAAGCATTCAACTCTTTCACTCTCTCTAAAAAGTTTTTGGAGAGCCAAAGATCAAGTCATCAAGAGACAAGATTAAATGGGCCTTCAAAGATTTAGAGGTATTTATATTATTTAAATTTGAGATTCCATATATATAAGTTTATATTATATTATATTAACTATCATTTTCTCCCCTTTCTTATATTAATTATCACAAAGGAAGGCTATTAGAGCCTATTACTGTTATTATTTATAAATTTTATTTTTTGAAATATGGCTAGAAGATTTCCCACTGAATCTTCTTCAATTAATTTAGGGAAAGAAGAAAATTTTATTGAATTACAAGATAAAGTAGGTGAATTACCCCCCCCCCCCTTTATTCAGAGTTCCCGTGGCCGTAAATCAACCAAAAGGAATAGAACTTCAGTAGTTTGGAATGTATTTACAAGGTTTGAGGTTATTGAAAATGGAAAAACAATTAAAAAGGCAAAATGCAAATTTTGTAGTAAGATTTATGGTGCTGAGTCAAAAATGGGCACCGGCCATTTGACAAGACATAGGCAAAAATGTTTAGCCTTACATAAGCCGGCGGATGTAGGGACAGGGAGGCCTGGTTCACAGGCCCAAATTTCTAGTACTAGTGGTGGTGTTAGTAGTAGCAATTTGGGTCTTTTTTCTTTTAGTGCACAAAGTGCTAGACAAAATCTTGTTAAAATGATTGTATTATCCGAATTACCATTTTGTTTTGTTGAAAATGAGTTTTTTGAATAATGGGTCCAGAGATACTGTCAACCATAATTTCACAATATTTCAAGAAATACAACCAGGAATGATGCTCTTAGACTCTGGCAGGAAGAGAAAATAAATATAAAAAATTACCTTGCAGAAATTCCTGGTAGAATAGCCATAACCACAGATATGTGGACATCTAAAGGGGGTGATAGTTTTCTATGTATTACTGCACATAACATAAATGAAAAATAGATTATTAATAAACGAATAATTAGTTTTAGCTGTCTTAAATGGCCACACAATGGCACTAGAATAAGTACATTTATTTTGGAAAAACTAGATGAATATAATATTAAAAAAAATTATCTATAACTTTAGATAATGCTAGTAATAATACAGTGGCTATTGAATTAATGAGAATGCAAATGTCACTTGATACTTTGATAGATAGCTCTATCTTTCAAAATAGATGTGTATGTCACATCTTAAATCTCATCACAAAGGTTGGTTTAAAGCATATTGTAAGTTACACAGATGCTATTAAAGACATTGGTAGATTTATTTTCTCCTCAGCACAAAGAAGGCAATTGTATGCCTAAATATGTGCAAGGCAAGGCGTATCAGCTATTAAAATGCCTAAGGAGGTAGAACATAGATGGAATTCTATGTATGATTTGTGAAACAATGCACTTGACCATAAAACAGTTTTGAATAAATTTTGTGCTTTTCATGCACAGGTTTTGATGATTAATGATGAACATTAGGAGTTAAGTGCCCATATAAGAGATTTATTAGAAGCTTTTTATGCTTTAACATTATTTCTTTCCGGAATATATTATCTCACATCTAATGAAGCTTTTTAAAATTACTTTACACTTCAGTAGATTTAGAGATCATGTTTTACTAAGTAGCACTATTAAAAACATGGAAAAAAAATTTAATAAATATTGGAAAGAGGCTCCAATGACATTTTCTTTAGCTGCTGTATTTGATCCTAGATTAAAATTAAGTGGTGTACAGTTTTTTATTGATAAAATAAATAAGAATATGGATTATATAGATTTAAATATTTTTTCAAATATAGAGGCATATTTACAAGCACTTTTTCAATTTTATTATGAGCAAAATGGGTACTACTAGGCTTAGTATTGATCATTCATAAGTCCAGCAAACAGGTGTTGGTGAGTGGGATGTGTAGTATTCGTCCCTGTTTACGGGCATGGCATCCAGCTCAAGCTCAAGTAACACTGTGACGGAGTTATTATCGTATCTTGATGTCGGTGTAATACTGGTGCATGATGCATTTACTTTTGACTTTTTAGTCTGGTGAAAGCAACAAGAAAGTGTTTATCCAGTGTTGGCCGCCATGGCTCGTGATCTATTGACTATTCCAATGTCTTTTGTACCATCAGAACATGCTTTTAGTCCAGGTGGACGTGTGGTAGATGACAGAAGAACAAATCTAACTAAAGAAATGGTGGAGTGTTGTGTTTGCCTATGATACTGGTATTTGGTAGATAAGAGGAAACAAGAGTTGACATCAATGGAAGATTATGATCCAGCAAAATACATTAGTGGACTACGCATCTGAGTTTTTACTTTTTCCTTCATTGTAATTTTTAAATTTATAACTTTTTGATTCTTTTTTTTATTTTTATTTTCTAAAAAGATTGTAAGGTTTTGAAGGTAATCCTATTTAGAAACCTTCAAGAAGTTAAAATCCAAATGGTTCTCTTTTCTCAGTGGAGTAGGTTGAGTTTGACCGAACCACTTAAATATCTTTGTCACTCTCCATACTTGTGTTCTATTTTTTTTAATACTTTTAAAAAAAAAGAAAAAAATATGAACAAGCCCGCCATGCCAGGGGTTTTCCCTGGCGGGCCTAGGCTGGAGCGGGCCGTGCCGGCCCGTTTGACATGCCTACAAGCAGCTTCGGTCTTCACTAAAGCTGGTGCAAACCGGGATAGGTTAATAAACTTCAACTCATACTCTTGAACTGTATCCTCTCCTTGGAGCAATGATTCAAACTCTACAATCTTTTGCACCTAGATGTGGGGTGGAATGTATTTGGGACGAAACAAAGTCTGGAATGTTGTCCAAGCAGTATCATCATCTATCCATATGGTGTTGTTATAGATTTCCACCACGTCTCTGCTACGCCCCTGAACATGTATGCTGCCAACTGAACCTGTTCTTTACCCGTACACTAGAAAACATGGAAGATCTTCTCTACTTACTCATCAGCATCTAATGGATCCTCACTACCATAGAACTCAGGTGGGTTCCTCTTTTTAAACTTGTCATACAAGTCATTTGGGTCTGTCACCCTAGCAGGCATGATGACTTATGCAGCTGGAGTTGTCCTTTGTTACACTATCATCATCTGAGTCTGAAAAGCAGCTTGATCCTCTCGCTGTTGAGTTTGATTCTGATTTTTTGCTTCTTGAAAGTCACAAAGGCTTGCATGGGCTTGTTAAACCGGCTCTCAATGGAGTCACTGTCACTAGCATTGGCATTGCTGCTTTCTGGGTTACCACTGTTGAAGTGCATGTTACGGCCAGCCATTCCGAAACATAAGAAACGTTAGTCCTATGGGACTCAATCTAGCATGCAAAACTATACACTCTACAAAAGTTAAGATACCCAAAAGAAAATCAATCCTCACACGTCTTAGGTTTCTACTTGTTTTTAATCTAGAAACCAGTAATGCTCTGATACCAACTTATCACGCCCCCGAAAATGAAACCGGGGTTATGGATGAGATTAAGGCCAATTAAAAATTTTCCAACATTAATCAAATGCAACCTAGCCCCAATCATGTCCCATTTGAATTGAAGACCGCTGTGAGGTGTAAACATTTCCTCAAATACATGAAACAAATAGCGGAAGCTTTATAAATGCAAGTGGTATCTTAAAGATGTATAGTTTAAGAGCAAATACTGATTATCATATTTAGAGCTCAAGTTTGAGACTCTTAACAAAAGTATTAATTACAACATTAGGCCACACCAAAACTCGGGCCTAATCAAAATTATAAAGAAACCAAAAGATGAAGGCTCTCGTGTACGGGGTCGATACGGCTATACAAGGTCGTCCGTACTATAGTCTAAAAGGTCATCAGACTAATCTATCTAAATCGCCTTCGTCGCCTCCTCCACCTCGGGGTAGAAAGGCTCGGTACCTATGCACCAAGAGTAGCATCATCAGACACGAAGGTCGGCATGAAGATAGATATATAAATCACCAAAGATATGTAGACTAAAGAGTAAACGAGTAGACAAGATCATATGAAATGCATAGCATTCTGATCGTAAGAAATACATAGCATTTGAATCATAGAACAGACTAACAAACATCCAAACAAATAGGCAGTCCACATATGCTAATAACCACGGGATAGTTCCACTTGTCCCTCCCAACTCAGTATGAGAGCTGTGGTAGAGTAAACAATAGGCACGGGATAAGAACCGGTATTTGATGGTGTACATCCATCTAAAATCTAAAAAGTCGTACTGCGCAGACGTTCAATCCAAAGTCCTCACACAGATGGTGGCCCAAATGTGTTGGGCGTTAACAGCTGCGTGGTGCCTGACACAAGAGTTCTAAACATACAATAGTGAGGGGCTAGACTTTCCTGCGTGAGCAAGATTCATTAGTCAAAAGAGAAACTACCTTTTCATCATCAAATCAATGCCAAGATTATCAAACTTCTTCAAATATCATCATCATAGGTAGTTCTCAACAAGTTTTTACAATCAAAGTCGTCTAGCTCAACACTTCAACCATACTTCGAAACAAACGGAACATCAAAAGGAATCTTAAGTTCATCATCTAAGTTCTTCATATAATCCCAAACAAATCAAAATAAACGAAGTTAATGAACATGGACATTTCATGTAGAGAGTACCAAACGGTACAATCCGGAATCATAAGCGATAGACAATCCAATCCTAAGTCTAATATTAATCACGAAGCATCGTACATCCCTACTCAGTCAACGAAAGGGATTAGGGTTCACGATACCCAGACGAACAATCTTCGTACACAGATTTAAAGAAGGGTATCTCGTTGTCCCATACCGTTCAAGATTGAGGTAGGTTGAATCCCTAAGCAACCGGAATAACCGTCAAGAACATCGACTCAAAACATCCTCACATATAGTCAAATGAGTCCAAAAAGGGTAGTCAGGGTCTCACCTAAGTCCACAAGTCCTAAAGTATCCGCGATATAAAAATACAACCACAGTTATGTATGAAATGATCATAACACCGGGTCACATTGAGGCTTCAGTAAGCATGAGCATGTACAGACAATTGACAATAAAAAGACATTTAGAAATTAATAAAGAAATGCAAAGTTGTTAAACCGATGAATAAAGAAATCATAAAAACATGCTTTTGGTTTCTTTAATAATTTTTCCAACTAAAGTCCTCTCTTGTTCATACTCATGATTTACATGAGGCCTCACCAAAAAGTGTAATATGGGTGGGTTCTATAACATGGGTTCTGTCAGATTTGAAACATGGGAAGCTCTTCCCTACACCCATACATCTTACAATCAAATAGCAAATGGGCCACTCCCTCTCCATCCATACATTAGACAATCACCATTTCATCCAAAATAAACCCATTCAAAATATAACATAACCTAGCAATTAATTTCCAATTTAACATACAATGAGCACAAGGGTGTCTAGAAGTGAAATTAGATGCCATAATCATAAAGAGGAGCAGCATATCATAGCATAATATAGAGATCTACTTGCCTTGGTGAGTGCACTCCAAAATGGGGAAGAAAATAGAAAACCCACAATTTGAACTCAAATTGGGGAAGAACCTTTCAAACCCAAAACAACTTACAAGAATGAATGTAAAGGGTAGTAAATAGTTTTCCTAAACCATTTCTAAGGAAAGATGGAAAAAACCCTAATTTCTACATGCATAGGAGCTTACCTAGAGATGGAGAATTAATGGAAGGCTTGGAGAAAGGGATGCTCAAGGTCGTTGGAACATGGGGAGGATGATGAGGTTGATCCTGTTAGCTTGGCGAGGCTTCAGTTGAGCAGGAAGCAAGGGAGAGACAGTGAGGGAATAAGAAGTTTCGGAGAGAAAGAGAGTAACAGAGAAAGAAATAAAAGAAAAAAACAGAAGTGGGGAATGGGGAGGTGGGTTAACCCATGTGAGGGGTAAGGTGTGGTGGGATAAGGGAGAGATGGTGGTTGGGCACGTGGCTGTGAGGTGGGATGGGGTTTGAGTGTTTGACTCACATGAATTATAAAAAGGTGGAAAAAGGGTATGATGGGAATCAATAAAATAATCTAAAGTGGGTTCGGGTCAAGTCCGGTTTTTGAGAGGTTTCGAGGGTTTGGATTGGAATGAGGTAGAAGGAAAAAGTCCAAGATATTAAGAAATCTATCCGATGGCACCAAAATCTCAAAAAGCGGAAAATACAAAAAACCCTCGAAACTTTCCGAAAATTGCGAGGCGCACCCCTACTGTACCCAAACGAGCTCGGAATCATACGAAACTTCGCACGCATGACTCACACATCAAACTTGACTCGCTAAGATTCTAAACACACTTAATTACCTAATAATCAATTAATTATAATTAATAGAAGATTAAGGGACGGGATGTTACACTATCTATATGGAGAAATCTTTGAAGTTCACTGTGATCATAGAAGCATTCAGTATTTTTTTACTCAGAAGGATATTAATCTGAGACAACACTGTTGGTTAGAGCTGATCAAAGATTATGATTTTTCGTTCACCTATGTACCCGAAAAAGGTAAGGTAGTAGCTGATGCTTTGAGTCGCAAATCTACTAACTTGGTATCGCTGGTGGGTGGATGGCATTTGATTGAAGGGTTTAGAGATTTGGATGTGTCCATTGAAATGGTGGACAATAGAATTATGGTTGCAGCAATGTATGTATTTGAACCGATTCTTATCAAACAAATCAAGGAAAGACAGTTTGAAGATCCTGAATTAGTGAAAATCAGGGATAACATTGCAACTAGACAAGATTTTGTGTTGGTGGAAGGAGTTCTCTACTTCATAAACAGATTATGTATACCAACACAAGAAGATATGAAGCAGGCAGTGATGTTTGAAACTCATCACTCCCGATATTCTATGCATCCAAGAAGTACAAAAATGTATAGAAATCTGAAGGACAGGTTTTGGTGGAATAATATGAAGCGAGAGATTGCATGATATGTATCCACATGCTTGACCAGTCAGCGTGTGAAGTTTGAGCATAGAAAACCGTTTGGATTACTTCATCCTTTACATATTCCTAGATGGAAATGGGAACACGTGACTATGGACTTTGTTTCTAGTTTACCAATGACCAGGAGACAACATGACACCGTATGGGTGATTGTGGATCATCTTACAAAGTCAGCAAGTTTTCTTCCATTTAGAAAGGATATGGGATTTAAGGAAATGTCCAAGTTGTTTGTGAGGGAAGTGACTAAATTGCATGGAACACCGGTTTCGAGCGTGTCCGATCGAGACAGTCGGTTTGTTTCTAAATTTTGGCAGTCATTCCAGAATTCAATGGGTATTAGACTCCAATTTAGTACTGCATATCACCCATAGACAGATGGGCGATCTAAACGGACAATTCAGACATTAGAGGATTTGCTTCGTGCCAGTGTTATGGATTTTGGTAGTGATTGGGATGAGCATCTCGCATTGTGTGAAGTTGCATACAACAACAGTTATCACTCCAGAATTGAAATGGCACCATTTGAAGCATTGTATGGTCGCAGATGTAGGACTCCAGTTAGCTGGGAAGAAGTTGGAACTAGAAGTTTTCATGGTCCTACTATTATTGCGGAAACAGCAGAAAGTGCAAGACAGATTGAGAGTAGCCCGATCAAGGCAGAAGAGTTATCCTGACAGTCGTCAATGTGATTTAGAATTTGTCATTAGTGATTGGGATTTCTGAAGACTTCTCCAATGAAAGGTACAATTTGATTTGGGCAGAAATGAAAGCTTTCATCAAGATATATCAGACCTTTCAAGATAATGAGCAGAATTAGAGACGTGGCTTATCGTCTAGATCTTCCATCGCACCTCTCCGGTATCCATAATGTATTCCATGTATTAATGATTCGGAAGTATGTGGCAAATTCTACTCATATCATCAACTAAGATGAGATTCAAGTTCAACCGAACACTACATATGTTGAGAAGTCAATTCAAATTATTGATACTAATGAACAAGTTCTTCGCAAAAGGACGATCAAATGGGTAAAGTCCTTTTGGCTCATCATGAACCCAATGAAGCCACATGGGAATTGGAAGAACAAATGGCTCAAAAATATCCAGAGCTATTCGTTCAGGTGAATTTTATTTGTTTATGTTTTATTTTTAAATGTGTTACATTCGGAGGACCAAATGATTCTAAAAGTTTAGGAGAATGTTACACCCCATCCCGAGTTAATCAAGATTAACTCTAATTAATCGAGATTAAAGCAAACTAAGCTTAATTAATCAAGATAAATGTAATTATTGATCAAGATGGATCTGTTAAAATTTTTGTAGGTTGCTAATTTGATGGATACATTATCTCTTTCACCGTCAATTGATCACACACTCATGCATCTTAGTTTGGACTTTGAAATCTGAGTTCCTAGCTTGCATATGCATTTGATTTTCAAATGACTTCATCCTGCATGTTTTAGAACTTAAAATGCTCTTTAGAAAACCTAGTTCTTCTTGCATGATTTTTGAAAAATCAAGTTACGCATCGAGGTTCATGTTTTGCATACATCTCTCATTTTTAGAATCTTTTTAGTATGCATGAAACATATTGGCCTGGAGTTCCTATTTTCATAAAACATTTTCTCAAATATTGTTTGGAATTGCAGCCAGGCCAGTGTACCCAGTCGACTGAGCCCCGTTCCAGGTCGACCGGGAAAAATAGCCGTTGGCCAATATGACCGTTGACCCGGTCGACCGAAGGGTCATGGGGCGACCGAAGCTACTAGTCGTTGGACTGTTTTTTGTATAAAAGTCCATTTCATTCCTCTCCTTAAAAGACTTGTTGGGTGAATCTTTGGAACTGTAATTGAAGCCTAAGAAAGAGGAATGAGCTGAAAAGGCTAGAGGGCAAATGGAAATCCAAATGCTTGAGATTTAAAGGTACATCTTTCCAAGTTAAGTTTGATTTCCATTCCATTTGAAATTCATGCATATTCAACTCTTTATAACTCCATATCAGCATGAATTCTAACTTTAACTGAGTTGTTTTGCAAACACCAAATCACTTAAGCATATTAGATTGTTTTGCAAACACTCATGTGTTTTAGTCTTTAAACTTCATACAACTTGTGTAGTATGTCTTTCCAAGTTGTTTTGAATATTTCATGTGATAAGCTCATCACTTCAATTTCTGTGCTTAGATTTTCAAATGCATCAAGCACTCATTTAAGAGCTTCAATTTTAGAAATTGATTGAAGTAAACATTCATACACTTTGAGCACACACCTTAGCTACTTGTTAGTGTATGTTTGTATCTTGTTTTAACTTTCATTTCAGCCTAATTAAGAGGCAAATGTATTGAGCTTTAATTGTATCTCTTAAAGTGTTTGTGTAGACACTTCATTGAGAAAATTACTTCGTAAATGTTATTGCTTAACCTATGAAAAGCATAGTGTAAAGGTTATTGCTTAGCCTTGGAAAAGCATCTTTAGAGGTTATTGCTTAGCTTTGGAAAAGCATCTTGTAGAGGTTGTTGTTTAGCCTAAAAAAACATCATTGTTAAAGGTTATTGCTTAGCCTATTAAAAAGCAAAGATAGTGGAAATCCGGCAGGGTGTTGGATAACAAGCCGGTGTGGATGTAGGCATTGAAGCCGAACCACTATAAATCCTTGTGTGATGGTACATGCTTTGTGGTGATTATTTCAGTTAGCTTCTGCATTTATTTACTTAATCATCACTTGTGACTACTTGAACTATAAAAGTTAAAATTGGGCATTATTGGTCACTAAGTTGTACCTCACCCTATTCACCCCCCCCCCCCCCTCTCTAGGGTTAAGGATCACGGACTTTCAGGATCAAATTAGTCATAAGTAGGTGAATTAAGCATAATGGAATGAGTTTGAAAGGAATTGACTTAATTGAGTTGATTTTAGACTCAAATTAGTGAGATTAAGGGCTTTTCCGTAAATATGGCTTTATGCGTATTTCGTCGGATACGGTGAAACTTGATACCATCGTGTGTATCTCAATGAGTACATTAACTTTCGTAATAGACTTGATTTCATTTGACTTGAAATGAGTCAAATGAACCTCGAATTGACTTAAACTTGAAATGTGTAAATTGTGAGGGGTTAAAGTGCAAAATTCAGTTTATAAGGTTTCAAATGAAATCCAAACTCAGTCATTTGGTGGTTTTCATTCCAGCAACAGTGAGGGAGAGAAAGAGAGCGGTCTAAGTTCTTTCTTTTTCGTTTCTTCTTTGTCAAATGCTTGGAAAAGGAATTTTACAAGTGATTTTGAAAGGGAAATTATGAGATTCATCTTCTCCATCATCTTCTCCACTTTTCTTTGGAGAAAGAGTTAAAGGAAAGCTATGGTTTCTCTTTGTTAAGCTACAAGTAAGCAGATTCAAGTTCTTCATAGAATTTTCAAGGCTATTGAGTGATTAGAGTTGTTGTTTAATGCAATCAACTCAAGAATTTCTATTTTGGAATTGTTCTTGATGTTAGGTTATCAAAGAGGTTTTCAATTGAGATTTTGATCTCAAAATTTAAAGCTAACAAGGGGGTTTTTGTATCAAACTTGAATTAGAGGCAAATATAAACAGTGGTTTATGTTTATATGCTAATAAGTATGGTATTTCTTGAATTTTATTGTAAGTATGATTTCAGCTCTAGATTATATGGCCGGTTGATTGAATGAATGGATTGTGAAGAATTGATGTATGTGAATGAGAATAAAGGTGGGAACAAGAGGTTCCATTTTTGTATGCAGGCTGTTAATGGAAAAAGAGTGGATATGGAAGAGAAAATCAGTTTCAGAAACCTGAAACTGAAACTCATTTCAGGTCCGTTTGGAATTGGTTCTATTTGAACCAAATGTTGGTTTTAGGATCATAAATGGTATATAAAAATTAGTTTGAAAACTATAAAGGAGCAATAAATTAATTACCCTTTTCATAAAATAATATCCTTGGATTTGGATCCAAGAGTGTTTGAGTGTTAACCAAAAGGTTAATCAAAGTTGGGTAATGGTAATCCAATAATAATATTAGCTTCTAAAGCTAGCCGATTAGACATTGATTAGTTAGTCGAAACTAATAAAATTTCAGAATTAATTTCTGAGTTTTAAGGAAAAGAGCTTCTTGATTATATCAAGGCTGTTAATTTTGTTTTACCATCATGGTTGTTAATTAAGGGGACTTTAATGTACAAATTCACATAAATTGTGATGTCCATCGAGAATAACACGTACATTAAACAACAAAGGATTTCACCTGAATGGTTGATAAAATCTTAGTTGAATTGTACATTGAATTGTGTCCAAATTGGATTGTAAATTGAATTGAATCCATAAAGGATTGTGCATTGAATTTGATCGTACTGGATTGAATCCGTTAATTGTAATTGAACGGAATTAATATGTTAATTGTATTATTTCTTTTGAGTCTGGCACTACATAGTAATTTAAATAATGCTCATTAAAGTTGTTTCTACTGCAGCAGATTATTTGGGAGTGCTCCGGAACTCCGTGGTGATGTCAGTAGTCCCTGGCCCGCACTAATAAATCCCACAATATATGATTCCTTCCGTATGGAAGATGTGATTCTTTCCTTTTAGGAAGATGTGATTTTAAATGAAATGCTATTGTAGTTTGCCAAATAATAGAGACTCTTATTGATTTTGAATTGTATTTGTATTAGTCTAACAATGAGTTAGACAGATTAAATGAGCAATTAGCATATTCAATCATGTAATTGTTTATACATTGCTGAATTATTAAATTCATAGTGTTTTTTATGGCATTACAGGCCCAGCTACCCATGCCGATCATGCTTAGGCCTCAGCGCCAGTGGAGGAGACCGCTTCGGTTCCTCCAGGAGGATTAGTTGAGTGGAAATAAGGCGATAACATTTTACATGAATTTTTGGAGAACAAAATCAGTAAATGGAAACTTTGAGAAAATTTGTTGGAACATTTCACACTTTTCATTCCTTGCATTGTATTTAAATGTGCAAATGAATGTTGTTCATATTGTAAATGAATTTTTGTTTTATACAGGAGCAATGTATATTTATTTATAATCCGCATAATGTATTATTGATATCCCTTGTGAATTTTATGTGATTGAAGCTCACGGGAATAAGTATGAGACACAACTCGATGTTAACTCAGATTAATCATAATCTTGTACTCGGGTCATGTCACTTGGGCACAGGATTTGAGAAGGAAAAGGGATGCGCTTGGGTCAGTTTTATGAGAGATTTGAGTGCTGGGGTTTTAAAGACAAAATTTTCGTTGTTCTGAAGAATTTCTGGGGTTGAGTTTGAATGAAATTTGAAAGGTAGATCTATACAGAAATTTTGGAAAACTATTGGTTGTACTTGGGACATTTAAACTTTGTAAAAAAAAAAGGAAGAAAAATAAGAATGGGAAATCAACACAGAGAAATAGAAAATGCGAAACTCAAAAACTAAAGCTCATTCAAAAAAAAATCAAAGATAAAGCATAGGTTGAAAACATGAATCGAGAAAAGCCTCAGAGATCACCCACTATAGTCCCAAGATGATGTAGGATGAGAGCCCTTCGAATCATACTACATATTTCAACCGAATGTAGAAGAAAAAACGGAATTATTTCAAATGGGCAATCTGGGATTTGCACCAAACCAAGAGAGAAGCAATGCTTTTCTAAAACAATGAAAATTGTAATTGGTATTCAATTAAATGGTCACTCGGTACATATATAAGCTTCTTCCACATTGCCACTTGGTCGGATTAGATTTCCTTCTTACAAGGATTCTTTGGTCAATCATTAACTTTAAAAAAATAAAAAATAAACACAATACCTAAAGACACAATCAACTGACTTTAATTGAACGATCATGTACTTTCCCTTTTAAAAGCATATTGACAACAATACTTTCCTTAATAAAGCCACCTATTAACTTGGACTCTTCCTCACTAACAACAGACTCCTAAGAAACAAGAAATCAATCTCATGTTGAATAGACTGCTCCCTAACTAATAAAAAGAACATGTTCAACTAAACACATTCACAAAAGAGGGGGAGAACTCATCCCTTCTTTTAGTTCAATACATGTGGTGCAGGTGCCAAAGGGTTTGAAGAAAGACCCTCCTTTGTGCTTCCTTCAAGCAATTGAATCCACATTATTGATATAAGAGACATAAAACAAAAGAAGATAGGAAACCTACCATCAAGAAACAAACCTAAGGTAAGTTAGGCCTACAAACATATTATCTCTATAACTACCTCATTATCACAGTGATGAAGCAACTTTTTCTTCACATTTTCCAGATCTGAAGATAGGAAACCTACCATCAAGAAACAAACCTAAGGTAAGTTAGGCCTACAAACATATTATCTCTATAACTACCTCATTATCACAGTGATGAAGCAACTTTTTCTTCACATTTTCCAGATCTTGTAACACCCCTTGAACCTTTAATTTATGCTCGTGAACTTTTTATGCTCTATATCTTGATGGACATGATAGTGTTGTATTATGAACGGAGATCTATTTGACAAGATTGCACAGGTGAAAATACAGGTTTTTGGGAAATTGTAACCTCACACGTGATATCATGTGAGTGAATCCCCGTTCGTGGGGACGGAAGATCAACGAGTTTGACTCGAAACCCCATGCGGGTGTACATCACACCTCGAGATGAGTGCAGTCTCGGGCTCGGGGCGTGACATACGTAAGTTGGTATCAAAGCATATGTTGTTCTAAGAGTTTTAAAAGACTTAGAATTTTATGGCACGATGTGAGGACACGATAGGACTTTTGGGTGTACTAATTGTGGGTGTACTAATTGTTTTGTGTTTTCCTAGGGATTGTTTTTATTACTTGTGCTAACCCAATTGTTATAAAGAAAATACGTCCACGACGAGTTCCTAATCCGCGAAATGACTCAAGTAGCAGTCAAAATCTAGATGGCACACTCTTTATCGACCTTCATGGTGAAGGGCATGAGAATATTCCGAAGGAAGAATCCACCGCCTCCGGGTGGTGATGGAGGGTTGAGAGATATTCTCCAAGCTATGTCCACAAAGTTAGTGAGACAAAACGAACAGATCATGAACATGATGAAGCGACAAGTCGAGCCTAGGGAGAGTGATCCTAATTCACTTGTACAGGCAGGTAGAAAGTGAGCTTCTATGTTTAAAGACGTCGCTAACACTTGGTGGAAGAGTGTCCATCTACCTTACAGGGCATTAGTAGATGATAATGCTTGGACCACATTTGAGAAGCAATTCCAGAAAAAGTTCATTCCAGCTCATGTCACCCGACATAAGAAAGCATAATTTCAGAGTTAAAAGCAAGAAATGATGACCGTGGCAGGGTACATTCATGAGTTCACCCGCCTCTCACGCTTTGCCCCTAAGTGTATCGAAACAGAAGAGAAGAAACTGGAGCGGTTTATTGAGGGATTGAGGCCCTCCATTCAGCGTGATGTTACTATGTGTCAGAGGCATACTACTTTCGATGATGCAGTTGACAAGGCATACTATGCAGAGCAATAACAGCAGAATATTCTTCCATATGAGCCTAAGCGTAATTTCACTCCCTCCGACAAGAGCTCACCACAACAATCACTGTTAGATTATATGGACTCAGTTCATCAGATGATATAACAAATTGATTAATTTCTTTATTTATCAATAAAATCATGCTTTTTTTTTCATGAGATGAATGGTGTTTTATTTCTTAATGAACATGACCAATACATATGACATGATGGAACCGGGTCTTATTAGTATATTAGATGTGATATATGTGTATGGATGAGGTCCACATACGGGAGACATGTGTCACAAATCTTATACTTAAATATCATCACAACCAATGATGAGACTGGGGCATCTCATCTGATAAGGTTGCAGCACTTTGATCACTATGAGATAGTGTGATTTGTCTCGATCATCATAATGTAAGATTCTGGATCATGGTGCTGGTTCATTGGATGTATTGAAGGACCATGAGAAGCACCTTATGGAATACTGTCTCGATTTTAAGGTCTGCTCTCATAATTCCCTAGCAATAGGCACTCAATCTTGAGACATTGATGAACTCAAGTTTCTGTTTATTCATTTGCTTTGAGTCACCAATGAGTGAGGCCAACTGTAAGTCAACACCTCGGTGTCTTGGGTACGTGGTAGTAGGACTATGAGAACATCCAATGGTCAAGATGGAATCTATCTATATTATCCCCATGTGCCAATTAATGGATTTGTCATTAGTAAGTGCTCACCCATCTTGATTAAGAGTTAATTGGATGATACTGATGATCACTGTGATTAATTAGGGCTCAAGGATAATAAAATATGGATCTAAGATTGGAAGGGACAGATTTAATCCAATTAATCCATGGATATGTATAGAGGGGCCTACTTATGGTAATTGGGAAGTTTGGGGTCTTCATTGTAATATATATTCCTAAGACTGGAGTGCAATTGCATTTATATAGTGGTGTTATTTGCAATTAACTGTGGGCCTAGATTGCACATGAAATGTGGGGTCGTGGTGTCCCAGTTGGAGCCAGCTTTTTATGGAATCCCTAGTGGTCCCCACGCTAGCCCAAGTTATTAGTAAGATACTAATCCTACTTGAACTCTAAAAGGAAGGAATTAGAAAGTTACTGTTTCTATTTGAAGTGAGACTTTTAATAGTGGTAATAATAAGTTACTAATTGTTGTGGAAGTGAGACTCCTATAATAATTAGGAAGGAGAAAGTTACTAATTAGTAATGGAAGTTGGACTTCTATTTTAATTAGTAAAAGGAGGTGTCTTTAAGCTATAAAAGAGGAGATACACCCCCTTAGACGTCCAACATAGGGACTCACGCCTAGGCTGTCCATTGTGCAAAAGTTGCACAACTCCTCTTTCTCTTCTAGTTCCTTGGAGTTTCTAGTTGGGTTTTCTCTTGGAGTTTCCGCCAATCTTCTTGAGAAAAGAGATCTGATATGGGGTCATAGCGTGAAATGCTAAAAGATCTTGGAGATCCTAAGTTGCTTAAAAGAAAGAGTTTCTTCATTAAGCAAGTCCTCTTCCATTAGAGCACTACCGGGCTCCAAAGGTATAATCTACTTCTCTATTTGTTGTGGATTGTTTTGGTTGCATAGTGTTGCTGATTTCTATCTTCTAGATAGAGTTTATTGATGTACATGATTGATGAGATTGAGGGATTGCACCCTGATGTGGTTTATGGCCTTATGGGTACTTGATCCCTGAGTCAAGTGGATCAAAATTTTTGAAAACCTATCCACGAAGCCCACCTACTTCAAACAATCAGGGCAAGAAATTCAAGCAAGGGGGTAGTTCTTAGCCAAGGCCTGTGTTTTGTACTCATTGTACCAAGGGTCATGATTTGAGCCAATGCAGGAGGATAATTGGTGCTTGTTTCGGATGTGGCTCTATGGAACACGCGGTCAAGGACTGTCCGCACACTGTGGGGGATGTGGCTAGAGGTCAATAACAGCAGCAATGTGGCTAGAGGTCAACAACAACAAGCCCGTCCACCCATTCAGGCCCAACCCATCAGACAGGCTTTGCCTAGAGCTCAAAGGCCACCTCAGCAGCAGCAGCAAAGAAAAGTACAAGGCAGGCAGAGGCCTAGGCAACAAGGGCAAGGTCAACAGAGGCAATGACAACAAAGGCAACAGCCACAACAACGTCCACAAGCAACGGGACGTGTGTATGCCATGACAAACGAAGAAGCTGAAGCGGCAGACACCGTAGTGAAAGGTAAGTTGTTTGTTTGTGACCATGAGGCTAGAGTTTTGTTTGATCCTGGATCCACACACTATTTCATTGCATGCACTTTGCCATGACGATCGGAGGTAAACCCAAACAGTTGCAGGTTGTACTTGCGATTGTTACCCTGGTAAGCAAGAGGGCAGTGTGTCAGACGTTTTACCAATGCCTAGTAGCGACTCTAAATGGTACTTCAATGACCAGCACAGAAAAAGAACAAAACTGGACTGTCATTTTGACTTCTAATTGCTTTCCGAAATCCGTGGAGCCGCCAAAATCCAAAAATGATGTCATCATAACGGTCTATTTGAAAACATCTTCGAATAGACTGGTCATATGCTCAATCTTGAGTCTATATGCCTACCGGACCCTCCAATTTCATCAAAAACATCACCGATGTATCAAACCCTAACTCTTTTCATTCATCTTTTTTGTTAAAATTCAAATTTATTCCTCACAAAAGATGTTAGTTTTCTTACCATAAGATTTTAATGACGAGCGGAACCACGTCCTATTTGGTCACTTCTCACTCAATAATCGCTTAGATTTATCGTGTATTCGTTTTGGTTTCATTTCGATTCATTAAATGTTATTCATACCTGCTCATGCAACATTGAGTGGACCATACATGCGAAAAAAAAACTTTGTTTTGCAGCAATACCCAAAAAAAAAAACTCAAAATGTGGGTTTTCTGCTGTTTCAATCGGCAGAAAAGTAGAAAAATTGAAATTTTGGGTTTTCCACAAGTCCAATAGGTGGAAAACGAGAAAAATTAGGTTTTCCGCAAGTCAGATCGGCGAAGAACCAGAAAAACTAGGTTTTCCGTAGGCCAAACCAGAAAACTAGAGTTTTTCACAAGTTAGATCAGCTGAAAACTAGAAAAATTGGATTTTTCGCGGTTCCAACCTGTGGAAAACATTCATATGTGAGTTTACCAGCGGCACTTTATAATTTTTTAAATGCACCCCTCGACTAGGAGCTTCTTATAAATAAAATAAATTAAGATAAAATAAAGTAACACCTCTCAAAATAATTCTCCTATCCCAAAATAATTGTCCCATCCTCAAGTACGGTACTGGACCCATTTTAGTAAACATATACTAGTAACTTAAAAAGCATGTAATTGCCAAGAATATCAAGCATAAAGGTGTCCACGGTAATTATAAAATAAAAAAACATATTTATTCACATGCATTCATGGTAATCAAATCAAATAAATAAATTTATATATGCAAAAATCACTACAATAAAGAAAATAAAAGAAAAATATTGTATATTACATAATTTGATAGTCCATATACCAAATGTAAAAGATCAAATATCAGTTTAAATTCCATTCCCGTCATCATTCTTAAATTACTGGCTCCAAACCTCGTGCATAATTACTTATAAATAAACGTTAATTATTTAAAATTAGACCTACCTATTAAATGGTTCGCAATGCAAACAACTTATTAAAATGAGATGACTCGGCTGAGTCTCCCCTATTTTTTACTTGGTCCTTCGTCAAAATTAGATGACTTAGGAGACTCAAGAGTCAACTCAGAGATTTTTCCAACCATGGGCTAGTTCGGAATCCCCGTTTCTCATCAGGATGACCGAGGATTGACCTAGGTCTCCCCCACTTCTTGCGTGTGCGAGTTCTCCCTCGTCACATGTGCGAATTTTCACTCTTCTCGTGTGTGAATTCTCCCTCCTTACAAATGTGAGCCTCACCCCCTGCATGTGTGGGTTCTCTCTTTGGGTCCTAGCCCTCATAGCCGGGACACCCAAGAAGAATCCCGTCCTATTCAATTTACTCAATGTCCAATGATCTACTTGTAAAACTCAAACAATTACATCAAGTAGCAAGCAATTTTCCTTGAGAACGTGGAAAACTAGTCGCAAAAAGTGACTTTTCCTTGAGGGCGTGTTTGGATGTGTGGTGAAGTGAGGTGAGGTGAGGTAAAACCTCCATTATCCAGACAAGAAAAGGCAATGGGTCATATCAAAAGTACACAATTTCAAAATTCCCTCCATCTTTTTCAAAAAAAGTCAAAAAACAACCTCCTTTCTCCACTAAAAAATAAAAAAGCTCTATTGTTCTATACAAAAAGTCAAAAAGATTCCATACCAAACAACTAAAAATAAAACACCATCATAACACCTTATATTTTATCCTCTCTTGATTTGATGCTTCACCTCATCATACCTCAATTCACCATACATCCAAACAAGCCCTGAGGAGTACATACGTGCATTTATTCATACTAAATATAACGGCCAATACATACGACGGTATATCTTCACTTTTGTACTTTTCTCCTTTTGGTCTGGGTTGGTTTGGGTCGGGTCAATTGCGACGCATGAACATGGGCGTGATTTCTCAAAAATGCAATATTAACTATTCACAAATATAAATATATAATAAGAGCAAGTGATTAGCGAGTGAAAAGTTTCCAAAAGGGTGGGGTCCACCCGTGAGAGACCCTAGGGTCAAAAACCAATATCATTTGGGTTTTCAGGATCTGATCCTTACAAATATGTTACACTTTTGAAGAAATTAGTTGAATGGCATGAATAGAACACTTTGAGTGAAATGAGTCTTCAAAAGACTCATGCTTTAATTGGACATGGGCCTTCATTGGACCCTGGCATCAAACTAGTAGGGTCAAGCCTGGGATTCAAAGTCCTTGTCTGACATGGGACTCTTAATCTTTGTTGGGCTCAAACTAAGGCCTATGTAGGTCTAGCCAAATCTAGTCCTTGACTTCCTTGAGTCTCCATGGTAACCGAGTTCATAGGATCCAAATGGGACCATCAGGTCTCATGAATTCCTTCCAATTTGTGGCCGGTCATATTTTATTGCAACTGGGAATATATCGTCACGAGAAATGGTCCAAAAATGACATGCCTCCCCCCGGCGACCCATGTGCAGCCCATATATGCTCGATCAACTTTACTTGACAAGTAAAATTACCAAACGGGCCCTTAAGATCCCACGCTTGTTATTAAATAATAATGGCTCAATCAGTGTTTTTCTCTCTTTTAAATTGAAGTGATATACATTTTTAAATTATTCATTGCATAAAAAGAAGATGTTATTGTTCAGTCGAAACAGGGCTACTCGGGCCTTATTCCGCTGGCAGGCATATGGACCCTGTCTACCCATAACTGGGTCCTTCTTGGTTAACCATGGAGGGTCTTGGCTCACCCAATGAGGTGTTTACCGTTGAGCACTATCCCATCATGGTATGACATTATCCTTAGCCGGTTAAAAGATAGGTACATGCGCTCACATGGGACCTAGGATTTTTGTTTGGGGGGCAGGGGGGGCGCTGACGATGGTCAATTGAAAATGTCAAATATTAACCTACAAAACCCATATATCTAAAGCATGATTAGCACATCAAATCCTTAATTTCTATCATGTTTAAACACCTTTGAAGGTGAGAAGCACTACATGGTTCCTGAATTAATTTTCTATTACCTTGAATAAACACCCATCTAACTTAATAGAGAACCTGAATCAACATTAAAAGCATATGTTGGTCAGAATAGAAACAAAACTGCTACAATGAACATGCTTTTACTAACCCCATTGAGGTTAAAAATGGCATTTAATGCATCCAATAAGCAAAGGTCATAAAATTGACAATTAGTTATTAGTATGACACTCGAGGAAAAATGGGTCTCTAATCACAACTTCAATAGATTTAGAAATTGGGCAGTGGTTGATTGTGCAAGGACTGTAATCATCCATTGCATGCAATCCCACATGCTTGGCCATTGCAACCAACCCATATGAGCAGTCTATCCACTTTTTGGGCCTACTTCTCATTTCATGGGTTTCGATTGTGAGCTTCTTTTCTCTAATGAGGTTCAGCAAAAGACATCTATTGAGGGAACAAAGGATCACATAAAAGAGGAGAAATTGTGCATACATGCTGATGTTGACCTCAAATTGGTCTCGGAATGTATGCACAATTTCTCCTCAAATAGGTCTCAAATTGAGGGCGTCTTGAAAGATGGAGAGAGAGAGAGAGAGAGAGAGAGAGACCATGAAAAACTGATTTGGAGAAGGGGAGGGGACTTGACGGGCTTTTTAAGGGGTGATCCAAATGCCCCTTATTGCCCTTATAGGTTTTTTTTTAATTGGGAGGGGGCTTGACCCACTCTTTAAGTGGGGACTGGTCCAGAACCACTTTATTGCCCAGAGGGCTTTCTTAAAGTTGGGAGGGCCCTAAACATGGGTTCGTCCCTACCCACATCGTACTATTGTTGCCGGTGAAGTTAGAAAAGCGAAGGTCTACATCTTAGCTGAGACAAGTGCAAGCCCTAATGTATTTGCTAGCATGAAAACCCAAATTTGGGCACATACTCATGCGCAGCTCTTGCCCAGGTGACATGCAAACAAGAGTTGGGCTCGGGCCTTAGGTGCCCAAATCACATGTATATACAATGCTAAGATAGAAATAAGTACTATATCACTTGGAGTTGGTCTCACACTCTCACTCGGACTTGGAACAGGCTTGGGTTTTGAAGTAATGGCTCAGTCTCACGCTTGGGCGTAGGCTTACGCACATGCAATTAATTTGGGCTATTTAGTTGCTGGATAAAGAATTGGTATGGACTGAACTTGTTATTACGCCTTGGATATGGATATTAGAAATAGAGCTTAGGAGTTGGGTCCGAGTCAAGTAGGGTTGCATGCAAATGGGTATTAGACCATCTGAGTATAGAGGTCCTAGAACCAAGAATGCTCGAGGGTAGGGCCAGCATGTGCCCAATTACTCGCCTAGAGATATGCCTATCCTATAGATGGCAAGTGCTCGAGTTAGGACCCGATCAATTAGGTTAACCCACACTGAGCCTAAACGAGGTCCACCGGCTTGTAATTGGTCAGATCTTTCATTTGAGTCCATCTAGCACATGGTTTCAAAGAGCTAATTCTGCCCTTACCTAATGTATAATGAGATTCACTTTCCATGTAAATGTAAGGACCCCATCCCAAAAACCTATATGATGTTAATTTCCTTAGCATAAGGTTTTAATGACGAGCGGAACCACGCCCTATTTGGTCACTTCTCACTCAATAATCGCTTAGATTTATAGTGTATTCGTTATGGTTTCATGTTGACTCCTTTAAATGTTGATCACACTTGCTCATGCATCATTGTGTGGACCAAACATGCAAAAAAAAAAAAAAAAAGCTTTGTTTTGCAGCAATACCCAAAAAAAAACTCAAAATGTGGGTTTTTCGGTGGTTCAATCAATGGAAAAGCAGAAAAATTGGGTTTTTCGCTAGTCCAATAGGCGGAAAACCAGGAAGATTGGGTTTTCCACAAGTCCAATCGACAGGAAACTAGAAAATTTTGGGTTCCAATTGTAATGCAAACAACTTATTAAAATGAGATGACTCGTTTGAGTCTCCTCTGTTTTATGCTCGATCCCTCGTCAAAATTAGGAAACTTGGGAAAGTCAAGAGTTAACTCAAAGAGTTTTCCAACCATGGGTTGGTTTGCAACCCCCGCTTCTCATCAGGATGACAGGGGATTGACCTATGTCTCCCCCACTCCTTGTGTGTGCGAGTTCACTCTCATCACATGTGCGAGTTTTCACTCTTCTCATGTCCGAATTCTTCCCCCTCACAAATGTGAGTCTCACCCCTTGCATGTGTGGGTTCTCTCTTTGGGTCCTAGCCCCCATAGCCAAGACACCCAAAAAGAATCCCATCCTATTCAATTTACTCAATGTCCCATGACTTACTTTTAAAATTAAAATAATTCTAGCAAGTAGCAAAAGAATTTTCCCTGGGAACGTGGAAAACTAGTTATATTATTTTTAATCATCATAAAGAGAATTCTTCGAAAAGTTGTTCTATACCTCTGGGATTCTTCGTTGGGCATTCCCCATCACCCCCGCAAAGACGCATATACTTGATATCTGCAAAAAAGTAGGGCATGAATAACCCGTAAATTGTGTTTTCTATACCTTTCCATCAAAATCCGGGTTTCCATGCAGAGAATTGAAATTCTCGAGGCACAATGATTGCAATATATATTCTCAATCATTGTACCTCAAGGGTGGCATTTGTTGGCAAGAAAAAAATTCATTTATTAATACCTCACATTTTCCTATGGTAAAACACTCATTTCTAAAGAGAAAAGTGTCATTTTTATGATTGCTAGAGCCTGACCAGCCGTGATGATAACATCTCAGTGGCCATTATATGCCAAGCTTCATCGGCCTCTTCAACCTTCAATACAATGGCCGCTCAACAAAATAGTGGGGTCGCCGCTCTGCACTCATATGATGACCGCTGGACCCTACAGGAATACAAGCGCTGACCGCCGAACTTCTCCAACTGCCGTCGTGCAGTTGTCATTAACAATCTAGACGGTTACACGTCTTATGGCCACTAGGTCTACGAAAAGAGCAGTTACAACTTCCATTAATTACCGTTTTCAAAACCACATTCACTCCTCCATGATTTCTGACGGTTATGGCCTCTCAAAGGCTATAAAAGGGGGACTTGAGCAAGCAGTAAAGGGATCCAAGGCAAAAGACTAGAAACTCTTCCATTTTCAAAAAAAAAAAAAAGACTTTCTCTCCCTTCCTCATGGTGAGAATCAAGCAACAAGCATTTCTTGAATTGGGTGATAGCTTCCGAAAGCTCTTCTTTGTTCCTCTCACAATGGAAGAAGGACAAGGGGTTGTTCCTACTATTCTGAAGGAGACATCCTTATCTTCTCTTCTTCTTCATAAAATGTGATGAATTACAAAGATTGACGGACGCAATTTCAACGAAAATTTCTTCAACTTTGTCTTGGGCAACTTTCTAAAGACAGCAATATCCTTCTTTCTCTTTTCATTTTGTAATTCCCTTTATATTTGATCTCCTAAGACTGACGAGAGTGTTGTTTAAAAATTTGTAAACAGCCTGCACTCAGAAGGTGAGACAAACAAAACCCATGTAAACAAAAGCGGAGATGACTCCTCAAAGCACAACCAAATACACATGTAAGTCATCTTCACATCTTTCTGTAAAAATATAAGAATGAATGAAAGTCTTTTCCTTTAATTCATTTTTGAGCGAGACATTGAGCATCTTTATTTTCTTATATTCAATTTTGATGCATTCGTACTATGTTACTTATATACTATATCTTGTCGGGTTTACCCAAACTTGATATTATTTCACTTTGTGTTATAGGTATTAGATCCCTTACCTTTATCCTGAAGAGTAAGGCGTTCCTTAAGACACCAAACAAAAAGGACCGAGAGTGGTACGCAAATGATGCAGCGTAGTGATGTTGGCCCGTGCACAATGTCCTAACTATTTGACTTGGGACTTTGATTGTCTTTGCATTTCTTTCATGGACTTTCATTTGTGCTATGTAACTTTGGCAAGATTGTAACTGAAACACTTTATTTTCTTTTGCAGAGTGAATATTGTAGTAGATTGATGTCTTGCTTAGCTCTATATCATATGTGGATGGATGCCTATACTTGAGATTTACATTATAGCTTCCGCATATTGTTAAATGGAAAATATTCAAGTGAGAACTAGGTCTTACCTATTATATGAGAACTTTTTTTGTAAGGCCCAACTAGCAACCCATCCAAGCCTAGCAACTAATAGGAAACCACCTGATAGTCACTAATCTTAAGGATTTGCATACATCCGAATAGACTGAATCGTTGGATCGAGGGTTGAAGATTTTTTTCAATATGAAGCCATTAAACTTGTGGGCCACGGATGAAGGGGTTAGTGCATGGGTTTGGGTGTGGGGTTAACTAGATACTTGGGGTGGTCTCACATAGATCTTTCCATCCCCCTGGTCTCATCCCCAAATGGGGCTTACAATTGAGCCCCACAAGAAAGTTCTCACATAATATGTGAGAACAATTCTCACCTGAATATTACCCTTGATAAATTGGCTAATGAATTGATGTTAAATATCCTCACAATATGGACTATTATCCTAGTTATGTTATAGTTTCAAACAAGTCTCGTCCTGAGATTCGGACTTCCGTGTTTCACTAGGGGATCTGGGTTTGGGGGTGTGACACCTCCTATTGATTATGAGTAGTAAACTTATCCCAATCAGTGCAAAGAGACAAGAGATTAGGGCCGACTCCTAATGCAAACCTATGGTCACAGATAGTTCTCACACTCATTACCGCTCCTTCATCAATGTCTAATTTCCTTGTGCTTGGACTCTTATTTGATTGTTAATTTACTTTCTTGAAAATGAACTAAAAGTTTAGTACTTTTTTTAAATCCCCCTCCCCCTCTTGAAACTTTTAACAAGGTAAAGATCTATTGAAAATTTCTCATTCTACACGCTAATCAACTTAAACCTCTCATCTAATCCTAATCCTAATCCTAATCCTGGTGAAACATAACTTAGTACTACCTCATTGCTAAAAGAACGCAAAGTTTCGCAAACAACCCTATTTTTTTCCATGTTTTAAAAAAAGACAATAAAAACCAATTTTTACAAAATAGGGTTCAAGTTTTCTAATGATCTTTCAATTGGGTTCTTTTATGGCTAAACACCACCTCTCCAAATAAGTCAGAGGATGTCCAGAAATAGAAAGCCCAGGCACAAAATGAACCCCAGTGAGAGTCCAATCACAAAGACGTTAGGCAGGGCTGCAGACCACAGGTCTGAGAAGTGTCCACATATGATGCTATTAATTAAGGTTTGCTAGAAAGTCCTCGAACAAAAACCTGTATGTTATTTTTGATTCATTGAACCCCTTTTTATAATTAAGCAAAACCTAAAGGTTGTTCTAAAATTCTCACCATGCTACTTTCCCCTTCCTCCGTCAACTTCACCTTGAAATGAAATGCTGTTTATTAGCTAGCCCTTGAGCAACTCCCCTCTCTCTCTCTCTCTAAAATCTTGAGTGATGGCATTTCTTCTCTCTAAAACCACTCTCCTTTCCCGCTTCCAATCTCACTCTCAGGTCTATACTCACTCTCTTTTTTCTGACACACACATCAAATCAAAATCCCTTTTGTTTCTTATTCCTAATTTGTATGTAATCTCATTTTTGTGTGTATCATTTGATGTGTATTTTGGTGATGTGCTAATCTTCAGGTCAGTAATGAAAACCCTTCAGCTATCTCACGCCGGGGATTCCACATCGAACTGGGGGCACGCGAGAAAGTTGTGAGTAACTTGTCTTCTGATTCTGTTTATTGGGGGGGTGGGGGGGTTTGGTTGTACGTTGATGGGAAGGGGCATTTTGAATGTATGGTATTGATTGGATGATGAGGTCCCAGGGTGGATGCAGTGGGCCTCATCATCTCACTTTGATTGTGGCCGTTTGTGGAATGCTGATGGACGGATGAGATCGTGCTGTTTTACATGGTTTTGACGGACGGCTGAGATCGCTCGTGGCCTGAGTAATAGAAGTTTGGAGTGGTTGGTTTGGGTTGTGTTTCCTTTTCAATGGGTCATTGTTGATTCCATTCAATGGTTGGGCACACTGCTTTATGTAGGGTTTTGCACACTATAGTTGTGTGCATAATCCAACCATTTTATGGTTGGCCACCACTGGACATTGATGACAAGGTAATGTTATCACCTCCTTTGTCAAGCACAAAGTAAATAGTGTAAGGATTGTGACCTCTAAAGCATGCAAATGACTAATCAGCAGCACCTTGTACTTTGTCAATCATGATGCACTGGTTTAGACCAAAAGAAATAAGAGACAAAATTGATGATTAAATCTCTGGAGTCCAAATCATTTATTAGAAGATTAGGTGCAAAAGGCAAAAGTGATGATTAAATATCTGAAGTCCAAATCATTTAATAGAATATTAGGTGCAAAATCCATTACACACCACACACAGAGAGAGATAATGCAGTGTGGCTCTTTATTATGAAAAATTAGTATCATATTCGAGGTTTATTTGCTACAAGAGAACGCGTGCCCAGTAATTTGAGTGCATGATTAAACATTAGTAACTTTAAAAATCCATGGAAATATTGTTAAAGCAAGAATTTAAAGCAAGATTTAAACAAGATGAACACCTTGTGGAATTTTCCTTCCCAAACAAACGAATTTCGGAGGAGTCACCATGTACATGTGAGACATATTCCTTCGATATTTAGAAATACTCTCCTGTTAGAGAATAGGTCCAAACACATTTGTCATTTTCATTCCGGCAAACAGACTTACCTTTTAGTATACTTAATATTGAATCACTCCCGACTCCATAAGACTTCGTTAAGAAGATACACTTCACATGAATTTCACAACCAAACATTTGCTACCATACACAATGGAAAATTAACCTTAAGGACTCCTCCCCATACACACATCAGCCCAAAAAACAAATCATTCACTAGCCCAACTTAAAAACAAGCCCCATTTTAAATTTTTACCGAGCTCAGAATACATCTTCTCCCCTAGAATGAAACCTTTGCAATCTCGACATTTTAAGGCCTCTCTTTACCCGATTTCCATAACCATCTGACCAGCTGATACAAACGACAACCTTGACCAATTGCTTAAATTTTTCACAAGTACCACTATTTTCTTAAAATTGCCACACTCAAGTTTTGTTACAAATGACACATCATCCAATGGTTGGATTATGAGATCATTTCCTGTATTTATTATAATTTTATTGAGATAAGTTGTTATTTTAAGTGGACTTCATGGAGATTTTGGGCATATTTGGGCGTTTAATGGTAAGACATACCCTTCATGGGCACACTGGTATGGAGTCGAACCTGTGTAGACCGGGCTTGCAACTCCCTATAAGAAGTCTCAATTGCCACGAATGAGGAGGTTAATGAGTTGAATGCAATATTTGTTTTTGCTGATAGAAAAGATGCCAATTCATTAGGACTCAAAGAACTTCCAGATGGATTAGCTTGGTGGGTTATGCCAACAATGAACAAACTACTATGTAAGGTGCTTGGTAATCGCATCCATAAAAGACAAATATTGGATGGTAATCTAATTTCCTATTGCCTATGAGTTGAAAGATTTAGTAAGCAAAGGTGAAGAGTGTATTTTTTTAATTGATAAGGAAAAGCATGTGACCATGTCAATTGGAACATTATTGATTATATGTTGGGCGAATGGGTTTTGGAGAAGGCAACAAGGTGGAGGGGTTGGATATCAATGTGTAATTCGTTGATTTCCTCTCAGTATTGGCTAATTGTTCACCATCTCACATTAGTAAGGATTCTAGAGGTGTGAGGCAAGGGGATTCTATTTTACTATTCCTATTCACGAATGTTTCCAAATTCCTAAGTTTAATTCTAAGTGGGGTGCTGACTTAGGATGAATCCATGGATTTGTTTAAAGTGTGTAGGGACAATTTGGAGAGTATGCAAAGGACACACTTGTTTTTTTGCAAAGTTAAACTTGAGGAGATGGTGATGATAAATAATTTAGAGATGCTTTGAAGTGGTTTCTGGTCAAGGGTTAATTAGGGGAAAAATGCACTTTGATATACGATACTGGGATACTTTGAAATGGATGACAAATCCGTATTGTATTGTGTCTGGTACTTCATCTATGTGTGGAAAATTCGTGCTCCTTCAGTTCTTCCATATCCGTGGCCTATCTGTAGCCTATGCATGTCATATCTTGGCATCATAGCATCAGTTGATATTAGAACGCATGAGTTGTTTTCTACACTCTACCTCCATATGTTAACTGTGAGGTGGATACTTTGCCTTATACCTATTTGGATCACTGTTGGGGGTTACTCCTAATTCCAAGTCTGTTTGTAGCCTGTTTATCAAATTGAAAAGAAGTTAATTGTGTGGAAAAGATATTTGTCGTTAGGAGGTCAAATCACCCTCCTTAAACTCGTCAGGGCCAATCTTTTAGTGTATTACCTATCCCTTTTAAGGATTTTATTTTGAGTGGTAAAGGGTTGGAGAAGATTTAAAAAAGTTCATCATTGGCACTTGGCAGTAATGATGAGAAAAATGAAAGAAACCAAATTTTGTGAAATGGGAGAATGTGTTGGGCCTGGAACCTGGAAAAAAAAAAAGAAGAGTTGTGTTGGGATGGGGAATGTGTCATTTGTAAAAAAACTTGAGTGTGGCACTATTAAGCAAATAGTGGTACCTGTGAAAAATTTAAGCAAATGGTGGAGGTTGTCATTTGTATTAGCTGGTGAGATGGTTCTGGAAACCGGGTAGAGAGAGGCCTTAAAATGTCGAGATTGCAGAAGTTCCATTCTAGGGGAGAAGATGTATAATGTATTCTGATCTCAGTAAGAATTTAAGATGGGGCTAGTTTTTAAGTTGGGCTAGTGAAACAAATGTATTTGGACCTATTCTCTAACAGGAGAGTATTTCTAAATATCGAAGGAATATGTCTCACATGTACATGGTGACTCCTTCGCATTCGTTTGTTTGGGAAGGAAAATTCCACAAAGGTGTTCATCTTGTGTAAAATCTTGCTTTGAATTCTCGCTTTAACAACATTTCCATGGATTTTTAAAATTACTATTGTTTAATCATGCACTCAAATTACTGGGTACGCTTTCTCTTGTTGCAAATAAGCCTCGAATATGATACTAATTTTTCATAATAAAGAGCCACACTCCATTATCTCTCTTTGTGTGTGGTGTGTGTGTGTAATGGATTTTGCACCTAATATTCTATTAAATGATTTGGACTTTAGATATTTAATCATCACTTTTGCCTTTTGCACCTAATCTTCTAATAAATGATTTGGACTCCAAAGATTTAATCATCACTTTTGCCTCTTATTTCTTTTGGTCTAAACCAGTGCATCTTGATTGACAAAGTACAAGGTACTGATGATTAGTCGTTTGCATGCTTTAGAGGTCACAATCCTTACACTATTTACTTTGTGCTTGACAAAGGAGGTGATAAGACATTACCTTGTCATCGATGTCCCGTGGTAGCCATGTCCAAACTTCCTTCTTGATATCTTTCAAGGGCCAATCAGCCAAGTACTTCCAGTCTCCATGGTTCACTTGATGGACGTTAAGTATTGTGGACCTTTATTTTTTTGAATGGTATAGTGGACCATTATGATGCAAGCCATAGACCGCCTGATCCTTTTGTTTATAAGAAAGATCCCAAATGGGGTCCATATCCACTCAATCATGATCCTTCACATGCCAGCATGATAAAACAGGATTTTAGAATGTTGTTTTCATGTTTTTAGATTTGTTTCATGTACAGCACGCCTGATTGACACGAAACTATGTGCATATGATGGGTTATTGATATCCTATTACCTATCCAATTAGCCCATGCTTGTATAAGTTTCACAAGTATGAAAGAAATTATGTCTCATTTAATTTTGTATATCAATATAGAGAGTTTATTTAATGTTTGATTCAATATTAAAAGTCTTAGAATTATAGTAATTTTTAGTCATGATAGTCTTATTGTGACCACAAAGAAGATGTGCTTATACTTGTAATCCCTTGAATTTATTATTGCAAATAAGTTATATGATGATCTCTGATTTGGTGTGATCTGATTGGTGATGACTCCTTGAATTAGTAAAAGGACTTAATCTTTGTCTTGGAAATTGACCCTTGGTTCATCCTCCCCTACCATATTTCCTCGAAAAAAGGCTGAATATTTTGGAGGTTCTGTTGAGTAGTTATCTGATGGTCACTGCAGAAAGAATACGACAGCCAATGGATAGGGCTTGTAGAATGTTTTATTCTGCATTGCTATCTCTCTTTTCTTTCCTATTCTTTTTTTGTGGCATATGGGAAGTATTTTGCCTTTTCGTTCTGTTGTTTATGCATTTCTGCTTATTTGATAAAAAGAAGTTAAAAATTACTTAATAGGTTGGAAGTCAACATAAAATGATTGATTATGAAGACCACGTTTGAAATTAATTGGGTGAATGACTTCAAAAATAGCAACAAAAGTAGTGGTGGCAGTAATAATAGTAAAAAAGAATATTGGCAGATTGGACTTTTGCCTTCTTGATGCAGATGGGCCTCAAGCCACATGTGTAGGGCCCAAGTAGATTTAGGATTGTTTTAATTCACTAATTATATGTTAGCTTCTAATTTTATTGCAATTAGGATTAGGTTTCGAGTATTATTTAGTTTCCTAGTTTAATTAGGTTTCTTAGGCCCTAAGTTATGTTTCTTATTTATATGGCACTATAGAGAAGAAATTTTTAGAGAGTTGATTAATGAAAATTGGGGTTTTCCATTGAGGCGCGTCCTCGTTATCGTCTCTACAGAGACTTGTTGAAGTATCTACGGACACGTGCTTCGGCACCATATTGTGCTTCTGCACTTTCCAGCAAGCCCTAACCCTAGGGCCTGCATCAGATTGGTATCAGAGCCGAACGATCCCTTGATTAGTCGGCATGATTACCCCTACCCATCATCCCTCACCATCCATTCCATCTGTCCAGTATCCCCAAATCCAATCCTCGTAGAAGCCAAACCACCCTCTGCCAAAACCCTTCACTGGAATTCTACGGCACCGATTGTGCTTCGGCACTCCACGCAAGCCCTAACCCAGGGGCCTATTGATGCAATAGGACACGGTTGACATACACTCGTGGACCACATGTGGGAACCACCCATGAAATTCTCTTTTTTTTAATTAGTATTAGTTTAAGTTTAGCAGCGATTGTAATTAGGGTTAATTTCTAATTTGGATAGGATTATTATTTGTTTCCTAGTTTGATTAGGAATGCTTTCTTAGGGCCTAAGTTTCTTTTGTTATAAATAGAACATTGTAGAGATCAATGATCTCATATTAGTATTGAGTTAATAAAATTCCTCATGTGAATTTTTCGTTGGAAACTGTTTCTTCTTCGAGTGATTGTTCTTTGGAACTCTAATTGTGCTCCGGCACTTGCATCCTAACTCTAGGATTGCATCAATTGGTATTAGAGCCGCACGATCTCCGATCGTCGGCATGTACCCGTATCCATCCGTCCCATCTCTCCCTTCCATTCTCCATCCACGTCGCTGCCACCACTCCCTGTCATCACCACTCCCTGTCGAACCCACCCACTGCACCCCGACTCCAATCTCCACCCCTAACACCTGTTCCAATTTCTAGCCGAAGCAACCACCTCACGTCAACGGCCATCACCGTACCCCAAATTCCAACCCCCACACCCAATCGAGCTCTTCCATCCAACAGAATCCCAAACCCTAATCCACTGCAACTCATAGCCCAAAATCCCAAGTTTCCGTGACATCTCCAAAATCTGAAATCAAAATCTCCAAATCCCCATGCGCAACTGCCATCCCAGAACCTTAAATCCACAAATCCCACACCAACCTGCTCCCTGCCTGTGCCCAACCCAGCCGAACCCCATAAACCACTTCACCGCCAAGCTCCAGCGCCATCGCTGGAGCTCCATCATCTTCTCTTCATCTTCGTAGAGCAAAGCAGCAATAGAAAGGGGCAACAACCCTTTTCCCTTTTCCCTCAACACGAAGCCCAACGCAACACTTGGGTCAGGGTCTAGGCCCGCTATCAGCAGTTAAACTGAGTCCAATCTGTGGGCTTGAGCTTGAGTTAGGCCCATACCCAACTCAGCAGTTCGAAATAAACGACTGTAGAAAAATATTTCATCCACCAGTGGACCTAAGTTCCTTTAAGTCTTCAGCCTCCCATTTTCAAATATCCAGATCTTCACATCAGGTTAGCCCGAAATTTTGAATTTGCATTAAAAAAAAAAAAAAGCCTCCCAAGATGCAGGTAGAAGTGGAGTCTTCCTCCAATAATGATGATTTGAGGGGAACCGTTGCGCAATTATCAATAACTGTTAATCAACTATCCGCAACGATGGCTCAAAGCAAGTTCAAATGCAAGCGACTCTTGAATGGATTGAAACCCGATTAACCAATTTGGAAACTAATCGGTGTAAGGATAATCATCGAGATGATGGAAGACCTAATCGGAATCAACAAGATCCACATGCCGTCAATGTTGATAGTGATTTGGGTATTAAACTTGTGATTCCCGAATATGATGGGAACTTGAAACCAGATGAATTCTTGGATTTGTTAGTGTGTGTTGAAAATATTTTTGCACACAAACCCACTAGTCATAAGATTACACTGGTAGCAATCCGATTTCGTAATTATGCTGCGATATGGTGGGCCGAATTACAAAAGAAGAGATACCAACAAATTGACCCTGTTGACACGTTGGCCAAGATGAAAATTTTGTTGAAGCAAAAATTCCTGCCTGTCAATTACTCCAAAGATCTGTGTTCACGTTTTCAATACTTGAAACAAGGATCTAAGACAGTTGTTGAGTATTCTGAGCAGTTTCTGACCATGCAAGCCCGTTGTGGTTTGAATGAAGATGATGAGGTATTAGTTGACAGATACTTTAATGGGCTTATACTTGACATTCAAGATATCCTAACATTCAAACATTTTGTTAATGTTGATGAGATTATTTAGCATGCTCTCAAAGCTGAGGGAATTGCAAATCATCAAGCCCAAAAACTTAATGCAGCTAATGACACATAGATGGACAATGATATTTGTGGAATTCTTGGATCCCTTTCAATGGACGATCCTTCCTCCTTTTTATAATCTCATTTAGCCTTAATCAAGGCAATTCAATCTTAATACAATCTATCTATTATGGAAAGAAAGCTATTACAGTGATTTGAGTATATCCTAAACGTATCCCATATGATGGGTTGATTTGTTATAATGAATGGGCCTGGGCCTGGGCCTGGTGGGCTTTGTGTCACTTGTGTTAACAGCTAAATGGGTTATGCAGAAGAATTCCTCAATTGCAGGTTTTAAACCGAGTGCGTCATCGGAGAAAGTTTTCACCAAGCCCGAAGGTCAAAATAGGATCACATGCTTTAATTGTAAACAACGAGGGCATCGTGCAGCAAAATGTCCCAAACGCCTCCACTTCATTGAGAATGAAAGTGATGAGACTGATACTTCAGATGATCCTAGAGAGAAAGAGGTTGCAACTGAGACTGAAGACTTAGAGATCTACCATGCAGTTGAAGGTGAATCCCTCATGATCCTCACCGACACTCCGTCAACTACTGAGACGAAGTGGTTGCAAGAAAATATTTTCCGCTCCAATGGAACAGTCAATGGTCACGAATGCACAGTCGTCATTGATGTAGGATTGTCAGATATCATCTCCCAAGCTCTTGTGAATCGATTACAACTGAAAGTTCGGAAGCATCATCGTCCATATTTTGCTTGATGGTTAATGACAAGTGATGAAGTGCAAGTCCGATATGCATGTCCAGTTACATTTTCCATTGGTGCAGATTATACGGATACTGTGTGGTGTAATGTGATACCCATGGATAGTTGTAATATCTTGTTGAGTCGTCAATGGATGTATGACAAGAATGGCACTAATGGCATGCACGACAACACACATTCATGCATGATGAAAAGCAAGTCACTCCGTCCTCTAAAGCCGACACCACCAAAATAAGGGTCAAGTTCTCGTCTCACCAAGGATGTGTTTCACGTGCACGTTATCTATAGAAGTAACATCAAGAAGAAGAGCCGAGTTCGAGGACGAACTCTTTTCCCACCTGGGGAGAATTGATATTGCAGCACACGGTTGCCATACACTCATGGGCCACATGTGGGAGCCACCCATGAAATTCTCTTATTTTTAATTAGTATTAGTTTAAGTTTAGCAACGATTGTAATTAGGGTTAATTTCTAATTTGGATAGGATTCTTATTTGTTTCCTAGTTTGATTAGAAAATGCTTTCTTAGGGCTTAAGTTTCTTTTAATATAAATAGAACATTGTAGAGATCAATGATCTCAAATTAGTATTGAGTTAATAAAATTCCCTGTGTGGATTTTTCGTTGGAGACTTTCTTGTTCGAGTGATTGTTCTTCGTTGGAGACCGTTTCTTCTTCGAGTGATTGTTCTTCGGAACTCTAAGTGTGCTCCGGCACTTGCATCTTAACCCTAGGATTGCATCACCTTTATCACTTCTGCTGTTGTAACTCTTCATATTAAAATGTCATCTTCTCCACGCTACCACTTTTATCTTTATTTGATATGAGGCGCTGCTTCCAAGAAAAAGAGTTAAAAAGAAGAAAATGTACTGACTTATTTGAGATAATTTTTTCCCTTGTCAGTGTATGCAACTCTTGTATTTGAGTTAAGAATGTGAAGATGAAGGCACTTCATATATAACAATATCTACTATCATGCCATTCAAAAAAAAGAAAAAAACACACACAATATCTTCCATCATGTCACTTCATAAAGTACTAATTGTGACATTGTGGTCTCTGTTCCTTTTGCTTTAGGTTGTTAGAAGGAAATCCAATATATCTTCTACTTTTTTTTTTTTTTTTGGGAAAGGATTAATCCTTGATCATGTACTTCAGACTGCAGTTTTCTTCCTAGAAACAAGGAAATGAAACTGGTGCTCAAGTGTCATTGCAATTTATGTTTGATTTGCAAGGCTTTTTCACCTTTTTATAGTTGTATGACTCTAATTTCTTCTCATTGTTTTCAACTAAATTAACTACTTTTGCATTATAGCTCTTGGAAGAAGACCCTGCACTAAAGAAGTTCAAGTCATTCAAAAGGAGTGTCTGGCGCCTCAAAAGAGTTGGAGATGTCCTGACAATTGTTGTTGTTGCTGGTACAGTTTTCCAGTTCTTTCCACCAATAAATGGAAATTAATTTATGCTTGCATATATTTTGTATCTGTTTAATGTCTGTCTAGATTGGCAGAAGCATTATTCTCTGATCTTAAGATGCATATCAACAGTTAGGCTGGGGACAACTGCAAGATTTTATAAAAACTCTCTCTCTCTCTCTCGACAACTGCAAGATTCTATAAAAACTCTCTCTCTCTCTCTCTCTCTCTCTCTCTCTCTCTCTCTCTCTCTCTCTCTCTCTCTCTCTCTCTTCTTTTGTCTTCCTCAAAAAACACATTGTAGAACATCAACTTTATCATCTTGGTATGCATCAAAGATTAAAAGGTTGCCGTTATTGCAGTATTGATATTCATCAAAGACTAAGCAATCGATAACATCGTATGTAGATTTCTTTGGTGCTAGCAAGTTTTTCGGATTATTTAAGCTTCTGGACCTTCGTGATCTATGCCATTCTTTGTAAGGTCTTCATCATAAACAAGATTTCTACCATTATCATTGTCAGATTCCTCACCCTCCACATAATTAGGCCCATTCGACTCCTTATATGTGTTCGCTAAATCAACATGGCAATTGGGACAATCCGCCAATGAGGCCAGGCTCACCACCCTTGAAGCAGCGATTGTTGATTCTATGACTTGTGGAAGAATCAAATTCCTTACAAACCAATCCTGGGCCATCTTGGATCCGCTGTTGTTGCTGATGGTGAACGGCTTGCCAGAAATTAGGTCACCCTGCTGGTCAGATTCCTTCTTTAGCTACCGTTCAATCTTAGATGCCTGGCAATCATGGTTTAAACTTTTGGTCAGCACAGGGTTGACTCGTCCGAGTTGACTCGACGTCGGCCAAGACCAAGTAGTGATGGGCACTGGCACCAATTAAGACCTGTTCCAACATGTATAATATATTTATGTACTAGATATCACACATAGATAGTGCAACAGCGCACTATCTCAATTGGTGATGACATGAACATGCAATAATTAGCGCGTGAGTTTGAATCTTCTCTCAGGCAGAAAGCGAATTGTTTTGCTTTTAAGAGTTTTTTATACATGGGACCCAGTATTTTCATGCAATGTCAAAAAGGCCCTTATATTCTGTGTTTTTATTATGAACCCCTCTTGACTAATATTTAAACTAGATATAAATTAATGTGATCCTCCTTTTTCTTTTTCTTTTGTTTCTAACCATTATGTCTCAAGAAAAACTCAAATGACTTATCCCTTGAGTTAAACAAACAAAAAAAAAAAAAAATTGCCCCTTAAACATTTAGGACCAAAAACCAAAGGGTAGGATTGTTTAAATGGATTGATATTATATATTTTCCTAATCCACATCCAAATGAGACCATCCAATTTTTTTATTTTGACCAATTTTTCTTTGAGAAATAATGAAAATGATTTATTCCATAGTTAAAAGATAATTTTCCCTTTAAGCTTTGAGGACCAAAATCCAAAGGCTAGGATCATTTGAATGGGTTGATATTACATATTTTCTAGTCCAAATCCAAGCCTTTCAATTGACATGCTCCCTTAGTCTTTATACATTTAAGTGGGGCCAATAAAAGTAGCTTTAGTTAGTGAAATTTGCTAAGTTAAATAAAAGCTATTTATGTCATTTATCCATAAAAACAAGCAATCATGCTACTTGGCACTCAACAACACTAAACAAATTTGAGATAGAATATTACTTGAATAGCTTAACTTTCACATTTTTACTAGTTTTATGTTATTTTCTATTTTTCTAGATTTTTTAGATTTCATTAACACTTTTTATAATCAGCGCTGCCGTACCGTCCAGCACCTGGGGGTTGGGGCCGCTTTTGTTAATGGACTTGTCCCGTTCTCAACTGGCACGAAGAGCAGCACTAGAATTTAAAACCATGCTAGTGACACTCAACATTTGTGCAGACTAGTTGAACTCCTGATTGATCTGCAATAGCTGATTGCATCTTATCAAAGAATCCAGCCACCAGATCTTCTCGGATTCTTTGAGATCATTGTGATCCACCAACCAATGGAACTCCTTCGCATACTTCTCCATGGACAAGCACATTGAAGGATGTGTTGAAATCATCGAAATAGTAATTGCACATAATCAACCAGCAAAAAGGCCTCAAACAAAAACTTCTTCATCTTTCCTAACTTTAAACCTCACATTTTCCTCTCCTTTCGCGAGTGGCCTTGGCATGTTCTCACTAAGCAAATGCTCTTCCTCTGAATTCCATAGCCTCAAGCTTTGCTTTACTTCTAATCGGACACATCCTTATAATCAGAGATTCGTTTGATGACTTCTAGCCGGTGTAGAAAATCATAACCTCTCAGACTTCCATGATATCCAGGGATCTCTATTTTCAGATTGAGATCCTTAGCATCACGACCCTCTGATCGATCTTGGTTGCGCTGATCAACTCCACGATCCATCTGATCTCTTTGATGAAACAGATTGATCAAACTCCTATCAGGCCCATTGTCATCTCTTTGGGTCGACGATTCATTCCTTGCAGCCACTCTGGTCACTACCATTCGCTCTTCCATGGGTTCAACAAAAGCCTCTTCTTACTCCTGGATTCTTCCTCTTCGTCTTCCTCTCCCCTTCCCTCTCCCTCCACCATGCAACATTGTGGTTGGTAGGGAAGCACATGATACAGAGATCTAGTGGAAGTGTTTGCCCCTGATACCAAAATGATGTAGATCCAACCTATTAATGGTTAGTAGGATTCACAATCTAAGAAGGACCTTTCCATGGCTTTTTTTTTTGGTTAAGCAACACAAAAGAAGGCGAATTTCATAGCAATTAAGGAGAAAATCAACAATCATTTGTAATCAACCTTGCCAAAGATTAACATGACCCATGATGAAGAAGGGAAAAAACACCCAATGATGGAGGGGGACATCCAACTCTATTATTATGCAATAATGCTTCAACCCCAGAAGCTACTTTTTGCAATTACATAGGTATTTATAAAGCTATGCCTTGAATCCAAACCATACAATTGTTTATTAGATCTATAATCCTAGTGCGGAGGATTGAAAAAAATCAACGGGATTTCCTTTGGAATGATTCTATTTAAAAAAGGAGGTATCACCTAGTGAAGTGGGAGACTGTTTGTAATCCTTTGGCTCAAGGTGGTTTGGGTGTCCGGTCAATTGAGAAGGTTAATAAAGCCTTATTGGGAAAATGGTTGTGGAGGATGGGGGTCTAGGTAATAGTTTGTGGAAGAAGATCCTTTCTTGCAAGTATAGGTTGGATAACGACGATTGGTGTCAGTGCGTACCTAGTCAAAATTATAATGTTTTTTGTATATGGAAGTCTATTCTAATAGTTGAGAAAGAGTTTGATATGTGGATTCGTTATAGGGTTCATGATGGAAGTTGGGTGAGGTTTTTGGCATGATGAATGGTGTGGGCAATCCAGTTTGCATAGTCGGTTTCCTTCTTTGTACCTTTGGATTTGAAGGCAGCATGCTCTAGTTGCAGATTATTTATGTTCAACGGAAAAAAGAGTTGTTTGGGACATTTCTTTTTGAAGAAATTTGACGGGTATTGAAATTGATGATTTTGTTCGATTACTTGGTTGTCTAGATAAGTATTATTTGTCAGGTGGAAAATTTGATGTTAGGCTTTGGAACCAAATGTTAGTGGTCATTTTTCAGTTAAATCTTTTTACAAGGTTTTGTCTACATTAGATGTTAGAATGGAAGGTTGGCACGGCTTTTGGGTTTCCTATGTTCCGCCTAGAGTTTTGGCTTTCTGCTCGGTGGCTAAGCAACATAAAATCCTTACTACTGATAATTTGGGAAAAAGGAATCATGTAAGAATTAATGGTTGTCCTTTATGTTTGAGAGATGAAGAATCGGTGCGTCATTTAATGATCCATTGTCCTTTTTGCTTATAGAGTTTGGATTGTTATTAATCTGTTTGATGTGAATTGGGTTATGCCAATGACGGTGGAAGATCTTTTTCTTCAATGGCATTTAGGTACTGAGTTTGTTCGTGGAAAGATTTTATGGAAGACGGATCTTTATGCTACTTGTTGGAAGCTTTGAAGGGAAAGGAATAACAGAGTTCTTTGAAATCAAAGTAAATCAGTAATGGAGATTGCCTCAATATATTATTTGGACAGTGTCTAAATGGGTTAGTAAGCGTAAGGAGTTTGTTGGTGTTTCTCATGATGATCTTAACAAATCTTGGGATCCTTTCCTAAAGGGAAATTGGCGTGATTAAAGTAGTGTGAAGAGTTATATGGCTTAGCCCCCATACTAGTGTCCTGAAGCTGAATTTTGATGGTAGTTATTTTCACGATATTTGGCGTGACGGAATTGGTGGAGTAATTCGGGACTATGAGGCCAAGGTGATTAGAAATTATTCTGGGCCTTTGGACTCTTTGAATGCTAATGCAACTGAAGTCTGTGCTCTATTCATTGGTTGTCGTGAGTTGCTTAGTTTGGTTGGTTACCATGCAATTCTTGAAGGTGATTCTTTTTTAGCTATTCAGTGGGGGGCTTTGGAAAGGCTTCTCATCCTTGGAGATGGACAGATTTGGTGGAGGAAGTGCAGGATATTGCTAAACAGCTTGGAGCCTCATTTCATCATGATGTTCATAAGGAGGCAAATGTCATAGCAGATGCTCTTGCTAAAGAGGGAGTTTTCTTTTTTATGTCTAGTGTTTTCCTTTCTTTCTTTTCTCTTTTCATTTTGAGTTTCAGCTAGGTTTCAGCAGTTTCTCTGCTCTGTCCTCTATGTTGTTCTTTTCTGATGAAATAAAATTTACTGTTTTCAAAAAAAAAAAAATTCCTAGCCTCACAAAAATGCTTGCTTGGAGAAATAGAAATTGGAAAGAAATCTCTCATAACTAAAATAAGGAAAGTCTTTTAAAGAGAATGGATGATATTTAGGATAAGGGAAAGAGTAAAATCAGGAAGCAAAGAATTTAGAAAGAGTAGAAAGTTGAACACAAGCCATGGGCGTACTGGGTTTTGTGCTAGCCTGTGAAGTTAGGCTTTATTTCTTTAGGCTCTTTGTTCCTTTGGATTGGTGCCACCAGTGATGCAGCCACAGGCCTCAAGACCTACAAAAATAGGCCCACTACAGCCAGCCCATTGGGCCCAGACCATAGTGGGTCAGGCCCTTAGATGATTGATCCATTGGACCGGCCCATGGACAGCCGGCCCCTTAGCCCAACAACACCTACTTTCTAAGTATGCCATCTTCTAATAAAGATTTCTACCTTTAGATTAGATATCTTTAATCTAGAAAAATATTTGATTGACATGTGATCAATTAAGGATAATTGATTGATTGACATGTAATCAATTAAAGAAAATTGAATGTAATAAGAGAAGAGAGAAAATTCCATGAAGAATAAAAATATTGATATGTAATCATTTCATAAAAGGAAAAGGGAAAGCAAATCTAAGTCCTAATAGGCATGATTGACGTCTCCTCCTCTATCAATACCTTTGTTATCTCTCAATTGTGAATCAATGAAAATTCTCTTCTTTCCCTCCCATTATTGTGAGAAGTGTTTTTCTCTTATGCGAAGACTCCTTGGGTTACCAATGGTGATGACACCAAAGGCCAGGCATTTGTGGTGAATTTGTGAAGATTACATCCATCATTGGGTCCCATCAACCTGTCCATGTAGTTAAGTGCTAGCTCATCCATGCATTCCATCAAAGCGTCATTATCGCCGCATCATTGAGACTGCCCCTCTTTCCAATCTGGATCTCTGTAATCGTCCTCACTCGAATCGGTCAGCAAGGAGTTCCTCTTAATTCTCAATTCCAGCTCCATTTTATCATCAGACTGCCCACCGGAAGTATTAGGTCCAGCAACAGTTTCTTGGTGTGTTGCCATTAAATTCTTGCACGTAACCCAGCTCGACTCCAGGGGCACGGAGTTCCTGTGGTCTCATTCAGGTTTCTGCCAAGAGGGCACTTGGGTCAGGTGTAGGTCATGGGCTTTCAAGCAGTTTGGAAATAGACTAGGGCTGGTACAATTCATGTTTTGATAGTAAAACCTGATTTAAAAAAAAAAAATCTTGGGACCAGTATGTAGTTGGTGTGTGATTAACTCTACTTCCAGTTGCTACAGGTGTCCAACCACTTGTTACAGCTGAAGCTATTTGAAGTTGGTTGTCATGATTTTTTCTTGTTCCAGGTTGCTGCTATGAAATTTATGTTAGAGCACACGTGAAAAAAGGAGCTGTGGAGAAGGCACAGGCGAAAAGTGAGAAAGCATGATATAGGGTTATGTCAGTGCCAGTCTTTGATATTTACAATTTCTGTAAGAGGTAATGTCTGTTCAGTGTCAGAGAACTTTCGATCTGTTTGAATAAACAGGGTGAACCTGTTACCCCTTTGTTACTGAAAATAGAGCTCAAGAAACAGAGGGAAAAGGGTTGCATTGCAGATTCGCCCAAAAGTATCTGGAAATAAGGTAAACTTGGCTTGTAGTGTTCTGCAAAGCGATTCAAAGAAATTCCTTGTGAAACTTCTTGATTCGCTTTATTTTTCCAACCTGATCATTGTTCTTTCAATGGTTAATCTGATGCATGATTATCATTTTCCCAGTTTGTTTGACCTCAAACCAAGGTGTAGCTAACTGACCAGCAAGGCATTGCATTCTGATGTTGGCTGTCCATTTTATGTCATCAGTGAAGAACTAACAACACAGAAAGTTGAGAAACTGTGTAGGATTGTTGTTTTGTTTTGTTAATGGGTTTCTTTTTCTCAGTTGCAAGAATCAGGAACTGTACAAGGGAGCCATGGATCCATGAGACTTATAACATGGATGGTTTCTTTCATGAAGAACCTGACATCCATCCCTTTAAACTAAAGCATTTGGACACCTAAAACTATCCTTAAATGGGTTGCTTTCAAAATATATTATATCCACGGATCTACCACAAACGATTCACAATCTGGGTCATAGAGGTCCAGCTTGATTGATTGTTTTGGAGTGATCTTTCCTGACCTGGGATGTGGGCTGAGCTGTGAAGAGTTCCTGTGGTCTTTATCCCAGGCTGGAACCCTATAAATCTCCTCTTCTTCCTTTGTGGGAATTTTTTCATATTATCTAAAAAATTATATCTCCTGCCTTGTCTTTTCATTTGGCCCTCCCCCATTGAGTTGGGTTTGGGGAAAAGAAGAGGAAGATGACAGGAGACTGTAATTTCGCATGCGAGGGTTGATACGGACCCTCCCTGCACATCTCATTTCACACGCACGCACACAACCCAAAAAAAAAAAGAGTCAAGGGACCACTTCTGTGAGGAAAGCTAAAAGGGTCTTTTTGGTGTAATATGCATGCATCTAAGGTGGATTTTTTGGTAAAATCCTAGAAAAAAGTCCAGCTTTTTCAGGATCTGACATGATTTTGGTTAATATTAATCTTCTTGGGTTGCATCTGGACCTTTTGTACCCACTATCCACATTGTAAATATGTCTAGATTTGAACGTGAGCACATGATCCCAATGGCTTGTTAATAGGTCCCGGCTATTATGTATGGTCCGTCTAAATTGCAAGTATGTACTATAGACCATCTCATCACATTGAAGTTGTGGGGCTGAGGACTTCCTGGTAATTGATCTTGGCTTTTACTTATTATTATTATGCCTCCAATTCAATGGTCATTATCATCTGATCACTAATCTTCTTAATCATAATGGGAGTAGTTGATGGTCCAACCACCTGAAAGTGTAAGAGCTACTTGTGATGCATTTGTACGATGCAAGGATTTCTTGGTACCATCATAAGTAGGAATGTAAACAGATCGATTTCAGTGGGTCGACTAGGACTTAATGAGGATGTTTTATGTAGTGATGTTTATACCCAGCACTTTTGGGTGGGAATGAAAATGGTCCTATAGCATGGAGAAAATGAGTTATAGATGTGACAAAAGTCTGGTTTGGATGCATCCTGGTTATGACCCAATCTGCATCCATAGGTATGGCAAGATCTTGGCTCAGGCCGTGGAGCTAAAAGCCCAAAGTAGGGCCTAGAGGCTTGAAAATGCCTTACGGATCCACTCATTGATCTAAGCAAGGGATGGTCTTGATCAAAGGCTGAGATCTATTCGGTTCCCAACTCATCCTAATTGACATAAAGACCCATTTTAACTTTAGAGGTGTATGTACACCCCAGTGCAAAAATACTTGAAGATCAAACTTAATTCCTTTGAAGAGAGAGCCAAATGAACTGGTTAAAATCAATACATGCATCATGTTCAATTTTACAACTCCAAGGACGTCGCTTTACCACTCGAACCTACTTACATATAATCTCAATTACAAACACTAGTCTCAACTCTCTTCAACTGGGCAAATCTCTTCACTAGCAAGCACATATTTCAGAAAGTCTCACAACAAACAGAGAGCAGCTGCCACGCAAAATATCAAAATAGCCTTGCTATCACAGGTCTGTTTTCACTGCTCTTTTGCAACTGATACTCAGCTCTTTACATATGTTGCCATGTGTAACATAACCCTCAAAATCTGCCTCTGTTGTAAGAAATTACATCACTTGTTGAAGGACTTTATGGCATCGTGCTTTGCATTGCTGGGAAGCATTGCAGTGTCAACCATTTTCTTGAACTGCCTGTAAATAGGAATTTTGGCATTACAATCTGCTGGGGTTTCATGTTGCAATGTCACCAAGTTCGCAAATGCCTGCCCTCACCATGGTGCCCCTTGTAGTACCATGGGGAAGGTGGGGATGAAAGCATATTTTACAGCAAAAGATTCAATTGTAGTACCAAAGAAATCTCCTTTTGAATCCCCAACAACATTAAACAAGGAGAAAAAAATAGAGTATCATCATCATTCAAATTAATAAAATATCATTTCGAATAGAAGCATTAGGTAATATGAACATTTATTATCTAAAATAGAAGAAATAGTCATGCTGAACATGGTATGACAGATATACACTAGAGCTGTAGTCTTGGGTACAAGCCCTCATGCTACACACAACAGACATTGCTTAGAACATGAATAGGCAGTATAAGTATTACGGTAATGTTAGAAATGAGTAGAAACCGACAAATAAGTCTTCCGTATGTAAATAAAACTCTACACACCAATTTATCTACTTTATAAAATAAAGGACACTTACATGCATAATAATTAATAATGCAACCATTTGCCCATATAAAATCTCAATTAGATGAAAAGATAAAATATACTAAAAATGAACCAATTAAAGATAAATACATAAAATATGTTTTTAGTATAAATTTCCAACAGATAAAGCCTTAATTTCTTTTCATTGGTTGTAAACTAACTTCTCATGAAAGAAACATGAAAATGAAAAATGAGAGGGAGAGGGAGAGAGAGATTAGAAAACTCAAGTAAAATTTACAAGGAATATGCAACTTACAAGGAATATGCAACATGTCTTTCTCCAACCTCACTCCTTTTTCTCTTTCCAAGCACAAATTTTAAGAAAGAACAAAATATTTACAGATTAAGTAGCTATTAAGTAGGAAAACAGCTTGAGATTGTGGATCTTGTTAGGCCATTATGCACTTCCTTATATCATGTGATGAGAGAAGCAAACTCCATGGCAAATTCACTGGCAAAGAAAGGAGTGGTTCAAAAGGCGGAGTTTGTTGATAGCTTCTACCATGGCCTACCTATTGCTTTTGCATCTTTAAATTTTCTCCTTCGATTTCTTTCTTGTTAGTGATTAATATTAAGTTTTCCGTGCTTCTGCTGTATGTCTCTCCTATACTGTATCCTTCTTTGATACCAATAAAGTTATCATTCAAGAAAAGAAAAAAAAAATCTCAGGAGATAGGTGCTTATTACAGCACAAGAATTATGTCAACCACTCTATGACCAAGCCACCTTCATTTGCAATAGAATGATTATAGACTCATACAATAACACCTTTCTAGAGAACTTTAACTTGCTAGAATAACTGGAAAACTGGATATTGAAAGAAATAACCAACAGTCCATATTCATCGAAAATGCTATTAGAAATGCAACAGACATTTAAGTATTCATCAAAAAAGATGTTCAACTAAACAAAAAAAAACACGCTTGAAAAGAAAATCAGTACATGAAAGAAGCACCAATGCACCAGCTCTGTCCAGTCTCCTCATACTCACAACCTGTTAATTTGATAAACAAATAATGACAGCCATTAGAGTAAAATTAATTGAAAGATGGAATTGGAAAGTGTTCCAATACCTAATAGTATTTAAATTTCATTTACTAAAATGTATACCTGGCATTGTTGCCTTCATTGTCGGAAGTAGACATTTCCAAAGTGTCACCTTCATTAGATGCATCATTGCCATCAACCAATCTACTTGCACAGCCATACTTTCTTTCGATTTTGCATCTGAAATATAAAGGTGCTCCAACAATTTAATCTAATTGTGACGTGAGTACATCAAGTATAAATATCTCAAAAAAGAAAAGTATGATGACAGAAGGAAAAGAAAGGAAATTACCTCTTTAATAATGTAGGACAATTGCGCTTATCATGTGAAACACCACGCTTGTTACATCCATTGCAAAGTCGTGGTTTTGTTTGTGCTTTTCCATTGAAGGATTTGTGTCTCTTCCCACCTTCGTTTGCATTAACACGCGGTGGATTACGATAATGTACATAGTCACACATCATCTTTCCTTTTTTCTTCTTTTCCTCTACTATTTTCTTGTTTTCCTTTGCTATTCTCCCTTCATCCGAATTTATTGCTTTAACTTTTTGGTACATTTCTGCCAAAAAACCTTGAACATACTGGCATGCCTTTCTAGACAAGGACGCCTCATTAACGAGTAAATTAGCCAAATATGACAAGTGCCTATACCGTCCAATTAATGACTCCTCACATACAGCTTTAATTTCAACACCATTGTTGTCATACACACAACCTTCCTTCACATGCCTATTCCACCTCTCCAAAATATATTGTTGGGGTAAATGCGCAATTTTCTCTTGCTTCAACACACATAAAACATGTCCACATGGAATTCCTAAGAACTCAAACATTTGGCAGCTACAGGATGCATATTTGTCTTTCTTTATAAAAATGACCCCCCACTGAATTTCCTTTTCATTTCCTAAAGATGAAACAATATAAGCAGTCCCATCTAAATTATCTTTAACAAGTTTTGCCACATATGATATGGTTAACAACAACTCATCTTGAAACTTGCAAAACATTTTTTGTGTATATATCTCTGCTATTTGTTTCTCCATTTCTAAAGTTGTCTTCAATTTCGGCTTGTCATACAAAGTGTCAAGATCTGCTTTTATCTCACAGTCTTCTTGGCATGCGATCTCTCTCTCAAATCGCAATATAAAATCATATAAAGTGGTCCTCTTTGACAGATATCGTTCAACAAACATATCGATGCTTTCATGTCTACAAATGATGGGCATACCTCCAAAGTACACATGTTCTAGACATATTATTGGGACCCACTTCTCACGACTATTATACAAATCTGTTAACCAATTATTATCTGTCATATCAAACTCCTCTAGCGTCCTCTTCCATTCCAATTCAAACTGTTCCGGTGTATTAGAGGTGCAAATACAATGCTTTAATCTCTCAAAAAAACCATCTTTGTGGATCACAATGTCCCCTAACTTTTCATGCATTTTATAAAGAACATGCCACAAGCAAAAATGATGGTATGTGGTTGGCATAACAAACTGAATTGCCTTTGTCATGGCTTCATTTTGATCTGTTATAATTACCTCTGGTGGACCTCCGGGCATAGCTTCAAGCCATTTGCTAAACAACCACACAAATGTATCAAAAGTTTCATTTGGTAACAAACCACAACCAAATAATATCGATTGACCATGATGATTCACACCCATAAATGTGGCAAAAATCAATCCATACCGATTTGTCTTGTACATCATGCCAAATGAAACAACATCCCCAAAGTAATTATATGAGATACGAAAGGTAGGATTGGCCCAAAATATGTGTGTTATCCTATCCTTTTTGTCTTTCTCTATGTTGAAAATGAATGCTGGGTTTATTTCCTTCATTTCTTTAAAATAATCATACAACATTTGAGCATCTACACATTTTTTTCCTTTCCTTCTATCCCAAACATCTTCCTCAGAGCAGCCAATGTTTTCAAAAGCCTCATCCGGGTTAGAAAGTATCATCCCTAATTCTGGCATCTCTGCCTCATCTACTCCTGGAATGTGTGTTTTGACTGCTGAAGATGAAGCCGCATCCATGTTATCAACCATTTTACATGCCGTCACTACAATTGTCATGAACATCATCATCACCACCACCACCATCACCACCACAATCACAATGAAATAGCATTCAAGATATTCAAAACAACAGCATATTAACTAAAATTAGGTAAGAATGATTAATAACAAGAAGAAAAAAAACATACAACTCACTTTAGAAATCCATCTGAATTGAATTATAAAGTTGGACAGCATAATATGGTCACCTTGAGTGCTTTTTCTTTCCTTTTTCTTTTTAAGTTATCAAACTTGGATTTTAAGAATTACAAATCACTTCAAAGCACATAGAAAACCATTCAAAACAAGCTATTCATGATTCGGCACCCTTGAAGCTGAATTAGGTAACTATGATTGAAACCCCAAAGACAAGATCCTTCTATTATGAATAGAAAGAAGTCATATGGAATAGAAATCAAATAAATGAATACACAAACCTAAAAATAAGGTTAAATGCGAATCAAATGTTCAGCAGGTGTGTTACGTACTACATTTCTGAAAGAAAAAAAATTTAATTCATCTATGTAAAGAATGTTGGATTAACATAGGCCCTTTCTGTACAATCCATGACAAAAACACATTGGTCATGTCATTCCTTCCACCATATTTGGCACCATCTACTTTCAAAAGATAAAGTTGAGATTGAAATAATTGTCACTTAGCACAAAACTATAGCAAGAGAGGGAAAAATGTATCCAGTTCCAAATCAAGTGCAAGTCACCAAGGTAGGATGGTTGGATGAATTCTCTTCATTAGATGGATAGATGCGTTGAAATTTGGAACATAAACAGCAAAAAAATATAAATAAATAAAAAAAAAAACAAAACAAAAAAACAAAAAAACAAAAAAAAAACCATGAAGGCAATTTCAAGGACCAGCCATCTCTTTCAAAAAAATAGATTTAGAAAATAAAACCCATATATATATATATATATATATATATATATATAAACTGGCTCAGATGATACCTTTGGTTAATCTTACATCATTCTACTACCAAAACCAGTGTCCATGGCAGCTGTAAGACCGGCCTTTCTTTCTTCATAGCCAGATATATTTATATATAACATCAGATTATGTATATGCATGCCAAGTGTATGGTGGATATAGAAAGGGAGAAGATGTAAGTACCTGAGCTTCTTCCCCACTAGAAATCAAGAGCCTGCTGCTGATCTCCCAAAGTCTCACTCTGCCAGTCACCAAAGAAAATGGGATTTTTCAAGGGTTTAGCATGAGACCTTTGTGAGCTTTGAGGGGTATTTAAAGGCAAAGGCAAATGGGTTTTGGCGGTAGAAAAGGAACCTCTTTTTTTCGCAGCCCGCCAAAAATCTGTGCAGCCCCCCTCCAAAAATCTGTCCATAACAGCTCACTGATCAATATGAGCCCTAACAATGTAATGTAACCATGTATGGGATATATATATATATTATAAAAAAAATTTATAAGCACCATCATCTTCTGGGGGCCCCCACAGATTCAGTGGGTTGTCTGTAGGTGGGCCCCAATTGTGCTGTCCTTGGAACAAAAGATGTGCTTTCAAATCCTACGATAGCTTTGGAAAAAAAAAAAAATTCCTACTATAGTATTAAGGAGCCATAGTATGCATTGAAAGAGGGCCCATTATGTATAGACTGTGATCACAAGCATACAACCGTCCATCTAGCTATGAGGAAGAATCTAAAGCAGATGATCATAACCATCCTGATTATAAGGGCTTAAAAAGGAGTGGTTGGATGGCCCTAATTAGATGGTTATTCCCTCCCTTCCATCCATTCTAGAGTTATTTCGACCGTAGGTGTGTGTGAATAAATGGACCCAAAATTCTAAGGGGTAGGTCACTTAGTTTAGGACCACGGTTTTTACTAGGAAATTGAGGATTCAAAACTGCACTACCACACTAAAATCACAGAAAATTTACCTGGCTCTTTCTGGGCATATAGGAATTAGTCCAGTCTAAAAGGCCAAGACACCTTCCATTATAATAATAATAATAATAATGTACCCGTGACTACGAGAGCCTTCTCGTAGTGCCAGTACAAAGTAGATGGATGGATAATCATCTGAACTAGGTGATGTGATGAGTCCTACACAGCATCGTTTACAACTCGGAAATTGGAATCAACTCAGGAGGGTCAAGGTCATGCCCATGAGCCAACTTACTCGGGCAAGAGCCGGGCCAAGTAGTCAACCAGAATCATTTTAACTCGCATGACTCAACGACCTATAGTCAACTGGCCCAAGTCTGGATGAGCCAGAACATTTTTGTAAACCACTCCTACACCACATTTTATTACTTAGGGGTAGTTTGTATGCATGTGAAAATGTTAAGCATCATCTTGAATTTGAATAAAATGATTTGGCATAAGTCAAAACCAAAATTTACACATCTGAATACATGGCAAACAGTTGCCCATTTTTCAATCTCTAGGCCTTTAATTCACAATCGGAACCATTCATCTCCTTAATAAGCTAAAAAAACAATGGGGTGAACTTTCGTCTTAATGCATTGAAGATTTTGAGATATTTGTAAAAATCTCCAACCATTAGATCTACTTTTCCGGACTTCTATGGGCCCTTCCCTTTAAATGGCTAAAAACAGCTAGGGAGACAAAATTCATGCCTTAATTCACCGTGAATTTTGAGAAATTTGTGAAAAATGTAAATCCATAGGATATAATTTGATTCACGTGAAAAGGACAAAAATACATTTCACATGTGTATCATTTGCATATATAAATGATTGCCATGAAAATTACTTACACATTTGAATCATGTTCACAGCAAACAAACAACCCCTTAATCATTTCTAAGATGTCGTGGATGTTATTTATAAAATAGTGTGCGTGTTTTTTCACTCATCCGTAGTTTTTTTTAAGATAAAAATTAGAAGCTTTCCCTTCTTATTAAATGGCTTATACTTCCTGCAAATGGCTCATACAAATTGTGGAAGTAGAATACATGTCAAAGGTGTTTTGATCAGATAACACCACCAGCGGAGATCAATGCTGAGAATATTTACTTTAGAAGTCTAGAAGGGAACTTGTAATCTTACAGAACACGAATAAGCATCAAACAAAACTGCTGCTTCAATTAAAACCGCACTGAACAACAGAACACAGGAGATTGTTCAGAACCTAGTTCTTCCTATCCTCTTCATCCTCGAAACTCAGATTCAAAGCCTGCAACTTGAACCCCGCCCCTTGAATGATCTCCACTAGATTTGAAGCGACACCTGTTGCTTGTACTGTGGTCTGTTTCGTCAACTGTACAGAGATAGATAGTATTGTCAGGTAGATCACAAAGGAAAATGCAGCAATGCCCGAAAAGATACTTTCTGCAGTCTATTTTGTTAAGAAATAAGGAATGCACTGAAAATACATTCATGTGAATGCATGCAGTTAATTTAGATTCAGTAATTGAGATTGGCAACAAAAAAAAAATGAGAAAGATTAGATCGGCAAGCCTTTGAGTGTTGTAGGTTATGATACACGAATATTTATATCGCTGCAGATGCAGAAAAGGGAACTATAGATATTTGACACCCCAATTTTCAAAATTTGGAACACGGATATGACACCCATTTTCCAAGTTCTTGACACGAATACAGCTATGGGTATTCCGATCATAACATACTATTTATGTTTAATTTTATGAATTTTACTTGAAATATTTTACATATGCAATTAATGTTTTTATTCATATTTACAAGATGAACTAGCCTTTCAAAATGGATCGTGGAAGAAGCCAAATGTAACATGACCCTTAATTTTATCCATTTTTCACTGCTGATTTTTTAAGTTTTTTTCTGTCAACTGTAAAAGAGCATAGCATTCCTTTTAATCTACGAAAATTTTCAAAACAGTCGGTATCTTCTGGGCTTTTTGTTGGTGCCATATCTCGAACCAATGACCTAATGTGGTAAACCAACAGTTTAATCCATCAAAGTAGAGATCAGCAAGTCGGTACCTTCTGGGCTAAATTTAAAACAGGTCAAATGAATTGCAGATGTCAAAATAGTTGTAAAATTTTCTAATGACCATCAAACTAGCCGATTTGTTCAATAGCTGTAAAGCCATCACAAATGTCTTAATTGGAGGGGGGAAATGACCAAGGATTGGGGTTTTCTTTTTTTCACTATATCATCAAATTCAAAAATCATCCAATCTAACAATCCATTCCCCATAAATCAGACCTCCTTAGAACCTATTAGGGTCCAATACCACCTCTAATAAACCATATTCACCTGCATTTTTCTTGAAAATTAAAAATCCTATAGAAGTAGGGTTTCTGGATTCTCAAAATCTGACCCTTCTCATCATCATCAATGATGCAGGCCTGAACAAGAGAGAGAAATGGACTAAAACATAAATCAGACAGTCCAGATGGGTCCAAAAAAAAATTGCATATTAAATGAATTAATAAGGAACCAAATCAGATCTTGAGGCCAACATTCCAGAAACAAAGGAAAGCAACCTGTTCTACTTTGGCCCAATTAAATAGGATCCCAAACAGATCCAACAAGCAATTCCAAATAAATGCAAATTTGTTAAAGCAATTCCAAATAAAATCAACAAGCTAATCACAGTATCAAACAACATTTTTATCATATTCAATTAAAAAATGCCAATAAAGTTACTTGTACATATACCTCCACAGAAGCAATACCCTCAAGGACCTGAACTGTTAGATCACTAATGCCCTCCTGTTCCTGCATAAGAAACTAAGCAATGTTAAATACACATGCCCTGCAGCTTTGTAGTTAAGATTTTAAGTACCTAAAGGGTTTGAAAAAGAGTAATAGAGAGTTGCACCTCTAAAGTTTTCATCACGGTAGAGACAGCTGATTCATCCATAGTTCCTTCTGCCTTCAGTTTTATATAGGGGAACTTATTAGAGATAGACAACAAGAACTAAGAGTGCACATGAACATAAATTCTGTGAAAATTCAGATAATCGGAACAAGGATTAATCAATGGCGGAGCCAGGATTTTCTCTTAGGAGGGGCAAAATTTTCTCTTAGCAAGGAATTTAGAAATAATTAAAAAAATAATTTATTTTGCTAACGAAAAGTGATATAAATATTTTCAACATAAATTAATTAGTTAATATAATATCATAAATTTAAAATCATGTGCTCAGTCCAATTTACCTGATAAATTAGTTATTAAATTATCTTTAAAAATTATGAACTTGCGTCGGTCCCTAAATCCAACACATTCAATAATGGGCCAAAAAGAATAGAGAAGATTTACAAATTGTATGAATTTAACAAATTTACTTGTGACCACATTATTATAATTAAAAAATTATCTTGAATGTTTCTTTATCGATATAATTTCCTTGAATGTCATTATATGGGCTTGATAATCACATCATTCAGATGTGATTTATTTTTTAATTATCAATCGTATGTAAATGCATATCCAGGTGACATTAATTTCATTAAGGGGCTATTTGTCCGCATTAAAATACATAAGAATTTAATACAGAGGAATTCTTTTAAGGGGTTAAAAACAAAGACCAAAGCCTACGTATTCATTTCTCATCTTTCGTTAATTCTGTTTTCATAAAAAAAAAGGTTATTTGATGCTCATTTTTTGGAAATTCACCTTTGACCTTAATTTTTAATTGCTTAAAAAAAAACTCCTATGCATGCTCATCAACATGGCAGACCAAAACCAGGCAGGTACCCTCAATTCTACCTAAAATTCAATTGCACTTCAAACACACATGCTTGACTACAATATTTTATAATGCAATGATGTTTTAATTAAAATTTAAGGAAATCTCATTAATATTAAGGAAAATCCATTTGAGCAACTTAGATTTTCATTAAGTGGGCTGCATTGTGGGTCCATTCCTTGCACTCACCTTAAGCGTGTGGGAGGTCACTTATTACATCTGCCTCTCATGAGAAGTAAATAGGTAAAGAAAGACGAAAGAAATGATTGAAACCATATAATTCAAATGGAGATGTTAATTGGATAGCTTTGATGAGGTGTCTTTTGGATATAAGTAAATGATGAAATTATTGTTATGTGTTGTGTTCAATTTAAGAGGGGAAAATTGTTAGGGGGCAAATGAGAAAAACAAAAATTAAATTGATGAGAGGCAAAGTGGACCAAGCTCAAAGTACACATCAAAGTTTATATATATCTTTTCACATTTATTAAAGGAATCTAAAGAGTTGCCCCTCCTCAACACTATGTGGCTCTGCCACTGGGAGCAATGTAAGTGGAGTGAAAGACAAAGGAATTTTCAAGATAAGAGATGAGCCTTAGATCAGTCTAATCACATGTAACAATACAAATACAGTCAGGCATAGTATGATGGAATAGCACATGGTTTTGCAGCACATACCTTAAAACACGTAAGGAACAAAATGAAAAGGTAAGTGAAGTTTGGGCTTCCAAAGGCCATTTCTTTTAAGGTTAGGGAAGCTAATATTTGAACTGCAACCATATGGTTGCAACATTGAGTAACTGTGCTAAAATCTCAACTAATCTTAAAGACCGGGACACTTGCCATAATAGAATATATGCCATTTTGGATAGTGTATTGGATCTGACAACAAGTACTGGGTATTAATAGTTAATTAATTGAGAGTCCATTCTGCACCCAACCCAAAATGGATGTTGACAGAAGACAAGAACCTCACATTACTAAGCCATATGTCATGAAATGACTCTGCCAAATCTTACAAAATAATTATCTGATTGCCTGGAGAGCTACAAACATAACCATATCAAAAGACTGTTCAATAAGAACTCTCTCTCTCTCTTTTTTTTTTTTTTTTTTTTTTTTATAACCATCCAATAAGAACTCATTGATTGAATCAATTTTAAAACTAATATATTTCAGAACATTGAGAAAGAGGGATGGGGAGAGGAGACTCTTCTTTTCTATTAATAAGGGAAGGATATGGCAGGGAAAAGCCATGGACAGCAGGAGCACAGATTTTACCCACCAAAAAAATGAAAATTTTGAGACAATACAGTACAGATACAATGCTGTTTTGAAGTATTTAAGTATCATAGTTCTTGTGTTCCAAAAAAAAAAACTCCTATTTTTTCATCAAACTGTTAAACCAAGTTTAAAACTTGCTTTTTGGAGGGAAAGATTCCTGCCGCACAACTAGAGAGATGGTTAGGGTTAGGCATCACCCCATGAGTAGCAGACCTCTGCAGGTCCTGGGATGACATGCTTAAGAATCTTTTTTTGTTTTTTTTTTTTTTTTTTTTTGTTTTTTTTTTTTTTTTGAAAGATAACATACTTAAGAATCTAATCAGGAAATAAAAAAAGTTTTAGATATACAAATATATTTATTAAGAAAATTGCGAATTTGTGGGCAAGTCTGGTCTGCCAAGTCCACTTGGCACAACTCAGATCACCAATCTAAGCATGAGTTGGACCCTACATACCTGCATACCATGTTGTGTGCTTAACGCAGTGCACCATGCACATGGCATGATCCTCTGCCCAAGTGTTGGTTCAAATCTAGAAGGAAACTGTTCACCCAAACCAGTCACTGAAGGCAAAGTGAGCCCTTAGGCCCGCTCCCCATTCTCATGGTCCTAAACAATTTGGGACATGTTTGCAGGGATCAGAAGAATTGGGCATCTGGGCCCCACAAACCACATGGGTCTTCTGGAAAGTTTCAAATTAGCCTGAACTCAATTCCAAGTTAAAAAAAAAAAAAAAAGGGTATATAATCCTTGTGCTTGGCCATTCTTTAACATTTGAGAAGAACATGGGTGAATGAAATAGGTTTGAGGCCAACAGAAGAGAAGAGAGATGAGAAGGATCCCACACAGAGTTTCAAAGAAAGAAAGAACAAATAAACAGACTCAGTATCTTTATGTACATAAATAAAACCTATATTTGAGTTTAGTCTTATCATTCGTTTCATTCTATTATCTTCTCATGCAAACATCCTGTTTTATATTTTCTTTCTTTCAATTATCTATGTCCAGGGGAAGAACGTTGGCCTTTGTGTCTTCTTCTATCTTCTTTAAGAACAACTCTTTCATTGGAACCACTCCGTTATTTCATCTAGTAAAGGAGAGAATATATGAATTGGCCTGGTTGTTCATCAAATCCCAATCATACAACCAAGAACATCCAAGCAAAATTCGTGCAATGTTCATCAGAATAACACTGTACATGTGGAGTAATGGAGTCCTTGACTCTTCCAGTATGCATGTCCACTAAGAATCTCTTCATCACTGAAATCATTGACCCACGTGATAAGGTAAGAATTAGGATGTACTTCCATTGGTAGTTGCAGCTTGTCAACAACCTCTTGCACCACAATGTTCATACAACTTTCTCCATCGATGACAAATCTTAACTTTGCACCAAACACATCATACGGAAAATATAATTGCACCTCCAATCATCATCAATTCATCATCCTTCACATTAATTGTAACAAGTTGTCAGACCAATATAAGAGGGCCTTCATTTCTATTCTTGTTCTTTCCACTTGTTTTGCTTTCTCTCGGCTAGTCACTCATTGTTCAGTTCACGTGGACAGTTGATGCAGCCCGACCCAAGACTAGGACCCGCAAGTCCTGATGGACCCATCTAATTGGGTCCACATGATCTCTGATTTGGCAGAGATCCCTATCCTTATTTGAGACAATCTCTAAATTAGTGATATTACTTAGTTGCTTAATAGGATTGCTTTCTAAATTCTATTTTGAGTAGGATTAGGTATTTTCCTATTTTCAATATCCTGGTTAGTTTAGAAACAGTGTGCTCTATATATACAGAAGAGCCCTATTGTTATTTTTCATGCTTTATTCAATTAATTCAAGTTATCGTGAGTTCTCTCCTGGTATGGTGTGTTCTATGCCCTAGGGCTGGAATCCTTTGGATTCGGTCAATCTCTTGAAGATTGGTCTATAATTTCGATCAAGGTTCTGGGGCTGCGCCAACAGTTCTAAGTGCTAGTTGCAGGCTAAGTCAAGGGCTGGTTGCCAATTTGGTTAAATAGGGATAGGTTTGCAAAATTTGAATTCGTTAATAAGGTTCAGATTAAGAGTTATTTAGGAGTGAATCAACAGGTTCATTTTTTAATTTTGTCAGGTTAAATTGGTTAAATTTATAGGTTTTTAATTGGACAATCGGGACTTTGATTGGGGTCAAGTTAGGGTGCAAAATGAAGTGTTTGCGAGGGAAAAGTTCGGAGTTTCATATAGGTATTAAATGGGATTGTGATGGGGTAGAAATTCATTGGATTTGAGGGGCTTTTGCAGGCCAATTCTTGAATTAAGATTAAGTTTGGATTTTCTGATAAATTCTTGAAGGTGTTTGGATTTCTTACTAAAGCTTTCTAAATGTGAAGGTTTGAGGCTGGGGTTTCTTGAGGTTCTTGATGGTGATAGCTATTGAGGTCAAGAATTCGATGGGGAGTGAGTTTAGGGGGTGGGGTTGAGGTTCCCTGACAGTGAACATACTGAAGTCATTGTTCAAATAAGAGAATAAGAGTTGAGGGCCAAACTGAATGTGAGGTTTAAGGTTTCTATTTATTAAGAGAAGGCAAAAGGATTAAAGGAGATAGAGCGAAAAGACAGGATGTATACTCTGAAAAATCTAGGTGACGATAGGCTAAACTCTAAAGGAAAGATCTTGGGAAACCTTACCCACTCCAATAACAAGCTTATGCAAAAGGAGGTCCAGCATCACGATTCTCCCTCTCTTGCATGTAATCACCATGAGATCACGCTCAGGATGAGATCACACCATGACCAAGATGGGGGAAGGAAATCCACAATTTTCACCAAAAAACAGAAACAAAAAAAAAAGAACTTCAATAATATTTGTGGATAGCTGTATTTATATAGGAGATTGGATGTTGAGAAGAAGTACAGAATCCTCTTTACACTTGATTAACAACGTTGGAACCTTTCTTGAATAAAATACTAGTAAACGACTTAATAAAATTCATGTAAGACGTGACATTTTGACTATAACATCAAAACCAACTACGATACCAAAATTTGTTATTAACCATGGTTTAAAATCTCGGTCTCGGTCGCAGTATCGGCCGTGCCGAAAAACCGATATGATATCGGTATCGGTCGCAGATATCAGTTCGTCGCGGTCATCGCGGTGTGAATTTTTTTTTAATCCAAAAAAATTCGCAAAAATATCCAAAAAATCTAGAATATTAGAAAATGCTGGAAAACAATATTTTTTTCCATTAGTAACAATAATAAATCAAAATCTCGGTCACCTTAAGTTATGAGTCATATCTGTGTCGCAGTTCGCCGTCTTCTCCAGTATTTCATATAATGTAACCATTATTGATGCTCATGATCAATTTATTAGTGTAAAATAAAATAAAATAAAGATAACATATCAAGTATCACTTAATACTAACTCAATTATCAAAATAAGTTGTGAAATCCAAGACCATGAAGATAAAATATTAAAATCTAAAACATGATAGTGAGATAAATCAATCAAAAAGCACTTGGACATCAAAATGTTTATGGTTTACCTGAAATTAGGGCAGACTAGAGAGAGAGATTGATGAGCATGACAACCTAATTCCAAGTGGAGTGTCGCCCACACTCAATATCATCATCATCATCATCATTTATTCGGTATGGATTGTTAAAGAATACATAATAGTTAAAATAAGGGAGTATGTTGATTTTCTTACCAAAATAAAATGATTTTTTTCAAGAAATAGTGTTGGAAATATGCAAGAAAATCAGCTAAGGAGGAGAGGTTGCTCTAAGGAGATGAGTGGAGATGAAGAATGAGGAAAAAAATGAAAATTTTAGGGGTTTTTTCCATTATTCCATCTTGGCCGATATTTTGACTGAGATGGACCGATATATCGATTAAACCGATATTTTCAAAATATCGGCCGAGATTGACCGATATTTTGGCGATATTTTGGTCTGCGATACCGAGACCGATATATCACCAAAATATCGGACCGGTATGGGCCGATACCGGTTCATATCGGCCGATATGAACCGGTATGGGCCGATACCGGTTCATATCGGCCGATATGAACCGGTATCGGCCGATATTTAATACCATGTTATTAACCCATACCTTGTCACTAAATATGCCATAACTTTTTAAATCATCATCATCGAAACCTTGTCCCAACTATGTCGGGGTCGGCTACACAAATTTTATTTCTCCATTCCGATCTATCTTGAGTCAAATCCTTAGATAAATTACACTTCTTCAAAATTGCATAGTCTTGAGCTCGTTGGATGGGGAGTTGGATAAACCATAAAACATACCTAATCTTGTTCTTGTGTCAACTGTCAATCCAAGCCCAAGCAAGCCCAGGCCCATTCTGGGCCCAGACTTCATATATTACTCAGTCAAAGCTTCTTAGTTTGTAAAATAGTTTTTTAGGATCTGATTAGTGATACTTACATGTAATTAGGGATTTCATCCCCTTTATAATGAGAAGAACAGTCGACCAAGAAGGTCACTGCATTCAGCACATCTCTTCAGAATTCTTTCCATCTCTCTAAATGATATGGTATCAGAGCCTTGATATCTAGATCATTCAAGGCATCTTCCACGTCTGGAAGCACTCGGTGCATCTCCGATCATCCTAGATCATCCCAGATCATCTCCCATCCGGTGTGGCCCACCTGAGATCTTCTTCATCAACTCAGCAGAACCAGACCATGTTGGTCGACTGGAATTGCCTGTATTTATGGTGATTTTTCAGGAATTTATTTCCCATCCGAAGTAGGTTTTCCATCGCAATTTCTGGTACGTCAGATTTCTCGATCTGATTTCATCTCGGTCGTCTAAAATCAAGGATCTTGGTTATTTTTGGCTGAATCTTCTTCCCTCACTTGCGAAAATATGATGTGCCTTCATCCCCTACCCCTGATCTGTCCTATGATGATCTGGTGGGGCTTCCGTTTATGGAATCATACTGACAGAATGGTCGTCAGTCAGTTTTAGTGCAGATTTGTGCACTGTTTCGATTGCACCTTCTCTATTTGTGCATCTTCTTCATTATCAAATACATATTCTTCACTAGAAGACATTTTCTGCCACCTGATCGTCTGTGATCATCCCTGATCATCTCCGATCAGCCGTGGCCCACCTGCGATCATCACCCTCATATCAGCGGAAGCAGCTCATCTTGGTCGCCTGGGTCTCTTCTTATTTCTGGACATTTTTTCAAGATTTATGGATCATCAGAGGTAGGCCTTCTACTATTTTTTGTGAAAATTCAGTTTTATCAACTTGTTTTCATCTCAGCCGTCCAGAATTTTGGATTCCTGTTGGTTCTGTCTGGGACCACTTCCATTAGGTGCAAAAATAGTCCACCCTTCCATCCCCACCCTTTGATCTGGCCATTGATCATTTGTTGGGGAACACGTGGGAATCTACCCACTGAACGATAGGGACGACTTGCACTCTGTTGTGTGTTTTTTTGTTCTGGCTATTTTTTATGCTACAGTACTGTGTTGTGTGATATCTGCACTGTGGTCGTGTTTCTGCTGTCTGGAGAAAATTGCATTTTCTTCTCAATACAGCAACTGTGAGAATTTTTTTCTGGTCCGGTTGTTCTCTGTTCTTGTTCATTCCGGTGTGAAGTTTTTTCTCTGTCTGCTCATCATGGAAAAATCTGACATTAAAATGATTAGATTTGATGGAAACAATTATACCTCCTGGGCCTTCCAATTCCAAATTTACTTAGAAGGCAAGGAACTCTGGTCATATATTGATGAATCTGAACTTATACCGGCAGAAGATGACAAAAAGATTTTATCTTGGAAAACTAAGGATGCTAAAATCGAAACCTGGTTGTTAGGCTCGGTTGAACCCCATTTTATCCTCAACCTCCGATCTTGCAAAACTGCCAGGGAAATGTGGGATTATCATAAGAAGATCTATCAACAAGGCAATGATGCCCGTCAATTTCAATTGGAACTTGACATTTCTCAATTCACTCAAGGCACCCAGTCTATTCAGGAGTATTACAATGGTTTTCGACGACTGTGGTCAGAATATGATGAGATTAAGTTTGCCAAGGTGTCTGATGCACTCCTACCTGAACTCCTTCCCTTACAACAAAGTAGCCATCAGGATCAATTTCTGATGAAACTTCGTCGGAAGTTTGAGACAGTTCGCTCTAACTTAATGAGCAGGGCTTCTCTTCCCAGCTTGGATGACTGTCTTCAGGAGCTTCTGCGGGAAGAACAGCGTCTGGTCACGAAAACTACTCTGGAACAACAGGGTTCTACTGAGGCTCCGCTTGCCTATGTTGCTACCACCAGACCATCTCCCTGGGATATCAGTAAAGTTCAGTGCCATAACTGCAGGAAATATGGTCACTATGCAAATCAATGCAAGGCAAAAATCTGCCGATATTGTAAGGCAATTGGTCATGTTATTGAAGAATGCCGGAAGAAGAATCGCAATTCTACTTCCCGCAATTATGTGCAGTCAGGCCCTGGTCCTTCCACCGTGTCGTCAGCTCCCACTGCTTACACAATAACCACTCCACCATATGCATCATCTGACTTCAGTGGTTCTCTGCAGTATGATTCATCCTCACAGCTTGGTTCCTCATCACAATCTGCGTCTCCAGCTCCTCTCACCCCTGAGATGGTTAACCAAATGATCATCAATGCCTTGGCATCCATGAACATCACAGGTACTGATTCCTCTCTTTCCAATACATGGTACTTAGATTCTGGTGCAAGTAATCATATGACCTCTTCACCCATAACATTACAGAATGTCGTTCCTTACACTGGTCATCTCACTGTTCAAGCTGCCAGCGGAGATCATCTCCATATCACCTCTGTTGGTGATACCCCTGGCCCCTTACCCTTAACCAATGTTTTAGTTTCTCCTCATCTTGCTACCAATTTGGTTTCTGTGGGTCAACTTGTTGAAAATAATTGCAATGTCTCATTTTCTTCTTCTGGCTGTGTTGTGCAGGACCAGGAGTCGGGGGAAGTGATCGCGAGGGGGCCTAAGCGTGACAGACTTTTTCCCTTACCAATGTCTTCCGTTATTGAGAATAAAACTTTACATCAGTTATTTTGTTTTTTTATTCAGAATAATTCTCGATTGTGGCATAATAGACTTGGTCATCCGAATGCTTCTACAATGTCTACTTTATTTCAATCTGGATTAATAAATAAACCTGTTGACTCTGCTTCTTTTGAATGTGATACTTGTAAATTAGGAAAGAGTAAAACTTTACCTTTTCCACACTCCACCACAAGGAGCACTGCATGTTTTGACTTGATTCACAATGATGTTTGGGGCATTGCTCCGACCCTTTCCCATAGTCATTTCAAGTACTTTGTAACATTCATTGATGACTACAGCAGATTTACTTGGATTTATTTATTACATTCGAAGTCTGATGTTCTTAATGCATTTAAATTTTTTGTTAACTATGTTGAAAACCAATTCTCTAAATGCATTAAAACTTTGCGCTCAGACTCGGGGGGGAGTATGTTTCCAAGGATTTTCAATCCTTTTTAAACAATAAAGGAATCATTTCTCAACGTACATGTCCGTATACTCCACAACAAAATGGAGTCGCGGAACGGAAAAACAGGCATCTTCTTGATGTAACTCGAACTCTTCTGATTGCATCATCCGTTCCCCCTCGTTTTTGGACTGAAGCTCTCACCACGGCTGTCTATCTCATTAACCTCATTTTAAATTGTTTGGTCATCATCCTGTGTTTGATCACCTACATACATTTGGTTGTGTTTGCTTCGTTCATCTACCTCCCACGGAGAGAACGAAACTAACAGCACAATCTCGCAGGTGTGCTTTTTTGGGTTATGCCACTAATCAAAAAGGTTTTGTTTGTTATGATCCCATTGGTCGTCGTATCAGAGTTTCTCGAAATGTTATTTTCTTTGAAAATCAATATTTCTTCCAAACTCACATAGATTGTCCTCACCCCTCTTCACCAGCTCTCTTACCAGGTTTTTCGAATCAAACCTCTGTTACTAGGTTTAATCCTGCTTTTGTATACCACCGACGGGATAAACCTCCCATTGCAGATGGCCCTCCCCCTGATCCTCCACCGACAACTGGTTCCACGCCTACTCCTGCTTTACGTCGCTCCTCCAAAAATTCTAGACCGCTTGAGCGGTATGGCTTTACCCATACTTCTTTGATGACCACTCTCTCTTCTATCTCTATCCCAAGTTCTTATTTGCAAGCTGTCCAACAAGATTGCTGGAACTAGGCCATGAAGGAGGAATTAGATGTATTGGCTCTGAATCACACATGGGATATTGTGGAGTGTCCTACGGCGGTTAAGCCCATTGGTTGCAAATGGATCTACTCGATCAAACTTAAATCTGATGGGTCCTTGGATAGACACAAAGCTAGACTTGTGGCACTCGGAAACAGACAGGAGTATGGCATTGACTACGATGATACATTTGCACCTGTGGCAAAGATGACCTCTGTTCGGTTACTTCTCGTCATTGCTGCATCTCAGTCTTGGCCATTATACCAAATGGATGTCAAAAATGCATTTCTCCATGGGGATTTGTACAAAGAAGTCTATATACGTATACCACAAGGCGTCCCCTCTCCCTCCAAGAGGTCTGTCTGTCGGTTGCGAAAATCACTTTATGGTCTAAAGCAAGCTCCTTGGGCATGGTTCGAAACATTCAGGGGTCGATTATACGAAAGTAGGTTTACTCAGAGCCCTTATGATCCATCTCTCTTTCTATGCCACACATCTACAGGGGTTACTGTACTTCTGGTGTATGTTGACGATATTATTATCACTAGCACGGATGATGGTATGATCAAATCTCTCTAAGCTTCCCTCCAGACTTGCTTTCATATGAAAGATTTGGGTCCTTTGCATTATTTCTTGGGCTTAGAGGTGCATCAATCTCCCAAAGGTCTTTTGTTAATCAACACAAATACACTTCAGACCTTATCAAGTTGGCTGACCTCCATGATTCTTCGCCTGTTGATACACCCGTCGAGGTAAATCTCAAGCTGAGTAAAGCTGATGGAGACCTTCTTCCTGATCCTCATACATACCAGCGCCTGGTGGGCAGTCTTGTCTATCTCACCATCACTAGACCTGACATTTCCTATGCTGTTAATCTTGTGAGCCAATTCATGACCGCTCCTCGACACCTTCATTTGACAGCTGTGAAGCGCATTATCTGTTATCTGCTAAGCACTGTCTCTCGTGGTTTATATTATCCAAAGGATAATCCTCTTCATCTAACTGCTTATGCGGATGCTAACTGGGCAGGCTGTCAAGCCACGCGTCGTTCTACTACTGGTTGGTGCATGTACCTTAGCAATTCACTCATTTCTTGAAAATGCAAGAAACAAGCACGTGTATCCAGATCTTCCACAGAAGCTGATTATAGGGCGATGTCTTCTGCTTGTTCTAAAGTCTTATGGCTACGAGGCCTTCTTTCAGAACTTGGGTTCACTCAAACCTCTCGTACTCCATTGCATGCCGACAAAACTGGAGCTATCCGAATCACTGAAAATCCAGTATTCCATAAACGCACCAAGCATGTTGAAGTTGATTGTCACTTTATTCGGGATGAATTTAAGCGGGATATCATTAGTCTACCTCATATCCCTACAGAGTTTCAGTTTGCAGATATCTTCACAAAGGGACTTCCTCGGCCTCGACATCAATTTCTTGTTTCCAAATTGCTGCTTTATGACTCCCCAGCATCAATTTGAGGGGGGTGTCAATCCAAGCCCAAGCAAGCCCAGGCCCATTCTGGGCTTAGACTTCATATATTACTTAGTCAAAGCTTCTTAGTTTGTAAAACAGTTTTTTAGGATCTGATTAGTGATACTTACATGTAATCAGGGATTTCATCCCCTTTATAATGAGAAGAACAGTCGACCAAGAAGGTCACTGCATTCAGCACATCTCTTCAGAATTCTTTCCATCTCTCTAAATGATATCAACAGGCTTACACACAAAAAACTTCATGACTAAAAATAATCTAATATATATAAGTATATAACTAGTTAGGACAAAATTAGAAATAAGCGTTTTTTAGAGCATATAGAGGTAGCATTAATAGGGGATAAAATTAGAAAAAAAAAAAACCCGTTTGAGATGGTTTGGGCATGTCCAAAGCAAGCCGGCAACGACACCAGTAAGAAAAAGTTTGGCTACGCAGGTTGACGGCCCACCAAGGGGAAATGGTAAGCCAAAGAGGACGTGGATGGAGGTAGTACAAATAGATATAAAGAAATGCAGCTTATCTAAGGATTTGGCTCAAGATAGATTGGAATGAATAAGCAAAATTCATATAGCCGACCCCAACATAGTTGAGACAAGGCTTTGATGATGACGACGAATATATATAACTCAAAAAATAAATAAAATCTTATTTCATGAGTTTTCCTTTTAGAGCAAGCTCCCTTTTGAGCTTGTTGAAAACCGTCCATTTGCATCATGTTTTGATAAGGAGAAACCACAAGTGGAGAATCCCCACTAGTTGAATTGAAGAGAAATGTAGAGGTGGAGAAATCCCTTCCGGAGATCCACCATCTTTCTCTAAAAGGAGAGAAAACAGGTGGAGAAAACTGTCCACTCTACAATTTTAAGTGTGGACAGTTCTCTTGCACCTTTTCTTCTAATCCGAAAGGGACTCCGAAAAGTCCCCACCAGTTGCTTAGCTGGTAAGGGACATGTGTTGCATTCCTTGGTGTGTGTGAGTGTCCTCCCTTCTAAAAAACAATAAAAATGACTAGTGATAAATCCCCACTAGGTGGAGCAACTAGGAGAGCTCTAGAGGTGGAAAATCCCCATATGGAGACCCCACAACTTTTCCCAGGTAGTTATTGTCAACTTTGTTTGTATTTGAATCCAAAAAACTATATACAATAAATCAGTTTTCGGAAACTTTTATCCATAAAAAAACAATTGTAAATTATTAGAAGTCATTTTAATGATTAAAAAAAAAAAAACAATCCATTTTGCTAGGCACATTGTTTGCATGAAATCAAATTCCTATGTATCACGGTAACATGGGTTCCAACAGAAGATTATTAAAGACGTGAGGGGTGAAGGATATGAGGTGGAGGCCATAGGGTGATAGCCGGGTATTCATTTACCATTTCCCATTTCCCCTTAATTCAGTGTCCATTATTTGATGACCATGACCATTTATCGATTTTCACCTTAAGTTCTTCAATTCTAACGACTTTCAGGAATACATTTCTCCGAATTTCTAGGGAAGTGGTTGAGAAGAGAATTACTTCTCTGCTCCCAATTTTTTTTGGCACATCCAAACAAGCAGGATAAAGTTTTCTATTTTCTCTTTTCTTGGAACGCACAGAAAAGATGTTTCTCTTGAGAAAAGACTTTCTGCAAATCCAAACGAGCCCCAAGTGAATTTCAGGGCTATAGAATTCCAAGCATCCAAACAGGCCCCTCCCCTAACAAATCATATTGCATACATAAAGAAAAAAGGAGAAAGAGAACCTTGAAGAACATGGTGAGCATGTCAGAAGGTGAGACGGGAACTGAAACTGGCTGCTCGGAGGGAGGAGCTTCATCCTCTTGCCCTTCAGGAACTAGGGTTTCTTCTGAAACTGCCCTAATCCGTCTCATTTCTAGGTATTTCTTCCTCCCAATAAAGCGAGAAGAAGTGATTGCAGCCATGCTTCTTCTTCTTCCATTGCACAGAAGATACTGAAAGGGAGGAGTTGCAGAAGAAGAAGAAGAAGAAGAGGGAATTGATTTTCCATGGAAACTGCTTCTGCAAATGCAGGAGAGAGAAGAGAATGCAAGTGTTGCCGCCATTTTTGTTCCCTTCCCGGTTTCTCTTGAAGCGATGCGTTTGTGTTTTTAGGAATTCTTCGGCTGCCTCTGCTGCCCTCCCTCCCTATCTATCCATCCACTCCCACTGATTGTGAACTCTTTTGTATAAAATATAGAAAGTTTCAAAACCAGCCTTATCTTTTTGCCAATGTTCAGAAAAGGGTCTTACATATTATTGGTTATTTCAAAATGATGATTTTTTTTTTATAAATTTCCCTTCTTTCAAACAGATCGTCTCCTGTAAATAGTCTTAGAATTGCAATTTGCAAATGATCTGTGATTATTTGAGTATCCCAAATCTCAAGTTAAGAAAGAAAAAATAGCTAGTATGGACTTTATTTTTAGATTAGGAGAAATTCACGTCCAAATTTTAATTCGTGGATATAGAATCCAAAACATTCGAATTTGGACCTTTATATTGTGCTAACTAAGGACTTAGATTCAAATCATATTCGTAATTTTGTTGACTTTATACATGTGTATCAATATTCTACACACGTCATGGTAAATTCAATTAGATATTGTGAAAATTTGGTTGAAAAACTTGATCCATTGGCTAATCAAATTAAACATTAACCTGCAAAACGATGATTCTTTTTTTTTACTCTTGCACCCGGTGGTCCATAGGTGCTAATCATCACGGGGAGAATCCCAACTTTGGGGATGATACCGCAGAGCATTGTGTGCGGGAGATTTTTTTTTTTCTTTAGATATATAATTAATACTAGCACGACAATCTCTGTTTAGCACGAGCATGTTCACCAATAAGTTAATAACTGAAAAGTATATTTAATGATTTATTGAGAAAAACTCAAATGACGCAAAATAAATCCATTGATACTCATAACAATGATTTGGTTATTATGATAGGATTAAAAATAAAGTTTCTAAAAAAAAAAAAGTGGAGTGGAAAGAAGAGGTGGTTACGTGAAGTGGCGGAGATGAGTGGTTAGATGTTCGGAGTGGAGATAAGTTGTTACATATTGGAAGTTAGGAGTTATTACTCCTAGTTAAAGTCATGTGTTACGGTCAAAATTATCTTCAAAACCCATGACTTTAATATAATATATTCTTTTTATAATATATATATGGGTTGTTTTTTTGCCAAAAGCATCCTCAAATATTCCTTTACCTCCATAAGCATTCTCAAATGCATGTAATGCCCAAAAGCATCCTATACCGTATACTTTGATTTTTCCTTGGACCAAATTGCCCTTCAACTCGTTTTTTGCAACATCAAAACTAGATCGCATTCGTGCATTGATATAGTTTGAGAATTGTTATTATTTTTTTTTAATTATCGAACTTGCTAGTCTATTCACGACATCATAAGTAGTTAACATTTATTTTAAACCCATATTTTAGAGTAAAAAACATCAAGGAAAAATATCATCAACTTTGAAAGTAATCATCTCCATGACTATAGTAAAAGTAGGGTTATGAATAGGAAATGGAGTGGAGCATATATATATATATATATGTTATTTTTTTATAAAAAATGAAAAGGTCTCAATTTTTTAGCAAAATCTCCACAAATTATAGTAAAAAAATGCTTACGGTGACTACATTCATTATTGAAGAAACTCAAATAGAATGATTGAACTCATTTATTTACATAAAGCATTCCTTCGTACTCAAAATTGTTAGTTAATCTAAATGTACCTACATGTATCATATTTTTGTTAACTTTAACTATTGAACTGTTAAGTCTCATATTGACATCAGAACTTGTTTCTCAACACCGTGACTTAATCACATTAATATTCAATTCACACTCGGGCTCGCGAATGATGTTGGACACATATAGACAACAAAATCCCGAGCTTGCGAGTGTCATGTCTTAAACTCGCAAGTCATATCTCGAGCTTGTGAGTGTCGTGTCTCAAACTCGCGAAAGATAAAGTAAACATCAATTTGGTCCTAAAAAAAAAAACAAAGTCTACTGTATAAGATGATTTGGGGCGTTACATGTATTTTGAAGATGCTTTTGGATGTATAAGGATATTTTTTAATGCTTTTAGTATAAACCAAACCAAACTAAACCAAGCATTTTTCCACTAGGTGGGGTCGGCTATATGGATTTGACAACGCCAATCAAATCTGTTTATGGCCATGTCCTCCGTTAGATCCATGTAGGCAATGTCATGTTTAATAGTTTATTTCCAACTTCTCTTGGGTCTCCCTCTCTCTCTCTCCTACTCCGGGCAATCTCCATGCTTTCACACCTTTTAACAGGTGCCTCCGTTTGGCGCCTTCTAACATGGCCGAACCATTTCAGTCGATTTTCTCTCATTTTATCTTTAATCGGTGCTATTCCTACTTTGCCCCTAATCTCCTCATTCATAATCTTATCTCTCCTTGTGATCCCGCACATCCTTCTTAGCATTTTCATCTCCGCAACTTCCATCTTCTTAACATGATTATGCTTTACTGCCCAACACTCTGATCCATATAACAACGCTGGACATACCGCCACCTTATAATACTTTTCTTTAACCTTGAGGGGGACTTTCTGATCACACAAGACCCCCGAAGCACTCCTCCATTTGGTCCACCCGGCCTGAATCCTGTGACTTACATCATTATCAATCTCTCCATCATGTTGCACCATAGATCCAAGGTACCTAAAGTTTTATTTCTCTATAATCTTTTGTGTGCCCAAGCTTACTTCTAAGTTACCAGGTGTCCTACTTTTACTAAACTTGCATTCCATATATTCCGTCTTATAACGACTTAGCCTAAACCCTTTTGTCTCTAACGTATTCCGCCACAATTCTAGCTTAGCATTCACTCATTCTCTCGTCTCATCCACTAAAACAATGTCATCTGCAAATAGCATACACCACGGCACCTCATCCTGAATATGTCTTATAATCTCATCCATAACTAGGGTAAACAAATAAGCGCTTAACGCTGAGCCTTGGTGTAGACCAATCGTGATAGGAAACTCTTTAGTCTCTCCGCCAGTCGTTCTTATAGATGTCACGGCTCTATTATACATATCATTTATCGCCTCAATATATGCGACACACACTCTTTTCTTTTCCAGTACTCTCCATAGAATCTCCTTAGGAACTCGGTCATAAACATTCTCTAAGTCAATGAACACCATATGTAAATCTCTCTGACCTTCTCTATACTGTTCTATTAACCTTCTCATGAGAAAGATAGCCTCCATGGTTGATCTCCCAGGCATGAAACCAAATTGATTCTCTGAAATGTTTGTTGTTCTTCTTAGTCTTCTCTCAATAACTCTCTCCCATAATTTCATTGTATGGCCCATCAATTTAATCCCGCGGTAGTTCGCACAGTTCTGAATATCTCCTTTGTTCTTGTATATGGGTATAAGAATACTTTTCCTCCATGCATCAGGCATCTTCTTGCTCTTTAGCACTACATTAAAAAGCTTTGTCAACCAACTTATGCCATCCTCTCCCAAGCACCTCCAAACCTCAATAGGGATACCATCTGGCCCAACCGCTTTCCCATTCTTCATTCTTTTCAATACTTCTTTAACTTCTTCCCTACTGATTCTCCTATAGAACATATGATTCGATTCTTCCCTATAAATGGTAAGTTGCCCAAATTGTATGTCACTACTACTGCTATCGTTAAATAACTTGTAGAAGTAGCTCTTCCAACGCTCATTTATCTCCTCATCCTTTACTAATACCTTTTCATCCTCATCCTTAACGCATTTAACTTGGTTTAAGTCCTTGGTCCGCCTATCTCTGGTTTTGGCAAGCTTGAATATCTCTCTTTCGCCTTCTTTAGTGTCGAATCGCCTATATAGCTCATCAAAAGCCTTTGTCTTTGCTTCACTAACTGCCTTTTTTGTTTCTCTTTTTGCTTTTTTATACATCTCCAAGTTCGTTTCATTTCGATCCTTTTGCCAAGTTTTAAAACACTATTTTTTAACTCTTATCTTGTCTTACACGGCCTCGCTCCACCACCATGCCTCTTTCTGTGCCGGAGCACCCCTTTTGGATTCTACTAAGACTTCTTTCCCTACCCTCCTAATACACTCTGCTACCTTATCCCAGCTTTTGGTATAAACACCATTAAAAAATACTCCCAGTACATAAAATGTAGGTGAATGTAAATATTTAAAATTTTCGAAGATCATACTTTATTTGAATGATTTGGTACGTGAAAATCACCATAAAAGGTATGAGATAGAACATACTTTTTAACTCATTTTCTTCCTCGACAAAATAAATAAAATCATACATCTACAATCCAAATAACCAAAGCACATTTGACTTTATAAGATAAAAATAAGAAAGAGACCACATACGATCTTCAACCGTTTTTGAGCGGTAACCTTGGGCCCGTTTGGGAATTTACTATTAACGCTGAAGTAACGAAAATGCCCTATTTTTCGGACAAGATGTCACATCTTTAAAATTTGGGAAAACTACGGGAAAAATCCCCATAATGAGCCATGAGTAAGTGGACAACCCAGTAGGAGTTTAGAGGCCCTTTCCAGTTTTTTAGATGTTTATTGGTATTGTCGATATCGACAAAAAATGCGGTTATACAAAAACCGCAAGAAACCTCTTTCTTCCCCATTGCCTCGTCCTCCTTTTTCCCTTATCCTCTTCCACAGTCCCTATCGACACCTTTCATTTCATTGGTCCCAAGCATCATTTGGTGCCTCCTTTCAACGCTTTACACAGTTGGCAAGCACATGGAGGTATGTATTTCAATCATTTTTTCTTGTTTGCATTAGGTTTAAGCAGAGCTTTCGGTGTTTTTCATTGGATCGAGACTGCAAGTTCGTCTTTTTTTTTTATTATTCTTAAACATGAAACACAATTCCTAGATTAAACGAACTCAGAGTGATTTTTTCTGATTAGGTTTGTTGATTTAGTTTTTTGAAGAAAAAGGGGTTGTTACCCAACTGAGAAAGGGTTTTTTTTTTTTTCAAACCCTCTCAATGCACAGAGACATTGATAATGACAAATGTTTGCTAGATATAGGTTTCACACCTTTATTGGCATAGAGATATTTTGGATTGGTTATACATTTACATACATAGAGAGATTAAAAAGTCCATGTACAGATTGTTGATAAAAAAACGTTTAGAGAGAGATTAAAAGGTCCATGTACAGATTGTTGATTAAAAAAGATTTAGATCACAAACTGTTTTTGCATTATATGAATGTTTGTGTTTCTCCATCGCATCTTTAATATTGTTTGTGAAACCTATATGACTGAAACAATACATGGATACATATATTGACTAGTACCTCGCTTGTAGTGGCAGCAATTTGGGTACTATAATCGTTTAAAATAGGTTCATCAATAAATCAAAAATAACATTCACAACCAAATATCCCACATCCATAAACCAAAATAAACCCACAAATCTCTAAAATACAGAAATACTATTACTCGATCATTTCCATAAGTCTCTAACATCCACATATGTTTGTGATAAAAAAAAAAAAGGTAATCCCTTCAAGCCTTGAACAAGCCATTTATATCACCAACCGAACCAACAAATAACTGTAATCTTCAAGCCTACATGGAACCCATTTATATCAGCAGCCAACACAAAAAAGAACTGCACTGTCCAAGCCTTGAACAACTCATTTACATCACCAACCAACTAAAAAATAACTGCAATCTTCAAGCCTACATGGAACCCATTTACATCAACAGCCAACCCAAAAGATTACTGCATTGTTCAAGCGTTGCACAATCCATTTACATCACCAACCAGACCAACAAATAACTGCAATCTTCAAGCCTACATGAAACTCATTTACATCAGCAGTCAACCCAAAAAAGCACTGCATTGTTCAAGCCTTGAACAACCTATTTACATCAACAACCAGCAGCGAATAGCTGCAATCTTTAAGCCTACAATGAACTCATTTACATCAGCAGCCAACCCAAAAAAGCACTGCACTGATCAAGCCTTGAACAACCCATTTACAGCACCAATCAGACCAAAAAATAACTGCAATCTTCAAGCCTACATGGAACCGCTTTACATCCCAAACCAGCCCAAAAAATAACTGCGTTTTCAAGCCTACATGGAACTCATTTACATCACCAGCCAGCCCAAAAAAACACCGCACTCTTCAACTGACTGTTCAACATATCAAAAGACTGATTCAGCATATCACATCACGTGGAGGATTGTGACAACCTCCATGGTTATGCCCCCTCTCTTTACAATTGGAGCAGGTAAATACCCTTCGTTGGCGGTCACAATCTTCGGTACAAATTCTTTTTTTTTACGCCCTGGTTGTTTAGTTGCTCGTGGTGGAAGAACTTTTCTTGAATTGTGTCTTCCCATTGCTTGCTCTCCCGGGTAGCATGCGGAACTTCATTGTATATTGTACGATAAACACTTGACAGGTACCAACGCTCGCAAAACTCATATGGATCATAGTTCATTACCTTCATTGATGCCAGTGCATGACAGCATGAGAGGCCCAAAATCTCCCATTTACGACATGTACAAGTTCTGCGTTCAAGATCGACTATGTTCATGTACTCTACGGATTGTACTTGAAATTCGACCAGGCCAGCAACGCGAACATGAACCCTGCGGGGCTTCCTCCATTTCTTGGCTCAAGATTTTTTTTCCGCATACAGAGTTAAATGAGTACTTACATTCTCTGACTGAAGATGACACTTTTGATAGAACTCCATTAACTTTGCACGTATCTCCTCGACCTGTTTTACAATAGGCAGTACCCTTGTGTCCTTTAATAGGCTGTTAGTACACTCAGCCGCATTGCTAGTTAGCATGTCATATCGATGACCTTGTACGTATGCATTTGACCAACGCTGCAACCCAATTGCCTCAATGTAGCTAAATGCCTCTTGGCTGACTGCACGTATATCCGTCATATATGCCTTATAAACATAAGGCCTATAGGACTTTATGGCATGCCATAATTTCATAACGATTGCCCTATCACTGAAAGCGATTTTGATATTTTCAGCTATGTGACGGCAATAGTAACAGTGCACTGCGGAGGGTATAGTGTTCTGAAGAGCTGGAGTAAGACCCTTCTGACAGTTAGAAACAATCATCAAATTGGGTGGCTCTTCAAGCGTTATGAACAAGTTCGCAAGGAACCACTCCTAACTGTCACGATGCTCAGCTTTTGTGAAGGCAAAGGCGATGGATAGTAGCTTATGATTCGCATCGTATGTTACAACTACAAGCAAGACACCAAGATACTTGCCTCGGAGATGTGCACCGTCTTCAGCAATCATTGGTCTCAGCAAAGACATGAAAGACCTTATACAGGGTCCAAATGCCTAAAAAAATATTCTGAAACGGTCATCAGACATTGTGTCTATGTTTGTTATTGTGCCAAGGTTGGTTTTCTACAATTCAATACAGTAGAGAGGTAGAAGCTGGAAGGACTTCTCGTATGATCCTAGCACTATACACAGAGCCATCTCCTTTGCTATAAGTGCCTTCCTATAGCTAATGGTTGACCCAAATTCCATTTGGTAGTCGTTTATTATCTCCTTTGGCTTTAAATCAATGTTCTGCTGGACTCTATCCATGATGAATTCAGAAATAAGGGCCGAAGTTGCTTGTCGATGTGTCATGCCCATCATTAGCTTTGAGCATCAGTGGTTAGAATTGTACGTTCTAACTTTAAATTGTGGTTCTGATTCTACAATAAAAGCGTGGATCTGCCAAGAACAACCCTGATCTTTGCAGTCAGCTGTCACCTTGGTCGAGTTGGTCTTCAGGTGTTTAAGAGTGAAGTTGGCATAAATTGTAAACTTGATAAGAGTATTCCGAAACGTCTGTCGATTAGGGAACTCACGGCCAACCCACATTTCCTGAGCCGAGTTATTACCAATCTCCGTGTTCACCTCCTCAGGCTCCATCCTGTCCTCAAAATCAACAACTAAAGTTTCATTTGAACGATTTGCAGTTTTAACTAGACTAACCTCGACACCGTTGCTTTCGACCTTCACATTTGGCATCCGACGAATTTGTCTGATGGCAGGATGTTCATTGGATTGAATCTCATCATGATTGTTTGTTCCAATGTCAATATCATCAATAACAACATTTTGTCCTACCTCTTGACGCGGACTGCATTCATTGCGCAAGGAAGGGAAATCCATGTCATTGTCTTCATGTAGATTAACGGTAGGTAGCTCTATGGCGGGCGTTGGCTCTATGACATGCTTTCCCATACAAGTTCTTGACGAGGTCCTCACCTTTTCTGCACGGTTGTGACCTCGAACATTCCTTTCATACCTACAATGAATCAACAAAGGACAATAAGCAAGTAGGAAGACATACTTAGTATTTGGTAATCTATTGATTTAGCGATACAACCTATGTACATACCACCATTTTTCTCCTTCTATAATTTGCCGGTTCTTCGGACCGTTGAAGACATATAAATATATTTCATTCACATCATTCCCCGATGCTTTGAACATTCTCTTCATATCATTGTCGTCGTTGATGCTTGCCATTGAAAATGCCCGTCCATTGTGATGAAAGTATTGTATGCTTAATCTCTGGTTGGATGAGTCCAATTAGATGCTTCAGTTGCTTTGTTAACCAGTGAGTCATATGTTATATCCATCGGTAAATATCTCATCTTTTGATTTCCTCCATTGTACACCGGACGGATTATATCGAATTGGGAGTCACCATCATAGTGGAATATGACCAACACATCGCTAACTGACATGCTATCGTCAAATCACAAGAACATAATTTAGAGAATATATGAAAGATATATACATTTGAAAGACATAGCAAGTGTATATCTCTAAAGCATTAGCCACTGTTAAAATGCCCATGCTGGGCCTTATTTGATCATAAAATAAGGTTTATAGTCATATTAGAGCAATGTAATGTCGTAATAAAAAAAACTATACTAAGTGCGATTTATAGAAAGAATGTAATAGAGAAAAACAACACCTACAAAAAAGAAACCCCTTTTCAAACCATAAAAACCCAAAATGAAAGTGATATTAACCAAGTTCAAAACGAAAATGATATTTACTACACAAATGGTAGTCTTTACGCAAAGCTATTACACAACTCATACATTTTATAATGGCTACTTCTAGGGTTCAGACCATAGTTCTAAGGCAGTGAAAGAAGTCATTACTGAAAAGGAATCAAGCTGATGACATTTTAAGGTAGATGATGCAATATAGGAAGGTGTTTATTGTGTGTACCAACCTCTTAATGGAATCCAAGTGTTACTTAGAGTAATTTTTATGTGTTTTTTGAGAAGGAAATTCGCCAGAGCACATGTTGCAGTCGATGAAAAAGGTCTGACAAAGAAATGCAGACACGGGGCAATGTAAAAAGGGTTTTGACAATATCGTTAAATGACAAAAAAATATACAAAAACCCATCCAAAGGACCCCTCCCGTCTCTAAGCTCCTACTGGATCCTCTCCTTACTTAAGGCGTGCCATGGGGATTTTTCCCGTAGTTTTCTCTTAGAATTTCCTCCTTTTTCTTTAAAAAATATAAAAAATCAACCTCTTTCTTCATTAAATGATAAAAAATGCCCACTTTTTATACAAGAAGTAAAAATAAATTCTTATCAAAGCAACTAAAGACAATATAACAATCGTAACTTACTTTTATTTTATTCTCTCTAAATTTGATGTTTTTCTTTACTTTTATTTTCCGAGAAGGTTACCAAACGGGCCCGCGACAGTCAATACTTGACAATATTGTAGAAAGAATGTTTTTTCTTCTTAAATTTTAGGGTAAGAGCCAAGAAATTGCATGCCCTCGGAGGCCTTCAACCCACCCAGGATCTGCAGACAGTGAGGATAGTAGGGTAAGTGCAACCCCAGGCCTGCCCGGCCTGGCCCTTGGAGAACCCTATTAGAATGAGCCATACCGACATTAGGTGACAAGCTCAAGACCAAACGGTGTGGCCGTGTAGGGATAGCAAGATGTCTGGAGTGACACCACATCTGCTTCCCGCCCCCGCTCTGTCTGCATTCCCTCCAAAGCTTCCTCCAACTTTCTCTCTTTTCTTCCCCAGAACACACCACAAAATCAACTCCTCCTCTCTCTCTTACCCCACTCCCTTCCAATTCTCCCCAGTTTCTAATGTATGGATAAAAATAAACACTACCCATATTTTTTTTTTTCCTTTTCAATGATGCTCAAAACCCCATCTGAAATCTGCTCTTGTTTTCAACAGGGACGAACTGGGTTCTCAAATTTCGCTTCGAATAATCACAGAACCAGCAACAGCATCGAAGATGAAGAGGAAGAAGTAAAGGGGGAGGAGAAATCTATGTTGATGATGCCTCTTCAGGAGATGCAGAGATGGTTTGAGAACAAGCCTGTAGGTTTTGGAGAAGGGAAGATTTATGATACTTCGGCTGAGGATAAGATTGTGGAAGAGATGGAACAGACTAGAAGAGCACAGCTTGCCAACATCAATAAGCTGAAGCACAGTTCTCCTCAGGAGATTGCGGCGATGAAGAAGAAAGAGATCGAGATGCAGAAAGGTATCTCTGTTTGTCTATTTGAACTAGTTGGGATGTGGGTGTTTTCAATAATTAATGAATTGATCCTATTCAGAGCTGCATTGTCGATTTGCATGAACTGGGATCTGGGTTTTATTCTTTTTGTTGGTTTTGATAGTGAATTAATGCAATTTAGAAATGTGTTTGTCTACCCCATTTGCCCATTTCACGAACACTCAGAACTAGATGTCTCTCTCTCTCTCTCTCTCTCTCTCTCTCTCTCTCTCACAGGGATTGTTTGTATTTTACTCGTGGGGTTATGTAAATACAATTCACACATGTAAATGATGAATATTTAAATTTTAAGTATATAACTTTTACACATGCGTTTCTTTTTACAACGTTTGTCTAATAACACTATTTTCGCATCATTTACACATGTGATTCATTTTTCTATGTTTGTTTCAATGATATGTGTATATGTATTAAATGATTTTGTAAATGATACTTATTAATCATTAAATTATATTCTACTATAATGATATGAAAAGGAGACAAAAAGGTCTAATTTATATCAAAGTTTTCATTTGCATTTGAGATCCTTAAAAATCAACATGTCTTTCGACATGAAATATACTTTTCAAAAATATATATTTCTATCGATGATCACCTAAAAAAAATGCATTCCAACATGTTTGGTTAAGGAAATATGAGTTTATAGTCCGATTGTTAAGAAAATAGTATTATTAATATTTAGTTCAGTATTATCTTAATTCATTATTTAATTTGCATAAAACTTAACCCATGCATCTCACCGGCTTTATGCTAATATTAATCAATTTTAGAAATATATTTTATAAATTTTTTTTTGCAAGGCAAGAGAGAGAAATAGAGAGGTTACCTTCATAAAAGGGGATGAGATGCACGGAGGGTTTTCATTCATAGCTTTTATCGGTATGCATGCATCTTTTATTATTATTTTGTAAATGCGTTGGGGTTTCGAACCCAGAACCTCTTTGATGGAGATGCATTTTTTATTATTATTTTTCTAAATGCGTTGGAGGAGGGTTTCGAACCCAGAACCTCTTTGACGGAAATTGCCCCAAAACCAAACTATCAGCCTCCAATGGGTATTCTTTGAAATCACATGTGGCTTGGTATTCTCTTTTCCCACCTCCATTTTCACACCATTTACACATCTGATTTGCACACAAGATGCGTAAATACTTGCAAACAAACATGATTGATGCGTAAATATTATGCATATTCACCATTTACATACGTAAATGGGTGTAGACAAATGACCCCTTAATGTAAATGATAATCATGTGTATATGATTAGTATTAGTATTCCCAAATCGATTCTGCAGATTTATATACTGATGAAAATGAAGAAAGTTCCTTCTTTTTTTCTTGGTGCTACATTGAAGAGTCAAACTCACTAACTTTATTTGACGCACTCACGTCCCTAACTTGCTCAGCAACTGCTGGAGACAAATGAAGAAAGTTATTTCACAATAGACTACTTTGTGGGCTGTCACATTTGTAACGTTCTTTCCTTTTATGAGAACTTCTGACATTTTTCACATTTCCTGGCGTAGAGCTGGGCATCCTTTTGCATATAGGGCCACCAATAGCCCTGACTGATGGCTCTGTATGCCAGCGACCTTCCTCCGATGTGACTTCCGCAGATTCCCTCGTGAATTTAAAAAAGGAAGTCTTCTACCTTGTTCGGATGAACGCATTGGAGATACGGTCCCGTGAAGGACTTTCTATAGAGTTTCTTATCTGGGGATAGCAAAAAATGAGCTGCTTTCATCCTGACCTTGTGGGCTTCATTCTTATCTTTAGGGAGTTTATCTTCTTTTAGAAATGCTATGATCGGATCCATCCAGCTTGGATCGAGACCGACGCACAAGACTTGCCGAGGTGGGAGAAGCTTTATGCTCGGCACTTTCAATGTCTATATGTCGACTGTCCTTTTTCCTGCTTCTACGGCCGAGGCTAAGTTGGCTAGAGCGTCTGCATGGCAGTTAGACTCCCTGCCGATTTGCTTGACTTCTGCTTTCTCGAACTGGGAGAGTAGTTGCTTCGTGTGGGCTAAGTAGGCTGCCATCCTTTCATCTCGGGCTTGATAGTTTCTGCTTAGTTGGTTCGTCACCAACTGGGAGTCGCTGAAGACTACCAGACGACGTGCCCCCAGTATTCTTACGCTACCGAGTCCCGCAATCAGTGATTCGTATTCTGCTTCATTGTTGGAGGCTTTGAAATCAAGGGTCAGGGCTTGTTCGATGACGAGGCCTTCTGGAGACTGGAGGACTATGCCAGCGCCAGCCTTTCTGGATGTGGAGGATCCGTCAACAAAGACCTTCCAGACCGACTTAAGGAATTGTTCCCAAGATCGGTCTTCTTCGGTCTCGGTCTCGGCTCTATCATTGCCCTTAGAGCCCCCCAGCTCGGTATTGAGCGAGGTCGGTGCCGACGAAGTAGGAGAGGTGAATTCGACGATGAAATTTGCCAGAATTTGTGCTTTGATCGCCGTTCTGGGTTGATATTGGATATCGAATTGCCCCAGTTTGACGGCCCACTTGGAGATTCTTCCGGAGAAGTCGGTCTTTCGAAAAAGGGACTTGAGCGGGTACTCTGTGACGACCACCACTGTATACGTCTGGAAATAGCGGGAGAGCTTGCGGGAGGCACTGACGAGTGCCAACGCAAGTTTTTCGAGTGGAAGGTACCTGGTCTCGGTGTCTAGCAGGATTTTACTCGTGTAATAAATGGGCTGCTGCTGCTGCTTTCCGTTTTCTCTGACTAACACCGAGCTCACCGCTTGGTCCGAGACCGCTAGGTAGAGATAAAGGAGGTCACCTTGTGACGTGGTGGACAACAGTGGTGGTGAGGAAAGGTACTCCTTGAGTTTTTCCAGCGCTTGATCACACTCAGGGGTCCACTGGAACTTGGAGCTCTTTCTCAGAAGTTGAAAGAAGGGGCGACATTTGTCCGAAGCTCGGCTGATGAATCGATTGAGCGCAGCGGCCATCCCCGTGAGCCTTTGGACCTGCTTGGCCGAGGTCGGGCTCATAATCGCTCGAATAGCCGAAATCTGCTCTGGATTAGCTTCGATCCCCCTTCTTGTTACCAGGCTTCCTAAGAATTTGCCAGATCCGACGCCGAATGCACATTTGGAGGCATTTAGCTTGAGCTGGAACTTTTTGAAGATGGCGAATGCCTGGCGTAAGTCTGCCAAATGGTCCTGCGACTTCTTGGACTTGACTACCATGTCATCGATGTAGACTTCCATTGTCTTCCCGAGCTGGGCGTGAAACATCTTTGTGACCCGCCTCTGGTATGTCGCCCCGGCATTCTTTAACCCAAAGGGCATCACTCTGTAACAGTAGATGCCTCGGGGTGTTATGAATACGGTTTTCTCCTCATCAGGTCCGTGCATGTGGATCTGGTGGTAACCTCGATAGGCGTCTAGGAAACTCATTCTATCGTATCCCGAGGTGGCGTCCATCATCTGATCGATTTTTGGAAGGGGGAAGCTGTCCTTGGGGCAAGCTTTATTGAGATCGGTGAAATCCACGCAGACCCTCCATTTGTCGCTCTTCTTCTTGACCACCATAGTGTTGGCCATCCATTTTGGATAGTGCACTTCGCGGATCGCTCCGGCCTCGAGGAGCTTGTGCACTTCTTCGATGATAGCTTCTGTTTGCGGGATTCCTGTTCTGCGGGCCTTTTGTACTACGAGCTTGTGTCCGGGGTCCACGTTTAGCTTGTGGCACATGACTTCGGGGTCGACCCCGGGCATCTCATATGGAGTCCAGGCGAAGACGTCCTTATTCTGCAGTAGGAAGTCGAGCAGCTCGGATCTCTCGTTGTCGGGGAGCTGGCTTCCTAGCAGGAAATACCGCTCGGGGTCGTCGGAAGTGATCCTCACTTCGGTGAGTTCCTCTACGCTCTTCTGCTCTGCAGAGCGACCGACATCCTCGAGTTCGGCCTCGAGTTCGGCCATATGCACTTGTTGTGGCTCCGTCTCGCCTGGTATTATGGTCGTGACCCGTGAGGCACTGTCGGGCCATCTGCTGATCTCCCCGCACGGTTACTATTTCGATCACCCCTCCGGCCCTTTCTAGTGGAAACTTGAGCTCCTGGTGAAGGGTGGAGGGTACTGCCTTCATGGTATGCAGCCAACTCCGTCCCATTATTACATTGTAGGGGGATGGCACGTCCACTACTATAAAGTCGGCCATCTTCGTGGTGCCCCCTATTCGGACTTCAAGCGAGATCCTCCCTTTGAGGTACACTGGCTTGGCGCTGAAGCCTACTAAGGGGACGTGGGCTTCCTGTAGATCGGACTCGATTAGGTCGAGTTGCTTGAAGCAGCTGAAGTAAAGGATCTCGGACGAGCTCCTTGGATCTATGAGGATGCGCTTCACAGTGTAATTGTTCAGCCGCAAGGTGAGGGTGAGTGCGTCGTTGTGGGGGAGCTGGACCCCTCTTAGGTCTTCGTCCGAGAACCAGATCTTCGGCTTTTCCTTCCTAGCTTTCTTTGGTGCAGGCTCTAGTTCGGCCGACATCACTTGTTTGCTATGGGAGGCCCTCCTGGCCTCCGAGCGAACTTGGTTGCTTCCCTTACTAGGAGCAGGAGCCAAGTGGACGACGTTGATGATACCCGTTGGCTCGTCGCTGTCCTGGTCATCGCTGGGTAGGGCGCGCTGCTGAGTCTGGTTGATCCTCTCCCCTTCCTTGATGTACTCTCGAAGGTGCCCGTCCTTGATGAGCTTCTCGAGATGAGACTTCAGAGCCATGCAATCTTCGGTCATGTGCCCGTGTTGCTTGTGGTAGGAGCAGTTCTTGCTCCGATCTCGGGTAAATGGGTCGCCCCTCATCGGTTGCAGCCACTGGAAATAAGGTTCTGCCTTGATTTTGCCGAGGAGTCTGTAGATGGGCTCTTTGAAGACAACGTTAACGGCCCTGTAAGGATCTCCGGCCGGTTTGACAGGCTTGAACTTTGGCCTCTTGCTGCCGCCCGAGGTGGAGGTTGAGAAAGTTGCCGAGCTGGCGGCGGCTCTCTTCTTGTCTGGCTTTTGTTTGGAGAACATCCCTTCTTCTCTGGAGGCTTGGCCCTTTTGCGGGAGTCCGAACCGCTCCTTGCCATGAGCCTCGTCCTCTTCCTGCTCAATGTACTGATTCACCCTTGCCATCAGCGCCTTCATTGTGGTCACGAGAGTCCGGACCAGGTCTTTGCGGAGCTCGTTGCCTGGGAGTAAGGCCTGTCGGAAGCACATGATGGCGACGTCATCGTTAGCGTCCGTGATCTGATTATATATCGTCCAGAATCTCCTGGCAATGCAGTGATACTTTCACCGTCTTTCATCCGGATCGCCATGAGGTTGCCGCCTGTCTTCGGGATGACACGGTGTGCCTGGAACTTCTCGACGAAGGAGCTTCGGAGCTGCTGCCAGTTCGTGACTAACCCAGAAGGGAGCGCATAGAACCATCGGAGTGGGAGGTCGCCTAGACTTGAGGAGAAGACCCTGCAATTCAGGTGGCCAACGTCCCCCCAAATCGACATCCGCTGGGTGAAATGCCGCATGTGCGCTTCTGGGTCCGAGGTCCCGTCATAGAGGGCGAACCTCGGAACGTTGAATCTTTCGGGAAGAGAGAAGTCCTTTATTTCCTGGGAGAAGGGGGACATGCCCTGGTCTTCTGCATCACACGCCTCTCTTTGGTTTCGGGTGAAACCGATCTCAGCCATCCGAGCCTGGACCTCTCGTTTGACGTAGTGGCCGAGCAGTTCCCTCAGGCCCGTCATGTTCTCTGGCCTCGGGGATTCTGGCTCGTGATGCGACCTCCCGAGGTTGCTACGTAGGTGGCTCCTGCTTGAGTCTTCTTTTTCGCAGTGATTTCTTCTTCTTCTGTCGTCGAGGACTTGCCTCGAGTCTCTGCTGTTCGGACGGTCCTGCTGTCGCCTGGGAGGTGGAATACGAGTCCTCCTTTCATTCGCCTTAAGTTGCTCTTGGAGACGACGAATCAACTCCTCCTTTTCTTGGAGGACTCGATTCTGGGCCTCGAGCTCTTCAAACAGGCGGTCATCTTCTTCATGGGCCCGATGAAAGGAATGATCGTCGTTGTGAGTGCGACGATGGGAGTGATGGGATTTTGCCCTAATAGGGGTTTTGCCTCGTCGTCGAAGATCCGACAAGGAGGCGTTCTGTTGTGGGCGCCTGGGTGGTTGATCATCGAGGGGGTGAGGAGCCTCACGGTGGTCGTCACACTGGGGGAGTGTCATCACAAGTCGGGACGAGGATTCCGACTGGACAACACCCTCCGCATACACGGGACCGGACTTTCCTCCCGACTTTCTCTGGCGGGGAACCCCCGATACCCCCGGCAGGGCGGGGGGAACCTCCGTTGGACCCAGAGGGGGAAGAAGAGCAAAGCGAATGCCAGTGGGTAGCACTGGAGGTACTGATTGGAGCGGCTGAGGTTGCGACTTTGGTTGCGAAAACGGTGGAAATGGGGGTTGTTCCGGCGGAGAAAAGGACAACGCTCTTCGGGACTTTGACGATCCCTCACCGCCATATCTGGTTTTTGGAGGCATGGCTTTGGTAAAGATCCTATTCCCACAGACGGCGCCAACTGTAAGTGCCTAAAAACTACGGACTTGGTTAGAAGAGGATAAGCTTTCGATTTGGTGATCTTGGGGTGATTATGGGAAAGGATCGGGCCTCCAGTGATCTGAAAAGGAAAACAAAAGTCAGAGCCCTTGGCTGTAGGCAGCCGAAGGCACTCCGATGCCTGAGTTAGTTTGGTAACTGAGGGAAAACGGAGAAGAAGTATGGGGGGAGGCTTGTTGCATACCTCCTATAGTTTCCCTCCATGCATTATATAGACGTGAGAGTCATCATCGGACTGGACCCCTCTGGGAGAGATGGAAGTCCTATCAGCATGTACCTTTCTCTCCTGAGTGGGGGTAGGTAAAAAGGGAACGTCCCATTGGACCACTCCCCTAGGCCTATGGACGTGACCTTGAGATAAGGCGTGCCACTTATCTAGGTTCGGCGCCTACTCCATTTGTCAGTTCGTCGTCTCCCGTCATAGCAGCGCATTTATGGTCGCATTTATGGCTGAATGACAGGAGACCGAGATCAGGCTAAGACCGAGACCGAGGTGGGAACCTGGCGACGTGGTCACCGAGGTGGGTTCCGTGCTTCTCCGAGCTGGCGCTTCTGCCGATCTGGGCAATACCGAGCCTAGGGACAATCCTGAAATTGGGGAGCGTCCCCACAGAGATCTGTAATTACGAAGTGACCCCACACAGATATATTGGTCAAAGCTTAAGGATATATGGTGAGAGAGATATATGGTCAAAGCTAGTATAATTTGAGAGAGAGATGATTTTGTTTCTTTGTTTGTTTGAACGATTTGGGATCTCAGTTCTCTTTAAAACCAGTCAATGAATCCAATTCAAAGCTATTATTATGTCTACCTATCAGTTCATTTCATAAAAACTCCCAGAATTAGATTTTTTCACAAAGTAAATTGCAGATATGTATATATGATTACACATTGAAGGAATTACTTGTCTCAAATCCAAAAATAAAAAAATAAAATTGTTTCCAATATACGTACTTTGAAAAAGAAGAAAATTCTTCCACAATGTGCTGCTGCACATATACTGCATATTTATCTCAGATACTGCATTTGGGGAGTTAGGTCCCTCCTTTTTGATGCAGCGTAGATCTCATGGGCACATGTGTAGGGCCCACATAGATTTAGGGATTTATTTTTATGTCAATAGTTTCTAATTTTATTGTAATTAGGATAAGATTCTAGTTTCCTAGTTTAAGTAGGTTTTGGGGCTTAAGTTATCTTTCTTATTTATATGTCATTGTAGGAAATAATTATTCAGTTGTTGATTAATGAAATTGGGTTTTCCCATTGAGGTGCGTCCTCGTTTATTATCTCTGCAGAAATTGATTGTGTCTTCGGACACGTGCTTCGGCACCCATTGTGCTTTTAGCACTTCCACCGCAAGCCCTAACCCTAGGGCCTGCATCAATGTGTCTTCGGACACGTGCTTCAGCACCCATTGTGCTTTTAGCACTTCCACCGCAAGTCCTAACCCTAGGGCTTGCATCAATAATCAATCTCTGCAGAGATAATAAACGAGGACGCACCTCAATGGGAAAACCCAATTTCATTAATCAACAACTGAATAATTCTTTCCTACAATGCCATATAAGAAAGATAACTTAAGCCCTAAGAAACCTACTTAAACTAGAAAACTAGAATCTTATCCTAATTATAATAAAATTAGAAACTATTGACATAAAAATAAATCCCTAAATCCATGTGGGCCCTACACATGTGGCCATGAGGTCTACGCTGCATCACTTTTTCTGTCCCATCACTTCAGTCTAATTCTTGCTGCTATTATTGGAATGATTGTGTGGATGTCCATGGTGGCAGTTTCATTGCTCTTCCTATTATATGGTTGCCAGGAGGTCTGCTGACCCTTTCAACAGTTCAACAGTCTACTTATATGACAGTTCTCAATGTTCTACATCATGGATCTGGTGCAGGTTGGGGACTGCAGCGGTTGGCTGCACTTGAATTACTGGTAGAGTTGGGGTTATATAATCAAAGCCTAGTGGCTGGCCCATTTCTGTCAACTTTGGAAAATTTAATTGTCAGTTGATTGATCCTTTGGGCTGAACCTAAGCAACCCGGAGTAACCAAATATTGACGTGGTTTAATTCAATTGACATCAAATCTCTATGTAGCATGTTGCAGCTCTTTTGTTTTATCAGCTTTCTGTTTGAGTTAATAATATCTGACATTGCAGTACTTTAATGGAGATATGCAGCACTTGAAGCTGTTCAATGTGGTGTTGAAGTTCGTATTGGGAACCTTCCTAAAAAAAAGAACATCCATCGTGATCTGCAATCAGCCTTTAAGGGCTTTCCTGGAATTCTCCATATAAGCCCAGCAGTTTCTGGAAACAAAAAGACAAGAGACCCTATTTGTAAGGGGTTTGCTTTTATTTACCTGGAGTCTGAAAAGGCCGCAGCCAGGTAATAACTGTCTCATTTGTTCTCTATATGTTTATCTGCAATGAATCACATGTTAATTTTACCAATAAAAGTACTTAAAAAATGTGTGTAAGAAATATATCATGCCAGTTATATATATATTGTATGGATTGGTAATTAAAGGTACTTATTTGTGTTTGAATACTGAAGTTCTTTACCAGTTGGTTTGGTTTAAGGGGCAACTGATAAAGCCTAGAAACTTGGGTAAATCTATTTTAAATTGTTTTCTCTTCCTACGACAAACTTTATCCAGTAAATGGTAATTCTTTTATATCAAGAAAAGTGCCTGGGCATGAGTTCTTTAAAGGCTTTGCCATCACACCCGTCGTGTGGTATGCAGTTCCAGAGAGTGAAATCATGAATGATCATTATGTTTTCTGTATTCAACACATTGATTAATGAAATTTCTGAATTTCTAACACTGATTAATAAAATTTATGAATTTTTCTTCCAATGTTGTACACTTAATTCTGTGCAGTGCCAGTGATGGTGAATCCATGGTCATGTTTTTGCTATCTTGAGGTTTTGTCTTTGGAAGTTGAACCGCTGGTAGTCTTCCTTCTCCTTCTTGTTGTTGGCATTGCATTTGATGAACAAAGCTTGGTAGCCTTACCTTTGAGATTCTCTTGGCAACACCTTTTTTCAGAATAAGCCTAGGAGGACGAGGCGAAGGTGGCCTTGGAAAATACTGGGTCTTGATGGTTTCACCCGAGCTTGCTTCCAAGTTTTTAGGGACCTGATTAGGAGTGATTTATTCAAGATAATGTTCGAATGATAGTATAAAAAACAACATGTTTCTTGACGACCAAAGATCACGGGAGCGGAGGATCCTAAAAAAGCATGGTCCATCACTTTTCTTGGGAGCATCTGTAAAATTCTGTAACCATTATCTCCAAGTGATTAGGGGAAGTTTTGCGCCATTATCTCCCCTTTCCATTTTGTTTGTTTGTTCGAGAGAGTTCAATTCTAGGCGAAGTCCTAAAAGTAAATCGATATGTGAGATCCAAGGCAAGGCAGGAGAAGGTGTTACTAAAGGTGGACATGGAGAAAGCATATTATAGGGTAGATCCGTGCTTCCTCTTTGTATATGCTTAGAAGGTTGAATCTTGTGCATAGGTGTCAGCAGTGGTTTTATTTTTTTAATCTCTCAGCCACTGGCGGAACCAGGGAGGGGCGGGGGTTGGCCATGATCCCGCCCCCCCCCCCCCCCCTCCTCTAGGATTTGGGGAGATTATATATATATTTTAAATTTGGCCCCTCCAAATTTTCAAAAAAGCCTTTTAAGTTCTTGAAAATTCCATCCATTTTTTACATATGGCCCCTCCAGAGTGTTTTTTTTTTTGGTTTTGTTTTGTTTTTTGCTAATCCCCCCTTCTTCTTTTCCTGGGTCCGCCCTTGCTCTCAGCTCACTGAGAGAAAATCCAAGATCCCCTTTGACAATGGCCCTGATTGTAGAAAGATTAGAAGAAGGCTTACTTATAATATATATATATATCGGCATGCGAATCATTTCAATTAAGTACGCATTGCCTACTGGTTTGGTATTCTTTCATTTGTTGTTTATAATACTGGTATTGGTGGCAAAGATGCTTGTGAAAGTTCAAACGGATTCCCTTTGGGGAAGAGAGTAGTCTTGCATATCTCACTTGGGTGGTTGGAATGAGGTTAAAAATTTTTAAGTTGGCTTGGGAATTGAAAGGATTTAGAGAAGGAATTGATTGCTTGTGACATAATAGTGGTAGCATAGTTTTGAAACAAATGCCCATTTTTGAGAAAAATTGATAGCAGTTTTTAGGTTCTTACGCCTGTCTACAATGGGACAAGCTGTATCTACAAAGAGGATTCACAACATGAGGGAAGCGAATTACAATGTTGGATGTCAAACCAACATACCAAACTAAATGTGAGGACTGGAAGTTGTATTCTTTCTAGGATGATGTTTAGATAGGGGACACTTCCGTTGCCTTGCAATTTCCAAGGCTCCTTAATATTCCATTTAAGGAAGAAAAAAAGGGGAAGGATGTGACAATTAAACGAGTTATGAGTTTGTATGTGAAGGAAAGGTCATTTGACTTTAAAATCCCAATTTTGATGAATAGATCCATTATATTGATGATGTTGAGTATTGAATGAAATGGTGTTGATGTCCTTGGAAATCATTTTCAAAAGTGGACTTCATTCGAATCTCTCTTCAGATCCTTTCACGTGGGAAGTGGGATTTATATGCCTTGTGCATGAGTATTGGAGCATGGAGCACCTAGAAAGAGAAAGTTGTAGATGATTTCCTTTCCATTTCAGGAGCAATTACAAATGGCCACGTTGTGGAACTCTTTCAGGTTAGGTGATTCAATAGACAAGTACCGATATCCTGCATGGCCAGAGCCTGTAGTACAGTTGGAAGGTGCTATTTTCACAACGATGAGGTTGTGGGTTCAAGTCATGTATCATGTACTGGGTGTCTTTTAAAAGAAGTTTGATAGCACCTAGAGAGGAAATTTACTTGGCAGAATGGAAGGATTCTATTTGCTGACATTAGCAGGGCATCTTGGAGAAGCTTTTTGGAATGAAACATCTTGGAGGAGTTCCATGTAGGAATGATGTTATCACCACTCTTGCTTTCTTCCTCTCTTTCTTTATGTGCTTCTAGCTTTTTGGGTTTTGTGAGAGAGATCCTTACAGATTTCACTCGGCTCTTTAATTTTACTCATTAACACCACACCCATTTGGGGCATAGTAATGCTAAGGTTTATTTTTGATAAAAAAAAAAAAATCACAAGCAAAAGAAGAATTCTCCACATAATTTGTATTCTACTTGATGTGATATATTTGAATCAAGATGATATAGGAGAGAATGTTGTTGATTTTATCGAAGTGACAAACCTCCAAGGTGTGCTCCCGTGGTCTCTGTGTCTTCATAAAACAATGTTCAAGTTTCATCAGGGGTGTCTTTGCATGCATATTTTTCCATGAGAATGACCTCTTTTTCCAAGATTTATGCCAAAAACATAGTTCGTTTCCATTTGAAAGTCAGTATGGGACCTAATTATCCTTGAAAGGATACGAAATGTGGAATTGCTAGAAATGACTTCCCTGGATTGCTTTTATTATTTGAGATTTGGGGTCTGTTTATCCTGAAATCGGCTAAAATTACAACAATTCTGTGAAGTTCAAAATTAAAGATGGGCTTTTTACCAGATGGTGCATTTTCGTATGCTACACTCTTGCTTCTGTTTGCTAACTATTTCATGTTATGAAATCTGTCATTATTACAGAAAAGGTTTCATGTAGCCATTTTTAGATATATTATCTTGATTCTTTGTGATATATATATTGAATACGAAATAATTTGGACTATTTCTCGGTTTGTGCGTGTCATCCTTGCGCAGGGGCCATGCTATGTATTATTTCAACTTTATCGGATGCCTCCAAAGTTCTTTTTTATATTATTTTTACATATTGAAAAAAATAGTTGATATTTTGGATTGTGATATAAAATATTTAAGTTACTTATCTTTTAAAAAAAATATAAATACATGATTTTTTTCTGATAATTTCAACATATCAATGATATCCATGCATGGTACAATACATGGGGATGCCTTTAACAATCTGGGACTAGAGATTGGAGTATGACTCAGATGCCAGTGGCAATACAAGACATTGCCTTTGTTTTTACGACTTGAAGATTGATAAAAAAGTGACATAATTCGCGAGTTGAGCAGGTGGAGCCCTGTTATTCTCGTGAGCACTACGCATGGCAGTCCTGCTACTGGACCCTGAGAAAATGAAGGAAAGAATGCTATTCTACAATTGTTGAATAGGGTAGACCTCAGACAGAAAGTAAACTAGTGGACAACTTGATGTAAGACAAATAAATCTCGCTAACTAAACTATATCACAAATCTAAATCGCACTGCTTCAGCCCAAGGTCCATCTAACAACCTGTGTAAAAATACCCAGTCGTGGTATCCATCACACCCTACAATAACTCGTACCACAGTTAAGAGTTATGTTACTAATAGAAAGAAAGCAACTGCTTATTGAACTGTCCAGAATTAATCAATGCAGGACTTTGATCGCAACTCTGCAACTGTATTTTCATTGGCAAACAGACACACACAAACAAGTACATGTGCTGTCCAGCAGTCGCTTTTATATTGAAACTATAATGATGGTATATTAATATAAACCAAATATGCTTGATTTTTGTAGATCAAATGGTAAGCATGGTAGCGCAATTGTTTCCTTTCAGTTTTCGAATTTTACAAACTTCCCTGTTGTCAATCGGTTTGTTTTCTCTGCTTGGACAATACTGCAGGCTGTTTGGAATGACAGTCAGCCTATAACAGGCTTGCCTTTAGCCAGACAGCATTGATACAATGTCCACAACGACCAACAGAGCAAATCTCCTGCTGTTTATAAGCTGATAGGAGATGAAGATGGAAGAAGGCAGCAATAGCAATAGTTAAAGGAAAAGAAACCCAAAGAAGATGATAGTGAGACAAAGCCTCACACATGTATTCACAGTCAATACAAATAGGGCAGATCTTTCTCACACAATTAAACACATAAACTCACGGTTGCAACAAAGAGAACATTCCAACCGTGCTATGGGCTCATCTATTTAAATAGAAAAAAAAAAAGCTCCCATAAACCTCCGGGCTGAGTGGCCTATATCTATTTAAACAAAACCTCAAAGCACAGAAATGCTAAATCATGCGTCCATTGAAACCCTCTTAATATGGCTTGACTTAATGCATGATATTGATGAATCAGACGTGCTACATGGCCCGACTGGGAGTCCTGGGATCCAATGGCCCTCCTGGGGGATCGGGCCAAAACCCCCCCACCCCAGTCGGGCCAAGTGGAGTTTCTCTTGATGAATTAGTGCAAAAGTTAACGGACCTTTAAATAATCACGAATTCAATGTAGAGGTGCCAATTTGACATCCAGGCCGACTAGCAGGCCCAGCCGACCAACCAGGTCCCATTGCTAGGCCTAAATGCCCGATCCAACCCATAATAGGCCCATTTGTGCATTTGTGCAGGGGCCACTCTGAGGACCTGCACTGAAATCTAGTGTGGTCTATCACCCTGTGAGGTGCACAGCTTTCACTTGTGCAAGCTTGGGCACAGCATGTCGTCCTCATGTTCTTTTCTTTTCCTTATTTATTTGCATTTAGAACACTATATTTGGATGGTTTGGATTATTTCATCTCTTTGGAACTTTTGGTTTGCATTAGGTTGTGTTTAGACCTTATTATTATTGAGAGGCATATAAATTTTAGCAATAAAACAACAGGCACATCTGGTTGGCTTTTCTTTTCTTTTCTTTTTTTAAAAATGAATTCTCTTTGCATCAAACCATTCCTAGGAACTAGTGCTGATCTATCTGCTGAAATTCTATTTCTCTCGACTGGCTGAGTGATTGCCTATGGTTTGTGCTGGTTTTCCCTTGATTTTGCTGTGCATTTTGCTATCTTTTGGTGTTTGAAACATACAAGTGCTATCTAAATCTAGATATGGCTCCTTCAACAATTGTAGATCTTTCCAAAGAGGCTGGATTCACATTATAATGTTCGCCCTTAACAGTTGAGAGTTAATTAGGAATCCTAGTTACCAAAAAAAAAAAAAAGAGAGAAAAAGAAAAAGAAAAAGAAGTCAACTAAAGAATCCTATGAGTAATAGAGATTTCTGCACTACTGGGGGAACTTGCACAGGTCCCTCGTATGTTATCTTTCCTCACAAGTCATCGAGGACCCCTGTGGGCCTCTCTTCACAGTGCACCACAATTAGGCACATTTGAGTATTGAGGCACTGGTGAGGGAAATGACTGGGGCATTAGCTTCTTGAGAGACGAGAAGTATATGATTAAATTATACACCAATTGAGAATCTCACAAGTCTGAAGCAGAAGAGATGGTTTTTGGATTTTTTGCGGCTACATTTGGACTGAAGGAATATTGTGGAAAGGCCCCTAAGTCTCAATGGATTAGATTTTCTTTTTTTCTTATAATAAAAAAAAAGGGTTTGGTCTTTCTTGTATCTTGTTATCATTTCTCTGCTGATCTTATTGACAATACCATGTGCCCTTTTTGTTAGAATCTGACTATGCCTTGATAACACTTTGTTAGCAATGAATTTAACAAATTCAAGTAGATCTGAAGACATTTCATCAGTCACATGGATAAATATATTTTCATTAATTTCTGTTGATCTCTGGGTACTAGGCACTACACAGCAGTAGATTTAAGTACAAGAGGTGATCTATGTCATTCCTTTGACAATATCAAGGAAATAGAAAAAGATAATGAAAGGGTGATGGAGAAAAAGGAAGGAGAGTAGAGAAATTTTTAGATCTTCTCCTTAATCTTCAAAGAAATCACTTGCATGTAGAGGAGCAGAGGGAGGTCAAAATTGAAAATGAGTGATCCTCTGAGTTTTGGATGCTTCTAGAGGGGTGAAATAGTCTTTCCAGCCCATGTCGGCCTGGGCCTTGTACACAGGTCCCTGTTTACATGCGCGGGCCTTCTTCTACCTGTGCGAATACTGAATACCCATGTCAAAATAATGAGGCTCTGTTATGAAAATACTGCACTTGTCTGGACAACTTATACTTCATTTTAACCCTTTTCCAAGCTTCCTCTCTTTTGATCCTTAATGCTTCTACGGTTGGGTCTTCAAATCTCTTGAGATGCCCCCCTTTGACTTTTTTTCTTAATTCTCGATTCATCATACTACTTGAAGTCTTAACATTACAAAATGGCCTCTCTTGATGACTAGACTAGGACTCAATTCTATTTAGAAGCCTCCACCAGTCCTTGCTCATGCACGACCTGATAAAATCTTCAATGTACATGTTTTGATTCCAGATCACCAAGACCATCCAATCTTGATAGTTCAATTCTCCTAAGATGATTAAAGCTTGATTCCATGCAATTAATAGTATTTAAAATCCTGCGAGGGTACTGTGTATTGTACCGTTATAAATAGAGAGGAGCTTTTGATTGTAAGGAGGCGATTGATAATAAGAAAATCTTCAATGTTACTCGTGAGTTCTTTTGGGTGTTTTCATTGAGTGGCCTTAGGACTTGAGTCCAAGGACTCGATCACACCCTTGGATGTGTTGATCTTCGATTGATTGTGGCTGGGCTGCATCAAATTGGTATCAGAGATATTTTGCCCACGGATTAATGCACTTTACATGATGAAGGCTTGATTATCATCCTTCACAGATATTTTAGGGGCTCTGAGCTATCTTTCAACCAAAATGAGCTTCTCTCCTTAGACCAATGCAGGTACACCTGCACTATGCCCTTGATCACTTCAAATTGGCTTTGAACACGATCAAATATCTTGACCATTCATTTCGAATGGTTCACACATCATAGGAAACTAATCATTATTGCATCCTGACCACTGTAAATAATATAAAATAGTTTCTTTTGGTATCCTGACCACTGCATGTTTTCAGTCTCTGTGAGTAAGTTGAGATTTTCCACCATGTGTCAGCTTTTTGCAGATGTATTCCAATCAAAATATACAGTTTGGTAAGATCCAAAAGCAGATAACTTGTGAGATGACAAATTCACAAAGATCTTCTGAATCTGCTGCTGAACGATCAGCTGTCAGCACCTCTGTGTCTGCTTCACAACTAAAGGTTGCTGACATGAGAGAAGAGACTGATGCAGATTCTGATGTGGATAGCCTGACCTGGGATTCAGAGGAAGAAATGTTCTCAGAATGGTCTGCAATGGGCACTCATGATGGCACTGAAACATTGGCTGAGATCATTTATAATATGGATGATGAGCCTATGTTCTCAGACACTGAAATAATTGATGTGGGTACTGAAGATTTCAGTATCTCAGAGCCAAATAAGAAAGATGAAGGGAGACCAAGTAATGAAGGAAAGAGTGCTAAAGCTGATTCTACATCCCTAAAGCAGCCTAAAAAGCGGGTAGCTCAGAAGCCGCAACATAAAGCAAAATCAGGCAAGGATTTGAGAGTAAATGTTCTTGGCGCTGCCAAAAGGTAGATAAAAACAGCCACATCTTGTGTCTGGTTCCATGCTCTAGACAGTCAATTTAGTGTATGTTTTTACTCTTGGTTTTTCACCTTGCAGATTACAAATCAAGGAGAAGGCTGTCCTGGCTGGTGTGTTCTCAAAGTATGGGGGTAAAGCTGATTCGGGTTGCCTTCTTCATGAACCCTTCTTAGGTAGATAAGACCATTTAATCATCATCCTTTATTTTATGCAATCCTTTACATTCAATTTACCCAGCTTTCTATATAGCATTTGATGTGCACAGACAAGATATGAGAACCGAGTTCAGCAGACTACATAGAGCTAGTGGAAATGAACATTATTTTATGCAAATAAATGAAAACCTTTTCTTTTTCCTTTATGGTCGTCATATTCAGCTCATCATATAAAGATTTTTTCAATTTCTCTGAACAAACTGCAAATGTTGAGGAATCTATAAATAAACATTAATCATGAATAATAAACACATTATTATCTTGAACCTGAGTTGGATTCTGTAATAATGATGGACTCCCTTTCACCGAACCATGGAATCTGGTTAATCAGGGTATTAATTGCAAAATTTTAGTCTAAAGAAAAAAAAATCTTAAATTGCATATTCTTTTTATTGGCAACTGTAAAATTTCATTTATGTGAGAAAGAAGATGCATGATCCTGCAACTGCATAATGATCCTGCAAGTACTAATATTTAGAACACTGCCCATTGTACATCTTTAGATCATGCAACAAGTTGGCTGCTTGATCAATGGACGTGCTTGTCCCCGAGTGCTAGTTTATTGGTGCTAATATTTGTTATAATCATCCACTGGTTTAAATACAATAAGGTGGAGCAAACAAGCCCATGGTTAAGTGGTGTTGGCACTTTACGTTCAAATACATGCCTAGTGATCAATCCCTGGGTTCTTAAGTCAAAGTATCACTACTTAACCAGTAGCCCAACGTAGCTGGAAAAAAAAGTAGTAGTGGCAGTGATATTTCTCTAAGTTATGAGAACTACATGCCTGCTAATTACATAACCACCCCTTTGTGAGTGGGAGCCATGTTCTGTTATCCTAATATTTGTACAATATCTAGTGGTGTCAATGGGCTGGTTAGGGCCACAGGATGAGGTGACTCTGAGCTAGTTCTGCTTATAATCTGGCCACAATATGGGCCCAAGCCTGGCTCTAGTGCAAAATGTGCGGTAGTTTTACAGGATAAATGGTCAATTCTTTTTTCTAGTATTTTTACGAGCATAATCCTCTCTTTCAGTTTTAATTATGAAGTATGGAAAATCTCCTTCAAATGCTAATTTTTACGAAAAAATTAAGCTTAGATTTTAATTAAACGATTTTATTATGAAGAAAAAGTGTAAAATGAAGAATAAGTTGTTAGTATATTTTTTCTAACAAAATCACCCAAGTTGATGATATCGTCAACTCAATTGATATTATCGCCAACTGGGTTGATGATATTGTCAATATCCCTCTTACATGAAAAAAATTCGGAACTCATTTTTTCAAGCCTTGCACTTTATCTCCTAGTACAAATGCAAAAAGAACATGATCAATATGATAAAGAATCCTAAGGGGCAAAATAAATTCAATTTTCCCCTCAAAATGCAATGATTTTTATAATAGTTAATAATACTTCTACTGGTAAGAAATTCACAACATAGCTATTCAGTATTCACACGTTGCTCACTAACATCAAGACCTATGAAATCCCCCCCAAACAAACAGCTATAAGACCCCAAATTTTCATAAAGTATACCCATATACATTCCCATCAACCTCTCTAATAGCGATCGACTAAATCGAGAGAAAATCCTCATTTCGACATTTCATCAAACACCTCGTACTCCAAATTCAAACCCTCAAAATTCATGAGAATACACTTTAAAAAGGGGCTAGAAATGCGTACAAACCAAGCATGGGACCCACACACCTGAGGAAGATTATCAAGACCACCTAAGTAAGACAACCGGGACACAAAATGCAATAGTTTTCACAACCTATCCATCACTAGATAAAGAAAGAAGAAGCAACATATAGTTTTTTGTAATGGAAGTTGGCGATATCGTCAACTGGGTTGATGATATCGTCAACCATGGTAGTTTTGTAAAAAAAAAAAAAAAAAAAAAAATATGAACAACTCTCATATTATTTTATTATTTTTCTTCATAAAATCGTTGAATTGAGATTTAAAATTAATTTTTTCATAAAAATCCCTTTAAATTGTTGGATTTTCTCCATCTAATGGACAACAATAGGAGATAGTTCTACAGGTAATAAATGACATCATTATTACAAAGGAGTGGTTTTTTTTTTTTTTCCTTATAGACACATTTCAATTTCAATATAGGCCTTATTATGGGTCAGGCTGATGGGCTCTTATATAGAAACCTGGGCCTGATTCTTATATCAAACAAATTTACTTAAGGCGTTTCTTGGGCCCACAGGGCTTAAAACATGTCCAAACTTGGCATGAAGTGGCTGAACTTAAGAGCCCAATGGACCAGCCCAGCTGATTTCCAGGATAGAATAATTAGTAGATTGCTGTTGAATCTTAAAAGATAGATGGGCTTTTTCCATATAGTTACAAAGATCCACAATTAGATCCATCGAGTCTTGAAATGTCAACTCGCATCCAACCCAGAATTCATAGTATCTGTCTCTGGCTGAGGTTGGTCAGTCAGCGTAATAAGTCAGGTTGGATGGATTCCAACTGCCAAGTCAGGTTCACGGGTCGAATGCAAATAACCTATGTAGTTAATAACCAGGTTAAAAATGTCAACCCAAACCGACGTGTATTAGATAGGTAAAAGAAGTCAAGCCCAACCCTACCAAGAAAAAAATGCTTTGCCTTGATAGAAATTCAATAATAAAACAACAGCTGATTGAGGGTATTCAGATAATTTATAAAATTGCCCACTTAAAACTAATGTCTCTATTTATGGAAATCCAAATTGACTTGTGGTCTTCCTGAATATTAATTATTGGGTAAATTTGTGGGGCCCTTTGGCCCCACCATGTTAAAAGAGAATTACTTTATTCTGTTTTGGTGACTATAATTTATCTTGTTCTATTTTGATGTCCCCCACTTGAAATGAAAGGCTACTATATATTAATACGGAATCTAGTGATGCACATCACAAGGATTGTGATAGGATTTTGGATTATTCGCAAGTGGGGCCCACCATAAAGGTATGAAATATTAATTTTGATTGGTTTTTTAAAACATGAATCCAATGTATTACCACTAAATTGAATTTTGCCCCATTGTTTTCTGTTAGATTAATCACATTTAAAAGATGTGAAAAGGGTTTTGCCCCCATTGACTTTTGTCGGATTAAATCACATTTAAATGATGTAAAAGGGAGTGGAATCACCTTTTTAACACTCAATTAATTTGATAGTAGGTCCAACTATAATGTGTAATTAATGAGATCACATGAATCTAATTCATCTGCGACCAAGCCATTTGGATTCTAAGTAGTAAAATCTAAACCTATTTCAAATCTAGATAATGGGTCCACCCATGACTAATCACACAGATACTTACCTCATTATAGGCCACCTGTTCCCTATTGAATGCATCCACTCATATTGATGATTGGCCGCCTATAGGACAGACCAATTGATGAGCATCTTTATACCCCTAGATGTTTGGTCTCGTCCTTGACTCATGTGGCAAGGACATTTTATGCCCAAGATGATTTTAAAACACTAATATTTTGTTTTTCTTTGAGTTTCACAACTACAACATTGTTATAAAAAAGAAAAAGAAAAGAATTTGTGATCATAGTCGCACAAACTAATAAAAGACGAGTGTTTGGTTGATCATTAGAAGAAATTTGATAGACTAAATTTTGTTAGGCATCTTATTTTATGCAAGATGCCATCCAACAAATCGAATTCTTTGGCCCATAAATTTTCTCAATAATTTATGTTTAGAGAGACCATTGTCACAGAGGAAGCTTTCTTAAATTCAAAATGTACCCCATAGGAGCCTCTGGTGAGAGAATGATACCGTTAGTGAGGTGAAGAGCCCTTGAGTGAGGGAAAGTGGTATCCCCAGGGTCCATCCCTTGCAACAGGTGAGAACCGACATATCTTACCACTAACTAGGGTAAGATGTCGGTAGTGTGCATATTGGGTGGAGAATTTCTCTAGGGTTTCAAAAGGTCAATTCGAATATTCGATCCAGACCCACCTGTGTGCAGGCCTGAATTCATTTACAAATCGAGGAGTCCAAATGCGGGTCCATTTCCAACATGGACCCTAGTGCTTGGACAGAGTCCACCCACATTAAAAAACGGGCAAGCCCAAGTCTACTGGTTTAAAGCCCATCAGTAGATTTGGGCTTTTGTTGTGAGCTCAAACTTATGAAAAACCTGAGAAAATCAGAAGATCCATTATTATTTGATGTACATAATATGTTTTATGTCATTTTGTTTAGTGTGTAGTGTGTACACACACAAAAATATAACATACAAACGGGCGTAACAGGAGTTTGTGGGGCGTAACTCTTAAGACCTTAGGCTTGGGTCTGGCTGGTTAAAGATAGAGGACCCTACACACAGATTTAGGTCCGGCCCATTGGAATGAAATGCATGTCCACCCCTGCGGCCCTGCCTAGAAGGACAGGATCTTCCGGTTCATTGATGACTTTGCTATATATAAGTTTTATCTTAAAAACGTCGAGACTTTTTTTTTTTTTTTATATATATTTTATGGCGTTTATACTAATTTTCAAAATAAGACAAGTAACAGAGTTTGTGAGACTCATTTTAATCCAAATGAATCAAATCCATAGGACTTTAAGGATTAGCCATGTGTGAAAGCTTGTATATGGTGGACAGCCACCTTGCTCGATCTCGGCTTGCACTCATATCGTGAGCTCAAGCTTGACTCAAGCTCATTGAGCCTAGCCGAGCCCAAGCTTGGGTGATATAAAAGACCACCCAAAATTAGGAAAGCTCAAGCTTGAGTCAATTTCAAATATTAGTTACTTTATTTGAAACATAGATCAAGATCAAACTTTACCTTTAGCTGAACTTGGTGCAACCCTGTAAAATCTATTGGAGATTTTATAGTTTGTCTTTTGCTTTCCAGCTCTTTCATCTCCCACTTGCCATTTCATTCTCCAAGCCCAGCCATTGGTTATTACTTTTTTTTTTTTTTGTGTGTGGGCCTCAAATGATAAGTGGCAAGTGGGCCACCAGGTGTCTTATTCAGTCTTCTTGTGTCTAGCTGCTTAATGTTGTTACATGAGACAACTCAGATCAGCTTATCTGTCTCTATTTGAAATTCAATTAAAAACTGATAGCAAGTCTCCTTCATCCTGTCTTTAGTGAGGGGTTTTCTTTTGTTCATAGACTAGGAATCTTCTGAGGCTTTATAAAGATAAGGAAGGAAGCAGTCAGCAGCCCAAATTCAGTACTTAATTAAGGATCATGGGTGTCCATTTACCTGAATCTGACCATGACCTAACCCATAAAGAAAAAAAAAGATTGAAGTATGAGCACTAGCTTATAGTTCCAGTTTATTTAATGGGAGTACTGAGTTTGGGTCTACTGTATAGGACCTCAAATATTTGGATTTGGGTCTGAATCCATGTAGTTCTGGACACAGACCCGAAATAGAGTTGCAAACCCTTGGATATAGACCCGACCTGAAAAGAGCTCAATATTATACTCAATATTGTAAGAGCTTTCTTGGGCCCATTTGGTAATTTATAAGGTTAGTAAAAATAATGTAAAGCCTTCATTTTTCAAGAAAAGTTGTCATATGAAAAGTTCGTGTCTTTAAAATTCCCTCATTCTTTTTCAAAAAAATAAAATAAAAAATCAACCTCCTTTCTCCACCAACTGACAAAATAATCAACTTTTTATACAAATAGTTAAGAAGATTCCTACCAATCCACTAAAGATAAAACATCATCATAACCCCCTTATACTTTATTCGCTCTTGATTTGGTGCTTTACATCGCACTCTAGCATGTGGGGGCCGCCAGAAAGCTCAATATTTACTATGATCTACCTGAGTACAATAGAGGAAAATCTGGCCACATGGGGGTACTGTTATGATGAAATTAAAGTTTTTCAATCCTTTTTTTAGTTTGATAAAGCTAGATTCAGGTCCAAGTAATTGTCCTAAGATTGGGACCGGAGTTGGACCTATACTTGGATCCAGATCCAATTGACTGTACGCTTTTATTTCTGCGTATATAGCCAGTCATATCCACATGGAGTCTTCTTATTTCTTAATAAGATGGTCTAAATTTGGGTGCATGTGTACCACTTGTTAGGTGGTGAGTTGCCATAATTTGCTCTTGATTACTAAAACTCGACTAGCCCCATTCACAGAGAGAGAGAGAGAGTATCTAGACTCAGCTCCTTTCACTGTCAGAAGGAGTTATGATATTCTGACACACATAACTGTACATGAGAAGTGAATTCAAGGAGTACAGTAACACGATGGCAGACCTGCTGAAACCTAGAAAGAAAACCAGTGTGAAAGAGATGCTTTCACTTGTGCTGTGACTGTGAGAAATAAAAAGGAGGGGGGGTTTAGAATTTAGATGGGAAAAAATTGGCAAAATTGGCAATGAATTATTTAGCACACAGATACAGTTAGCACACAGATACAGTATGATGATAAATACCCATTTAGTGGGCCCCACTGTTTGGTGAGACATACCATTGATCTAATTGGATCCACTGTGGATTGTGGCTTGTGTGTGGATAGAAAGGTCAAACACAAGATGGCTATCTATGATCTTCTCTGATGGGACCTCCAAATGAGATAAATGGCCTGGATCACTGAACCTTGGGCCCCACCTCACATGTAGGGGATGGGCTGGTTAGGTACTTACCGTGCATGTCATAGATCATACTGCCCCAGAGGAACCAATAATAATTCCCCAAAAAGTGCATCTCTCCCACCAAACACATCTTCCTTCCTCCTCAGGGAGAGACAAGTCTCACCCACCACTGTTTATCTAATCAGGACAGTCTCCACTCAGTTATTATTCAGTCCCAATGCCTCCCCTGCCCATATCAAAACCATACCTACAACTGCCCATCAATTGCCAAAGCCCAGTGGCAAACTCTGACAAAATCCTGGGCCCTCATCATTTCAGAATCTTATGATATTCTAACAGAAAACATACCCATTCCCCATTCCCCATTCCCCATTCCCCATTCCCCATTACAGTTTTGTTTTTCTGTTATGGAGATGTAAGGAGTCTTAAAACTAATCATGGTTTTGGATCCATAAAGCAATAACAGAAGGTCAAAGGGGAAGTATTTGAGACTGATTGCTGTGTTGCTTCCTATGAATGTTAGTTGCATCAGACAATGACCCCAACAAAGGGAAAGAGGCACCCAGAATCAATGTTGGAAAAAAAGAACTGTGCAATTGTGGTCCAAACTTGTGGGTCCTGCCAGTGACATCATCGTTGTTGTCATCATCATTAGAGCTTTGTTCCATCTATCTAAAGATTAAAATGAACTATGGCCATCTATCCTAGTAATGATGTTCAGTCAAAAGTTGTGATGAAATCAAGTGCATTAATGCTAATGTAAGGCTGCAATAATAATCAAAACGCCGCAACATTAAATGTATTGGGAGTTCATTCTCCAACCTTTATATGACATTGTTCTATGTACCTCCAAAGCATTTTAAGCAGATAAAAAGAAGAAATGAAGATTTTATAATCTTTCGTTTTCTTAGCGTTTCTAAAATGTTTTCTTTCAAGAAGGGGCCATAAAATGGGGGGCACAACATAACAAAATATGAGTCAAAGACTGATATACTGCTCTGCTTCTGGGACCATTACATAAATTGGTTTGGATCATGTAAAATTTTTGTCATGCACCTGGGGTCTTTTGTTTTTTTGGTAGAATGAAACTAGGGTCTTGAGTTCAATAATAGTTTGGAGTTAATTTTGTTTGATCAGTCCACCCTCTTCAGAATTCAGACTCACTGCTGAATTGTTAAAAAAGAAAGAAAAAGAAAAGGCAAGTGCTTAATAAGAGTTCAGCTTTGAGACAAATAGATCAAGTGGTTGGGATGTACCTAATAGAGCTGATTTTTTGAGTAACTTATCACATGGCCTTTCTATGTAAGCCCACAAGCTGAATTGCCTATGAAGTATGAAGAGGAAAGTCCTTTTGTAGAAGAAAATCTTATGCTTAATGATACTTATTTGAAATCTAAACTAGAACTCTTTAAAAGCTGATACCAAATTGATGAATGAGCTTTGATGATGATGGTAATGAACAAATAGTGACTTCTCAACCAAAGAAAAACAAGACTATTGCACAAGCCTGCAAATAAGAAAATAAACATGTGTGTGGTCAAACTGAAATAAGGACATGGGCCTGACAGGTTCATTGCATTTTGGCTATTACAACCATTGGAGGTTTAAATTTGATTTAATGCCAAAATGGTCTTGTTGGGATTAGTAGAGATTAAAGTAAGTTGAATTGAAAATAAGATAATGAGATGAAAGCTCCTTAGCATAAGAGGATTGCCACATTTCCAACTCAACTTGAATTTTATTTAGAGACTTGTGGATGAATTTGTCTTTTCTAGTTTCAATCACAAACCCCTCATTCTATGCCCAATTAATTACCTGTTATTGTAAGATACTGACAACCACAATTTTGTATTTACTTGTGGCATTTTATATGGTCTCCTTGGATCCTAAAACATATGAAATGCTGACTTCAGACAGATGCTGATATGGTGAGTAGGTTGATGGGTTGGTATCCATGGGTGATTGGAAGGCCTCAAAGGATTCAATAAGCTTGTTTTGTTCCCTTTTAAAATTACTAAAAGTAGAACAATCTATCTTCCTTGTTTAGAGGTTCCACGAAGGTGTCAATGGGCCTAAATCTGGCCGAGATCCAATGCTTTTGGGTCGGTCCATGTCCATGTTTAGGGTATAAAACCCTTGATGGGCCGGACCTTATGTAGCATTATATGCCTATTTTTAATGTTTGCATAGAACACATAGAAATTCATTGTTAAATGAGCTTCATGAGACATGTGCGCTTCCACACTGGAGCCACAACCCACAGGGGATTTACCTGACTTCTCTTGGGTACGTAGGGATTAGTCTGGTCTAAAGGGCTGGGATACCCTCCAATTCCCAACATAAGTTTTCCCCAAATTCTGCAAATCAAAGAGACAAATGCAGAGAGTTACAAGATAAGATCTAAGATCCAAATGGGCCCTTTAAGGAATATGTATGTGTTAAGAATTTTCATTTTAAAATGAAAATGGTTTTCAAGGGAGAATTAGCATGTGCATCCGAATAAGAAGAAAAAAAAAAATAAAAGGAAAAAGAATTCTAACAACCTCCTTTCTTCATTATGTCCTGTTATTTGTCAATGCATTTGAAATTTAGTTTAAACTCTTTTGGGGTGATTTAATTGCTTGTATATATAAGATACAGGGGCATAAGTTAAATTAAAAGAAACGAGTGGTTGAGATGATTTCTCCCCACATCTTGTGGCTGATATGCTGTCTACAGATTTCCTCATCTCTCTATAGGGTGTAAGTGGGTGAAAATTTTCCCATGATCGAATATCACAAAAAAGGACCCTGACAGATTAACTAGCAAATGTAGCATCTTCCATCACCTAAACTGGACAAGATACTCCTTTAATGTGAGTTGAATGCTTAGGACTCTGAAATAATGAGCCCACTGGCTTCCAAATTGACTAATCAATGCACATTAATTAGAAAAAAATGATCATCTTTAAAGACATGCTTGTGTAAATAGTTTTTGCATCACTGTATTTCCACATTGAATTTTTTTTTTCATATGTTTCACAATTTAAGTTTTTATTATTTGATATTGAAAAATGTTTCTACCTCTTCTATAACATTGCATAAACTGATTTTCTACTAAAAAGATACTCTATATTGATTTGGTTTTATATTATATTTTGATTAAAATAGATTTGATTTATGACGTGATTAGGTTCTTTTTCTTATCTTACGATTAGATTGGATTCTTAGGTTAAATTAATGATATTTATAATAGTCTATAACTAGCAAAACTAACACCAATGAGAAACATCATCAATTTATGAAAAAGTACTAGTTGTTAAAAGTCCCTCATGTTTCTTCCAATTTCTAACTTTTGGGTTGGAGTTCAAGTTAGATCGGCAGGTTAAATAATAAGAATGGATTCAATCTCAACTTGAGCTCAACCCATTTCTAAATGGGATAAAAATTACATACCTGAATTGAACCTGAAAATAAGAAGGGTCAACATCAACCATAGTTATGGCTAGGTCGAATTGAAGTGGGTTAGGAATTTCTATCCCTACTTTCAAAGTTTGTTTTGTTCTTATTTATTTATATATATTATTATTATTTTTCTGTCTAATATCAATGATGGCAGTAATAATGATCATGACGATGATGATGAGAAAATTAAGCTTGTCAATCCGGTCATTTGACAAGAGAAGCCGACCCGACCCTGAAAAAGCCCTTAGAATAAGGGCTTTTATTTTTCTTTGAAGGCCCTGAGGCCAGGCTTGGGCAGAATTAGAGGGCCGGTCTTGGATAGTAGTGAGCCCGGCTTAGCCTTGCCCAACCATTGTATTTTCTTATTTCTTTAATATCTCTATTTTTATATATCCTAAAGAACCCTACTAATATTCGAACAATAGTAAGAAAATGGGGATAACGGTAGTAAGTGGTGATATGCATCAATGGTGGTGGAAAATCCAAAATAAGAATAATAAGAAACAAACAATAATTGTGATTGGTGTTCATTCTCATTGTTTTCATTTTCTAAATATCTAATATCTATAGTGCCAATAAGCGTTGACCTTTATCTTATTCTTTAACATTTATTCCACTATAGTTGCCAAAAGGTTTTGATATATTTTTAATTTCCCTTTGGATATCTAAATTTGCCAATAGGGATATTTTTAAATCTTTACATATGTATTAATCTATTTGCATTTTTGGAAAGTCCCAGCACCTGTCTTTATTGGTAGATGAATGCACTTATGCACGCTTTTGTTTCTTTTGATTTCTAAATTTTGGGTTACAATTGTATCCCCACCAAAGGAAAAAAAAACTACAATTGTATGAATAATATAGAATGCTTGATGGCCGTGTAAAAAAAATAAAAAAAATAAAACTGATTTTTCTTGTTTTCAGGCCCTGGGCCCTTTCCTAGCCTGGCCTTAGCCCTCGAGGGTAGGGTAAGGACCTTGGTAGAGCAAGCCCTTTGAGAGCTTTGGTCTACTCGAGCCCAAACTTACATATATTGAGGGTAGGGCAAGGACAACCCCAGGCCGGCCCCTTGACAAGCTATGTGTGGAGCCTCCTCACAACCTCCCCTTTGTTAAAAGAGTTTGGACAAAACCCAATTCATATTTATCATTGCACAAAGAGTTACAGTAAATAAATAAAATTGTTCAATCTTCACATTTGGTATGATTTGAAGATTTAATGCCTTCCAACTTTAACTGAAGATTTCCGATTTCTATTGGAGGTCAGACCCAAAGATGAAGATTAGTTGCCAAGCGTGACCTAAATCTCTATAAAAGGGGTTAAAATCTTATAAAGATACACAATGAGTTTAGGAGAGACGACTTTACTCATATCCATCCCATCTAGATCACACACCAGTGCTGCACTTGCATTTATCAAATTACAAGCTTATAAAGAAAGAAAAAGAAAGGAAAAAAATGAGGGTGGTGGTTGGGGCTGAGAATGTCCAATCAACTTTAAACTAGTCATGGGCCACCTATTATGCCCCATATGGTATTACTTCTCACTTCTAATCAAATACAAAGTGGGGGACACTTGGGACAATAAGGCCGATTGGTAAGGGAAGGAAAAGAAGAAGACAAAAACCTGATGTTCCTTCTCTTCAAATAATTCATATGCTATTATTAACCAAATATCTGCATCACTCATTCGAGCTGAATGACAATCTGATATAAAAGGTTTTCAAATTTTGTTACTCTCAAAGATTTCCTGATAAATTCTCTTAATTTCTGCCGACGTCCACTCGGCAGAAGTGAACACATCTAACGAGGCCCACCTATGGAAAATATGAGTTTCTCTGTTGGTTGGTAATCTTGCATGTCATTCGTCTTTTGGGGATTCAATTTTTCAAATCTTCTCACTTGTGTGAGCTATCTTGGATCCCAACCTCTATCCTAGGGTACAAAAAGAAACCTCCATTCGATTGAGAGAGTTGGGATCATTGGATCGTTTGTGTTGGTATCAGCTCCTCAATAGAATATTGGATGATATTTATTTGCACTTAATAATAATCCGGTCATAAAAATCTGTCACAACCTTTTACATAAGGAGCTTATATTGATGAGATAATAATTATGATGATAACAAGAAGTTATGACAAATATATCACCGAAAATAAATGGGCCAAAAACTAATATCAGGTACTATTTAACTTGGATATGAATTCTCTCTGTTTTTTTATCCCAAAATCTTTGTTACTTATTAAAATAGGATATATGAAAATCTTTACTAGTGCACTCAGCACCAAGTCTGTTCTTTTTCAAACATTTCATGGATAGGTTATTTGGTACGTTTCATTTAATTGAAAAATAAATTTGATGTATATTAAAAAATTATACCATACTTGACAAATTGTCAAACATACATTCAAAGTTATATAGGTAATTCTCTTTAAAAAAGTTTAAAAGTTATCTAATTGACATCCTTGTAAAAGTTATTCTTTTGATACTTTTTGAAAAAGAGAGAAAGAGGTCAATGTGAGAGATACACATGAACTTTTACAAATAATTAATCTAAAATAGATAAATATGTATTTGAATCAAGATGATTTTATGGGAAAAGTCCCGAAATTTGGCCATTCGTCCCGAAGGGTCCTCGCATATTGTGTAGCACAAATGGGGTCTGTGAGGACCTCTTCCATTTTTTTTTTTTAATGCTGAGGCGTCGCTTGTGCCTAATAGGAGCAACGCTAACATCGCTCTATGGGGTTTTCACAAAACTTCCCTTGTTTCTTCTTCCTTTTATTTTTTTTTTCTCTTCTCCCACCTATTTCTCTATCTCCCCCACTCCATTTTCTCCCAATCATCTTAGGAAAACAACATTATAGGTTTTATAAGAAGGTTACTATTGATCGGCATGCTATTTCTTTTGTTCTTCTTCTTCACATACTCAAGATTCATTTTGAGAAGTGAAAGAAACGGGGAAAGAAAAAAAAAATGGTAGACATAACATGGAAGAATGGTCGTTCCAATAACAATCTTAAATGGGTACATTATCATGTAGATGTTACCCTCAACCCATAAACCCATCCATGAGAAAACGAGAGAGACAAATGTTGCTTGGTAGGGTAAACAGGTTTGGACGCAGCTTTTCCGCCCACCCTTATGAATGGTGGAAAACTTGTATTTGCAGCTTTTCCACCATATGAACAGTGGAAAACTTGTATTCGAAAAATTGTGTTCCGCTCATATGAAAAATGGAAAACTTTTTCCATAATATGAACAATGGAAAACTTGTATTCGTAACTTTTTTGCTAATATGAACGCTGGAAAACTTGTATTCACAACTTTTCTGAACAATAGAAAATCTGAGTTTAATATGGAGACATATGAAGGAAGAAAACGTGACGAGTGACGCTAGTGTCCCTCGAATTATTCTGGGCAATGCTATCGTCGCTCAAAAAAAAAGTTTAAGAAACATAAAAAGATGTTGGGAAGATTGAATTTGTGTTGCACAATTTTTGGGAACCCTTCGCGTGGAATGGCCAAGTTCCAAGATTTTTCACGTAAAATCCTCTTGAATCAATTTTAAGGTGAATAAACCTTATTTTCATACTTGCCAAATATCCCCTTGGTCTGTCATATTCTTAAAGGAATTATAGAGGTAGCCTCAAACTTTTGATTAATGCTGTCTAACTTAGATTACGATAGATGTTCATTGAAAGTGAATATATTTGTATGGATAATTGGAGTCTAACATATGCAAAGTCGAGAATTAAAAAAACTTTGCCTCAACATAAAATCTCCCATTCGGGTAGGGTATATATATATATTGGCTTACGCATATATACCTCAAAGTCTTTGACCCAACAAGACAAGCATCAACCGTTAAGCCCACACACATAACACCCGGTAAATTCAGGGCGAGTTTCGAACAAAATTATACCACTCGAACAACTCCTTGGTGAGTTCCAATTAGGGTTGTAAACAGAATGGTTTTGGGTCATAACCACACTGGATCCAGATTACAGACCCGTTTCTAAATAACAGCTCCGACTCCGGGTCCAATTTTGACTTGGAACCTATTTTATTTGTTCCGGACCTGGTTCCGATAGGAAAATCTGGGTCCGGTTCTAGAATTGGGTCCACTTAGAGGACTAGAATCTAGTTCCAAAATCGGTTCTAGTTTCTCTTTTTCCTTTTAATTCTTTTTTAAAATAAGCATATCATTCAGCTTATAACAGTGCATTAAGTTTATTATCTCTAATATTATACATAAAAATGTAAATAAGAAAATTTAATTTTCAGGTACAATTTGCAATATAAAAGACTCATATGTAGGATCTCGAAACCACGAGTTGGATTTTATATGAACCAAGAGCCGAAACTATTTATCGATCGAAACCTAAATTGGTTTTCAGATCCAATCTAGATCCATTTATAAATTGAAACCTAAAATTAGTTACGAAATTTCTGGCATACGAAACGATATTCACTAAATATGGGGTCAAGGTGTAAATGTACTTAATCACAATCCCGAGAAAGTTAAAATAATCACGTGAAAGAAAAAAAGGAAAGAGAGCATTTGTTTTTATTACCTCTCTGTCAGAGGACTATTAATTATTAAAATCAATGCTTACTAATAATATAATCCAAATCATGCAGTAATTAAGAAAACCATCTGATATTTATATGTCGAGAGAGAGACACATTTCATTGAAACCACTTGCTCTCTCTCCTTTCTTTCTATCTAATCCCATTGACGGAGGAGAATCTCTCGCAAGCTGCATTTTCCGACGAAGCGTCTCCATTTCCCGGCGAGATCCCGGCGGATCCGACGGAGATGGGAGGGCGATGACGAGCTATCGCCGGCGGTGGTGGCGGACATGTCTCTCTCCTGCACCGACTGCTTCTCCGATCTGCTCTGCTGCGAGGAGGTCGGATCTCTCGACGGCGACGATGGCGATGAGTGCGACTCCTCGCCGGAATGCTTCCCGGCCGACGTCGAGGAATCGATCGCCGGATTCGTAGAGGGAGAGGGGGAGTACTCTCCGGCGACCGGCTACGCCGCGAGGTTCCGGTCGCTGTCGCTAGACGCCGCCGCCAGGGCGGAGGCGGTCGCTTGGATTCTCAAGGTAAGCCGCAGACTCCGCCTCCTGCTAACGTGCGCCCGCGGCCGTCGGGCCGGCAGAACCCGCTGCCCTCGCGCGGGAAATCCCGGCGCACGTTAGAACGCGGCCCGGGCCGCTGCTAGCGTGCGCTGGGCCCCCACGGTGCCCCTTCGCTCACACCGAGATCTGACCGGCCGAGCGTTTAGATAATGGCTGCATTTACGAAAATGCCACCGGTATTTTACACTGGTCTCGCTAGCCTGCGCCTGATCATCTGGGCCGTTGGATCCACAGTGGCCGAAGCTGGCGTCATATATTATACGAAATGACGAGAATGGCCTCCTCTTTCCGCGCCAGCGCACGTTAGAGCATGGGCGTTTTTTTTAATTTGTCGTTTTACTATAAAAACTGGAGATGACGGAGTTTTGTTTCTCTTATTTCGCAGGTGCATGCGTATTACCGTTTTCAGCCCTTAACGGCGTATCTTTCCGTTAATTACATGGACCGTTTCCTCTCTTGGCACCGTTTGCCGGTTAGACGCCGTCACATCACCCTAACTAACACACTCTCATTCCACAAAATGCTTATACAACTTTATTACATATGAATTCCCTGCCTCTTTTAATTAAAAATATAGTCTTGTGAAAATAAAAATTTCTTTCATTCTCACCCAAAATTGGAATTTTTTTTTTTCTTTTTTAAAAAATGTAATTTAATTAATCCATGATTAAACAAGATTTTGAATTACATTTTTTTGATAATCTGTTTTAATTAAAATTCGCGCAGCAAGAAAATGGGTGGCCATTACAGCTATTATCAGTTGCTTGCTTATCCCTGGCTGCTAAGATGGAAGAAACCCTTGTCCCTTCTCTTCTTGATCTTCAGGTACTATAATCTTTATATATAATCAATGGTCCAAATGCACTACATTGTCATTATCAAGGTTTTAATTATCTCCACTAATGTGATGCCTAACACATTAAATGATTATATAACAAATATCATTATCATCAAAGTCTTGTCGCATCTATTTTTAAATAAACCTATCTTAATATGGGGGTTAACTTAAACTGCAGGTTGAGGGTGCACGGTTCATCTTTGAGCCAGGCACCATATTAAGGATGGAGCTTCTGGTCCTCAACGCGTTGAAGTGGAGGCTTCGATCAATAACACCCTTTACTTTCATTGAATTCTTCGCGTATAAAGTTGATTCGAGTGGGAACTTTTTTAAGTACTTGGTCTCTGGAGCCACCCAAATTATCCTATCTACCATTCAAGGTATCAAAAAAATATATATATAATTGAATAAAGAAAAGCATTTTTCACGTCCATTTGAATAAAAAAGTCATTTGATCGCCTTTTAATGTGGCATAGTGATTGATTTTCTGGAGTACTGGCCATCATCTGTTGCTGCTGCTGCCATACTATGCGCGGCCGATGCATTCCCTGATCTTCCTTTGGACAATCCTCTAAACACGGAATCCTGGTGTGCCGGCTTGAGCAATGTAAGGATGTAATTGCGATTTATCATTTGGGGTGTGTAAAAGAAAGGACTACGCCAATTTGGTGAATCTATCTTTTTGCAGGAGAGGATCAAAAGTTGCTCTCGATTAATGCGAGATGTCGTGGTTGATGGTGGCCGCCGGAAGCCCCCGAGAATTCTACCGCAGCTCAGAGTAATGACCTCGGCGAGCGTGGGTGCTGAATCGTCGTCGTCGTCATCATCATCTTCAAACAAGAGGAGAAAGCTAAACAATTGCCTGTGGGAAGATGATGACAAGGAAAGAGAATAATAAAAGGAAACATGCTGATACAAAGTTAAAAGGGTTTTCTTCTTCTTAAGTTGAACGAGGCAGAATCCTCAGCATTTTTTGGAGGGTTTTGGAGGATTAACAAAGAGAGGTATATATATTAGATAGGTTTTGAGAGTTTGGTTGGGTTGAGGGATTTGTTTTTTACACTTTATTTTAATGTGGGTATTGCTATTTGTTAATATATTGGGGATTGCTGATTCCCAAGAGAGTGGAATTTTTTTATTTGTTTTTTTGGTGTGTTTGAAAAGTGAGAGGGAGGTGAGTTTGGTTGTGGATTGTGAGAGAAGTGGCTCTTGAATTCAAAGACAGCATTGATTGTTGAATGAAGGAGAGGGAGATGGTGGGGTCATGGAGACATGATGTGGGATGGTAAAATAAGGGAGAATAGCTCAATAGGGTTATGGAACTGTGGTGTGAGGATTGAGAAAGTCAGGCTCCTCACTCAGTCCACCATCATTACTTCAACTTCCTACTTTTTATCAATGAGATGAGAAGAAAGTAAGAAACAGCTCAGTAGGCTTTGGGGCCTTTGGGTTGTGTGTGCGCATATGTACATGCTTTTAAAGCAAATGCATGTACAGGTTTCTTTATGAGTGCTTGGAGAGGGGAAAGACCCTCTCACACCATGGCCTAATTTTGGCCTAAAAATACAAAGAAGGCTTTTGGGAGCCTTTAATAAGGAGTGTTTGTATTTGAAATCATAAATGAAAGTTTATCTTCTTGTACTCTCTCTCTCTCTCTCTCTCTCTCTCTCAATTTTGTCTTCTCATATTTGCTACTCATGAATTAGCACTTGTTCCAATTTGAAACAAAATTCTAATGCTCAGATTTGAATTGAACATCCAAGAATCATGCAAAAAAAAAAAAAAAAAAAAAAATCCATCTAAGGTTGAAAATTATAGGATGACAAAAGGTCCTACTTTACTCTAGGCTCCCAAGAATTGTCACATATCCTATTTAACATCTTTGACAATTAATAACGTTGAATTTAATCACAAAAAAGGAGAAAAAGAACACAACTTATAGACCCATTTGTTTTCATGAATTTGAATTCTTAAGAGTTCTAAGAATATTTGCATTCTTAAAAGTGGCTAAAATTGAAAAACCTGATAAAGATGCATAAACAACCATGAAACAAGTGGCTAAAATTGAAAAACTTGATAAAGATGCATAAACAACCATGAATTAAAATGAGAGGAATAGTAAATACTCAGCTGTTTTCCTTTTAAATCTTTTACATATCCTTCATCCCCTCATTCAATAAAACATAATTGGAAGCCATAATTCCATAAAAACATGTGTCCTTAGAAAAATCATTAGATCTTTATTTCTTTAAAAGGGAGTTATGATAATATGATCTAAGTGACACTTGACTCATTTGACTCACCCTGTACCCTCAGCTTTCCCTCGTGCACACGTCTTGTTTCGTCATCAATTTGACGTGTCCTAAGTATACCCCACAATAGACTAAATGCACCCAAATCTACAGGTGGAACACCCCCTATTTACATACAGTAAAAGTAAAATAGTAAAAGTAAAGTTGAAATCTTCAAAAACTTACCCATCTCTCTCTCTCGTGCTGCCACTGGTATTTTTGTATTCTGGCCCTTTGTTTTGTTTGGAGTGTGGGATGAAGGTGTCAAGAGCAAGGTTTGGAATTTTGTGGGGGAAATGGATGGCAGGCCCCATAACCAATTGGTTGTTTATTCATTGAAAGTGATTTCAGTGTGTGACCCGTGAGGTCATGACAGACCAAATTACTTCTTGTTTCCCTTACTTTTTTGCACAAAGCTTTAGCCAGCTTTCGGTACTGGCTTTCTAGTACTGCTAGTTTATTTATTTATTTGGGTCAGGTCCCTTTGACCCAGATAAATTTTGGGAAGACCACATTTGTCTTCCTATCGATATCAATGATGGGCCACAGATAAATAGTTCGTTGATTGAAATTGAACTCTCCCCACCACTCCTTTAGAGGGCGTTTTTAAGTCAATGGATCGATAACGAAAGATAGAGATATGATCAATGGGATGTATGCTGTTCACTTTTACTTCTTTTTAGGGCCCTTTGTCTGACATTGAATCGATTTCATAGGATTTCAAGGTCACATGGGCTTTCACAACTGAAAATTAAAGAGGTAAGAAGTGAATGCTATGACTTATGTAAATGCGACGTTGATTTTTTTAGGATTTAGTACGGGAACGGCTGCATACCCATTTTCCATTAAAGAGAAGCGTTGGAGGTTATATTTGAATCTTTACCTTTGGTTCTTCCATTTTAATTACTTTTACAAACACATTTTTGACAATTGAATTTCTCAAGGAATCATGGTCAAGTGAGCTCCAACAAATGAACATTGGGTTTTTTTTTTTTTTTTTCCCTTTTTCAAAGTACCCTAGCCTAGGAGACTTAGATCTAAGAGAACCCACTGAAAAGAGGAAGCCCGCGCGCCGTGGAAATTAAGGAGAGCCTACACGAGAGGAAAGAGGAAGCTCACAAAGTGAGAGGGGCAGCCCACACCCGTGGGAAGAGTATTGATTCCTATTTGTGTGGGCGCTCTTGCATCCTAGTCTCCTGTAGGCTGGGAAAAATAAATAAATAAATAAAAGAAAAGAAAATTAATGAGTCAAGAGGTCAAGGATATAGAGTGAAAATGTAGATGTGACATGAACTTTTCTAGTGATTTAGGAGACCAATGAGTACTTGATTGAGTTTAACAAAATTTCTTGCAGATCTGATCAACTCAATGCTCTATGAGCTGAGTCAACTCGGCTGATAGGATAAGTTTATTTTACAGTTACACTCATTGTGTAGCAAATGACCCATTCATTAGCCATAAATAGCTACTGCATGACTTAGAAGTTTGCCCAGTAATCATGGTCTTCTTCTATATGGCTCATTCTTGGCTGGACCTAATGAATGCAGAGTTAGGATATATATAGAAGCATCCCTCTATAAATAGAGGATTTCAAGTACAAAAGGGGGATTTCAAGTACATAGAGTGTACTTGAAACCCCCCATTTATAGAAGTATCCCTCACCCTATGGTGATGGATGGATGCATATGAACATTCTTCATATATATATATATATATATATGTGTGTGCGCTCAAATGGGTCAATGACATGAGACATATGAGCCACATGATTGGACCCTATTGTGCTCACCTTTCATATTAAGTTTGTAACCATGACGTCAAGTTGGTGACACATATTGACAACCACAGATCACATTGCCACAATCCCCCAACCCCCCCAGTCCTAACATTAACTTTGTGACTAGTAGCAAACCCAAAAAATGAAGGGACTATACATTGGGACATGATGCTTTTCTTCTACATCCATCACTTGTCACCGACCATGTTTGCAATTTTGGCACCCTGATGGACACCATGACATGGACCTTAAAGAATGCTGCAAATAGTGTTTTTAAAGTTGATGAAAATTGAAAATTATTAGAAACATCAAAATTTATAAAACATGTCAAAATCAATAACCCAACTATAGTTTATATGATTTGGAGACAAAAATGTGACAAACTAAAACGAGAACGTTGTTAGTATATATATCTAAAATATAGGAGATGTTGCTACGAGAGTTACTCTCATTTTTAACTTTTTTTTTTTATATAATTGTGACGTCATGTTAATGTAACGGTTTGATGGGAATGAAGTAGTAAACAGATTAAATTCAACAAACCATTAGCTTTCATCGATTCGATCTTTAATTTGGATTTTAAAGATATTGATCTATTAAAACTGATAAAATCCTTGGCCAAACTAAATCTTACAACAAGATTCTCCAATAAAGTCTCAGAATGGGTCGAACCCATTCGATCTAAACTGGTTCCTTCACTGGTTCGTACTCTGATATGATTTTAAAATCACTGGTAAAATAAAAATAAAAAACTGTAGATATATAGTGTTGCTAGTGCCAGTTTCGGATTTTTAATTCCAAAACTTTTACAAAGTGGTACGAATGATATTTCCTCACCCACCATGATCCATTTATAGTTAGGAAAGCGATGAAAAATGGAAAAGAAAAACTACAAAAAGACAAGATTTATTTTCACCTTTTTTTTTCAGATTTTGAAAGGATCCCCTTAAAGTACGCACAATGCGCATCTCAAATATGGTGTTGGGAGACCCATTGATGTGGACCTTGCTTTTGTTCAAGTGCATGAGCCAGTTAAAAAGAATTATTTTTATACATACATAGATATATATATATATATATATATTATTTTTCAAAAGATGCATGTTTTTGGACTCTTATGATTTACCTAATGTCATATGTTTTCACGTTTAACCTTTATTAAGACTTAGTCCCTGGTGGCATATGCGCATTTTTTTAAACTTTAAACAGTTTGAAAACCTAATTATACAATGGGCGGAATCACATCCAAAACCCTACCGAACCGTATTAAGTATTGGTCAAGTTGAATAAATGAGAAGTTGTGGAAAAATGAGAAACACAAATCATAAAAAAGTGAGAGTTACATCTACATCTCCACTTGAATTAGATCCTTTTCTCTTACCTCTTTACGGCATGTTTGTTGCATTATAATACATAGAATTCCTACATAAGTAGTCAAGAATGAAGATCAAAGGAGAATTCCAAAAAATAAGCGTCCCATAACTTTTTCTTCAGGGAAATAAATCAAAAGAAGATGGGAAATGAATTTAACATGCATCACCCTAATAATTCATTTTGCATCATTTTTTTATTCTATTTCCTTAAACGGAAAGGGTATTTGATGCTTTATTTTTTTATTTTCATTTTTAACCACATAAGGCATGAATCCTATGTATTCAATTACTATATATTTTAACGCAAACAAACAAGCCCTTAATGATCATTGTTGGAGCTTATTTAACTATAAATTCCTATGTACTCAATTTCCATGAAAATAAACATGCCCTTGTAGTCATTAATTGCCTTTTTGGTAGTTGCCAGAGGCACATTTTGATCATAGTCATTGTAGTGGGCCATATAGAAAAAAGGCTGATTTTCTCTTGCTCTATAGTCTTTCGGATCAGTGCTAGTCATCACAGAGGGTCCCATGAAATTCAGGGGGTCCTGCCTTTGGTGATGGTTTGGATGAATGCTTTTCCAGAGTGCTTAAGATTTTCCAAAGAACAAATTTGCTGGTCTAAAAAAAGTATTATTGCTGTACTAGGCCAGCTGAAAATGGATTCAAAGACAAAGAAATCAAATATAAAAAGTAGTTTGGAGATAGGTGTCTAATCTATTATTGGAGACTTATTTATTATTATCAGTAGAGTTGCTTTTAATGGAAGGTGTAATTACTTGTTGAAATCTTATTTTTGTCATTTATTTTGTGGATCATATTTTGGGCCTAAACGGGTAGAAGTGTCACAAAATTAGTGTCATTTGATCTATTTCAAAGTATTTATTCAAGGGGACAAGCTTTTGTGGGTCTAATAAACAAGTTATAACCTAATTATACATTGAGTAAAGAGGAGCAATGAAATAAATGTATTTTTAATATTTAATTTTATTAAGGCAGATGGATTTAAGTGTTGAACGATCAGGATTACACTAGAGTTTCATTTACATTTATACCATTATATAACTTCATAAGTTGTTTAACAATAATGCATGATTGAAGAAATTATGATTTTTTCCTGTCTTCACTTTTCCTTTCTCTTGCAAGTTTGTTTGCACTAGGGAAGGAGTGGAGTGAATTATATGATCAAATCAAGATAAAAGAAAAAAAGAGGGGTTAAAAGTAAAAATACCAAATGACAAAAAGCACAAAAAAGACAAGACAATTCCTCCTCCCCAATTTATCCAAGTTGGAGAGAGTAAAGCAGGTTAGCACAAAGTGGGGCACCGTAAAACTATGTATAAAGAGTTTACTCTTCACTCTTTTTTCCATCCACACACATATATTAAGTAAAACTTTATATTACATCAGTTTTACTCTCCTTTTAACTCTTTCATTTAAAAATCATTAAGTAAAATCTTATGTCATATCAATCAATTTATTTTTTTTGTCTTTTCCTATCAATAGTATACTCTTTTTTTTTTATCTTCCCTTCTTTCGATGATCTTTTACCAATTAGCACCCCTCTTTTATTACTTGTTCTTGAAAACTCTTATTGCTTTATAAATTGTTCAAAAACATTTTACACTACGGAAACCATGCAAATCAGTAAAATTATATGACAAATCAATCATTTGATCCCACATCACTAACACCAATTAGCCTTAGCTAGGATTAACAATTGAAGAACCCGACTAAACCAAACTCCAACAAGCTGGTGTAATAAAGAGTTGACCGAAGGGGTTGGCCGAGTGGTCAGGACCACGGTTCCTCCCTCTTCCGGAGCTAGAGGTCCTGGTATCGACTCCCGGTTCCCCCCTCTTCAGGAACCGAAGGTTGAGTCCACTTGTGTTACCACCAAGGGCCACTCCTAGGGGCCACAGGGGTTTTACCCGGCTTCTCTCTGGGCCCGGAGGGATTAGTCCAGTCCAAAGGATTGGGAACCCTCCGTTAGCAAAAAAAAAAAAAAAAACAAGCTGGTGTAATAAAGAGTTGATATTGAACCATTAACTTTATTGTCAAAATAGTTATGTCTTTGGGGCGCATTTGTATAATAAGAGAGAGCGCAAAGTGGATTTTCATTTCTCAGTTAGTGTAAAATCTTGTTTTCTTGGCCTCTATGTAGGAAATCGAATCCTTTCTATTGTGAAAAATCACTCTATTTTATATTGCAAAATAATGCCCAAACCAAGGATGATCCTTGGATTTGTTAGATAGAAACTTGGGATGATTGTGTGGGTGTGAATATGCGCGGGAGTAAAAAATGATTCCTCTTGTTACACAAATGTCTCTCACACACACAAACATACTGAGGTAACCTCTTTCTCTACTCTCCTATGCTCTAAAATCCTTATCACAAGTCAAAGTAAAAGCAGTTTTAACTTTAGTTCATATTAAAAATAGCATCAAATAAGTTGCAGAGTACATCATTTCAACAACCAAACAGCATTAAAGTTAAACTCGATGCACAGACTACATTAAATAAATGAATCAACCACATGGCTAGAAGGTTGATTATAATAACATACCTCAGTCGATCGGCACAATCTCAACTTAGATTATCCCCATTACCTATTATAAAAACTCAGATACTGTCATGCAAGTTTTTGTTGATAGAGAATTGATAAGACCAACTGGGATGACTACAATTGGAGTCTCTAAGTTCTAACCATATATCTTGTCGGTCCCACATCTTTTTATCTGTATGCATAACCAATTCTATGTTTTTAAAAGGTAAAATTCATTTGATGAACATAACCATGGGAATTATGGCTAAGAAAAATTCAGCTCAACTGTTCATTTGCATGCTCTTGATTCATGGTTATGATTATTAAATCAAATTTAAACTTCAGACACATGTAATCTAAGATTGCATCATTTATATCTAACCATCCACTATACATATAGGTGAGTGCAGACTAGGCCCCACAAGGTGGCTTAGAGTACTAATATTGTTACCTAGTCTATTGAACTTGACGAGATCACGTTGTGGCATTCAACCCATTTTCCCTAATGATGCCTTTTGCTTTGGTCCCTACAGAGGGCCAAAAAGAACAAAATGACAAATGATAGTGGTGGATATGAAATGGCATGCATGACTTGTACCCATATGGATATTCATCATACACTGGCACACATGTAATCAGTTATTTGATTTTTGTTGGTTTGGAATGTTCATTATTCTTAATTCTAATAATCAATTGGATTGACTAAATGGGCACTTAGAACCATTGATTGAATGATGCCCGTGAGTTTTATTCAGTTGGGCTTATAATGGTTTACCTGATACGTATTGGTTTTGGCTGTGGGATACTGAGATTTATGGTATTGGTCTAAATTCTAAAACTTCAATAATTATTATACAAACTGTTGGGTAGAGAGAAAAAAAATCAGCTATGGGTCCATTATTAATTTGGGTTAGGGTTTAGGTCCATGGTTATCATACCCAAAGACCCGAATGTCTGATGCCTGGTCCAACTTTCTCTTCTGCCAAGGGTTGTCTGGCATGGCTTGTGTGAGAGGTAAAAATCTATTCCCTTTTAGGTCCACTTGGATGCATACAATTTATGGAGGGATATTATGATGGAAATGACTCATCATGGATAGGATTTTAGGAAAAAAAAAAATTTAACCGGATCATACAATCATTGATTATGGGTCTTGAAGTTTAAAAGTTTTATTCTTTTTTTTTTAAATTCAACTAAAAGGTGAATATAATTTAAATTAGTGTCGAATTAGAGTGAGTACCAATTCATGGTGGGTTAGTGAGTATAAGATTTTATCCACATGGTGATAAAAGGGCTATCTCTCACATAAGCCGTGAGAGGCACCTCTTACCATAATGTGTGCTATACATATTAGTTATGTTAAGTGAGAACTAATAAGGAAGTTAATCCGGATGTCATCTTTTTGAAACTTTTACTGTTCTTAGATCCATCGCCTAGTAATGATTTTAGGAACAAGCCATCAGGGTCTTGTTCCTTTTGCATCCGTAACTCTTTTTTTTTCAAATAAAAAAAAAGTACTTGGCATCATCTTTTGTCCATGCATTAATCAAAGCCTTAAGATCTTGTCATTTTCATCTAGCTGCACAATGGAGCTTCTGAAAGAATCACTATATATAGATCTGTTCTAATAGGGTAGGTCGCTGGCACTGATATACTAAAAAAGAATGGGTTGCAACACTGATGGATTCCAAAAGAGAAGTGGTGATTGCCAATAAAAGATAATTGTGCAAGCTATCAAGAGAGACCAAAGGAGATGAGAATTTAAGCTTAATTTTTCTGTTTAATCGAGATGTAGTCCTCTTAATAGTGTTATATAGAATTATTCCCAATGTAGTCGCCTCCACCATTGTATACTGGCCTTCCTTTAACCTTTTTCGCATCAATCTTAAATCACATGGGGACACACACACATATACTACATTGAGGACTCAAACTCACGCACTATCAGTCTATCATTCACACACCCATGATACTTTTAGCAATACATCATTATGTATGTATGGACATCGATATAAGAATCTGTTTAATATCCTTGTGCGATCTGCTGTGAGATTGATTATGCGAACTCGCTTGTCATGAAAGCTCTGTCCTCTACATGGACAACCAAGGCCTCCATCTCTCATAAATAGAGCAATCTCAGATGAGTCACAACTATCTTAGAACTTTATCCCTCTTAGAATACCTCATCACTTGACGAGCGGAAAGTTCAGCCAAAATGGGAGTCTTATGTTGATCTGATCTCTACTACCATCGTAGCAAAAAAAAAAGAAAAAAGAAAAAACTCTACTGGGCTCAATCTAGCGAGGGCCACGTGGCAGACGAGCCACACAATTTTTCAATAGAAAATAGAGTCGGTTTTTTATCCTAACCAATATATAGATCCTCACTAGCATATTTACCATTTGCAAACACAAAACGTATCCTATAAACAAAAGACAAGTATAAGCCATTGCATCAAGTCTTTTCATATGTTTCTACCAAAAAAAAGTCTTCATGTTGTTGGCATATGTGGTGGGCCCACTTGTGTTTAAATATGGGTGGAGCCCAACCACAAAGAGACGCCCCTTATAAGAAAATCTTAGTAGTCGTATAGAAGGAGAATTTGATCTAACTCTCTATCTTTATTATCTCTCCATTCAAATTTAAAGGCAAATAGAAAGCTTATGACCTAATATGAGTGTAAAAGAAAATCGAAAACCATCTAACCGATCCAAACTGCAGGTAATAACTGTAATTTATGGTTCGATTACGGTTCTCAAAATCGGAAGACCGCACTTCACGGTTCGATTACGATTTTCAGTATTGACTCACGGTTATTAACCTAACCGAGCCGTAAAATACGGTTCGGTTAACCGGCATACGGTTAACTATACCCTTATACTAATATAAAAAAAATGGCCTAAATGAAATATGTATATTATTCTTAACTTAAGTACCACTTGACGAAACGATTTTTAACATTTTTTCCGAATACGGTTTTTAACGGTTAAATGCAGTTCGGTTTTTAACCGTTTTTCAGGATACCGTTATGGTTACGGTTTTTAAAATTGAAAACTGTAATTCATGATTCGGTTAACGGTTCTCCCAAAATGAACGGTTAACTGAACCGTTACACCCTCTATGACCTAATAAGCCAAAAGGATGTGTGTGTGTGTGGAGTTGGGTGGGGGGGGGGGGGGCGGCTTTCCTAAGCTACAGCTTAGAATAAGGTAAGTTGATGTAGGCTCAAGTGCATGGTGGGGCCCACCTGGGGGTAGGGATGAGGGGCATTTCAAGGACTCCCTGGACCCTCCTCTGTGAAAAAAAACCAGTTTCAACCATAGTTTCTATCATCTCCATCTAGCCTCTAAATGTTCAATGCTCAACAATTCATTCGGATCGATACACAGTCAATCAAACGATCCATTAAACTCAGATCCAACCAAAATTTGGTGGACATGTGCAATTTAGGGGGTCGTGTGTTTAGTCCATTTGGATGGACCAAGGGTGGGCCCCACAAGCGTGAGCTTACGAAATTTTATCGTAAGCTTAGACCAATGGTGGGCCCCACAAGCTTGAGCTTACGAAATTTTATTCTAAGCTTAAGCTTAGGAAAGCCTTGGCCATATATATAATATAAAGAAATTCTCAAAAACTCCCCTATCTCAAAAGGGGAGTTTCCACCCCTATATAAATAGCCAATGATTTATTAGTGTTTTAAGATAATCAATAAAATATCCACCTTCGTGTGTTTAGGAGAGAGAATGGATAAGTGTATCATTGATGACATGTGTCATAGTTTCATTGGCTAAAATAGGAGTTTTTTCTGTGAAAAATGCCCGTGGAGTTTTATAGCGCTTCCTCTTCTTTCCACTAGATATGAACCATTCATCTTAATTTTCTACGTCGAGAGTGTCCGCTCTTGCCCCTGTATTGTGAAGAGTAAATTATATCTCATTGATCTCTTGTAGATAGTCACGAATATCAATTTGAATCGCATTTGTAGCGGCCAACCCTAAATAGATCGGTGCTTCAACAACGACTAAAGCCTAGACGTACATGACTCAGACTGTTGGTTTCAGGGGCGGACCTAAATTTTATTTTTTACCACTAAATTTTTTGTAATTTTTTATTTTGACTCCTAAATTGTTAAAATTTTCATTTGGCCCCCAATTCCATTTTATGGGTCCGCCCCTGGTTGGTTTCCCTGTCTAAAATGGAAGAACACAGCAACCCCAGTTCCCCTTTTCTCACTCCAAACAATAAGGATTCTGGCGGTCTCTTGAGACTAACTTTCCCTATAAAGTTTTTGCCAATGCACCTAATTGGCAGGGGTTTTCATGCTAATAAAGGGAAGCAAAGTTTCACAACCGAAAAGCATTGGTATTTGGTTGCCCTTTCAATGAAGAGATTAGCCCACTTTGAAGAAACACATATAAAGTCCTCTTTTTACCCTTCGTGATTTTCTACTTTTACATCATTTTTCCGTCACAATTTGCATTGTCTTAAAGTGTGCATGAGAGTGTAAAACAGAGGTGACTTAACTTAAAGTAGTTTTAGTTGGCCTAGCATAGATGATGGTCTCTTGCCAAAGTCACAAATCCTAAAACTTTCACAAGAAAGATGAGAAATTTCAAAAATTAATGGATCTATGAAATCTCTCTTTTTACTATATTGGGTCACTGGTTTAGGGTGGCACATGCAACATGAAGGCCAATGATCTATCTCTGGTTGGTACCGTAAGAATAAGATGATGGCTGTTAGCTATTGACTATATTTTTGTTTTGATTGTCAATTTCAAAGTCTCTGCCTCTCTATTAAGAGTGTAACACAGCTTCTTTTTTCCCAAAAAAAAGAAAAGAAAGGCAGGCTTTTATTTTGATTGTTTATTTCAATGTCTTGGATACGATGTTTAATAAATTTTAATCAAATTACCCATATGTTAAAAAAATTAGCCTCATCAATGTTACTTTATATTTGAGCGAAGAAACTGAAACTGCATTGCAGATATGGAGACAACGATGGTCATTAGCTTTGAATAGGGTCAAGCTTTTATAAATAGATAATCCAAATAAACCCTCTTTTATAGAGTAGGATCATTATGCTCCACATGTTCTTACAACTTTATATTTATTTTATTTTTTTTGTTTGGAGTACATGAATGTTGTTATGCCAGCACACCTTGAGGGAGTTCTACTAGTCTCATGAGTATATTCCTTCATCACTTTGATGCCATAGGCATGGCTTAGTGGCTCCATCATAAGAATAGGATTTGTTAGATAAACTACCTGTTAAAAATTAGTCTCATCGAAATATTACTAGCCATTTGATCAATGAAAACATAAGTGGACAGTAAATATATATATATAAAAAAAAAGAATGAATGGTTAAAATCTTTATGTTTGATTAAAAAGCTAAAAACATTTGATGTGGTTAGTTTTAATGCATATGGCTAGTCCATCAAACCTTTTATGAAGCTGATTTTAGGTACCGCAGTCAATGCACAGCCTCTTCTGCAAAATTCATAACATCAGCAAACCTATCAACATACAATCACTATAACCACTGTGATGAGAGGTCGTCAGTTAGAGTTTGAGGTGTCTAACTAGATCACTGAAACATCTGCACCATACAATTATGTTAATCCTCCATGATTCCATTATTATGGAAAGATCAACAGAGTATTTCATGATGGTGAAACTAACAGAGCAATGGAGTAAAAATAGTACTCCCATTAGAAAGAATCTTGGTTATGCTCTAGAGAGAGTAGGAGGGAAAGCTTAGAATTGGGGGAAACAGTATTCCAAAAGAATCTCAGTGTAAATTAAAGTATTAACCAAAAGACAGCTTGTACCTTGTTAAAATCACATGTGAAGAGCCAAAAGAAAGGTTGTACCTTGTTAAAAAGCATATGAGCGACAAATCACTCAGCCCTCTACAATATAATAGAACAGCTATCTTGTTATCCAAGGCTACAATGAAAAGCATGCAAGGTTACCCCAATCTGATTTCAAAAAATATTTGTTCTCAAAAGTATGTTTGTGCTTTTTCAGTGATTAAGAAACAAAATGAAGTATTTATTGACTTAACAAAAAGAAAATCTGATTTCTAATATGATGAACAGTCATCCATACAACACGTGCGATGTGACCGCGAAAGCGTCCAATGACATGTGAGCACATAATCCACCCAGATAAGCAGCTGGCCCATTGGCTACTTTTCTCCTCTGCTGAAGATTCAAATAGCAGAGGAACCCCCCCTCCTCCCTTATCTTGTGCCTAGTGACTGCACACCCCCCATATAAAATGCTCTCCAAAGTGAGGAATCCTATGAATAAGCCCAAAAGCCAAAGACCCTTTTACTCTCCCCTAGTGAAAAGCAAATTGGGAAGGCAGAATCTTCCTCTTTATCACCCCACTTTCACAGGGGGATTTCAGCTTTAGGGGAGTTGTCCATGAGAAACAAGATTTCAGCTTTCAATCCCACCTTTACATTGTGAAAGCATGCTCATTGGGACAGGGTGTAGGCCCTGAATAATGGAGTCAAAAGTCACCATGATTCGGGATTTTGGAGTTGGATGGTGTTTTCATGCTGAATGCAAGACAGAACTGTTGGCGAGTCGGTGGGGTACTCAGTTTCTGTTAGAAAACAATGCTGATCAATGGGCAGTCCTGCGGCTCGCCCTGGTTTGCTAGGGATCAACCGCCCAGACATGAACTACTAAAGGCTTTTTTGGTGCACCACATTGATGAATTGGTCTAAGTGGAACACAATTGACAGTTTGATACTGTTTGTGATGTGCCTCTATTTACACAATTCACAACCTTTTGGGCCAAGCATTTGCTACCTGTTGTGCCTATGTTACACAACACTTCTAGATTGGAAATGGACTCAAAATCTCCTCAATTGCGCAATCACAATCAATCATCCAATGAGGACTGTTCCCTCTCTATTCATTCATCTTTGCTGAAGTAGCCATAAGCCCATGTGGGTCCCACAAGACAAACGATTTGGTTCACATAATGACAGGGCCTAACTCTGCAGAATGCTTTCAAATCTGAACAAGCAGTATAGTATTTAGGACACAACATTGAATCATGCACCATTACAATTTATTTTGTTTTTTTTCTTTCTGTTTAGCGTAGTCGTTAAGAGATGATTCTTCTCACTGAGTAGAACAGAAACCAGCAGAGTCAATTCTGCGAGATCTCCAAATTTTCAACTTTTACTCTTTGTTATACAATGAGATTCAGGATCCATGGACCTGGTGTGGAGACCCCGGTTCAGGTCCTTCCAATGTATCTCCCTACTTAGGATGCCTTGTGAAAAAGAAAAGCAGATGGGGATCTATCAGAAAGAGCGCAAAAGACGCGCAGTTCTTCCTTTTCTTCTGTCTTCTTTCTTTTTTATTTGGCTTTAGGTAGTGCCCACCTCCATTGATGGACACAAAGGTCATCTATTCAATCATAAGCAAGCACCATCTCCTCATGAAATCCATGATTTTCTTTATTTTTTCCTCTTTTGATCCTACCATGATGAAAATCAGACAAACACTAAAAGCTGCAAAGTGTGTTAAAGTTGAAGGGTAGCTATGACATATATGCAAGCAAAATGACTAACAAATGAAGGGATTATATAAAGAAAATACAGATTAGCACATATAATTACTTGGTCATGGACCCATGTGAAGGGTAGTAGGAACATAGATGAAGTTTCAAGACCAATTACATTAGAAAACTAAATAAAGTATGTGAAGGAAACTCCCCTTAAAAAAAATGGAGATCCAACAGTCAGATTATAAGGCTACAGGATCTACTTTTTTTGTCTGGATTTGAATAGCAGAAGGCTTACTGTTTGTTTCTGAAATTTAGAGGGAACGTAACAATTGGGCCTCAAAAGCCCAACTTGGGAATGTTGGAGAAATATTTTGACCTTCTATACTAGCACAGCTGTCAATGGGCTGGTATTCAAGCCCAAGTCACCAGTGTCCAGGCCTCAAACCATTTACAACTTAGTCCAAGTCCGGGTCCAGGTATGATCCATTTGGAAAATGGGAAGACCTGGGTCCACCCACTTTGTCCATAAGTACATTCGGATCTGATTTTGAGCTTAGGAGCAAAACGAATTCATAAGACAAATGTATGGAAACCATAAAACTTACCATTTTATATAGAATGTGTATATTATATATTAATATTGCCATTTTAGAATGAGTATGGTACAATAAATAACATATAGATATAAAATTCAAAAGGCAGAAATAAGACTCCCTCAGCTCGAGACTGTAGGCCCAGGTCAAGCCCAATAAGCGCTTGAGATGCGAATGATGCATCTGGGTCCAACCCGTTGAACACAGATGCATCTTGAGGCCCACCTAAACGGACCCTGACATGAGCTGGACCAAGCCGAATACAAGCCCAACAATAAAAACTCTGGGGTGACAGTTGAATGGATCTTGGAGCTTTTTGGCTCATAAATCAAGTCTGGATGGGCTTAGGCTATGATAAAAATCAGTTGAATACTGAAAAGATGGATGAAGCCTTTTGTAGATGTAAATCGTCTTCCTAGAAGAGTACTTTTAGTTAAGAGTTTCTGATCAACAAAGAAGCCCAGCTTAAGCTGAAAAGGTAAATTACAAAACCCTCATCAATTTCAACTGTTGGATGTGTTATTATTCAAGCGAAACAAAACCAAATAGGAGGAGTAAATGATCTGGTCTAGCTGATGTTGTTGGTTCATGAAAATGTGTGACCTACTAGGTTTACTCCTTCAGCACTAGATATTGTCTGTTTGGGGTGGGTCATGGTCACCATGGACCTGCCCGTTAGTAAATGCCAACTAATCAAGCTAAGTTGAAAAGGCATTCTTAACATTCACTTAATTAGAGCCACCAAGAGAGAGAGAGAGAGAGAGAGAGAGAGAGAGAGAGAGAGAGTTAATTAAAATGGGTTGAGAGTTGGAGCCACCAAGAGAGAGAGAGAGACTTAATTAAAATGGGTTGAGAGTTGGAGCCACCCAGAGAGAGAGTTGAGAGTTGGAGCCACCCAGAGAGAGAGAGAGAGAGAGAGAGAGAGAGAGAGAGAGAGAGAGTTGTTTTTTTTGGTAGCCCAGCCAGGGGAGCTGGGACCCAAGAGAGAGCCCTCACACGCGTAGGAAGACAACCCACACAAGCGTGAAGAAGGCCTACACAAGTAGAAAAGAAGCCCGCACAAGTGGGAAGAAAACCCACACAAGTAAAAAAAAAGGTGGCATGCACAGGATTCGAATCCTGACAGCCAAGTGAGAACTGCCGCCACTTACCTCATATACCCAATAGTTTCATATTGCAACTAAGTGACTTTACAATTATCTAGCATTCCGTCAGACTTCAACATTACCGGATAAACTCATTTACTTCCAATAGGAGTAACATCTGAAGGGTGATGGCCTGCCTGAAATTTACTAGGCCTAAAATTCCAGTTTGGCTTTTATTTTAAAATTGAGCTTGGGGTTATGAAATTCAAATATGTGGCTTTGATTTCAAACTTGGGAATTAGTGGTACATCAATTTGAGCTTTATAGCGTAAAACTCAATTTAGGACTTCAAAGGCTTCATTCCCTTTTCTTTTCTTTTTTGGTTTTCATTCAAAAAAGAAAAAAAAAGTCTTCTTAATTTGGAATTATGAAATTTTTAAAAAATTGTATAAGATGAGACTTCCAACTTAAGGAATATTGAAGATTTTAATGCCAACAGCTTTCAAAAAGCAAAATTTTAGAAGATTTTGAAAATCATTAAACTATGATAGTTATATATGTTGACAAAGATGATGAAGAGTTACAACTTACATGGACTTAAAAATTGGTTACAGAAATTTTTAAAAAAATAAATAAATGAAAAGGTTCCATTTTCTTGCTTTATAAAATTTTCACTTCATTCTTTTTGTAGGTTTTGATTTTTCCCAATTTACTTTTCATCAAGTTGTTGAATTTTGAAACTAAAATTCTTATTGGCTGTGTTTCAAATTACATGTCAAATCCGATAAGCTGCTGATTCCTGAAACCATGCTGAGTTCAGAATGGTGCATTTCACTTCCTGCTTGTCAAATTGTTTTTACAAACTTAGATTTCATACTTAGTTGAATATTGAATTCTGAGAGTGAATTCCAAGTTCTCAATGGCTGAATTATTTGCAAACTCAGCTAACCCCAAGGGGTAGCTCAGTTGGCCTAGGACCATGGTTTGTACCCGAAGGTTGTAGGTTTGAAACTGCACTACTACACTGGGGCTACATGGGAGTTTACCCTGCTTCCCTCTGGGCCTGAAGGGATTAGTCTAGCCCAAAGGGTTGAGAACCCTCCGATAGCCAAAAAAAAAAGAAGCAAACTCAGCTCCTTGAAATTTAACCTGAACTTTTAATAGGCAATATAAAATCAATTTTTCCAAACCCAAGATACCTATAAACTAATTAGAAGACTATATACATCTTGTGATCATAATAAACTTTAGATTTCCATCTAATTTCCAGGCCTTTTGAGCTGACTTAGTTTAGGACACAACAAAGCCTCATATTGACTACACCATAATTGCCTGGTTTGCAGTTTGAATAATTTCCATTTAAGTTACAATTCATAATTTGAGACTTGGGCCTGTAGTTGAGTTGGTTTTTGCAACCATAATAAGGGTTACACTATGCCCCTTTTTTTTTTTACTGTGAAGATCATGTCTGGGACAGGGTTTTTACAACCACAAAACATTAAGGGCAGCAAACTTTTATATTGAGCTAGTTTTTATAGCCATAACAAGGGCTCTTATTAGCCCATTCAAAAGCCACAGTAAAGATGGTCTAACACCAATGATAATCATTAGTTAAGTAGTGTACTTAATTTACAGGCACATTTGGGATTGATTTTATACCCACAGCAAGCACTTGCTGCAGTGGGCTTCAATTAACACCAGTTTATATATAATCAATCGCAAACATAACATTTGAACATAATTAACTTCTGCTAATACGATGAGTGTGTTATTAGGCAATTGGGCTGGTGTGTGACATCCATGATGAAGCTTGTTTTGGCCTGTAATTGAGTCGATTTTCATGACCATAACAAGATTCACCTTGGGCCATGGTACGCCGTTATTCATACGCCTAGCTAAGGATCGAGATTAGGTTAGTTCCTTACAAGCCATAAGATAGTTTTATAGCCATAACTATTGCCTGTAATTGTGACAAAAGGTCATTACAAGCCCATGCCTTGTCCGTGGGTGGGTTCAAAACTTGGGCCCAAACCTGTCATGAAGCATTTGGCTTCGGGAGGGTCCATGTGTTGGGGTTTTCATGGGCCAAAGGCTATCCAAGCATGGCCCATTAAGTTACAGACCTGAATTCTACCCAGATGCAGCTCACTGGCCTGAAACTCAACTCCAGGCCCAGAACATCTAAACAATATGTACACTTGGCTCTTTCTATCAAATATTCGGACTGGGCATTCCTGATGAGTGTTAAATATTGTATATTTTTCCCCTCATTAGTCTGAATATTATCAGCATCTCAGATACATATCATTTGCTTTATACGGAGATTTTATCATTCTATCACATTAATGGATTATCGAATTATCATGCATAAATCTGATTATTTGTAACGCATTTTTATGTAATTTCTCTTGTGTAGGCGAACCCCGCGACTACCCCAACCTTCCAGCTAGTGTTCCAAGGTATCAAGAAGAGATTTCAATAAATTAAGAAGTTACATGAAAAAACTTTAGTGAAGTGGTGAAGAATTCCAAGATAAGAGGAGAAGACTTTATGTATAAAAGAAGTCATTTTATAATATAAATGATTGGTTGGTGTATTGTTTAAAGCTTGGTTAGTATGAAATAGGTTATGGTTTCAAATCCCAATAATTGCATATTATTTTTTATGCTTTTTGGAAGGAAAGTTAGAAGCCTTGTGAAATGAAATGAGTTCCTATAAATTGAAATCTTTTTGCAGAGAGAAGGAGGAAAGATCTTTTGGCAAGTTAGTCTTTTTGTAATTTTGTTTTTACTTTTAGATTGTAATTAGGAGCTTCTTTGTAACTAATCTAAAAAGAGTGTGTAATTGAATATCATTAATGAAGATTTGAAGCTCTTTCTTGATATTTAGTAGCTAAAGCTCTTGGATTAGGCTCTCCTTTTGAAGCTAAGTAATGTGATTAATTTAATTTCATGCATGTTTTAGTTTAAATTCTCTACTTGTGCCTTAATTAATTAGTAAGATTTTATATCTAATTGTGTTGTAATTTTTTTTTTTATTTTTAGATTGTAATTAGGAGCTTCTTTGTAACTAATCTAGAGATCGTGTGTAATTGAAGATCACTAATGAAGATTTGGAGCTCTTTCTTGATGTTTAGTAGATAAAGCTCTTAGATTAGGCTCTCCTTTTGAAGCTAAGTAATGTGATTAGTTTAATTTCATGTTTATTTTAGTTTAAATTCCCTACTTGTGCCTTAATTGAGTAGTAGATTTTAGATCTAATTGTGCTAATCTCTCTCATTTCTCATGCTCTATCTCTACACTTGATACTTGGATAATCTCAATTGATGCTTTGTAGTTGGATTGAGTTCTCTCACATAGCATGCTCTAGTGCCCTTATCTTTGATCTTTTGTACCTTGATTTTGATGATTAATTATTAGGGTAGTTAGGTTATGATCTAAGATCTTGGACTTTGATTTTTTTACTTTGATCTTCATTGCTATATCATCCAATCCAATTAGGCAAGAGATTGCTAATTGGATTGTAGATCTGGGAGTTGAATTAGAACATGCATTGTTTGAATTAATTACATACTTAGTGGATTTTGGATTTCCTAATCTCTTCTTTTTATTGTTGTTAATTTAAATATTTGCTTGATTTGTTATTTTCACTTCTAGATTGTTATATTTACATTTCACACACCTGTTTTAAAACCCTACACATTTCACACCACATGTTCATATTAAATATTCCTTTTCACCACCATTCATCCACTAGTTTAGTGTAGTTTGTTAGATTAGCTTAGATCTTATTCATTTTATATTTTAAATTGTTAATTATAGTAGTTTAATTGCTATTTTAATTATGTTTCATATTTCAATTGGTTTAATTCCATTTTTCACATATAGTTTAGTAGTTTTAATTGTTCACTTCCGGTGTCTATATTAGCTATATCTTAGTTCAACTCTCATTTAATTGGATTCATTGCTTCTTCCATCATCTCTATTTGGGATCGATAATCCGGACTCTTTAGTCTTTTACTACTTGACGACACCATAATCTTGCGGTTAAATGTTGCACATCTAAGTGTCGATCAATTCTACAAGCAGATGTAGGCTCAAGTCTGGCCTATTCAATAATAGGACCAGAAAATCAGGACTGGGTTCAACCCACTAAGCTAAAACAGACCCCAAATTCAGCATCAATGAGGGCCAAGTTAACGTCTTGCTCGGGGCTGGCCCAGCTAGCTCATGAGCAGCCCCAACGTGGTGTCTAGTCCTATTGCACATGAGTGTCAATTTGGTCAAGCACACTGTTCTCTAGTTTAGTGTTTTTTATATTCAATCACCTGGACAACACTAGACAGTGATTTTAACCCCTTTGAGATGGTTTGATTAAAAATCACCCAGAAAGATAAACAAAAACTGTCCTTTGAGTGAGACAGCAAGCGCCCACAACTGGGCCCACAACTATAGATGGTGGTGGTGGTGGTGGTGGTGGTGAAGGAAAAAAAAATAATGTTAATTTTTTTTTTTTTTTGCCCGTTACAAGATAGATGCCTTAGTATTGATCTAACACTGGATTGACTTGTAATTTTCTTTTACTCAAAATGTATAAACTATAGTAAGCATTTCCTTATTTCATGGTGATATAGTCAGTCAATATGATGGGCCCTTATACACAGGGATGTAGATGGGTCGGTTCCAATGGACCTGGAACCATCTCGAGGCAAGTTTCTTGGTTTCAAATCCAGAACTGTTAAGGAGAAGGTGGAACCAGAACCATATATAGGTTGGCCAGGGTCTGGATCCGGGTCTAGTAGAGACTGGTATGGACGTATGGTGAAAAAAAATCTAATTTTAAGGAGAGATTATCGAGAATTGAGGTAATGTGTCCGGTATAAACCAATGTGGAACCGGACCTGGACCCGTTTAGGTCACGGGTCCAAGAAAAGAACCTGGACTTAGACTCATTTACTTAGCAGGGCCTAAATAAGGATCCAAACCCGGTTTTTAATGGGCTGGAACCTCTGAGTTATCGAAGAATCAGACCCATTTACATCCCTACTAATATGGATGGGGTTGAGGTTAAATATTATATTAGCCCAATGGATAGTGAGGAAAAATAGCAGAGCCTCCAGTGACTTGTTTCTTCTAATCTATTCAATTCCCCTGTAAACAATGGTGTGGCCCAATCTAATTGAAGGTGTGGATCACCAGACCATGGCCCACTTGTACGGTCGGGTGCATAGGGAACTCAGGTAGGGGTTAAAATGTACATGGTGAGGACTATTTCCGCTCCGAATGGAAGTGCTTGACTTCCATTCATGGCTTAAAAAGATATCATTTATGTGACCATGTGGAGATGTTTGGGGATCTTGGGCTCACAAATTAAATGACAGGCCCATGTCAATTGGTGACCCAAGAGGATTGAGGATGACCCCTACTTGGGGAGGTAGTTATCATTTAATTGATTGATTTGAATAAGCACAAGTGGGGTCCCTTTGTTCATAAACTGTAGAATATGGGACAGTTTTTGGTTCTTATGTCATTTTCTCTACTACTCTTACTCCCAATGAAACTCGCCACCAAACAACACTGGACTTGTAAGGCATTTGGAGAAGTAGAAATTTCATCCAAACACCTTTGATGAAGAGTATTGCAGTGCCATATTTCTTGGAGGAGTTTCGCTAAGCTCCTGCAACTTTCCACATCACACAAAAAATATGATGGTGGTGATAGTGGTGGTGATAGTGATGAATCTAATATTCTCCTTACAGTATGATGGCCCATCTCTACATTTCTAGCTTGATCAATCTAGATCTTCCTCTTAAGGACTGCCCTTTAATTTTCATTTTTTTTCCATGGAATGGCTAGGATCATTCATTTAGATTGGATTTAGACTATGGACATTTTCAGTTGAGGACCCATCAATCATAGTTCAACTTTATACCAAAAAAAAAAAATCATAGTTCAACCATATGGTTCCTATATCATCGTACCATTATTCCAACGGACATCAAATGGGAAACACTACACATAAATAAAACATTTAATGCATACAACTTTCATCTGTCCAAAGCAATATCACTTGTCCAACCACCCAACTTTCTTGGTGGGGCCCACCCCTTACTGGCAGAGACTAGGTCAAATCACCAACTTGAAATCAGTGGCACAGAAGATACTATACAAATAATTATTATATAAAGAGGATCCTATATTGAAGAAGTGAGTTCACACGTTTCTCTCCCATGATATTATAATATAAATAAAACTGTATTTAGTATAAAAAAAATGTATTTAGGCCCTTTTTATTATGATTCATAAAACACCTTGGATTGGATGAGAACTAGATTAGTGCTAACATGCATTGTTTTATTCTGGTGAGAGCTGTCCCCACATAGACCTATGGGGAATGAGGTATGTAATATCTGTAGGATTTAGAGGTTGCAAAAGCATAGGATTTAGTATTTACGGGTTGCAAAATCACGGATCTGACTGTGCAACAAACATGATTAGGATTGCGTCAGCTTAGATGAAACACTAGATGCGGATATCTATGAGAAATCAGTAATGTGTGATTCACTCTTGACGATATAATGGCAAGGTCAGGTAAGGAGACACCCTGAAGAAGAAGAAGAAGAAGAAGAAGAAGAAGAAGAAGAAGATAATAGACAGTTCACTCTATATGAGTCTCTCACTATTTCTTGTTACTAGTGTGAGTTGGACAAAAGCATTTCTGAAGGCACTTCTTCAGTTAATAGTACAGGAGGGTGCAAAAGATGGTTCCGGCTCTAGACCCCCTGCCTCCAGACCCCCGACCTACCCCAAACCCACCTTTAACATCTCTGTCGGCTGTCATCCCGGTGGTTACCAATCTCAACCCAGTGACCCAATCCCTCTCTTCCTCTCTAGAGAACCAACCAACTGGTTTACCAAAATTCACATCTAATGCCAAAACCCCATTACTGTCTAACCCAAATCTGTCATCTCAATCCCACTCCCCTGCTTGGTGCTAGATTGTATGGACTCAATCCATCAGATGATGTAATAAATTGATTAATTTCTTTATTCATCAATAAAATCATCATTTCCTTTAATGAGATGAATGGTGTTTTATTACTTAATGCATATGATCAATACATATGACATGATGGTTCATGAGATGAACCGGGTCCCATTAGTATATTAGATGTGATATATGTATATGGATGAGATCCACATACGGGAAACATGTGTCACAAATCTTATATTTAAATATCTTCACAACCAGTGATGAGACTGAGCATCTCATCTGATAAGGTTGCAGCACTTTGATCACTATGAGATAGTGTGATTTATCCCGATCATCAGAATGTAAGATTCTGGATCACAGTTCTGGTATATTAGATGTATTGAAGGATCATAAGAAGCATCTTATGAAATACTGTCTCGATTTTAAGGTCTACTCTCATAATTCCCTAACAATAGGCTCTCAATCCTGAGACATTGATGAACTCAAGTTTCTGTCTATATTTGTTTTGAGTCACCAATGAGTGAGGCTAACTGTAGGTCAACACCTCGGTGTCTTGGGTACTTAATAGTAGAACTGTGGGAACATTGAATGGTCAAGACGGAATCTATCTATATTATCCCCCTTGTGCCAATTAATGGATTTGTCATTAGTAAGTGCGAACTCATTTCAATTAAGAGTTAATTGAATGGTACTGATGATCATTGTGATTAATTAGTGCTTAAGGATAATAAGATATGGATCTAAGATTGGAAGGGACGGATTTTGTCCAATTGATCCATGGATATTGATAGAGGGGCCTACTTGTGGTAATCGAGAAGTTTAGGGTCTTCATTGTAATATATTTCCAAGACTAGAGTGCAATTGCATTTATATAGTGGCGTTATTTGTAATTAACTGTGGGCCTATATCACACATGAGATGTAGGGTCATGGTGTCCCAATTGGAGCCAGCTTTCTATGGAATTCCTAGTGGTCCCCACGCTAGCTCAAGATATTAAAAAGATACTAATCCTACTTGAACTCTAAAAGGAAGGAATTAGAAAGTTACTATTTCTATTTGAAGTGAGACTTCTAATAGTGGTAATAGTAAGTTACTAATTATTGTAGAAGTGAGACTTCTATAATAATTAAAAAGGAGAAAGTTACTAATTTATAATAGAAGTAGGACTTCTAATTAATTAATAAGAGGATCGAGGTTTGCAAAAGCTATAAAAGGGGAAGCACCCCTTGAACGTCCACTATATGGTATCCACGCCCAGCTCCCCAATTGTGCAAGTATTGCACAATTCATCTTCTAGTTTTCTTCTAGTTCCTTGGAGTTTCTAGTTGGGTTTTCTCTTGAAGTTTTCACCAATCTTCTTGAGAAAAGATAGTTGATAAGGGTTATAGCGTAGAAGGTTAAGAGGTCTTGGAGATTCTAAGTTGCTTAAAAGAAAGAGTTTCTTCATCAAGCAAGTTTTCTTCTCCATTAGTGCACTACCGGACTCCAAAGGTATAATCTATTTCACTGGATGTTGTGGATTGTTTTGGATGCATGGTGTTGCTGATTTCTATCTTTTAGATAGGTTTTATTGTTGTACATGATTGATGAGACGGAGGGATTGCATCATAGATGTGGTTTATGGCCTTATGGGTACTTAATCCCTGAGTCAAGTGGGTCAAAAGTTTTGTAAACCTATCAACGGGGTCTACCTACTTTCAACACTTGGAACCCTACTCAACTTCAACTTCAACTTCTCAACAATCACCTGGATGGCCTTCTTCAACCTCCTCTTAGTCAGTCCCACAGAATCCCCTCTCAAAGTGAAATTCAACACCTCCCCAAAACCTACTACAGTTGTTTCCCCCAAATGGTTGTCTCCCCCCCCCCCCCACCCCATTATCGTTATCTCCCCCCCACCCCATTATCGTTATCTCCCCCAGCCTGGATAGAGGGGAAGCTAACAGTCAGGATTCCTCAATACATGGTTACAAATAACAAAGAATCATTTACCTTTGCAGCGATTGGGAAATTCGTGGGCAAGTGCCCCTCCTTGGAAGGTTGGGAGTGATGGGTCCACTCTTCTTGGAAGCTCTCGAGGCCATGCCTCATCTCCCTCATCGAGAAAGGGAACTTCCTCTTTAGATTTAACTTCATGGAGGACAGAGATGGTCTGATATGACAAAGCCCCCTTGTCATGGAAAAGAATAAACTCCTCCTTCTCCCCTTGTCTCTAGGACAAGACGAAACCTCTTGGCTGGCAGTCACCTGGGTCTGGATCAGCCTCAAAGGCATTCCCTACCATTGCTGGAGTACTAACATTCCACTCTCTATAGACAGCTCCATTGGAAACCATCTCTGACTAGATGAAACTACAGCTATGCAGAGGACACTATCCTACACTAGAGTGTTGATTAATCTGGACGTGGCCAAGTCTTGCCCCAAATCTCTCTCTGTAGAATTGGAAGGTGATGACTATCTCTCTCTCCCTGTTCTGCTTATTTTTCTGTACATCAACCATCCACCAAGTGCCCCTTCATTGCAAAACCTCCTCTACTCAAATCGCTAATCCCAGATGCTATGCTGCAGTCTGCTCAAACTATACTAGAGGCTGATAAAGTCCAAGCAGCTCAACTGCATTCCATTTCTGAAGAGGTAGTCCTGGAGCCATCTTCCCATATCTTATCTCTAGCCCCAAAGGTCCCAGTGGCAATTCCAGCAACAGGAGCACCCGGTAGCTTGGACTTTGCTTTAAAGGACCCTGGCCCCCTCACCTCAGCCATATCCCACACCAACATTAAACAGCCCCTCACTATCACTGTTAACACCATTAGCAGCCCTCCTTTTTCCAAGCCTCTCCCTCTAACACACGAGTTCCAAGTCCAACAAATTCCTCCTCCAAAGGACAATCCAATCCTAGAGCTTCCCTAAGATGCATCTCTTGCTACATTAGAGAAAATTTCAGTATCATTATTAGAATGCTCCAATCCTTTTTCCATCTTGGAAAACTACTCCTTAGCAGATCCTACTTCCTCTAATTCCCTTCCTTACAATCAAACACCAGGCCACAGTTATTCTAGAGTTTCATCCTCGGGTCTCCCTTTATCCACCATGGTTGTTGCCCCACCCTCAGGTCCCCCTTCATCCATTGAGGTCTTAACAATAGCCTCTCCTTCTGGTCAACCCTCTAATCTTGACTTAGTAAATATTCATATTCTTGATGCTTCTCAGTCAGGAACTTTGGAGTTTGATCGATCCCCCTTCAAGGTCAAAGTCAATTGGAAATCCAAGAACAGGGGCTCAAAGTCTTCAAGCCCTATATCTAGGAGATCTAAAGGCCCTTCCTCCCCTCCTTCTGTTTAAATGCTTAAGATTCTCAGTTGGAACTGTAGAGGTATTTGTAATACCCCTACTAAAACTCTTTGGCCCATTTTCTAGCTCTTCACTCTCCTGGCATCTTTTTTCTTTCTGAGCTAAGGCACTCTTGGACTCTCCAAATCCCATAGGAGCTCAGTCCTTCGGTTATCTTCTTTCCTTCTCCAATCCCAGCAGTTCTCTTTGGTGCTTTTGTAACTCCAGTTCTAAATACTCTTTCACTCTCTTAGACCTTTCTAACCAACACATTTCGATCAGTTTTCTAGACGCCTCCTCTTTTATTGTTGGGTTAATTACAGGAGTCTATGGGGCAACTGATTACAAAACAAGGAGGACTCTCTGGGATTACCTTGTGAATGCCTCTTCCACTAGCCTTCCATGGATAGTCATTGGCGATTTCAACTCAATTCAATCGACTCAAGAGAAGCTTAGCATTCGCCCTCCCTCCCCTATATCTGTCAAAGATTTCAATGATATGAACATAGCTTCTGGTCTCAAAGACTTAGGCTTCTCTGACAACAGGTTCTCCTGGGCAAATAATAGGCAATGACAGGCTTATGTGGCAGCCAGGCTTGATCGAGCCCTTTCTAATACCATCTGGTTAGACACCTTTGAAGATCATCAGGTGAAACATCTGCCAAGGCTAGCTTCATATCACAGTCCCCTCTTGATGTCTCACAGGAGAAGAATAGCTCTGAAAAACATTCCTTTCAAATTTGAGGAAATGTGGTTGCTCGATGAACAGTTAGTGTTGGCCACTCAAACAGCTTTTGATACAACTCTAACAGACTCTCTCCTTTGGCAGCTAAACTCTACAAAGTTAGTCCTTCATAATCGGCTTCAAGCAAAATAAATTTATTGAAAACAAAGGGCCAAAGTTAGACGACTTCAGGCAGGTGACAGGAATACAAATTTTTTTCATCTCTTAGCTAAATCTAGAGGAATTCGTAACCATATAGACAGCATTTTAGTGGATGTACTCTCTTGGAGGATGACGCAGAAATCAGAGCTCAAGCTCCTATCTTCTTTTCTAACCTATTGCAAACTGCTTTAGTTATTCCTAATGAATCCCTCTTTCAAATGGAAGGACCTTCGATCTCGATAAAGCAAAACCGAGATCTCACAGCAATTCCTTCCCCCATAGAAATCAGGGATGCAGTTTTTAGACTTAAAAAGAGTAGCTCCCCGGGCCCAGATGGCTTCTCAGGGCTGTTCTCTACGGGCTGTTGGCATATCATTGGTCAAGATGTGATCTCTGCAGTAACTCACTTCTTCTCAACAGGCAAACTCTTGAGAGAATCAAATTCCTATTTCCTACCTCTTATTCCCAAGACCCAATCTCCTAAGACCTTCTTCGACTTCTGTCCTATTAGTCTTCTTAATTTCACCTACAAAATTATCTCAAAGATTTTGGCAGCTAGGTTGTCTAGCATCCTCCCTTCCCTAGTCTCAAGACACCAGTCTGCTTTTGTTAAAGGGAGGACAATTCATCATCACGTGGCTCTTGCCCATGATTTATTCCAAAAGCTAAACTCCAAAATCAGTGGAGGATCTGTGACTAGATATTACCAAGGCTTTTGATAGGTTGGAGTGGAATTTCCTTTCATGGCTCTTCTTTTCTTCAACTTTATCTTCTGGATGGATAAATCTGATTAGGGAGTTGATTTACACAAGTAAAGGCTCAATTTTGATTAACAAGAGTCCTTGTGGTTTCTTTTCTCCCTCTTATGGGCTTCGTCAAGGTGATCCTCTATCGCCCTACCTCTTCATTCTGGCTGAGGAGATTCTTAGCTTGCAGATTGAAGGTCTTGAACAGTCGGGGAAAATTGTCCCAATCTCTCTGATTCAATCAACTCTCTGCCATTTGCTTTATGCTGATGACATCCTCCTTTTCATGAAGGCTTACAAGAGAGGCTTATCCAGCATCAAAGAAATCCTTTCAAAGTATCAAGCTTCCTCAGGCCAAAGATTCAACCTTCAAAAGAGTCAATTGTTCTTGGGGAAATGTAATGCAAGGAGGGCTCATATGGTGTCTTCCATCATTCCCATTCCCCATTCTTCCCTTCCATTAGTCTACCTTGGAGTTCCACTGCTTTTTGGCAGATCAATACATGTTTTCTTCACCAAAGTGCCGGACTCCATTAGATCCATATTGGCACGGTGGAAGTCAAAATGTCTCTCCTTTGCTGGGCGCCTAATTTTGGTCAAACATGTTCTATCTTCCACCTATCTCCACATTTCCCTGGTTACTCCCATCCCTAGCAAAACTTGCCTCCAAATTGAATGGTTGTTGATGAACTTTTTATGATCTGTCAATCCGGAGAAACTAAATAATAACTTCATCAAACGGGAAACAGTCTGCTTACCAAAATTAGAGGGACATCTTGGTTTGCGTGAGGTGAAAGATGTCAACGAACCTTGTTTGCTGAAGATGGGTTGGTCTACGATCACTTCGGACTCCCTTTGGACAAAGTGGTTCAGATCTAGATACTTTAAAAGATCATCCCTTTGGGATAAAGGAAATCCAAAGGGTGGCTCCTGTATTTGGAAAAAGATCCAGATTCTATCATCCTTCATCCAGAGAGGAAGCAAATGGAATCTTGGGAATGGGCGTTCTTTTAGCCTGTGGCTCGACAATTGGATTGATCATGACTCAATAGCTCCTAGATTCCCTCACTTACAAATTTTCAAACAGGAAACGAGTTGCAGACATCATGCCGGACAACAGCTGACAAATCCCAATTCATCTTCCAGCTGATCTTAGAGACTTTCTTTATTCTGCTATCAGACAAATTCTCATTGGTGGCAATGAAGTCTCGGATACCCCGTCCTGGCAAGGAGACTCCACTAGCTCTATCTCTATCAAGGCTGCCTGGAACCTTCTGAGGTCTTCAGCAGACGAGGTCCCTTAGGCTGGGCTGATTTGGAATAAGTTCTTCTGCCCTCAGTTGGCTTGCTTCTCCTAGCGCCTCCTTCATAGGAAAACCCTAACTGATCTCTGGGCGAAAGCTAAAGGTAAGTCAATGGCGTCTAGATGTAACATTTGTCTCAACAGTGAGGAATCAGACCTCCATGTTGTCTTCAATTGTAGCCTGATGCATCAGTTCTGGAAGTGGTTCCTTAGCCTTAATGGCTCTCTTCCTCCCTGCCCTCTCTCAGCTTTAGCAATCTTGTCTGCCATTGTATTGGACAGTGATGGCCCTTGAAGAAAATGTGCTGCAACCATCTTCTTCCATGCCATCTCTATTTTCTAGCTCCTTCATAATGAAGCTAAGTTCAGAAACAAGAAACCTTCTCTGGTGAGTGCAAAGATGATCTTCTAGGGCAGATTGAAGGGAATGGTTTGCTCTCTATCAGCTTCTAGCCAGGCAATACCTCCTCACCCCATACTTCAGTCCCTGGGTCTCCTCCATTAATTTTCTTTCCAAAATTACCTCTGTGTTTTCCTTTTCTTCAAGTTTTTTGGGTTTTCTTTTTTCTTCTTCTGTATTGGGGGCTTTTCCTACCCAGCGTTTTCTTCTCTTTTAATATAAAATGACGTTACAGCAAAAAAAAAAGTGTGAGTTGGACACGGGCCAAAAAAAAAAAAGAAAAAAATATATAAAAAAAAGATTTGTAGATAAAGCAAAATGAGAGAAGGAGTAAGGGAAAAATAAAGATTAGGACCGATTAGGTGGACCCATAATGATATAATGCTAACCAAATGGCCAAGAATAAAAGAAATTAACAACACTAATTAAGATGCATAAATTTAGGTTAATATATTAATTTAATTAAAGCCCAATTAATGATGGAGAACATACCATTCGTTACCAAAATCATTGTATTTGAAAACCTAAGATACTAATACTAAAACTATAATATAAAATTAAATTAGCATATTTAACTACAAAATCATAGGTAGGTAGGACCTATTGGATTTAAGGAAATTGTGCATGACACACAAAATGCAAGAGTTCAGATCATCTTGAACTCTCATGTAAAATGGCATAACCACAATGATTTTTGGCCATTGCAATTGTCCAATCATTATAGCAATCCGATATGCACCATTGTAGCTTTGATATGGAATTGGGTAGGGGTGAAAGTGGGCTGGGCCGCCCGCGGACTGCCCGTTATAGGCTCGGCCCGAGCTCGGCTCAAAAGACAAAAGAGCCGAGCTAGGGCCTAGTAGGAGGCCCGTTTGCTTAAAAGGGCCGAGCTAGGGCTTGATGAAGCCCGGCTCGTAAGCTCTAGGGCCTACATATATTATAATACATATATTATATATAAGGATTTATTCAGGTCAAGTGGGAACCGTTGGATCATTAAAGTGGATCCAACCAACGACTGCCCAGTTTTTAAGTCTTGTAACTCTGAAACAATCTTTCCTTTGTTGTTATTATTATTTATTAACAAGGCTCTATTCTTGTTGTTATAGGTGATGCTGGTGATGATGAAAACTTTATTTTATGATGTTGGCCGAATACTTTATTTTTTTCTATGATGCTATTAGAGTTTAATTTGATTTGTATTATTGTTGGAGTTTAATGATGCTAATCTACATTAATATTGAACTATTATGGAGTGTTGGAACTAGGCTCCCTTTGCTTTTATGAAGTCTTTCTTATTTTAGTTAATTTTAGTGCTGCAATCCAAATTATGAGAATGAGAATATGGGATGAATGCATGCATTTGACCATTTTTTTGTTCTGGTTTGCATATGCAGATTTCTTTGAATTCCTACAGGATTTTTTTTTCCTGAAAATAGTTTCTTTCAGCTAGTACTATATCATTATAAAACAGGCCGAGCTCACGAGCCGAGCCTAGGGCCTCAATCGAGCCAGGCTCAAAGGGCCGGCCCTAGGGCCTCATAACTTAATAAGGGCCGAGCCCGAGTCAGGGTTTTTGAGGCCCTCTAGGGCTAGGGCCGAGCTAGGGCTTACTGAAAAATACTAGGGCCGAGCCTAGGGCCTGTCAAAGCTCGGCTCGGCCCGGCCCACTTTCATCCCTAGAATTGGGTGCCGAAGGGTGGACCCCATCCATATGCAGGCAAGCCACATGACCTAAATCTCTCAGCATGGGAGAAAAAATAACAGTCTAAGACTCTGTCAATGATTAAATCATGTCAGATTAGTTGTAATCTTCTCTCTCTCTCAATGATTCATCAATTATCTAGGTTTAGAACCTTTATTTAATTATATTTGTGTGTAGGTACTAAATTTAACTATATGGTTGTGAGTCCTTTTGTGGACCACTTTATTATATCTATTTCGAATTTGGTTAAGTATCTTATTGGTGTGTCCCACCTACATATATATCCCTCGAAACATCATACCAAATTCAAATTTTAGTGGAGATCTCGAAGTTGTTTAAAGATATTTGTTAGATGAGCCCACTCAAATCACATATCGCATGAGATTACTTTGAAAGGAGTTTAAATGGGTTGAAGATTCATTTGGTATCTTTACATGTACCATTAGGATTTGAAGATATTATTTTTAGAATGAGAGAGATTTTAGGAAGATTCGATCCTATTATGTAGGAAAATTAGATAATAGTGGTTTTGTGATGTTAGATGAGAAGGGAATGCGCCACGTGTCGCTCCGTCACGAACAGGGCTAATGTCTTTTACTATATAATAATAATAATTAGATATGAGAGTTGAGATGATATGTTAGATCCTCTACAGCCGGACTACCATTTCTCGTATCTATTTATAGCCTTTTGACTTATTGGGTGATAACCTTTCATTCTGAATTTGAATGGAGAGATGATAAGGACCGTGAGTTGATCAAATTCTCTCAATTTAAAATTGAATGGAGAGATGATAAGGATGGAGAGTTTGATTAAATCGAAAAGAATTCTTATCCCAATCACCACCCAGACTTAGGGGTGATTGGGGTCCACGCACATATAAATACAAGTTGGCCCCATCACAAATGCCAACAATATCAACATTATCAGGTCATCGGTCATTCTAACACCTTGATTTGCTGCCCTAAAGTTTAATAGTTCTAAAATACTTCATTCAACCATTTGTATGATTTGCACCATTTTATATATGCTGTAGGGAGAATAATATGAGCCTTTTACATTCATGACCGACATCTTTTCAACATGAGATTGATGATTTGAAGCTTCTTCACTACATCTGGTTTACCATTGGAACAATGAATATAGGTCTTTCGATCATTAGATTGATGATTCACTTGTTTTTTTCTGTTGTTGGATAGATGATCTTCATCAAAGCTTCTTCGATGGATTCTTATATTGATGGTCCACTTCCTTCTTTCATGGCTCATCTACTTGAGATATTTCCATTGTTAGATCGATGATCCACCACCACACATCAGATGTTGGATCAATAATGTTTATGCACAGTTTTCTTGATGATGCACATCATTTCTTCTGTTGGATTGGTGATATGATGCTTCCCTCCTGGGATCAATTACCTGCATGCATATTTTCAATCATTCGATCCTCAATATTAGAATTTTCACTGTTTAGATCGACAATTCATGTCCTTTCTTTAGATGTTGGATAGATTATCTGAGGATTCGCCAACATTTGAATGTAAGGATGTTGATCACTGGTCTATTTCGAGGATGCAACATGATGCTTGATACACATGTAAGTACTGATGGGGTGGGTACTGGGCTGGGACAACATTCAATGAAAGACGCCGAATGGAATGGGCTTGGGCTTCAGTGTTTTGTCTTCAGTCCAGTCTGAATCCAAGTTTGGAATTGCCACAGGCTTTGGGTTGGCACAAAATGATACGCCCTTTCTCCCAGTCCGATTGGCATGCAGGACCCAAATGGCCAAATCAGGCTTACTTAAACCTATGCCTATGTAAGCATACCCAATCAACAGCCCGGCCCATTTATAAATGTGGCTTGAAATGAATGTCTGGGCCGACCCACAAGGCTAAGAGCAGGGTGACCCTGGCCAACGGAAACTGTAAATGGGCCTGAACTCTGGGGTTCAAGAGAAAAGCCACATCTCTCATCCTCAATAATACTGGGCTCAATTGAAGCACTTGTCAAGTCCTGTTCTGAAGATTGATCCATATATTTATAGGCATAAGACCGTGGCCGTGGGAAAACTCTTGTGCCTAAAACTGAGCCATTAGCAAGGTCCAAGAAACATTGAACCCAAAGAGCCCATTGTCTACCCAAGTCATGAACAAGGTTATTTTCTAGTCATTATTTAGAAAAATTGTCCTGACTTGGCTGAGTCTCATTGAGTTGAATCAGCCTGACTGAGTACCCGATCAGATTGCCCAAAGTTTTTTTTTTTTTTTTGGTATCCCAGCTAAGGGGCTAAGTGCCTACGTCCTTAAGAGACTCATACATGTGAGGTGATAGGAATTCGCACAAGGGGCGGACAACTTGCACATGTGAAGCAATAAAAACTCACACATATAAGGAGAAGTAACTCGCACATGCAAGGTAATAGAGACTCGCACATGTAAGAGAGGGGGTGGCCAGGTTCAAAAATTGGTCACCTCGGTAAGAACTGCCGCATTCTTGATCAAATTGCTGAGTTACTCAACTCGATGAGCTTCTAAATAGGGTCGAGTGGAGCTAGGAGTTTCTAGATTCTAGTTTAAATCATCATTTTCCATGGGAAAACGAGGCAAAGGGCTTATCATAAAGTTAAAGAAATTAAGCAAAAGGAAAAACACCCTTTTGTTGCATATTATTCAAAGTTGTATGATTATGTTCAAGCAGTTGCTTGGTTTGAGAAAGTGCATAGGTTTTCTTAGGTAGAAATCATATCCTGATGAGTTAGAATGCACTTTCTATATGCAATGATTAGTGCAGGATGATATTCGATGAGAGGTTAGAATTTTTGGCTAAGAAAAGTTTTATATATTATATATATTAAAGCAAAGAGGGAGGTGGGCTATGAGGGGTGCCATCTCGACAACCCAATCATTCTCCTTTCAAATAAATATGAAGAAAAAACATAGAGTGTTTTAAGGTGCCATGTCATCACATGCCACGGCTTTTTCTCCTAAAAAATCTCTTTATCCATATCCTTTATCCCTAAAGTCTCTCAATCAATATCCTCTAAAATCTCTCTCTCTATTTTGATATATCTCTCTCAATACCATCAATCTTCCATCTTCTCAAGATTATCATTTTTTTATTTTAATATTTGGGGCCCACCTTTCAATAATTCACACTGATAATTTTTTTATTAAAAATGATTAAAAATATCATTTTCTTTTAGTTTCCAACTAGAGTTCTACTATATTCAAAGATTGTCACATATGAACGAAAATCAGAACCGACCTTTTGGTAGACCAAGATTGTAATTTTTTTATTTTAATATTTGGGGCCCACCTTTCAACAATTCACACTGATAAATTTTTCATTAAAAGTATCATTTTCTTTTAGTTTCCAAATAGAACTTTGCTCTATTAAAAAATTGTCACATGTGAACGAAAATCAGACCCGGCCTTCTGGTAGACCACCTTATGGATGGGCTTATAATAAAAATGTTTTAAGGTTAGAGGGTTTTTTTTTTTTTTTTTTTTTTTTTTGTTGTTGAATCTTATAGGCATCCTTTTCTGATTTGATTATATAGACATATGACCCTAGGTTTGGCCCACCATAAATTACACTTCCGTGGGCCCACTTGGACTCATAATTAAGAGATATATACATTGATCCAAGGTGGGTCAATTATTATTGTGATCAAATAACACTAGCCTGTGGTGTTAAAATCTTATAATTTATGACTTTTAAAATTAAGATGTTTATATAATTTTTAAAAAATCTAAAGCTAAAAAACGGTTTGATCAGTTCTAAAATGGTATTGGTGCTACTTCAAAAGGATAGAGAAGAAATTTGTGCAAAGGGATTGAAATGATTATTGGCCTATGTGAAAATTAAAAAAAATGGTGCATTTGTACAATGAGAGGATTGCACATTTTTATGATTTTCTTTATTAACAATATTATGTTGTTTGGTGTGATGTATTTACCTTGCATAGAAGAAAAAAATGAATCATTTTTCCTTAATAGAGAGGACTTTGATTTTCTACGAAAATACAAAATGTAATATCTTATTTTTTGCCCGGGACGAGACGTTGTTGCTAGTCATAATATTAAAACTGAGGAAATAGAAAGAACAAATAATTAGGCCAAGAACACATCCAAGAAGGCAGATACTTGGAAAACAAAAACAAAAAATTATGAGTCAAACATGTAGAAACCCACTGAGCAAGATGGTGAGGGGACCCAATTTAAGGTATTGGGAATAAACTTTAAAAGTATTTGACGAGTCCAAAATTGACTACGTGGTGACGTTGAAGATGATGGAAAATAAAGTCCAATCACTCCAAATTAATGACTTGTAAAATTTCAATTCAATAACTTCTTTTAGGATCAGTATAGATCAGGATTCTCATACAACCTCTACTTACAGCTGTCTTTAGTGCAAAGAAGATCCCGAGCACTTTTAACTCCTGGTTGTCACTATGCCACTCTTTCCTTGTTAGTAGGCTTCTCTTCTCACTTTGCGGGCTATCCTTTTTAGTTGTGTGAGCTTTCTTACCTCCCAGTCCCTTATGCTAGGGTTTCCGAAAACAAAAATCAGCTATATCACAACTGGTTGGAGACATGGTCTGTGCAATTAGAGACTGTGAGTTCGAATCCCAAATGTAGCAACAATCAGGAGAGGTTAGAACTTTCCATTATTATCTCAACTAATAATCATCTCAAGAATGGCCTCTCACATAAGTGGTAAGAGATGTCATTTCTCATCTCGAACCATGCCACCTTCCCTCACCCAAGGGGTTCTTCCCTCATCCGAGGCCCCCTTACATCACTGGAGGGCTCTCCCACCGGCGTGGGTTTGATCGGTCAGAAATTGCCGGGCTGGGTCAGGTCAGAAATTGCCACTCTGTAATCTGCAATCCAACCAATGGTTTTCCACCTTCCATAACCAGTCAAAGTACCCAAAACACCTCCTCAAAGCATTCCAATCTCCATTGATCAAGATCATGAGAAAATGGGCCACGCCCAAGATTATGTAGTTATGATTGATGGCTAGGATTATGAGATCTAAGGGACATTTGGGACATGATCCAGTCACGGTGGGCGAGGGCAACCCCTAGCTAACAGTTCGTGGGGTCCAACTTGTACGAGCCTAGAAATCTGAGGAACATCTGAATAAAATTTTCTCCTTTTCCAGATCTCAGTTCTTGAATTCCTGATTTTTATTTTTTAAACATTTTCTTCCAATTTCAATCTCTTCTTCTGTTCATGAATCTCCTGATGATGAACTGACTATTCTTTTGCCTAAAGTGGTACATCCGTACAAGGATATGAATTACACCCTTGTTTGGTAATTTTCAGCCATATATATATATTGATTCTTGGGCCATCATCATATTTGGATGGAGGTGAAATTTTAAACACCCCTGTTCAAGTGTGCCCCTTTCCACCTTCATCTCTCAGTGGCCCAGGTGGGCTCTCCCTTCCCAACACCAACCGCCCATTGGCATTTGATCAAATCATGTACTTGAAAATGCAAGTACAAATACATGAACCATTAAAATAAAAAAAAAATTCAGTCTCACTTTTTAAACTTTGTCACTAGCTCCTCCCGTTAGAAAGGATTCAGAGCTAGTGACAAAGTTTAAAATCTGGTTTATACCATTCAAGTAAATCTTGGGTTTCAAAAGAACGACCACTTACTTTAGTGGTAAGTGGCATTATCTTTCCTCACCCAAAGTTTATTTCCACCAGCCGAGGGCTCTCTCAACTCACCAGAGGGCTGGGTTCCCAGGCCCCAAGCTTGGTACAAAAGAAAAAAAAAAAGGTATTTTAGATGTCAACAATTGAATGATGTTCCAACTTTGATTGAAGTGGGTTTTTTTTTTTTTTTTCCTGCAAGATTTTGTCGTTTGGATTATTATTTTTTAAATTGAATTATGAATTTTTGACTAGAAAAAGTGTTCTTACGCTTTTCATTTTCTTTACACCAAACATAAAGTGAATTCTCATCATGATGAAGGCAAGATCTCCTAGCAAATATTGTTCTCAACATAAAGTGTGCTCTAATAAAAGAGAACATACTGTTTTCAAAGATGATGAAAATAATTATCCACCCATGAAAGATAAGTCCAGTCACAAAGATGATTTTACCGTGGCCCATCTCCTCAAGCATGTCCCGTGAGTTGTTAGAAAAGCACTGTAATAATAATCTTGCATTGTTTCTCATTTTGGCTTTATAGCAATTCCAAATGGGTAGTTCAATTAGTCTAAAATCACGATTTGCACCCGAAGCTTGTAGGTTCGAAAATGTACTACCACAGTGAGGCTACAAGGAAATTTATCCGGCTTTCCTCTGACCTTAGAAGAATTATTCCAGTCCAAAGGGTTGGGAACCACCTCCGATCGATCTGATAAGAAAAAAAAAAAGATTTATAGCCTTCCATTTCTTTGTCTCGGCCGACAAAAAATACTTCCCCTACTACTTTATTAATGAAAATTGGAGCAGTAACAAATACGACATGTTAGTAGTTGTCAGCAGTTTGGATCTAAACAACTTGGACCCAGGTCAATTTTATATATGTTAGATTGTAGCCCAATTTGACAATCAATGATCATTCCCAAGCCAATGGCACCATCCCTTGTTAGCTTCTCTTTTTCATCCTGGTGTATGATTGTAATCAATAAATTAAATCAAATCCAAGGGCTTACATTAAATTATCCTATGTATTGTCTTCATGCATTCAATGGAAGAAGACCCTCCCAACCACACTCATAATGGAAAAGGATAATGGTAGGGTATGTTTCCCATCCATATATTATACAAATATCATTCTCTAGAAATTATAGTAAAGGAAAAAAATTGTGGTATATTTTTTAATTTGGGGTTTTGTTGAAATACTATGGGGAAATTGTTACATAAATATCTAAAATAGGTTTCAAAATATTTTTTTGATACTTTATAGGATAGTATCACAATTTTTTGAAATATTTTCAATTTTGATACTATTATAATATTATTGAGAAAATATCATGACAAGTAATTTTTAAAAGTACAGACACTCTACAAATATATGCCATATGAGAGAGGGACAGAGAGGGAGAGAGAAAAAGAGCTGGTGGCAAGTCTTGCTCTTCATTATTGCTCAATAATGCATTCAACACCCACAAACTTTCATGTGTGTTCAAACTAAAATCGCTTTATTTTTTTCTCTCTAAATTCCGGATCCTCCAAGACCGGACCAGGAGACTCAAATAAAAAAGGTGAGATTTCAAATAAAGTCTTAACTTTTTACTTTATTTTAAAAAAGGACATAAGTTTCAAAACTTCTCAAATTAGCCATTAATATTTTCAAGAAGTTTTCAATCAAGGATATTCGGCAATTTAAAGATAGGTTTTTACGACCTTTTGTCTCAATTTTTTTAAAATATCTAAATTGCCCTTCATTTAAAGCTATTACATGGTTCTAGTAGCCACTACATGTAACCGATTATTATGGGGATGCTGGTTGTCCTTGATCACCATAAGGACGCCGATGAAGAAAGCAAGGAGAATGTAGGGGAACCGAATGAGGTTTTATTTCAGTGAAGGGTAATATAAGTAAAAAATTAAGGAGACAAAAGGGATGTCCTTAATTGAAGACTTTTTGAAAAACTCAAGAACCAGTTTGAAAGGTTTTAAAACTTGTGTCTTTTTTTTTAATTAAGGCAAAACTTTAAGGCCTTATTTGAGAATTTTCCAATAAAAAATTTATAATGTTCCTCAGTGGAGCTAACTTGTTTGAAACACAAAATAAGGTTCCCCCTCTTGTATTGGACCTGACAAATTCTTCCTCATAATAGGAGTCGAGGCTACTCTTAAATTGATCGTTTCTAAAAACTATGCGCATAAAATATTATAAAATTTCACATATTTTATATGTGACCCATCTCAGGGTAGACCCATCTCTTATTTGAGAGAAATTTGGAACGGGGCCTTACAATAAATAGACACTCATTGTTGTAGGCGAGTTTCATATATTCATTAAATCTTCTCTTATGGACCTAGGCCAGGACGTGAGTTCAAATTTCAATATGATTCTGTATCAAAAAATTTAAATATATATATATATATGCATATTGCCCAATATCTATTTCATCATGTGATGCAATAAAAATTGGCTATTTGGCTCTTTGAAAGACCGTTGTAAGCAGAAATGAGTCCATCTTGTGTCCATCCGACTTGCCAGATGAAGGCAGAACCTCTGGATTTATCAACTGTCATGGGAAGAATACTAGCAACCCAATGTAAAGTCTTGAAATTGACAATTGACTTCGTCTATTCTATTGATCACCTGATCCGTAGCCTTAATAAAGATGCCCAGTAACTTCTCAAAGGGCTAATTAACCTTTGCTGGATCTTTTGTAAGGATCTGATTGCTTCATGTAATTGAACAATTGGGATTTTAAGAGTTATATTTCTAAAAGTGATTAAAATTGAAGAAACAAATGTGAGCACCCATAAAGTCATCAAATATTTATCTTCCCTTTAAATGGAAAATGATTACCCAGTTTGGTCAATTTCTTGTAATTCAAATCCTAGAAAAGTCAAGGTTCAATTAACATCTCACCTTATATTCTTCACCTCTCATGTCTTTAATAGTCATTTCTAGGAGTTCATTTCACCACTAATTACCTTTTATTCAATTCCATGCAAACAAGGCCCAAGTTTTTAAGTGGAGGTTTTTTTTCTTTAGTAAAAAGGATATTTCATTAAAGACAACAAAAGAAGGAAAGGGGAAAACCAACTTAGCTCCCAGTCAAAAGGATACTTGAGGATCATTTCCAACCTACATCCTGCCAAGAAGCAAAATTTAGCAGGCCCATGTGCCCTATAGACAATTTCAAAGTCTACATAAAGAAACAAGCCCTAGAGCCAAAGCTTTAATATCTAGAATTATTTTTTCTTTTTTCTTTTTATTTTTATTTTTTCTGCTACCGAAGGGTTTCCAATCTTTTGGGCTAGACTAATTCCTCTGGGGCCAAAGGGAAGTCGCGTAATACTCCTGTGATCTCAATCAATGTGGTAGCACTAGTGGACTCAACATTCGATTCCTAAAAAAGAAGAACCGGAGGTCGATACCGGCTAACCCTTATGGTTATATCTAGAATACTTGGGTTAACATAAGATGTGCTATAAAAAAAAACATTTCAAATGATCCAGAATCCCGAAGGATAATGCCAAAGCAGGTCCTGTTGGCAAACAGAAAGGATAATATAATATTTCAAGTTGCTATATAGCCTTTCTCTTTAGTTTAGAAGTGGGGAACAAGTCCAGATATATAAGATTTTAGGTACTTTTTTTGGTATAAAGATTTTGAGTACTTAATGTGATGGGATATGTGTGTTTTTTTTTTTTTTTTTTCTATCGGAGGGTTCTCAACCCTTTGGGCTAGACTAATCCCTCCGGGCCCAGAGGAAAGCCGGATAAACTCCTTTGTAGCCCCATTGTGGTGGTGCAGTTTCGAACCTACAACCTTCAGGTGCAAACCATAGTCCTAAGCCAACTGAGCTACCCTTGGAGTTATGTAATGGGATATGTTGTCGTCATGAATTACAAGGACAGGCCTGAACTTATAAAAAAACATATGAGCTCTAATAAAAACATATAATAAAAATGAAAACCTCTTTAGCTGCAAGTGTAGAAGACAAATAGAAATTGTTTCAAATTTGTAAATTTCTTTTTTGACATTCATTAAAAATAATGAGAATCATTAAGTGTAACCACCACATTTTCAGATTTTTTCTAAATTAATCATAAAATACATTGAACTTCCATTTTTTTTTTTTTTCATTTTTCAGTACTTCATATAAATCTAAGATGATACATATAAGTAAATTTACTTAATTCTGACTTGAAAACATATTAATTCTTATCATTATAACATTCTTTTTTGTTATTATTGGAAATGGTATCCATTCAACATATATGCTAGTCTCCAGTTTTACCTCGTGATCTTGGCACTCTGGATAGAAAGCAACATATGTTACATATCTTTATATGCAAGTATCTTACAAAAAGAGACGATGGGGATTTATCATTAAGATGGCATAGAAAGTGTGTTTTTTTTTTTTTTTTTTGTTGGAAACATAGTTGTTTTATTTAAGAAAGATGATTATATGCTACTTCATCTGCAACGAACAAACAATCACAATTTGAACTTAAACCTATTTTTCTGGCCAAAGCATGTGCTTTGACATTATCAATTCTACATATTGCCTTGATTTTCACTACTATGAACTCTTTCACCTAGGCTCTCATATTTTGCATTGGAGTGTAAATCTCCCAAGGTTTGCATTTGAGTTAATCACATCTATAGAAGTCAATGAATCAGTTAGGAAGCTAACTTTCCTCAATCCATATTATATAGTCAAGTCCATGGCCCCTTCTACTGCAATGATTTCTGCTATAGACGTCAACATTGGTAGGAAGAAAAGGCTCAAATCTCCTTTCTCCTTGAGCCACATTAGCTCAATACTCTATGACACCTTTTTTTTTTTTTTTGGGTATAAAACTTGAAAACCTTTAATTCAATGGAGAGAGAAAGCCTTTAATTCAATGGAGAGAGAGAGAGGTGGAGAGAGAGAGAGAGACCAATGCACATCTTTACTATCAATTCACACCCCTTCATATTCATATCTACGCTTTGTGAATAGCATTAATCCCAATTGATGTCATGCTATTATCCATTATTAGATCTAACAACAGGAAGTTATTCAAAACTCCATGATGTTAGTCCCCATTGATCTACTACCATGTCATTTTATCTATCATTAGATCTATAGTCATAATATACTAGTCCTAATTGACAATGGTTAAGCCATGTACGTACCCACCATCGGATCTATTCCTTGAAGTCAATGCACACCTTTATAGTCGTAGTGGTCATGCCCTCGAACATCATTAGATCTGCTGTTAGTTTTTGTCCATCATTTAATTTTATTATTAATTTTAAACTATATAATATAAATATGCATTCATTTTATTATTGATTATATTAAGAATTTGGATGCCTTGCATTTCATTTATCTCATGCTTGGATGTTTAAAACTTTTCTTTTCTTTTCTTTTCTTTTTTCTGACGGTGTCTAACTTTCTTGAAAACCGACTATTTCTCCGAGCACGTGAAGTTCATGTCTCCCCACGCCTACAAATAAGGCTTTTGCGGCACAAGTGGGCCCAAGGAGAAAGCGAGAGTTCGATACTGGAATCTTGTTTCTCAGTTAGGTCCCGGGGGTGGCCCCAAGGAGAAAGTGAGAGTTCGAGATTGGAATCTTGTTTCTCAGTTAGGTCCGCGGAGGGGGGGGGGTTGGTTTTATTTTAAGCTCATGCTTTTAGATGTTAATTTTATGTCATTCTTTAATTTGTATGAAATTCAACCCAATGCATTGAATATGGGCCTTGTGATGGTTAAAATTTGACACTTTAAAAATGAGTGTTAGCTCAATGGGTTGATATTTGGCCCACTTATGTCCCCTCACATTTAATGATGTACCTTTGTGAATTCTTCTCCTAACTCTTACTATGTCGGGGCGCGAATACGTCTCGTATGGTATTGGGCTTCTACCAAGAATCTCTCCCCATCAATGATTCTACTAGGCTAGGCAGTTGCTGCGCAAGTGTGATGTATAGAAAGTTCTCCCCTCCCATATGGGCCATATGGGTCATAAAGTAATAGGATGCGTGCATTTCACCAAACAAGTTGCACATGTGGGGAATGTTCATAATAGGAGGTGGATAAAATATCACCCCAAATCCCAATTGTTAAAATTTTAATACTCACTTTTGTAGCTTTAAAATCTGGTGATTCTCTAAGTGCAATTATTTTGTGAATGAGTTTAATATGTGGTTAATGGTCATATGAGTGTCATCTAGAGTAAAGTGTCAATTCATGAGGAAAAGATGTGTCCGAATAACTTGCATCTTTTTAAAGATGAGCCACCTTAATTATGCAAAATAAATAGAGACAAAGAAGGGACTAAAATTAGAGTGATATGATTTGGAAAATAAAAGTTTATGAGCTGTTGGGGTACAAATTAACCACCCATGATGCACAATGTTGAGCGTTCGACCCTTGGGTCCTCTCTCACTAAAAATAAGTGGCCTTTACTAAACGGGCGGTTTAGCAGTAGGAAAAAAATTCACTGCTATTTTCTACCTCTAGCAGTGGAAAGAATCTACTCTTAAAAGCAATGGTGTCAGCCGTTAAAGGTCACTTTTTTTTTATAATATCTCTTATGTTTACAAGTAATCATCTCCTCTACACGTGCAGGGCACTTCCTAACCTACATGCAAGCTTCCGGGAGGAATCACCCCCATCAGACCTTGGCCCACTTTCAAAATGCATTTGAAAAATTCTAATCAGCTTCGAAAATCCAAATAAAAACTCTAGATTTGCCTCCAAATCTCATATAAAATCTTGGGTCCACCCCCTGAAGCGAAAATCCTCGGATCGTAACTGTGTACAGGTGGTTTTCATTTCAATATAAATGAGAGTTCACCAAAATCTCTGCCTTTGCTTGATGGTTCTAACCATTAGTCTAGACGGTGGGTTCAAGATATAACACCAACAAGAAAAAAAAAAAAAAAAAAAAACATAAGCAGGGTTCAGTCTTGCTTTATTCGGAATGTTGATGATGATGAAAGGGTTTGAAAGAGTGGAACACGGAAATCAGGCCAAAAATTAAGGGTGGGCTTCACATGTGACTGGATCTCATGATAGTAGCACGTGCTTTAGGTCCCAAAGTTTGAAACATTTGAAGACCTTTTCGACTTTCCCACCCTTAACAAAAGTGCATTACACTGAGCCTTCGGTGTCAAGAGAAAAAGTCCTCTCGAGAAGAAAACAAAAGAGACAATGAGAAATGGAGTTTGAACCACTTGGTAGGTGGCATTTCTCATCTTCTTAATAGCTCTTTATGACGAAGGACGACTGGTAATAGATTTTGAGACAACCAAACAATGTGGTGAGTCATCCATATTGTCCATTCATTAAGTGCCAACTATTGGTGCCTACCTTCTTAAATATGTTACATGTAATTTTCAGGTTTTATCTGGTCACAGTCATCAGCACATAATACTCAATGAGACTTAGAGGTGTGCATAATACAACCCAGTTTTTAATGATATCATGGGATTTTGTTCTAAATTTCTTGTTTTATGATTTTCATCTTTCACTATATTCTGAGTTTTGCAAAATGAATCCACACTTAGCAATTATTCAGTGGGAGCTATAAATTTGCAAATTTTCATTTACAAAGTCTGCAAAAAAAATAATCCAGTAGATCTATCAGTTTATTAAAACTACAGTGGCCAAGAACAAGAAGGAAATTGTGTTTTTATCTTTCACCATATATTGAATTTTGAAAAATAATTTTCACATTTGGCAATCATTTAATGGGAGTAAACGTGTGACTTCTTTTTCTTTTCTTTTAATAAACTCTTCGAAAAACCTATGATATGGGATTGATTAGTTATTCAAATCTTATGATAGTACGTGTTTTGGGCAAAATAGTCAATAAGGAGCAAAATTGACCAAAGTCAAGAGACACTGGAGCCATATTGGAGTCTTTTGTCATTATCTCATGGAATCCAAGTTTAAGAAAGATTAAATTGTGAAAACTCCATTAAATTATCCTCTCATTTGATCTATGACCCTTATGGCCTGCTTTCTTATAAGAATTGTGAAAATTTTTGCCTTGGAGAATTATAAGAATTTCAAATGTTGTCCCTTAAAGTAGAATTTTAAATGCTTAACGCCCTTACAGTATTTAGAATGCTGGAATTCAAGGACTTCATAAGGCTAAAAGTGCCTTTTCTATGGTTTGGAATTCTGAATCCTTGCAATACACAAAGCATTTGGATTGTCCAAGGGATAAGATGACACTTCATATCATAAATCCTCAACATGCTCAATTCCTTGGGAGAATGCCTCTAACCAAACAGGCACTTAAAGTGAAGTAAAGCCTCCACCATCCAGACAAGAAAAGACCAACGAGTTGTATAAGAAGTATGCAAATTTGAAATTTTCTCTTTCTTTAAAAAAAATGTAAAAAAACAATTTCTTTTCTCTACAAAATGACAAAAAAAAATCCTCTTTTTACACAAAAAGTCAAAAAGATTCCCTATCAAGCCACTAAAAAAAAAAAAAAAAAAAAAAAACAACATAACCCCTTATATTTTATTCTCTCTTGATTTGATGTTTCACCCCACTTTACATCAACTCACCATACTTCCAAACAGAGGCGGATCTGGTATGAATCCACTAGGGGCCTGGGCCCCCAGTGGATTTCTAAGTTTCAATTATAATTTTGGTGGGGCCCACTAATTTTTTCCATAAGGCCCCCAGTGAATTTTTTGGGCCCCCAATGGATTTTTGTAGCCTAATATTAACTTTAGGTATTCCATATTCTTGTCCTCCCTAATTTTGATTGTTTTAATCACTTTCTTGCAGCATCACCGCATTCTCAGTCTCCTACAAGAGCTAATACCAAGGAAAATTAACAGCAGTCATCGCTGAAAACAGTTAAGATAAATTAGTATGCAGAGGCGGAGGTAGTTCCCAGCCCCCCAGTGACTTTTTGGAAAAAAAAATTATGTATACTAAATTAGGCCCAAATCAATTAGGCCCCCAGTGACATTGAACCAGGCCCTCATTGACATTGAACCAGGTCCCCCAATGAAAACTCGTAGAGAACAATTGTGATAAATAAATATGTCTTGTTTTATTGCTTGAAATTATTATATTATATTTGTTCCATATAAAAGGTTTTGGGTAAATCTGCACACTATTTGTCCTTGCTAGGCATGATTTGCAATGCAGTGAAAATCTACAAACTATCTGTCTTTGAATGCACATTTCTGTGTATTAGTTACTGATAGTGTATGTAAAAGGTCCACTACTTTTTTTGTGTATTGTTTTTTCTCAAGCATGAAGAAAAAAAGAAGAAAAAATCATTTGCAATCATATAAATAACCCAAAAAAAATTTCCGGGGCCGTTGCCCCCGGACCCCCTACTACTTAATCATGCCCCCAGTGATTTTGAATTCTGGATCCGCCACTGCTTCCAAACACACCCGTTTAGTGATTTTAAACACATCCATTTTCATGATTTCATTCCATTGATGAGTAATTGTGACATGAATGAAGAATTTGGACTTGTGGTTATTCACAGAGGTAGTGTATATGAGCGGGGGTAACCTTACTAACCAGAAATTAAGGTGGTCAAAAACCCTGCAGATGATCTCATATCAATTTCAGTGTGAAATTTTAGCCATTTGGTCAAAAGATAGTATGAAATTTAGAGTCACGCATCACATGTAAATATCTTACATGCCAGATATACGAAGTAGAATTTTGAACGATTTGAAATATAGATGGTGGGTTCCACTTTGATTTAGATGGACACCAGTGGGAAATCTTTTCCTAGAGGATAAGCAGCTAGAGGGCAGATGCATGCTTAATGGAGTACTACAAATGATAGTTCCTGTTTGTGTAGGATAATGGGTGGCTTTAAAATTTTGAAATTCATAAATCATAGCATTTATTAAACACTATGCTCGAGCTCCTTGACTTGTTGAGCTTGAGTAAAGAATAGTGTGTAAAGGATTTAGATGTTGCATAAGCATGGATATAACTGAGTTGGCCGCTACAAATAAGATCAAGACTACATCAGCATAGATCAAACACTAGATGCGGAGATATGTGATTATCTACAAGAGATCCATCACATGTGTGATCTCTTCTAGATCTAAGGGCAATGATAGACACCCAAACCAGAAAAAATGATGATAGACAGTTCAGATCTAGTAAAAGAAAAAGGAAATTGGAAGGCTTTCCCGAAGGGTGTTTCTCTCTTTCTTCTCATTATTGCTTGTTATTGGATATGAGTTTTGACATAATCAACCGCCACTCTCTCCCGTATATGTATATAGTCTTTTCGTTATTGGGTGATAAGCTCTACATTTGAATATGAATGGAGAGATGGTAAGGATAGAGAGTTGAATCAAATTCTCTCAATTTGAGTTTGAACGGAGAGATGATAAACATAGAGAGTTGGAGTAAATCCAAAACAATCATTATCCCTATCACCACATAAGGATTAACACATCCTTATTTGCAATCACCAAGACTCTCGATCTTGTGAGGGACGTCTCTTTGTAATTGGGATTAAGCATGTCCTTGGCCATGTCGTACGTGCTGGGCAGGGTGCCCGCACTGACACAGCCCGAGGCACATCCCAACACGACAATTATATACAAAAGGTCCTATTTTTTATATAAATAAAATATAAACTTAAAATAACTAAAGATTTATTTTTCATTGGTCAATAAGCATCAATGTTTGTGCATTTATTTTAATAGTTTCAACCTTATCTTAAGTTGAGAACCCTGAGTCTATAAAGTCTCTTTCAATTTATATAAAAAAAATTAATAAAAGTTAAAGAAAATTTAGAAGAGACATGTGGGCCGGCTCGTGGGCAGCATCACCCCAGCCCATCTGTGGCACGCCCTAAGTCATGTTGTGGGACGTGTTGGCTGACCCCCACCCGACCCGGGCATGGCATGGCACGGCACGGCACGGTCAGGCCGGCCTAAAATTGGGCCATGCCTACACCCCTAGGTCTACCTATGTGAAAACCCCCAACTCCATTATATTATCCCAACTCCTTGATCCCTGGCCATGGGCGGACCTACATGCATATGACCTGAGGCGGTCGCCCCATGTCTATTTTGAAAATCTTAGAAAACTGAATGGGCTGGACATGTCCTACGTATGATTAATGAATAGTCGCCCCACGTCTAAACCGTGTGATTGCCCCTCGTCACAAAACCTTAGTAAAAATACTCTTGTCTTTTGACATTTTCTTCATGTCGAGAGTACCGGATCCTCTTCGCGATGTTCTATTTCGACATTTTCTTTCTATTGAGAGTGTGAAATCCTCTTCACGGCGATACAACTTGAACCTCTTGTGGTTAGTCTTTCTCACAACAAATTACCCTAAATATAGCAATCTCCCTCCCTCTTCAAATATAGCATAATTCTAATGACTCTATACCTAAATTTGAACCCTTAATCTCCCAATCCTATTTTCAAATCCTAATCCAAACCTAAGCCTAAATTACTAAATCTGAGCATATCTACAAGAGGATTAAATTACCATTGGGCATACTTTAATCTTCAATTCATACAAAAATAGGGTCTTAGAGTTCATGCGTGAATAATTTGAGTTACATTTAAGTGGAGGTTTTTCTTTTTTGTGATGGGCCCATAACCAATAATAGGAAATTATTTTTATAACTAAGGTAAGTGCATGCAACCAAATTCTTCAGATCTAAATAAAACCTAGTTGGGAACCCAAATTGGGTACTTGGCCGTGGTCACCCAAATCACTTTGGCATGGCATTTAAACGCCTAGGATTAAAGAAAATATTATCTTAGGCTTATTCGATGATAATGTATCGACGATAACCTTAATTTGGGAGAGGTAGTGGGAAGGCCCATAAATTGGACAGCAAATCTTAGCATGAAAAAAAGTTATATTTCTATTTAAATGCAATAAATTTACATTTTTGTTATTATTCACATGAAAAAAGTTAACAAACTGAGCAAAGGTTTAGCCCCACCGAAACCAAAATCCTGGGTCCGCCACTATCCATGGCTCAAAGTTTAATGGTTTTAAAGGCATCACTTTCTTGTGATTTCAATCCAACATCGAGTAACGGTTAGATGAGCGTCAAATTTGGACTTTATATCAATTTAGGGATATAATATGTGTGAAATGATTAGAGTGACTCAAAGGTGGGGGTCCACACTCTAAAAACACAGGGCATAAAAAAGTGATTTTTTTTTAAATGGAGAGTTTTTAATAATCTCTAAATAGAGTGTGACCAAACAACATGGCCCTCATATCTGCACCACGCAATTACATAGGTTTTTAGACATGTCCCTCGTATCTCCACGTAAATTACTTTGGTTTCAAGGCACAGCTTTTGGATGCTGTGGCAGTGGAGCCCAGCGTAGGAAGGTGGGAAAATTCGTCGTGTGAAGGACAGAGATAAGAAAGCAACATGCACACATTCCTTTCGTTTCTCCTCCCTTGTCTCTTTCCCACCAAGAAATAATTCAAGGCATGGTCCCCTCAACCTTCCCACTTTTTTTTTTTTTTAAAGGGTTATCATTCTTTTGGGTTTTACTAATCCCTTGCCGACAAAAAATTCGACTAAACTATCCAATAGTTTCAGTATAGTAGTGCAAACCGTAGTCCTAACTTAATTAAATTATCTATTGGGATTCCATGATCCTTCAACTGAATGGGTTGACTAAAGACTTAGGTGCCTCCGAGCGAGTTAGAGCTCAATATAGCAAAATAAAGAAATAAAAATAATTGAGCACGGTGAGTCCTCTCGCTCCTCAATCAAATGAAATTCATGGTGAGGCTTATAAATTCATACTGAGACAACCCATGGGGCTAACCTTGGGGCACACATGATCAATTCGAGTCAGCCATCCTAAACTCTTCCTTTATGTCACTGATTCCATACTCAATGAAATGGACCATTGGATTAAAATAAAATAGTGCATTTTAACACAATTAAATTTGAGGGCTACGTATCAAGGCACTAGGATGATGGGATTGACTTATAAATTTATATATGTTTGGTCCACAATCTAAACCATGATTGGTGGCCTTTAGGTGGGCCCCACTGGCTGTCTCACATGGAGACTGCCCTTCTCTAATTGTGGAAACCTCTCACATGGAGACTGCCCTTCTCTAATTGTGGAAACCCAACAATTAAATTTCCACCAACACCATGTGATGGGGAAAAAAGAAATCCATTATCTCTTCTGTCCTTATTAGGCTTCTGTTCAGTCTTTATTATTCTCAACCTTTTGCGTTGCATAATACTGTGGGATAAAGATATGCATGTACTATACGTAGAACCTTCAGGTGCCCTAACAAAATAAAGAGGTGGATTTATTTATAGCCAATTCCACCATGCTAAGAAATGCCAAGGCCTGCCCATGTTTCAGCGGCCCAATCATTTTTATTCTCTATCATTTTTTTTTAATTATCGGAGGATTTCTAACTATTTGAATTGGACTAATTCCTCTAGGTCCAAAGGGAAGCCGAGTAAACTCCCCTTTAGTCCCAATGTGATAGTACAATTTTGAACTTACAACCTCCGGGTGCATACCGTAGTCATAGACCAACTGAACCACCCCTTAGGGTTAGACTCTTTCTACTTTGCATGATATACATTGCTAAATTGATCAATGCATTAAAAATAAAAAAATATTTCAATAACTTTTTATTAATTTTTATTTTGTTATTTCTCTCAACAGTCACTTTTGTTTTTCCTGTTGATTGATCTGATGTGGCATCACTATCATTGCTTATTTTGAATCTTAGTTACATATTTTACACCCAATCAATCTGGAAAATATAACTTTAGCAAAAACCAAAAATTCAGGAGCATGGCAACGACCTTATCATCGGCCCCACTTTGAAATCAGAGGACCCTTTTTTGTGCTTAACGAAGAGAAATATTGGTTGATATTGACAACTAGAAACTATGCATAAACAAATGAAATGAGGTGAGAACTAAAAATGTGGGGATGTCAATGGACTTCCAGGCCTTTTGGGATGGTCCATGTGAATTTCAATTTTTCTCTTGACCCTGTTTGAGATCATGCTGAAAAAACAGAAAAAAAAAGAAGAATAATAATAATAATAATAACAAAAACCACCACCTAACATGTCTGTTATAAGTACATCGCCAGATGCCTTTTTTTTTTTAAACGGTAACAAAGATTTCATTAAAACAAGAAAGAGAAGAATACATCAAAACTTAAAAAAAAAAAAGAGTGGGAATGTGCAAAAGATAAGCACCTATCGCCAGAGATCCTAATAGGTCTTTCCCTTCGTTACTACCTGGAATGGGCACTAGCCTTTCAAGGAGTATAGCAGCTAATTCAAGCCTTCTAAGAACATACCTTGACCGTGTCAAATGACATTTTCTTTTTCTCTTTTATTTATTACTAATAGGTTTTTCTCATTTTTTTAGTTATATATTTTCTTATGATTCCATATAACATCTTGCTACATGCACTTTGGCTTTGTCCTGCCTCTTTGTTATTCAACATTCAGCTCCACATAACAAAGCCCTTGTAACATTCATGTAATAAAAGTAACCTTTTAATCAAAATGCATAGTCTACATTAGGGTGCACAAAAAATCTGTCGATCCGTAAAATCGATTCGATTCGCAGATTTTTAACCGAATTAAAGCTAAACGGATTGATAACAGATTGAAAATCTTGTAATCCGTCAACAATGGATCAGTGAAAGATTTCACATTCAATCCGCAGATTCAATCCGATCCGATCCATTGACATTAAATATAAATAAAAAAGACTTAAAATGTCTAAATATAAGTTAAGAGGTCTAAATATCAAAGAAGGAAAAACTTCAGGGGTTAAAATATAATTCACTTTTATATATAAGTATAACTAATGAAACCCTAGACCAAATTTCACTCTAGCTTTGAGAGTATTCTCTTCAAATTTTCTCTAATATAAGATTTAATGGATTGAACAAATTAAACCAATCCGATCCGGTCCTCCATGGATTGGATTGGATCGGTTTTTAAAAGTTACGCATTGGTGACGAATTTCAAATCCATCAATCCTTAGGTAACAAATTGGTGACGGATTTATCCTAATCCGCACTAATCCGGTCCGTATACACCCCTAGTCTACAATTACATAACTATCTACAATTACATAACAACCCAATAACTTATCTCCATTTTGCCCATCAAATGTTCGGCTCCCAACTCAAGCCCTCCATTTTCATTTGTGATTGACCCTTAATTGGAATTTATTATTACACTGGTATTAAGTCTTCTACTATTTAAACAACTCATTTTTTCCGATCAACCCAATAAAATTGCATTTGCCATTAGCCTATTAGGCCTGTTTGGGGGCTTTACTAATGGAGTTAAGTGGAGTAAATGTTATTTTGAGGAAATAATAAAATATAAGTGGATTATGATGATATTTTATTTTTAGTTGTTTGTGATTGAATCTTTTTTACTTTTTTTTTTATTGAAAATTTGAGTTTTGTTGTCTTTTGGTGGAGAAATGAGGTTATTTTTCTACTTTTTTTGAGAAAAAATATGGTGGGAAATTTGAATTAAAGTGTTTTGGTGGGAATTTTTTTTTAGAAATTGAGGGTTTACCTTACTTGACTCTAAAGGTAGAGTTGCCAAACAAGCCCTAGTTCTCAGTCATTTGATTGAAATACTTTGTTTTAGAATTCTATATATTCAGTTACTTGTTTCCTTATTTGACTAATTAGAATAATACCATCTACAAACAACATATACCATTTGAATAAAAATCTAAGATATGTTAAGTGGAGTTTTGCCAGAAAATATTCAGTGTGAACATCTCCCACAGTTTTCATCCGCTAAGGTTAAACTATTTGAAAATATGATGTTGCACAAAAAAGAGATTCCACACAAAATGTTAGACAAATGGGTCACACCAAAAGTACAAAATTTCAAAATTCCCTCCTTATTTTTTTTAAAGTAAAAAAACAACCTCGTTTTTTTCACAAAGACAAAAACAACCTCCTTTATTATTACCAAACAACTAAATCAGCTTCTCTTGATTTAATACTTTACTTTATCTTTATTTTACTATAATATTACCAAACGGGCCAAAGAAAATTTGCATAACAGTCCAAGGGTGTTTTTTCTAACATTTGGGGATGGTGGTGCAAATCTACATGTCACCTCTCATCGAATGAGTATAATAGCAACAAAGCAACATCAGTGTTTTGAAAGGAAAACTACATGTCACATGCAGGATTGCAGATGGGGACACAACAAAGCAACAGTGGCAGGGAAAGAGAAGATTTATATTCCCTTTTTTTCTCTTACCTAATATGCCGTTGGTATGTTCTTTTGCTATTGTATTTTACTGGGGTGTACTAAAGCCTTATAATTGGGAGGGTTTGAAACCCAACTGATCAGAAAAGGAATCATCACATTCATTTGTACAGAATATGAATAAGTTGAATGATACACGTATTATATCAAGAACTGAAAATTTTCAATCATCGAAATGCAAAGATGGCTATGGCCCCTCCCAAAAGTTTGAGAAAACCCCCTCTAATTTTATTTTTTTTAAATTCAACGAGTTTTTAACATATGCCCATGGAATTGAATTCAGAAGTCTGAGAAATGCATCTTTGAGAGTTGCTAAAGTTAGTGTGATGTCCGAGATGGCTATCAAATGATCTTTTTAGAGAATAAAATGATAGCCCATTGGTTATCCCATTGGTTATGAATCTCGTTCTCACCCAATTGCCAGTGTTTGATCCCCGGTCCTCTCCCCATGTGTGTAGATGGTCTTCTCTTAAGCATTTTACTCCCGCATCAGTCAAGTCTCTTAAAGGTTGAACAACTTGGCTAGTACCAAAACAAGAAAAACAAACACTACTCCTTAATGAAAAATAAACTAAGGGTCCATTTGTGCATGAGCTGCTGAGGGTTTCCTCTTCTACGGCATCGAAGTCTAATGAAGGGAGGTAAGAGTTCCAAATCCTCCCAAGCGCAGAAAATATGAAGTAAATAGAGGTTTTTCTTCGAGAAATAGTGTCGCTGCTCTAAATAGGTAGTCGAGGAAGGCGCTAGAAAACACGATGCCTTTTCCACTCTCCTTTCATGGCATTCGCGTTGCACAAATGCATTCTAAGGAAAAATGAAAAATGAATACTCTGTTAGATCAATTCCCAGGAAAGTCACAGTATCCACTTTATATAATTTACCCTTCACCTCAGTAAGATTTTTCTGTTAGAACAACTTCCAAGGCATTTAATTTTATGCAAACAAATGGCGTCGAAAAAATCATAGTAAAAGGTACGTGTTTCATCAAAGAGCACAAAAATAAAGGTATAGAGCGAAGGATCCAAGATGGAGATGTAGATATAGATGCGTAGGTCCAAGATGGAGATTGGAGGGTCAAGAGCAGATATAATTTCATGACCTGCTGGTCTTCACCTTAATTCTTTTGTTTCAAGCCTCTTTCTTTTGAAGGCATTTTCATAAAAACTCTAAGAATCCAACACCATAAACAACTCACTTGCCACCAGGTTGTATTAAAGATTTTTGACAATCCATAGTAATTTACCCAACTCAGTATAACTCAGTATAACTCGGTATAAAAGTAGAGGCCATGGATAGGGATGGCAATGGATTACGTTAAAACATGAACTCAGTTGCATTGCAATTAAATTATATACACTTTAACTACTCATAATATTGTTTACTGATGAATAATCATACAAAAGAACAAAAACTTGAACTTCAATTTACATCTAATGATGTAAACCTACCTAGTTAATTATCTTAAACAGTAAATTAAAATGGGCGTTCTGAAAGCAATCTTAGAAATTCAACGACGTTGATTAGCCACTAAGAAAATTTTGTGGAGTTTGAATCTTACCTCCAACACACACAAATTATTTGAAAGCAACCATATACCTGGCCCACCAGAGATTCTTTGTCAAAAAGATTTTGGCTCCAGAAAAAGACAGTGAGACAATCCATGAAAGAATTTCTCAATCACATGATTAGGACAAGTTGGATGACATAAACCCCAATATAAAATGATCACTTAGAATGCGGTCCTCTTTTAATTAATGCAGTCATACATGAATTGCAATTATTTTATAGGAAATGATCACCTCTACTATGCTAAATATGTAACGTTCCAAGTAGCACTTGAAAGTCTCCTGTGATGCACCACTCGAGTCATGTCATCATCACTGGTTCTTTATATTCCACAAATTTTGAGGTTTTGCTTTGGGGTCAGTGTTGAAAAATTCCTTTTCAAATCCCCAATTCATTTACCAAAAAAAAAAGCTCATCTCACAACCCATTAGTTTTTATAATCGGAGCTCAAGTTTAATCAATTCAATCAATGGTTGGCATCTTTGAATTGGCATTAATTTTAACTAGCAACAAAGGCCGTGCTTATTTCAGACCAAAAGTAAAAATATATTAAGATTTTGGTACATATTCTTAGGAAGAAATAAATATAAAGTAAAAATAACTATATTATTTATCATTCTAAAATTCTTATATATTAAAATATAAAGGATAAAGGATAAAGTATAAATTCCCCTTATTTTGATTTTTATATAATTTTTTAAATAGAAAAGAGAGAAAATAATTATAAGTATAAACATTATAATAGAAATAAATGTAAAAATCAGATAAGCTTTACATGAGTTAGCTATGATAAATATGAAAATCATGTCTTACTTCATCAAGATATTATAGGAAGAATTTCATTGGAGCTAAGAATGATCATTCATGATATCTCTTTTAAAATGTTATACCAATGAGAACGCATAGTTTTGCTATCATTAAAAACAAAAGACAGGTGAAATAACATAAAATGCAAACTCTTGAATTGCATGTGGGTGAGCCCAAAATAACCCAAATCCAAAACCATCAACATAGCAAGAGTAGATAATTATCTTTACCCATAAGAAAAACCATAAAAAATTTGAAAAACGAAACCCTATATAGAAGATTCATCAACAAATCAAAGCAAGAGTAGATTATCATCATTACCATGGGAAGTTAACAAACAAATAAATAAATACAATTTCTAAATGTAATCAACCAAATTCATCACCTTTCACCACTTTCACCATCATCAAAGGAATTTGAGAAAGGACCAAAAAATGAAATGTATCTCATCGAAGCGTTTGCTATCTTTTATAGTCAAAATCAAATACCAAAATGGTTATAGTGCATCAGAGTTTAAGACCTATATTGGTGGTTTCAGATGTTTGATTACTTTTTAGGATACGGATAATAACAACTATCACTCTAAATATAAATACAAAATCAGTGTAGCATTAATCTCGCCAATTAATTGTGGGTGCAGGAAGGGTTACATCCTCTTGTGAGGATCACAAAAATTCAAAATTGATAGAGAGATTTACTTTCTACTCTTAATGAAAGAAAATAAACTTAATAGAAAGTGGACTATGGGGAGGAGTTACTTCCCGTTATTAAGGAAAGAAAATAAATATAATAGGATTTGGAATATCGGGAAGAGATGTTACTGCAGAAATTATTGGATTTTGATTTAGAGAGTATGACGATTAGTGTGATTTGAAAATATAGAGATATTATGTTAATGAGAGAGATTTTAAATGACAGGTTGACAATTTAAATGAGAGAGATTTTTGGAGATAAATATTAGATCTGTGGCTGAAAGTGACGTGGCACGTTAAAGCCGTCTATAATTTTTTAAAGAAGAACTCTTGTGACGGTGACGTGGCACTTTCTATGTTCTCCCTCCGATTTGCTTTAATATATATAAGAGCTTTTTGCATATAACCCCCTTAGGTTTCTAGGATTTGAAAATAGGCTCCTATGGTTTTGGTATTTGTAAATAAGCCCATTCATTTTCATTTTAATACCTTTGGTGTCCTCAAAATCAATAGCCTTCTAACCACCAAAAGTTTTTAGAGTAAATGACTCTTTTGCCCATCTCTTTATCCCTTTATAATTAAATTCAAAAAATTGTATTTTTTTTTTCTAAAGCTTGTAACATTAATGATTACAATTAATGAGAGAGAATAACCGTACACAAATCTATTTTTATCAATACATGGCTTATTTCATTAAATCCAAATTGGTTATAATGGCAATAAATGCATGTGCTTATAATTGATCCAATCCATGCACGACCCACCGTTAGATTGACGAAAGTTATAAAATATATGATCAGGCTTCATGTGCATTAAAAAGTTATTGAGAGCGACTGTTGGGTGTTTGGATAAAATAATGGTATTTTTGTAACTAATAATATACTCTCTTTTTTAATGAATATAAGGGCAAAGTTATCATTTTTATAAAAGTTCAACACAAATCTCATGGTGGTTACCCATTCTCATTAGGAATACTAATTTTGGGGACATAAAAGGTATTGAATTGAAAAAGTAGGGGCTTATTTACAAATACTAAAACCACGGGGGGCTATTTACAAGTCATACCAACCTTAGGGGGGTATGTACAAAAAAACTCTATATATAATTGTAAAATGCTTCAGTAAATGTATCATCAAATTTGTATTATCAATAATATTAAATTTTAAGAATTTAGATTTAAGGAGAAGGATCATTTGGTGGGCTTGGTTCTTATATTCAATTCACTTGCTTTCAAATGTTGTATCGATGTGCTTCTCTTAATTATCATGCATTGAGGTGAGTCACATTGAAAAAAGACACTTTTCCAAATAGAAATATGCCAAGAGGCCTAAGACTTCCTGTTACTAAATATGGGTTTGGAGTTAACATATCAATACAATAAGATTATCTTAACCACAAATTATAAAATTTAAAATTTTATAAGAGCAATTTTCATCTCAATGCAACTCAATGCAATCCAATGGTAGGTAAAGGTTGGATAAACATGGTCAATTAATTATTAAGATCAACCCACATACATAGTGAGCTTTTCCGAAAGCTCACATATATATTTTTTGTTATAAGGGTAATTGTATTAGAGAGGAGAAAGAAGAATACAGAGAACAACAAAACAGAAAAAAAGAGACCTCCAAATGGGGAGGAGAAAACAGAAGGGCCACAAAAAACAGTCAACAACCAGAGGTGGAAGCAAGGATCATTGAGCTGGGATTTTTAAAAAACTTAAGATGGAGTTGAGCTGTTGGCTGCCAAAAGGAGTCGAGATCTTCTTGAGAGTGAAGCTTAAGTCTTCATGCAACTGGCCTAGGATCTGGTTGAGTGGGATGTGATGGTTGTAAAAAATTGTTGAGTTTCTGGTCTTCCATAGATAATAGAGGACTGTTAGAAAGGTGGTGGCCATGAGCTTCTTGCCTGCAAGGTCATTTCCTCTAGAGAGGGAGATCTAGATTGAAGAAGCAGAGCAGGAGGGTGGTTGCAGAACACATGCAGCCCGGAGAAGCCAATTCTAGAGGGATTGAGTTGTAGAGCAGGAGAAGAAGATGTGGTTAGCAAAGTCAATTCCATTGAAGCAGAGGCAGCATCTAGAGGCTAGGGAGAAGCCGAGGTGCTATAGATGAGATTTGGTGGGAGTTCTATTAAGCATCAGACGCCAGCCAAAACAGCTAACTCTGGGTAGGGAGAAACCATTCCAAATCAGGGGAGGCCATTGAAGGATGTTGCCTCTGAATCTGACTGCGTTCCAAGCACTTTGTGGAGAGATCTGACCATCTGTGGAGTCCTTCCAGTAGAGAGTGTCTCGTGCTGATGAGCTTGGAGAGAGCAGGGAAGTTGCAGAGGAGAGCAAGTCTTGGACTGCATTTGGCAGATTAGGAGGGATATGTCAACTGCCTAAGAAGAAGAGGGATGCAAGCCGCTGGTTCAGAGGGAGGTGCAGGTTGGGGCAGACGTCAGCGAGTGGCTTGTCTCCACACCAGTTATCATGCCAGAGGTTAATATCTTCACCATTACCGAATGCCCAGGCACTGCCTTGATGAATGAAGTGGGCAAGGCGACGGATACGTTTCCAGATACAGGAGCCATATAGAGTGTTAGCTGGGTTCCATATATTGTTGTTCTTGAAGTAACGGTTCTTGAACCAAGATGACCAGATGGAATTCATGGAAGAAGCTTGCCAGCCTAGCTTGATGAGGGATGCATCATTAACTTCAGTAATTCTTCTAATGTCAAGGCCTCCTTCTGGCTTTGGGAGGGTAACTTGGGACCAGTTCACATAGATGATTTTGGAGGATGTAGCATTGCCTGACCAGAGAAAGTTCCTCATCAGACGCTCTATGTCCTTGCAGAGAGAGATTGGAAGGGGAAGAATAGAAGCACTGTGCATAGGAATGCAGGAGAGGACGTGCTTGATAAGGATAAGCTGACCTGCAAAGGAGAGATATCTGGCTTTCTAGGCAGTGAGTCTTGCATTTATTGAGTCCAGCAGGGGAAGGAAGTGAACACGCTTTGGGGTGCCAAAAACAATCGGGAATCCCAGGTATTTTAGCTGAGTCTGGCTTTCTTGAAGACCAAGGATGGAACATATCATGGCCTTTCTTCTATTACCACACTTTCCTATGAAAAGCTGGCTCTTGAGGAGATTGATGTGCTGGCCTGAGGAGGATTGATAAATTTCAAGAAGGTCTTGTAGAGCTAGAACACCAGAGGTAACACCTTTCATAAGGATGATTATGTCATTAGCATAGAGTAGGTGACAAGGGGTATGTGGGATGGTGGACAGGGGGGAAATGGTGCCAAGGGAGTGAATGTTGTGAAGATGGAGGCTGAGGATCTCTTCGGCAATGATGAACAAGTAAGGGGATAGGGGATCTCCTTGTCTTAGGCCACAGGAAGAGCTGAAGAAACCTTGAGGAGATCGATTGATCAATACTGAGCATTTGGAGGTACAGACGCATTCCTTAATAAGGGAAATCCAGGTTTCTGAGAAATTAAAGAATCTGAGGGTGGAGAAGAGGAAGGTATCAAAGGCTTTGGAGATGTCAAGTTTTAGGCAGAGGGAGCCTTTACTGAGCTTAGATTTGAGCTTTTAAAAGAGCTCAAAGGTGATGGCTGAATGGTGATGAATTGATCTACCTTTAATGAAGGCTGCCTGGTTTAAGGAAATTAGAGTTGGAAGGAGAGAGGTAAGCCTAGAGGAGAGGATTTTAGAGATGATTTTATAAGAAAAGTTAAGCAAGCTGATGGGCCTGAAGTCTGCAAAGGTGGAAGGGGAGTTGGATTTAGGGATGAGAGTAAGAAAGTAAGCATTGGAGGCTCTAAGGAGTTTTTTGGATTGGAAGAAGTGTTTCACTGCTGAGATAACTGTTTGGCTAATGATACCCCAAGTAGAGGTGTAGAAAACACCATTGAAGCCATCAGGGCCAGGGGAGCTACTCTTCTTAAGAGAGAAGACTGCATCTTTAATTTCAGAGTCAGAAGGAATAGAGACCAGAAAGGAATTTTCTGAGTCTGAGACTTTTGGACTATCAGTCTGAAAGAGGATTGGGTGGAGCTGGCCTGCATGGGATTTGAAGAGATTAGAGAAGAAGAGCACGGCTTGGTCTTGGATGATGAGGGGCTCATCAGTTAGGCACCCATTGACAGAAATGTGTTTGATTTTGTTGAAAGAGCTTTTGGCTTTGGCAGATTGATGGAAGAACTTGGTGTTCATGTCGCCCTCTTTAAGCCAAGAAATTCTGGATCTTTGTTTCCAATGAATCTCCTGGGCTTTGAGGATTTCATGGAGATTAAGCTTAGCTGCCAAGAGGTCTTGTCTAGAGGAGTCTGAGGGGGAGGAATCAAGGTTATGTTGGCACCTCAGGATGGAAGCTTCGTCATCTAGGATGTTTTGGTGGACTTGGCCAAAAGTAGTCTTGCTCCAGGATTTAAGAGATTGCTTGAGGAACTTGAGTTTTTGGGCTAGGATGAACTGGGGGTTCCCTTCAAATGGAGTGCTCCAACTGGATTCGACCACTTCAAGGAAGGTGGGGTGGAGGAGCCATTTATTTTCAAATCTAAAAGGAGCTTTAGGGGCTAAGAATATATCGCAATGAAATGATTGATTCATTCTATCATGTGACCCATTGTTTGGGTCCACTAGTACAGTATCAATCGGTACTTTTCGATACCACAATTTTTATGTTGGTGTGTCAGGTTCTCCAATCTAGAATAGATTTTTACTCCTGATATGTTTGACATACAACTTTCGTAACTAACAAATGTGGGGTCTACAGTGTAGTAAAAGCCTAAAATAATATTTTCGTGCATGCTTCCTTCCATTTTATCCTTATTTTTTTAAGATTTGTTGTTTGTAAATAGATTCTAGGTCCTTCGTGACAGCCATTATATCATAAACTAAACTTGTAACACATACTTGAAACTACACCGCCTAATTAGAGACGATCCATACCATTCAAGATGAATGTCAACTTCTCCGATCTCCACTGATATATCATCAAGTTTCAACTCAAAATAATTGAGTCCTGATATATGATTGAATGCCATTATAGAGATGTGATTAGACGCTAACATGACATCGCTTCTAGTGTGGTGTTAATTATGTTTCAGTCATGATGCTCAATCATATGGTGGGAACCCCACCTTTTTAAACTGAAACCGGAGGATACATCTTTAACATTCAGACCCTAGTTAGTATAATTATAGCTATTAATCTTATTTAGTGTTAAGCAGTTGAGATTAGTAGTGTAGCAAGTTGATTTAGGTGTGTTAAAGTAGTGACTCGAAGGTTTTGATAGAGGTAAGAATGAGTTTAGTGCATGTAGGGGTGGTTTGTAATTTTAAGAAATTGTGAGGGACTCATCATAATTTCATGAAATTTTGAATTTGGGTCTGTTGGATAGAAGACTTAATTTCGAGAAACTTTCATCCATAACCCAAGTGAATTCGGCCTTTAAAAATCCCTCGTTTGGTCTTCTATCGTTTTGGTTTTCAATTATAAGTGTGAGGACTTTTTGTGAATTCATAAAAAAAAAACCTCTCAACGCAAAAGGGGATCTATCCCTTAGCAACCATTTCTTCCTTTCTTCTTCTTCTTTCCTTATTTTCTCTTCTTCTCACATTTTCCTTATTTCCATTGATCCACCAAGCTCACCATCGACCTCAAAGCATCTCCATGCATTGTCATCCTTTTCTTCTTGCTCTCTACTTCAAAATCCCTCATCTTGGTTAGCATTTCTCCTTAGTTCTCCTTTGTCCTAGCTCATTGGGGGTGGGGGGTATCTGGATGTTGCATGCAAGCTTTTCTCCTCTCTTCTCGTTTTATTGTGGGAGTTTGAGTTTTAAGTTGGCTTTGGGGGTATGGGTTCTCAAGAGGGCTTTATAGGTAGGGTTTCTTTTTTCAAGTGATTTCTCAACTAAGGCAAGTGAACAAATATTTATTCCAATTATATATTTTGCTTTTTATTACATGATTCTTGCATTTATTTCACCCTACCTACCAAGTTCAAGCTTACTTATGTAAATGGTGGTTGTGCATGTCATAAATTGGGGGTTTTTCATTAATGGCTTTTAGGTGGGAGTGCATGTGGTTAATTAGGGCTGGATGTGCTCATTTGAAATGATGTTTGGAGGCCTTTAGTTGAATGAGAGAAATCCCCACTGAGTTTAAGCAGAATCAACTTAGCAAGCTCATTTCTAGGAGCTCATCGTGGAAGAGTCTATGGCTAGCTGTAGAGCAATGGCCAATAGGTAGGGATGCAAATTGGCATCCAATTATCTAGTTATCCGGAGGTTCTGATCTATAAGGACCAGGTTTGAAAATTATTTTAGGTTCCGATTCATAAATGGGACCGGGTCTGGGATCCAATTTAGGTTCCAATTGATAAACGGGTTCGATTTTGGGTCCATACAGGCTCTGACCCGTGCACCCGGGACCCGGCATATGAGTTTTTAATGTTGCAAACTGTATCTCAAAATCAACTTTTATTGGACATTTTTATATTTAATCTTGGAGGTAGTAGACTTGATGCACTGTTATAAGTTAAATGATATCCTTATTTTAAGAAAAAATAAAAAAAGAAAAGAAGTTATAACTGGTTTTGGAACTAGATTTTTGGTCCTCTAGTTGGACCTGATTCTAGAAGCGGATCTAGGACCTCTCATCGGAATCAAGTCTAGAACCAACAAAACAAGTTCCGAGTCGGGATTGGATCCAGAACCATTATTTATAAATGGGTCTAGGTCCGAGTCCAATTTGGTTCTGACTCAACACCGTCCCATTTGCAACCCTACTAGCATGGAATGTTAGGGGAAATGAGAGTGGTTGCCTTAGAACTTGAACTATGGCTAGCTCACGGTGAACCGTAACAACTAACCGTAGAGCAATCTACAGTTGCCCTATTGGAGTGAAGTTCGGGGAACTGGGAATTGACTCTCAGTTCCTAAGTACTACAACTAACTGTAAGGTATCTCAATAGCTAACCTTACAAGGTTACAACTAACCGTTGAAGACTTGTTAAGGAGCCATGAACCTAGGATTATGGGCTTAGTTTTAGGACCTTTAGCCTTCATTAATAAGGTTTAAATGAAAGACTAAAAATTAAGGAATGTTTAAGCTTGACGTGTCCTTCGGTGTGCTAGGCACAACCTAAGTGGAAGGTGTGGCGATATTGGGAAAATTGATGTCAGCTACCATCAAAGGCCACAAACCTAAGGAAGTTAATGGCCCAGTATCACATAGCATCGGGGGGGGGGGGGGGGGGGGGGGTGGGTTCTATACATAACGGCATCAAGGGCTTATGTTTAGATTATAATGACTCCTTGACTTGTGCATAATCAAGATATTGGTGTAATTATTCTTTGTTGTTCATCTTCACACCTTGAGCATTTCCCTTCTTGTGATGGTATTTGTACCAGTTGCAAGTCACATGTGAGAACTCAGAATGGACTTTGGATCCCCTATGTGCATTTTGTTGGTTTTAATTTGTTTGTTTAATGAAATTTACCATCATAGCTGAGATCGTTTGCCGTGTCTAAGGCTAGGTGGCTTTCTCTACCAAAACTTGATTAGAGTGTCGGAGGACAATGATACTATTCCACGGTAGATTTGCCTATATGGGTTCCCTATTAGCTAGGATGTTTGAAGTATAGTGTTTCGTCTTTATCAGATTCTATGATTATTAATAGTCATGCACTATTGCCTACTTTACTCGCCATTGTTATTCTATATGATTACTCTGACATTTATTCTTTATTAATGCATCATATCATACTATCTATGTTAGTGTACTTGCTAGTTATTGTTAGTTGATCTACACTTGGTGCTACAGGTGATGAACCCACTTTCCTTGAACCAAGAGTTGAGGCGATCCCGAAGGATCAACAAGAGGAGTTCTATGGGTGGTGTGTAGACGACATAGTCTAAGTCGTCAGGTTAATGCACAAGAGAGCCTTCACGACAACACCCTGGGATAGATATTCTCTTTTGTATATCTTTTGTGGCCAATATGTTTTATGATTGCCTTGTAATTAAAAACTACTGCTATATCTTTTGTATAAATTCTAATATTATGATGGAATGGAACTTATGCTTAATGTTTCATTATCATTATTTGCTCGATAACTTATTAGATTAAGAAGTTTATTACTTGAGAAAATGCTTATATATACCTCACATAGCGGACTTCGATCCACACAAATGGGCCATGTTCATATAAATGTTTGGAAAAGTTTTTATCGGCCATTAATCTCCATTCCCCGAGATGCATGTCTAAGGAAAATTGGATCGAGGGACGTGACAATATCAATGGAGAGGATGACATGCATCTTGAATGTCCATATCATCTCTATTTGGGCCCCAGGATGTAGTTCCAGGCATGTGTTACTATTTTTTGTAATAGTTGGATCGCAGGTTCGTCTATCACAGTTGTACAAAAACAACAAAACAAATTCTCGAAACTACATCATGGGGCCCTCCAGAGATGATCAAGACCGTTAAAGATGACTTCCAACTCTTTTAGTGATACATGCTTAAGTTTTAGTCCGGAAGGAGTGTGTTCCACCGTCCGATTAATCACATGACGAAAACATAACTGGGCTTTGATGTGGCATCGTTGTTAACATGGTTTTAATTACAATTTGTCACGTGTCAATCGAATGGTGGAACACCCACCTTTTGAACTGAAACTTCAAGATATAACACTAGAGGGGATGTGACGTCCCGGAGTCCCACATCGACTATAGAGAGGAAAGTGAATGGGGTTATATATAGAGCCTACACCCTTACTTTAACCCACAGGTCCCAAGATCGATACAATTTGTAACGTTTCATCATTCACGCATGCATGATATTGTCCGCTTTGGCCAACGGGCCTCACGATTTTGCTTCTGATGGGCCTCAACCCATCAAAAGGCCTCATGCAAGGTAAGGGTGTACGCTCTATATATAATCCCATTCACTTTCCTCTCTATAGTTGATGTGGGACTCCGGGGCGTCACAGGGGATTATGACCATCCGGGGATTTGTTACATGGTTCCTGTGTAATAGTTGCGACAACCTCTTTTAAATATGCTCCTTTTTTGCTTATTAGAGGACGTGACCCCACCTAAAAAGCAATTAATAGTTGTGTTAGTTCATCTCTAGATGCATGCCACTCATAGAGAAAGAAAGATGAAGGGTTATGAATGGTTTATCAATTTAAAGAAATGGGGTCATTTGATCATTTTACCCTTGATCTTGAAGAGCTTATGAAGTAAACAATTTTTTAATTTGGATAAAGTGTTTGATTTTGCATAATCAATACAATGGAAAATATAAGACTTGTGAGAATCAAAATTGGGTAGGTGCTAATTTATGGGAGGTAGTAAATATACACGGTTATGATTAATTAAAGCTAGGTATAGGTGAGTCACATAGATAGAGACTAGACCATTAATTGTTAAGAAATTGTAGCCCATTTCTAGAAAAATGATGTTTGATGGGTGAGCCCCACTAATCGCTTCACTTGAATGAGGTTTTAAGTGATGATTATCTGAAAGAGAACATTAAGTTATTAACTAGTATTTATCTCATATTGCTAGCCATCTTATCAAAGACTTTAAATACGTCTCGTTTAATGTTTATGTATTTATTGTTTACTTCCATTACATGACTTTGGATGTCAATGGGCCTCCCTTATATCTAAGGTTGCAATTCGATGCCGATTATTGAAATAAAACAGGTATAAAATCTATTTTGGATTTGGGAGGAACAACTGAGGCATTCAAGAGTACTCAATAGTTTTGCTCATGGGAGCAAAGTGGGTCTACCTATTAACAATCCTACTCCTTACACTCACCATTCCCCATGACTCATGTCCATCATAATTTAACTCCCAACAAAGCTTATGGTTACTATTTGATTAATTATACAAAAATACAAAATTCACAATATCCTTTTTTTTTTTTTTTCCGGTCTCTTCTATTTTGTTGTTGGGTCCTTGTTGTTATTTGTTTCTTTAATGGGAGATGCTATTATAGGAGATATCTCTCACCTTATATAAGAGATATGAGTGGAGGCCCTTACATTTAAGTTGTTGGCATTGGATATGGATGTGAGGGCCCCTACTTAATCTCTCATAGTAAAGTGAGAGCATCTCCCTTCTTTAATATATGCATCATTGTTAGCAAAATAAATAAATAAAAAATAGCAAGATGATTGAAAAAGTCTAACTTTAACGCACTTAAACCAAGCTCTAGGATGATCAAATGGGCCGTTTCTTGTACACATTTGTACCATTCATTTATGTTCTCATATTTTTCAATTATTGGCATGTGTCTAATGGGTCATATCATTTTTTTTTAAGCTCCGGATGGCTCAAACTTTTTTTGCTGCTCCGGATGATTCAAATTCACGCGCACTTTCACCCCCTAAGTGAGGCTTTTATCCTTAACTAGTTGAGCTATAGTAGGGGATATGTCAAATTAGTATTAGCTCTGTAACAAACCATTCCTACCTTCATTTTATTTAGGGCCATTTGTTTGTATAAAATCGAATTCTTAGGAATGCATGGTAAAATGCATTTCAACAAAAGATTATTAAAAAGGTAGAGGGTTTGATATAAAGTGAAGATGTAAATGGGATTCTACCTTTCTTAGGATTTGGTTCATTAGGGCGATGAGCGATATTCATTTTTCCATAAAGGGGAGATGTTTGATGGCTGCCTATGGATCTTCACATTTGCTTTTGTAATTTTATCCGCTTCTATAAATACATTTTCTTAAAATTCCAAGGTTTTCAATTAGATGTAAACAAACATTAGGATATCAAGGTGCATGCTTCTGGTATTACAAGTAGAAGGTTAAAAAAAAGAGAGAATTAAATGGAACTAATTAGGAGCCTTAACTCCCTTTCCTTCTCTTTTATAATGACATTTTGGTATTTTGCAAAAATAAAGGAAGTGAGTAATAGAGAATTTGAAGCATCCTTGGCCATCTTAGTTTAAGATGAGAATATGGTATTCTTTTTTGTGGCCTTGTGTCCTTACTATCAAAATTGGTGTCACTGGGTATGAATCCATTTTTGGCATCCTTTGCTAATCAAGTACCGGCTTGGTTCCACCCATAGGCCTTTATAGAATTCGGATTGAGAGCTTCTCTTGGCACAACAAAAAACACTCTTCCCACACAAATAATTTTTTTAAATGCCTAAACTACCCTGCTTCCCCTCCTAGTCGCCGGCTGGGAGGAAGACCAACCAGCAGCACCGGCCGGCCGGCCGGCCTCCCTCCCCCCCTCTTCCTCCCTCCTCTTCTATTTTTTCTCCGTATCTGTCTCCCTCTCTCCCTCCCACTGGTTTCCTCTCCACCCCCCCTTCCTTTCCTCTTCTTTCTCTTTTCTTCTTCCCTCTGCTCCCTCCCTCCCTCCCTCGCACAACGACGTTTGAGCCGCCGACGTCGCTGCGGGAGGGAGAGAGAGAATGAGGGAGAGTATATATAAAAACCTTAATGGGGGTATGGATAAAAAACTCTAATTGAAATTGGAGTAATGGTTCGGGTCATCAGGGCTTGATCCATGTATAGATGTTGAGGTAAGGGTTCGGATCCAGTTCCAATACAACAGACCCAACCAACTGCCGAACCCGTTTTCATTGGCGGGGCCTCAGGTAATTTTAAAAAAGTACAGGTTCTGTGCCTTATCACCCCCTAAAAAGAGGAGTACTTAAGAAGTGGGACTCACTCAAATGAAGGGCCCAGATCTCACCTACATTTTCCACTTTCTCAGCTAAGGCAGAGTCAATGTGGCATCATCTAAAGTTTCCCACACTTCTGGGGTGGGCCACCCCTTGATGGTGCAGCATTTCAGGTGATCCTGAGATTACAGTACTAACAGAATGGGATTGCTTTGCAAGACAGGCAGTGTGGGAAAAAGGGTATGTGTCGGCAGTCTTTTTCTCACTTCTCACTTCTCACTTCTCACTTCTCACTTCTCAGTAAACAGCTTTTCCGCAAACAGCTGTTATTGCATTATTTTGTATCATCAAAGTAGATTCGAATTTCAATTGCATTGTAGCATTTGAGTGAGAGAGAGAGAGAGAGAGAGAGAGAGAGAGAGAGATCTCTCTCAGTTGTTTTGTTGTTTCTTCTGTTTTTCTGTAGGGAGTGTGAAGAGGAAGAGGTGGTGGAGGTTCACTCATCTTTATCTCTACCATACCATTGAGAATATATATAAAAAAAAAAAAGAAGTAGAAGAGAGAGAAAAAGAAGGACAAGAAGATTCCCTTTGTACAGAGGGATTTCTGTTTTTAAGCTCTATTTGGGCACTTGGGGCTTCTTTTCCCTCACTTTCTTGGTGGGTTTTCTTCTGGGGTCACATTTGTAGGGGTGTTTTCAGTGTTAACTGATCTATACAAAACATTTGGTTTCTGGGTTTTTGAGGATTTGTATTTTTGAGAACTGGGGTGATTTGGGTTTTTGCTTTTTGAAGAGAGAGTGGAGCTTTTTGGTGGGTTTTAAGGGATTTTGGTTGTGTGTGTTTTGAGGAGATTTTTGGGTGTTCTGTAGAGAAGAAGAAGGAATGGCTGGAGGACAGGCGCCAGCGCCAAAGGCAGATGAACTGCAACCACACCCAGTGAAGGATCAGCTTCCTAACATTTCTTACTGCATCACTAGCCCTCCTCCATGGCGTGAGTACTTCACTTCTCTTCTTCTTCTAAAAAAAAGTTACATTTTAGGTACTAATGGTGATTTTGTAATGTATGATGATTTTTTTTTTCAGTTCTTCTGACATTGTATTGTTTTGGATTTGTTTTCCTTGTTTGCTGATGGTTCTGATTAAATTTCTTATGGGGTTTCTTTTGTCACTGAAACCATTGGATTTTTTCCTCTCTTAGAAGCTTTTATCATGGAACCGGTTTCCTATGTATATTTAGTTTCAGAGGGTTTTGGGTTTCTCTCAAACTTCATTTTATCTCCTTTCTTTTTTGGATTTTTTCTTAATATTTGGAGGAGGATCTTGTGAGGTTGTCCTTTATTCTTCATTTTCTTCTGTTGGAAATCAACTTGCATTTCAATCCTGACCTCTTGATTCCAATGCTTCTAGGTTTTGCTTGTTAACCTTGAGTTTTAACTGTTTTTGTCACAATTTACACGATGGATTTTTTGTAAACTCTCTTCTTCTTCTTCTTATTTTTTTTTTAATAAGTGCAACTTAACCCATTTCTCTTTTGTTTCAAACCCACTTGGATTTTTATTTCTAACCTCTTGATTTCAAAGCTTCTTGGTTTATCTTGGTGACATCCTCTGAGTTTTTGACTGTTTTTGTCACAACCAATTCCATATTCACCAGATGGATTTTCTGTAAATCTTCTCCTCTTCTTCACTCCCTCTGCCTCTCTCTCTCTCTCTCTAGATGCATATACTGAGTCTCTTGCATTTGTCACAAACTTCTTAACTTAAAAGCTTCTTGGTTTAACTCATTGAAATCCGTGAGTTTTTTACGTTTTTGTTTTTCATCACAACCATCCCTTAATTATCAGATGAATATTCTGTAAATCTACTATTCTTTTGGGGACTTTTGATGCAGCTGAGGCCATTCTCCTTGGTTTCCAACATTACCTGGTCATGCTAGGCACCACTGTCCTCATCCCAACTTCTCTTGTACCCCAGATGGGAGGAGGAAACGTAAGTCTCCACAATCTCCAAATAGCTTTCAAGTTTGTTCTTTCTATATATGCTTGTCTGATCCATGAAGGATGCTGTTCCTTCCATTTACTTATCCATGGAGCTTAATTTTGAGTCTTTTTTTATTTGTAGGAAGAGAAAGCCAGGGTAATCCAGACATTGTTGTTCGTAGCAGGTTTGAACACACTCTTCCAGACATTTTTTGGCACCCGTTTGCCTGCTGTTATCGGTGGCTCCTATACCTTCGTGGCTCCAACCATTTCAATAATACTAGCCGGTCGATACAGCAATATTGTTGATCCTCATGAAGTATGCAATTGGGCTTTTACTTCTCTAGTTCTAATTTTGTGGAGTTAAATTGTTTCTGATTATGGGATTTGGTTTCCTGACAATGCGCAGAAATTCAAGCGAATAATGCGTGGAATCCAGGGTGCCCTGATTGTCGCATCAACTCTTCAGATAATCATCGGCTTCAGTGGCCTGTGGCGCAATGTTACGAGGTTGGTTTTAATTTAAGTCAATGTGAATTCACTAGCATCTTTGGTGATGATGTTCATCAATTGCTTATAATTTTGAGTATTTGTACCTGTGCAGGTTCTTAAGTCCACTCTCTTCAGTCCCTCTGGTAGCTCTTGCTGGGTTTGGGCTGTATGAGTTTGGTTTCCCGGGGGTAAGCATCACTAGTTGCTTTGGGTTAGAACTATTAGTGCATTGGTAGTGCACAGAATTAACCTAATTTCAAATGCCAGTGCACCACTGAGTTGCATGAGTCATATCCGCTTGGTTAGTACTGGCACTGGTACAACTTGACTGAGTTGACTTGGGGCTGATATGGATTTGATTCCGTGTGGTAGTCTGTGTTATTTGGCTAGTGTTTTGGTGGAGTGGATTGACCTTCTAAGTTTTTTCTCCTACAATGCATTGGTGTTTATTTTTCTCTTCACTACTAGATGAAGGAATTCAAATTTGAGATTCATGCATGTAACTTCACATGCTATGATGGTACACATGTACAACATATGTTTCACCTCTAAGCTGACCCCACTATAGAGATGATGCTGTTTCAAAAAATAAGTGGGCGTGCAAAATTTATGGATTGTGGATAGTTGAAAGATCTTTTCCAATGATTATACACATGGAGATGAATGGACCAGCATGATTACTATGTTAGGAGTCCAAAAGAGTCGGTTTCTCCTTTGTATGGCTTATTGCACATGCTTGCTGAGTCCGGATCCTCTCTCTACATCAAACATTGCCACCAATCTGATCCAAGCTTTTTAAATGTACGATTGTCTACCAACCGTCCATTACATGGTCTCAACCATTAGCATTGTTTGATGTATCTAATTTTTTGGTAGATGGCTTATCTGCAAAACCAACCTTGAAACTTGTAGGGCCAGTGGGTCCCACCTACATACTACATCCTATTTCTTTAGTGGGTCCAAGTCTGTCTATCAAGTGCCAGGAGAATCTGAACCCACATTTGCCACACCTGCATGTGGAAACACCTGAAAATTGGCATGGAAAGAGGCTATCACGAAAACTGATTTCTCCTCTACAAGGAGAAAAAATTCCCTGGTTTTTCAAGAGTGTTCCTAGGAGATCCCTATCCATTTGATGTGCTGTATCTGAATAGTCTGTGTTGGTTGTTGGTTGTATAGGTTGCAAAATGTATTGAAATTGGGCTTCCAGAGTTGATAATCCTGATCGTCTTATCTCAGGTGAGGAGCTTTAATTCGCAGTATCTTGAATGATTGTTGTTGTTGAGCCAAATATCAAATGGCATTATCCTGTCTTAGAATCACTGAGAGCGGTCAATTATCGATCTTCTTGTTTTTGCAATGGAAAATGTTCAGTGTTCCCTGATCTTTATTACATCTGATGATGTCTTTGGTTGATCCTTGTTCGCAGTACATACCTCATGCTATGCGCTCTAGAGCGGGCATCTTTGATCGGTTTGCTGTTATATTTTCTATTGCAATTGTGTGGATTTATGCACATGTCCTCACTGTTGGCGGAGCATATAATGGTAGACCACCGAAGACTCAACAGAGCTGCCGGACTGATAAAGCTGGACTTGTTGGAGCTGCTCCCTGGTAATGACGGTTTATTGCTACTTGAGTCTATCTTTAAGTCATTTGCTTATGTCAGAGAAAAATGAACCTCTAGTCTTTCAGGCAAGACTTATATCTCATACCCCAGCTGAGCCGAGCTTGTGAAGAGCACAGCAATTGATGTGCTCCTCCAGACTACCAAAAAGTGACAGGGAGAAGTCACAGTTAATTGTATACTTCAAATCACAGTTTTTGTGCTTGTAATCTTTTGTAAAATTTTCTTCTCTTTTTTGTAATTTAGATTCTAGATTAACTGTTCATAACAATCATTTGGGGGAAGGACTTCAATATACGTGTGATCACCTAGATCATATCCCCAGAATTTCTTTTGGTTATCTTTGCAATTCATTTGGTATCAGAGCCATATCGAAGAATTTTCCAAGTCTCTTTTGAAAATCTGCACACAAGTAGGGTATTAAGATTGTGAGGCCCACTTCATGATCATGGTGTGAATTGGATATGTCACAGCAAGGATTTACAGTTCTGAAAAACTACTATTGATTCTCTTCAAATCTGATCGTCAGTTTCACTGTATTGGATTGACGAAAATCTGGTGTCTCTGAGCAAAGACGTGTCTCTTATATTCAATCTGGGCTGTTTGTATATTCTCAACATCATCATTATTTTTCTGGAATTTCTGGAAGCATCTGAGGTATTTATGGCCTCTTCTAGTTTCCATTTTTCAGCATCTCTACCGTACAAAATCTTGGATCTGAACCTGGTAAAGCCTATTCTTTTTTAAGAAGGGTTGATTTTTTGGTCTTTATCTCCAAATAAAATTATTTTTCTGATCAGGATTTGTTTTTAGTATCTGAATCATCTTTTTAGGCTGACCGTGCTTGTCTAACAGGCCTAATTTTGTGAGTATTTCCTTTTCCTCTTTTGCTGATCCCAATCTGCTTCTTTAAATCGTGAATTCCGGCTGAAACAGTGGACCAACAGTAATTTTAAATGGGAACTACTATTCTTATTGGTCTTCCCAAATGAAAAATTTCTTGGAAGGCCAAAATCCATGGAAATGTATATTACTGGAAAAGTTGAAATTTCTGATGAAAAAATATTCTAAATGTGAAGAGTAGTAATCAACTGTTGGAATTTGAAAAGTTAATTCTTGGACTGCCAATTCAGTCCACTGATGAGCATGTGGCACGGTAGAAGGTGCTCACAATTGCAACCTTGAGGTGGTGGTTCAAGTTATGATGCCATTAAAAAAATAATAATACCCCCTATACAGGAAACCAGTTGACAAAGTTTAAGCAACCAAAAGATGCCTTGGATTACTTGGCCCCTGACTGTATGTGCAATCTAATCTTGTATGACGATATTGGTTGGAGTGGAAGATAAAATGTAGCACAAGCCAATTACTCCATGAATTCTATATCAAAATGAATACTTCATGGGTCAACTTTCTCTAATCGAGCCAAAGTACGATATTATTCAACATACTGAGCTTATTGATTCCAAAGCTGTTGCTTCTCCACTTGAGCTATATGTTAAAACTAGTCATGTAGTTATTCTTGACGGTCCTACTCAATGTTGAAAAGTTGTTAGCAGTGTTGTCCACCTTACCGTTACTCATCCGAACATTACATACTCTGTTTATATATTAATCCAATTTGTTGCTATCCCGCACCTGTGCATTGTGTCGCGATTCGTCATATTTTTGCTACCTTCAGTGCAGTATGAATAGGGATCTTTATCGCTCTTCCAGTAGCTCCTATATCCTCAAGCCTTCTCTATTTTTGATTGGCCAACAATGTCAATAATAGGTAATCTGTTACTGGGTTCTGCATTTTTCTCAGGCCATCTGTCATCTTCTAGAGAACTAAGAAGCAATATGCGGTTTCTTGCTCCTTTGCAAGGCATATTATCGAGCCTTAGTCCCTTCTCAGTTGTGATGGTTTCACTCTGGTGCTTGCCAATATGGGGACTAATGTTATCTAACATCACTATTTCGTGATAAGAAGAGTGCCATTTAGATTGCATGTATCTTTAATGAGTGAACCAAACTTATAGATATGCATTGTCATTTTTGCGCCAATATCTTCGTATTGGGACTATTCATCTGTCTTTCATCCCCCTTCATTGATTATTAACTTGGTGGCTTCTTTATCAAATCTCATGTTTTTTCTTCTTCTTCTTCTTTTTGCGCCTGGGGGTGGGGGGTTTCATTTGAAGGAACGGTAATTCGTGTGCTCCTCTACCAAAAAGGTGACATAGCGATTACAATTTATTGTACACCACAGGCCACAATAGTTTTTCTGCTTATCTTGCTGTATTCTATTGTAATTTATTTTCATATTTTCTGTAATCTGGGTGTTTGTAATTAAAGGAAAGGCGTCATTTGAAAGAGATCTTGTGTTCACCTAGATCTCATCTTCAACATTTCTTCTTTCAATACCTGTTGTTTCGGTTTTCTTTACAATTCACAGAGCTGAGCTCAAGTTTGTTCTCTACTACCTAATCCATGGCTTGAGCTGGAGTCAAGCTTGAGTAGGCATGCTCGAGCTTGATTATAAACGAGCCGAGCTTCAGCGTTGGGCCTGTTCTTGGCTTTTTTCTTCATTCATAGAGTTATATATTTATATATGGCTGATGACCTGCTTTTACCTCATTGTAGGGCCCACACCGGTCAAGGGTAAGGTGGGGGATCCAAAGATGTGGATGGGCCCTACCTTTGCATAAAATTTTAGGCCCATCAGATTGTCGTAAACCTTTGATCCATGGCTTTATTTTCAAATTTTTTTTTTGACCCTCGATCCAATGGTCCTGTTCCAACAGATTGGTGCAAACTGCATACCCATAGGATCCAGTAACATTCACGAGAGCAACGGGGGGGGCGGGGGGGGGTGGGGGGGTTTGTCGCCCATTCAGATTGGTAATCAGGTGTGCCCCACTACTTGGAGTCCACGATAAGATGTGTGTGCGAGGTAGGCACTGAATCATTTCACAGAGAGAGAGAGAGAGAGAGAGAGAGAGAGAGAGAGAGAGAGAGAGAGAGAGAGAGAGAGAGAGAGAGAGAGAGAGAGAGAGAGAGAGAGAGCTGGGCATGTTTATACATTTTATATATATCAACTTAATCGAGCTGAGATGAGCTTGAACTGGCAATTCAATAGGAAACCACGTTCATGAGATCAAATGGGGCCCACTTGCATGTTAAAGCCAAAGAAAGGTGTTAACAGTCTTAAATAGTCATAAGGATTGATTTGACGTGTTCCATTAGTCTTGGGGCTTTTGGCATGCTGGTTAGGTCCATAACATTTGATACTTGAGCCGGCCTCCACAACTCGAGTTCGAGTCATGGAAAGGGCTACCTAGAGTAGAGTGAGAGTAAGAGCCATTACGGAGAGGGCTACTTGAAGCAGAGTATGAGCCATCTCAAGAGGGGAAAAAGGGCTACCTCCCGCTAGATTGAGAGCCGCTGAGGTGGTTGTGGGAGCGTGGTAGTTTGTTATGGTACTAAGTAGTTATAGCGCTTAATTTGACGTGTTCCATTAGTCCCGGTGCTTTTGGCGTATTGGTTATGTCCATAACAAAAGGCTTGTACAACTCTACTAAATTGTTAATGCTCTTTAATGGTACCTATTATTTAGGACTTTATTGTCTCTTTCTTTATGTGTTTCATTTAGGAGTCTTTAAGACTAGAGATGGGATTTAACCCTTTTTTGGTTTAAGATTAGCAGGACTTTATGTTTATTTTTGGATTAAATTTAAATACTTGTGTAAGGCAATAGGCCAAAACAGTTTTCACAGAGTTTTCTTTGAAAATTTAATGAATGCATGAATGACCTCTTTGTGAAGATTTTATGTTTATTTTTTGTATGTGGTACTAGGTGTTAGACTCATCAACCCTCCGACTCTTAACTCTATTCTGTCATTCAATCTCCTTACTGCTTTTATGTTGTACTGACTGTGGATGTCCATGGTGGCAGTTTGATTGTTCTTGTTATCATCTGAAAGGTGACAGTTTCTTGGTCTTTCTTCTTAACGGCTTGTGGTTACTAGGAGATCTACCGACCCTTTGAATAGTCCAACTGTTATACGAATGTTCTGCATCATGGATGTGGTGAAGCGTAGAGACTAATGCGGTTGGATGAACTTAATACTGGTAGATTCAGGGTGATTCAAGTAAAATCTAGTTGTTGGCTTCTCTGTTAACTTGGAAGATTAAGACTTAATTATGGGCTTGTTATTGTGGGTTTATTGAACCTTTGGGCTGAATGTAATGAACTTGAGCTAACCAAATATTGACCCAGTTGGATCAATGTACCTTAACCAATATCAGAGTAAGTTCTTACCAACTGAGATCAGAACAAGTTATTACCCTCGGGCTGGAGTTTGATTCGTAAAAATAAAAGGGGAGGAGAAAAAAAAGAGAGAAAATTGTAATGCCTTGGATAGTGGTGACTCGGCAGATGTTTGCTATTTCAAGAACAATCTTTATGGGTAGTCCACTCTGTCAAGACGCCTAGTGCCTTAATCACAACCCAATCAGTGGGAGGAGTGGAACTATGGATATCGAAGAGATCTTCATGGAGAATATTGTCATGAATTTTTGTGGTGGTCCACAAAGGGATGTTGATTAAGGCGACCATTATCATGTGCGTAACTCCAGGTATTTTTGGATACAATGTTCGGACTGTGCTACCAAAATAGAAGTTCATTTGCGGCGAATTTCAATAAAGTGGCAAAAATAATTTAATGGAAGGGTGGAATATTTTCTACAAACTAGGTATGAATATATCAATAGGGTAGAACTTTTGGAGCTGGATTCCAGTTGTGATTTGGATCTGTGGCCTACGATAGAATGTGATACAAATCCAGGGAAAAAACGCCGTCATCTATAGATATCAAATCAGATCAATCAGTGAAGCAGCCAAATCAGTTTTATTGAGATAAAATCTACAAGCCTAGATAATTGATCATAATTGATCAAATGATCCAGTGGTACAAGACAATCCAAACATTCATCCACATCTAAAGAACAAACCTACTGTTTGTTAGTATCTAGACTAGGACACTATCCACTAGCTGGATAGAAGATCTTATTATTACTCATTTGATTTGGAAGGCTGGGAGGAAGAAATTAGTTGCAAGATCTAATTACTGTCTGGTTGATGTTTGCTATGTCGTGTAAGATACCATATACCAACCCCAAAAGCTTAAGTTGATAGGTGGAAGGCCCAAACGGGTATATGAACCCCGGTCCAACTCAGGACTTGGGCAATGTGGGATGTGGGACTTCCCAACACTCTCCCTTACGTGCATGCCCAATAGATTTCATGTAAGATATCATGTACCAACCCAAAAGCTTAAGCTGATAGGTGGAAGGCCATGTAAGATACACAAGAACGACGTGGGCTATACAAGAACGACGGGATCGGAACCGCTTTGATACCATGTAAGTTACTATGTACCAACCCAAAAGCTTAAGCTGATAGGTGGAAGGCCCAAACATGTATATGAACCCTTGTCCAACTCAGGACTTGAGCGATGTGGGACGTGGGACATCCCAACTTGTCGAAAGCCTACAAACTCGATGTTGAGTTTCATCCAACCAGAGGAGAATGGTGCAAAAGGAAACCAGGATCTCCATGAGATCCGTTGGGATCCACTTCCATGTCAATGCCAAAAAATGCCTGCGAAAAAGAAGCAAAATCCCACATTCAGCTTAATTCCTTTTTTGAGTCTCCGAAATTGTTCGGGCTCTTTTATGCCTACCTATTATTTAGGGTTAAGGGCTTAATTTCCTTGTTCATTATGTGTTTAATTAAGGATTTTTTTAAGCTTAAGAAGATTTTTCTAAAACCTTTTAAGTTTTGATATAAAATTAGCAAGAGGTTATGTTCGTGGTTTTGAAAATCAGAATTGTATCGCAAATTGTTCTTACCCCTGAATCGAATCAAATGGTGAATCATAGGATTTTTTTATTCTTCTAATAAAAATTAAACAGAAAAAAGAAAAAGTAGTTATTCATAATCCATCTATTTTCATATTCACATTAGTTAAATATAATGACAAATAAGTCTATCATACAATCATATGAAGAACATCATGGCATATATTAATATATAATAAATGATATGCGCAAATAGTTATATAAATTTAATGTATTAATATATATTTATTTTTAATCTTTAAATTAAAATTATAAACGTAAAAATAAAATCTAAATCATCAATCTTACATAGGAGGATATCTCTTGAACTTAATAAAGTTTTCATGAATAAAAACAAGAAGGAATTGAAAAAAAGAAGATATAAAGATGCTCTACATGTATAGCCGAATGCTTTAATCAAATGCATATTATTTATTCATTTCTAAAACCTCCTCAAAGCCTCAGAAACTCATTTTTTAACTGCTAAATAACCTTTTAAAAGTAAAAATGCTGAAAGAAAGAAAAATAGAGAAAAAAAGTAAAGTATGGTCAATATTAACTTATTGGTTGTAGACTTGTAGCTATTCTTGTAAGATTCGATTAAACGTGTATCGAATAGTAAGATTCACACTTGAATCTTAAGATTCATCTGCATATGAGATTTGTTGCATAGATGCAAATAATTTTCCTTAGGAT